>JAFMSR010000001.1:57349384-57990332 GCA_022818135.1 Saxidomus purpurata
ATAGTACAGCGCAGTTGAGTTCTGTAATTAAACAAGGCCTTGAAGTCTGTCGTCACGCTAGAGTAACATCGTTAAACGTCATGAATTACTATTTACGCCAAAAAAGGACAAAATAATTAAGTACAAAACAGACGGGAAACAATAGCATGACAAAGCGATAGACGAGTGTGCCGTATTCTTTCTATAGCTCCCTTGATCTTCCAGTGTGCTGCTCGTATCTATATTCTTATAAATGGTTATTTCTCCTGAATATTTTGTGAATATATTCATGATTTCCTTCGCTGTTCATACAGTACCAAGACTAACTAGTATATGTGAGTTGTGTTTGAGTGCCAAACCGTCATCGAAAGTCAGTAATTTTAAAGAGTTATCCCCCTTACACCATAAAGTTTAAATCTCTCCATTGGTTGTGACATCTACATCCAGGAAGTATTGAAGATGAAATAAGATGCTTTATTCCGCGAGATTACACAACAAATTACCATTCTCAAATTCAGACAATATTTCCGCTTTGATTTACAGAAAATATTTGTCATTTTACTGTTGTTAATATTCCCGGAAGTATCTGAGATAGACATACGTATATTTTGTATTTAGTTTCAAGACATTTAATTAGAGTTCCTGGTATAAAGTTGATTCTTGAAGATACTGCAAACAACGCCAGACTGCATTTAACGTCACGGAATCTCAAGGACTAATTGACAGTGCACGGGATGTGGGTATACGGCACGAACAACTAGGCGTGCTTGACTTAGTCATCATGATATTGAGCGCCTCAAACCCATAAAGCAAAGGATATTAGTAAATTATTTTTTCTTTCCCTTTTAAAGCCTGGATCAATACGTACAGAACATTAAATATGATTGTACATGAAACGTTATATGTACCAATTTTCCTGTGAAATGCACTCAGTGACCTCAAGTCAATAATAAATGTATAAACAGTAAATGGCAAAACAACAAAGCAATATAACGAAAATGAAAATGACTTTAAATGTCAAAAATTGCCTACTATTGCGTGTGCGCTTAGTTGACAGATTAGCATTGTACTTTCAGTGTTTTGTACACGAACCTAGGAATCGAAGTGAATATTTTCATCATTCATCATTACATATGATATATAGCAGTACCTTGCCACTCATTTAGCTGTGCAAGAGATGGTCTTAACATACCAGCCACATAGCACGGATAAGTTGAAAACTCTAGCCTCTGAAATAAACTTTCAGTAATAAAACAAATGCAACGGAAATTATTATCTCTGGATATGAAAGGAAATACAGTGTGATCTCAGATGTATTGGATTCAACTTGGCGAACCTTCCGACCTACCTTCTATCTGTGACATTTTCGACGAACATATGATACATTTTTTGACTTGCTCAGCCAGAGAAGTCCGTGTAACGGGATTTATATTATCATACCCCAAGTCTTTGTTTTTCTATATTCAATGACTTAGATAATTTACAAGTGCTTCAATCTTTTCATTCCATGTTAGCTTTCTCATCAATCATCGACTGTAACGTCATTGTACCCTCTTCACATCGTCTTCATACTATGAAAAACTCAACAAGCGGATTTGAGCACCTGGGCTATGATGATGTTTACACCTTTCATTCTTGTTGCCCTGGCAACTTGACCCTTAATAAGACTTGGCTATAACAAATGTAATTTAAGTCGGATTAAGAAGCCTAATTTGAAAACCATTCTTATTGTTTCAAAGATAAAATGATCATACTGACTGACATTTTTCAAGCCGATCGAACCACCCTGGGCGCAAAAGGTAAACAAACAACGTACCCATATATCTTAACCGGCCCTTCACCTAATCAGCTTAATCAAGACAGATTTATTCTATATCCTTTGAAATGAACCCAATCCTAACAGTATCACAGCGGATAAATATTTAAAACTCGGACAATTCGCGTACAAATTATGAGAACTAAGCATTCAATATATAATCATGGAAGTACTGGACATTTTATTTCAGAAAATGGAATCGATGCTCTGCTATAGCATGTTCTGCTGGGAAGTAAAAGCAGTCTTCTTTTCAATCCCTTACACTTATAAAAGTATGTTGAGATTGAGAGGTCTTTTTTTCTCTCAGAAAAAAATATTTATATCATAAACATGTCTCGATCAAAGCTCATATCAATAGAGTAAAGGGAAGGAGAAGTTGTAAAGATATTGTAAAATGTCCATAAAAGACATGAGGTAATGCCGCTAACGACTGGTGCCAGTTTAGGCATTAACTTCCACAGTGTGTTTTGAAATGAAATTATCTCTTGTGATTTTTTTTTTTTAGAAAAAAAAACAAAAACAGACAAACTGATAAATATCATGCTTGAATCTTTATTTTGAAGGAGAGTCATCAAAATTCTGTCTTTGAACACGTCAATATTTGTTATTTTTTACCGGTTATGTAGAGGGTCTTGTCAATGAAATCTTTGTAGCCATCAGTAAAACCTTCGGCCTTTTGGCGCGTGTCAAGAGAAACTGTCGTCTGCTGCCTTTGAAATCTTTTAAGGGTGTTGCTCTGCTCAAATGCATCTTTTTGTGCGGGAAATATAAAGTAACATCAGATAATATTAGAGTTATATCAACACTTTGACTATAATGTATTATCTTTAAAATCTTATCACTCCAAACTTAACGCATGTGTAATCAGAGTGGATACATCATTCACAAACATATATATTTTTCAGTCTTTTCAAAATGAAGTTCGATACTTTTGAAACAGTTGCTTTTAAGCGTTCCTTCTGTTAGTTGTTTTTGTGCAGTCAGGTTGAAAAGACCAAACATTTAGATATCAAAATATCAGCAATACAACTTAAAAGTATTGTTCAGACCTTTGATAAAGAGGGCGTCTTCTTTTTTGTATTTTCTAAAGCATCACGGTATTTTCGACCTTAAAATATTTTGAAAGGTCAGAAAGTTAAAAGAAGTTACCTTCATTTAGAAACTTTTTATGTCTGTACTGGCTATATAATCAGACAGAGCTTGTATACAAAAATAGTACAAACATACACTCAGTTCCAAAAGAAAGTGTGCACTTCTTAATTTTAAATATTTCAATATTTAGTATGGCTTCAATTTTCGCGCACTATATCTCAATCTGTATCATGGCCAGAAATGGAGCGCCATTGTAAACAGAGTATTGCCCCTTGCTTATAAGGCCTGTGGGAAAATGGATTGTTTCCCTTTACACCAAAAAGTCACTCGTTGAGCGCTATCGATTATTGGATTTTTGTCTTATCAGCTATCTTTATCCAAGCGTGAACTGACCACGCACTGGTTGGGTCAAGATATTCATTACGACCTCGGATTGTTTTCTCGAAGTTTTATTCAAAATGAGCCATAAATATCAATGTTACGACGAAAATTAAATAAAAGGAAATCAAGAAATAATTCGAATTTTTATCAGTCTGATTTTTCGGGACCGAATGAAAATGCATTTGTAAAAGCCATTCTTTGTACATATGTACATGCAATCGTTACTATTAAATTGTGTGTACGAAATTAATGCAAAAACCTCGTAACAAATATACTGCAAATACTGATTTTGAAATAAAAAGTCAAGATTTTTGCTTAAATAATTTGTTTACACTTGTGTACCAATTGTTTCTAATATCTTTGTAATTACATCATCAAAATGTCGTTTTGATTTGTTTCCAAGTCACGGTTTAAATATATACCGTTTCCTATGCTACAATCTTTAGATATTATAATAAATTGACCAAAAAGAGTTTTCCCCGAGGGTATGATATAAATTTATCAAGTAACGGCCAAATGCAACGTAAATGACATACACTTCGAAAGTTTAGAATAGAAGAACTGTATCTGCTTCTTTGTTTATGTTGAGATACAACAGTTTTACATCGTGTCATAATTATCCTTGTTAATTGGTGGTGTTATTGCCAGAGGCGAGAAAACAGATTAAAGAGTGTCCATGGACGATTTTATAACTGTATTAAATTTGAATGTGCTTATTATTTTGCATAAACTACAAACAGATGCATAATACTTTATTTTAATAATCTTGAGAACTTTTCACGCTCTGGTGATAAAATAATCTAAAATAAATATGTTGCATTAGAGACATAGAATATTCTATGCTTTCGAGAGACATAGAATATTCTATGTCTATGGTTGAACAATCATAAAAACGTATTTTAGATTCAATCTAAATTTTATTTTAAAATTAAAAAAGAAGTATGACATAAATTAATGAACAAAATACAGTCTTAAGTCATCATTGCTTATCTTTTTGCCGACGGGAAATCATTTTAATGTGCTAACATTGTGTAATTGTATTGCATAAAATTGCGATGAACCGATCACATTTTCAAGACAGATAAAAGCTATATAGCAGATTTTATATAACATGTAAAATATGGTAATATCAAATACCTAAAACACGGTAAAAATAATTACCGTTTCCTATGCCACAAACTTTTTAATATAATAAATTGACCAAAAAGAGTTTTCCCCGAGGGTATAATTTAAATTTATCAAGTAACGGCCAAATGCAACGTAAATGACATACACTTCGAAAGTTGAGAATTGAAGAACCGTATCTGCTTCTTTTGTTTATGTTGAGATACAACAGTTTTACAATCAATCGTGTCAAAATTATCCTTGTTAATTGGTGGTGTTATTGCCAGAGGCGAGGAAACAGATTAAAGACTGTCCTAGCATACCTCGGACGTTTTTATAACTGTATTAGTTTTTATTTTTAATTTGCTTATTATTTTTGCATTAACTACAAACAGAAAGGACAACTTTAAAGATGCATCATAATTTAATTGTTTATTATCTTGTAAATACATGTATGAGAATATGATCCACAGAACTATACTCGATCTGATGATGAAATAATCTAAGATAATATGTTGCACAGTCATATTTTTAGATTCAATCTAAATTTTTATCTAAAAATTAAAAAGAAGTTAGACATAAACTTATAAACAAAATGTAGTCTTCATTCATCACTGCTCATCTTTTTCCGATGGGAAATTTTTTTTCATGTGCTAATATTATGTTATTTTATTGCATTAAATTTCGATGAGCCGATCACTTTTTCATAACAGAATAGAGTTTTATAGCGGCTTTCATTTAAGATGTAAAATTTTGGCATAATTATCTAAAAAATTTGACCAACACAACTATTACATTTTTATAAATCTTTATAAAACTCTAAAAACAGGTAAAACTGTGATGCTTGATTTAACCACGGACCTATATACCATACAGGTCCGTGATATAACCAGTCACAACATTCGTCAATACAGGTGACTAAAGCTGTAATTTGGTAAAATCAGTTAAAATCGTTATTTTCAAACGTTTAGGGAAGCAAGAAGACATACAAATAACTTAAAAATAAAAGCATCTAAGTAAAGATACAACTTTCTAGTTTACTTCAATAACTTAATAAATATTGTCAGTTAAGTATAAATATGTAAATATCTTAAATGAAAACCTCATATGAATCTAAAAGAAACGCACATTTCCATTCAAGTCAATGCGATTTGATGCAAAAATAGTTACAAATAGTTTAAAATCAATAGGGAAGCAAGAAGATATCAATTTATTTTAATAAAAAATATATTGGAATAAAGTGGAAAGAATGCAGATTACTTCAATAACTTAATAAATATTGTCAGATTATGATTTTATTACTTTTTGGTGAGTTAAAGATTTTACTCCTCTATATTTCAATGTGTATAAATTGACCGATAACGCTTAATCGATAAACCCGATAAGCTGCTTTCAAGGGAGACAATTTCGCCGATAAGCCGATTAATCTGAAGATATTTCTGGGGATGTTGCAAAATCTAAAATGTTCGCCATATTGTACGTAATTTGGTACCAAATATATAGGCTTTCAGAAAAGTAGTCGATGAAAAATCACAGAAAACAAAGTGCACACTTTCTTTTGGAACTGAGTGTAGTTTTTTTTAATTATTTCGCTGGTTACGTATTGAAGCTCAAAAACTGAAACCCCGTTCTCCGCGGTTTTTACTGTTGTGTGCCCATTAGATGAAAGTGCAAACAAGGCTCATGGAATGTTGTTGATCTATACACACGGCTGAGAATAGGTGCAGAGATTGCACGGATCTTCTCTCACTGTACAAGCATCAAGCAGAGTGTACGGTACAACTCCATGTATGGCGATAGAAAACTACTTTTAGTAAGTACCAGTACAACACCAGCATCAACAGTTTGACAGCGGCTTCCATGAAAAAAAAAAGTTTTCATATTGTGAAAGAAAGGAACGTTTAGTTAAAAAAAGTCTTTTTAAATATTTGTCACCATGTTCTGAAAAAATATATCGCCAATTATTATCGCTGATTCTAGACATCTTGACGTACTGATGAAGCAAGCAAACGGATGGACTTCAATTATGAGCGGCAATTGAGACAGCGGATAACGGTTTACCCGCATCGTTTCATAAACGTCAACTAACAAATTTATCTACCCCAAATCGTTCTTTGACACTTTGATAATTGTATCTGTGAGATAATCTTTAAGAAAGCCCGATTTTAAAAGGTACTTGATGTTTTGTTTTGCTACATATAATCAGAGAATCTATCTAAGCGATCGGATCTCAAAGCTTGTACTATTGTTCTTGTTCTGTCAACAGCTTTACACTGTATTATGATGCTAAGTCAAGATCGTTATGGAATTAAAGACAAAACAGGTTTCCACAGCAACGGATTACGAGACACTAGTATTGTTTCGTTAATTACACGTGTTTTATGGTTAAGTACTTAAAACTCTGGCACACGCCAGTGCGCGCCACTATAAATAATAGTTTGTTCATTAGCATATGAGTGCATGTACGTATATTATTAGATAATCCTGTTAATTGTTTACGATGCCTTTTGTATACTCAGTATGCAGGTGTTCGGAAAACAAGAGGACAAAAGTCGTTCAATCAGCCGATGGAAATATAGATGACGATGATGACAATGATGATTACATTGAGTTTACTATTTAGTCCAATCCACCGTCTGTGGCATGTTGTAGAACATATAGAAATGTAACTTCCATAGACATACATAGGCTAAAGTGCAGTGTATGTAACAGGTCCCACTTAACAAGCAAGAGCTCTCCAATCAATCACATTTAAAACTTTTTAGATGGACCTGAACGATATTGTGGTTGGGACAGATTCATTCTTAAAACAATATGAGAATTTTTGTAAGGGATCACAAATTGCACTTGCAATGACAGACAACTGTCGACTTCTTCAACAGCATACTTGTGCACGGGCAATGTTTTTTTTTCTCAAATACAATCATGACTTATGCATGGTATAAAATTTGCTGTATGTTAGTGTATGTATTGGTTGGAATAAGAACTTTGATATCGCAACTTTTGGCACGGTTTGACGATAAATCATTGTACTCGGCCACAGTTACATGACAGTTGTGTTGAAGAGTAGCTATATCAAGAAAATCAGCGATTGTCTCCATGCATCTGCAAGTTTCAGTGCCAGTAAAACCAAAAGATTTTGCTCTTCGAAACGCAAAAGAAAAAAGTCCTTCGTATTCATCACGTTATACAAGACATATTGATATGATGATTATGTGGTGAGTGACCGTTACTGTCAAGGGACTTTTAGAAGATTCAAATTCTCCAGTGTAATAACTGAGATAAAGGACGGGTACAATACACAAACTATCAATATTTATTAACAAGAAAATGTAAGATGTTCAGACCTTATCTGGTGTCCTTTTCGAGTGTTTTTAGAATTAATGGCAACTTAATTTGTTGTATCAGGATTAAAAGCAGAATAAATAAATCGTAATGTAGAGATAGAGTAGCAAGCGGTCTGAATTTATCAACCAATTTGTTCAATGTCAACTGTATTCAAACTTTGCATGGAGAAGACACTTGGATGTATCTAGGATTTATTCTTGAAAAAAGCATCAATCTTCACACAATAGATTCTAAATTCCGAACATCCTTGAGAAAAGATTTATTTCACAAATTATGTCTTAAATAAGCCGGTGTAGCCAACAACGGGGCATTATATACAATGTAATATCAGCGAATAACGTCTTGAACGACGCCAATTTATATCGAAGCTTAGCCCCCCTCTCGACAGATGAATGGCCCTACAGGAACGGTTGTATAACAGACCTTGACGATAACATTTCTGCACATTATTTGGCACATTTAAGATATTTGGAATGACAAAAACTTTTTCTTATACAAATTGACTTTTTGCTAGGATGTTACGCTATTGAAAACATCTTGCAATGACGCATTATTTTGAGAATGAGACCGAAGTAGAATGCTCTTAGCGGAGTAGATTATGCAGCCGTTGTTTCTGTAAGTAAAGTATGTGACCCCTGAACGGCAATGAGCAAACTTTTATCATGCTGCTTATTTTGAAACACGACAACTTTTGGAATATGGTGAACGATTTAAACGTGATTTTTTTCACTAAAACTTTTAGGAAAAACAGTGGTTTAGAAACTTTAGAGTATACATACTCTGTACTCGACGGCTCGTATTTGTAGTCATCTATTCTTTTGTTATATGTACATGCATGTGGAAAGACACTAAAAGTATGTTCTAACTAAATAATAGTTGCGACATATTAGTAATATAAACCCTTCTGTGTACCATCGCATCCTGTAGTTATATGTGATATCGCGGTCGTACTTGTGCCTGAAACTCTCGTACTGTTGAAGCTATACTAAAAAGGGGGGACTAAAGGTGTACTAAAACAGACGCCAAAATACTGTATTAGATACATGTATAAGATTTCCAGTTAATGCAAATGATAATGCAGATGTCTGTCCGTCGTTCATACCGCACTTGTGTGCAGCCGTGTGCAAGGCTTGAACGAAGATGTACAATAACCTACCAGAATTATCATGGCATTGTCTTGTATGTGCGACGATAATATCGATGACACTTCAAAGTGATCATGCTATTAATGTGTCATGCTATGTTGAAAGTCATGATCACGAGGTCGTTGATTGCTTGTTCATTGTTCTAACAGCCCTTTAACAATATACCTACTACGGTGCAAGTTATGCTTCAAAAAAGTGCACTGCATTGCATTTTTTGATGGAGTGATAAAAGTTCGGACGTTTTAAAACGACTCCTTAGAGCACTGAGAAGAATATGATAAAAATGTAAGAGAATAGCGCTTTATTCACATACATGTATATACAATAAAGTAGTATTTGACAAAGCTTTGTCGGCACATAGACACATTAATTAGGTACAGTGTTCTAGACGCATGCTTGGTAATAGCGGCTGCATAGTAACTTACATTTAATACGACGCCGGAGCAAACAGCAAAAGGTAACTAGAGAATAAATGACCACCATGATGTATCTCTAGGCTGACTATTTTTATTTTGACAAGTTAATCTGACATTTGCAATTTACGAGCATTTGTGGCATATAGAAAATAGAAGGAAAACAATATTAATGACTTGATAACAACGACGGAGACTATAAAGCGATTACTTCGGTTAAATGTACATTCTAATTAGCATATTCTTTAATGACTAGTACAAAGGAACTGGCAGTAATTAACTATTCCTTAATAACATGTAAGAATCGATTTAAGGTCTGTTTTCCCATTCGGGGACAATATATTTGCATGAAGCATTTAAATATTCCATTAGAGAACAATAAAGCTCTGCAAAAAGAGAACCATTGAAAATATATCCTTTGCATTGATCTTCTATTAGGTTAATTGGAAATCTTTACTTTTTTTATCTGGTTTTCGCCGATCGATGAGTACACTATTTGTTTTCTGGGGTCATGGTAAGGCTAAAGGGTGTTTAAGTGTTCCTTTTATTGTAAAATTAGACAATTATAATAATGATTTTGTGAAATACGTATATTTAAATATTTGAGCGGCATTTTTTAATTACTTTCTTGCCTTGGCCGCACAGTGAAATCAGATAAAGAAGAAAACGATCAGTTATTTAATCTAATATGAATTAATATAAGATATTCAGTAAAATTATTTCCATCATGGATTAGATGATATGTGTATGAGTCCCTTCCCCAGTCTGCAAATTCTCATAATTACATGGCTGTTAAAGATTTTATCTATCACCGACGTCTTTCAAATATTGAAAGACACATTTTCGTTTTGTTTCTGTAGAATGGTAATAAAGGCAGTAGTAAAATTGTCATAATGTACTGCATGCCGTGATGTATTGTGATAATGCACAGCCATGGTGTACAAAAATGTTTCATGCATTTTTTCATCTGCCAGTCACTTATCATAATAACAACTTGTTTTGATATAAATGACAAGCAGATACCAAGAAGTACGTTGTAACCTAGGCAAGGTGACCGTGTCCAGCTGTACTTCGGACAGCTGGGTTACGACTGGACACTACACCACGCTCATAAAATACCAGTGACATCTTGTTTACAAGGAGTTTCATTATTCTTTATTTGATTCAAGAAAAAATATTTCGTTACTGTAACGTTAACAGGGAGTGAGAGTAATCTCTTAAATGACTGTATAGCTTTCTTCTCAATCCAATATATTGTATTTGTTCATGCTTTGATAAACGAATAAACTTTAATGTTTAAACTAAGCTAAAAGTGTTGATTATTTAACTGAAATATTGTTCTTATCTTTTGGAATACGTGTACTTGTGCACGTGCCTGTCTGCTTGTTTTGTTGTTGACGTTGTCACGGGTTAAAGATTAATTCACAACAAAACTGTTAATAAAAAAAGATACGATGTGTTGAGTCGTTATTTCGTTATTTATGTGAAGATAATTTTCCACTATATAATAAGTCTTCTTTCATTTATGTGTGTTACCTCAACTAAGCATATATATCTGCAGACCATTTTCCATTGAATGGTTTCCAAATTTGCTGGACGAACAACAGAAAGTCTACTAATATAAATACATATAGTAGGCAGGAAATAACGGAACACCCCTAAACAATTCAGATATATGACTTAAGTTTCACTGTTATATTTGTCTCGCCTTCTTCATTATTGTAAATCCTCATGGGCTATATTGCCTACAGGACTATTTGAAAATAAACTTATCAAACTTAAACTTATGACCACACCCGGCTATTCGTGCACGCAGTCGTAAACGTCCATGACATTTTGCGTTTCAAAGAAATCACTGTGCAGAAATCATTCGTTTCTATGATGTGTGTTTCAGCTAAGTCTCGTCCCCATGGCAAATATTTAGCGGAAGAGACAGCTGTTTGTGGTATACGAGGAAAGCTCAACGATATCTATACTATTTGTCATGATAGGCGTTTTTACCATTAATGACTGTGACAGCAGACGACGAGCCTTAATGCCATAGTTCTGGCAGTGAAATGCATTTACATGTATAACGTGTCGTTACATTTTCTTCGTATCTTATTTTCTATCTCAGTTTGGTATATTTCGTCTGGGACGCCCAGGCATTTGTATAAAGACCATTCAATATTTTTTTCTACAATTGTTTCCGAGTGAAATTATACATACATGTATATAGATTTACCCTTTAATGAGGACAATGTTTGATCTGTGTGAGACACATACCTTCGGCATAAAAATGTCGGGCAATCGTAAAGTTTGAAATCAAGCACTGCCTATCTCAACCATTGACACTGATTTGCAAATTTCCATTATAATCAACCAGGATTAGAATGTACCTGCTGATTCTATACAGACCAGGATACTATTACGCAATTAAAGGTAAAGAAGCTGAAATTCAGCGATTGAGTATTTTTACACAAAAGAATGCGTTTCCTGTAAACATCGCGTCCTAAACTGCCCTAGAGCCACTAATTTCCACAATAAAGGGGCCGCTTATTGAAATGTGAATAAACCCGCCGACTTTTGATCTGGTAATGAGGGATTTAAGGATTTGCCGTAAAGAACCGTTAAATATCTTGTCACATTGATCAA
Organism: Saxidomus purpurata; assembly: GCA_022818135.1. Taxonomy (NCBI): domain Eukaryota; kingdom Metazoa; phylum Mollusca; class Bivalvia; order Venerida; family Veneridae; genus Saxidomus; species Saxidomus purpurata. The sequence continues at coordinate 57,361,297 of JAFMSR010000001.1, forward strand.
TGGTTGACACTTCAAGGTGAAAAGCGAAGAAACTGTTATGTATCCGTAGGTCAAATTTTAATGAATGCTTCCAAAGCGTTACCACGGAATAGCTAGCAATGTATCATGGGAAGATGCATTAGAATATGAGAAAAATGACTGTGCTCACGCTACTTGTTGGCTTGCAACCTTTCTCCAACACCTAGTGGAGGAATGGTGAATGAATGGCACATTCCTTACTGTGTCTTTATAAATAGGTAATAAGTCACAAAGTTCATAGACCGACTAACCCGATAAATGACCGACCCCAGAGCACTTTTGTCTGAAAGGAGATATTAGTAGGAGATGCCACCCTCCTGTTTGCCAAAGATTAAGTTTTAGTATGCAAAATAAAGGGCAGAGCTGCGGCAAATTCTGCCCGGTTATGTCGTCTATTTTATCCAAAAGTCCCGCACAGTCGACAACGACGTCTGCGTCCCATTCGTCTACTGTTGCAAGCTGGTATTCGGATGGTCACTCAGTCGTCTATGATCACTTTAATCACTTCATAAACCCACTTAAATCTGTCGCCGGTATCTTCTTAAATTCAGGTAAAGATGCTGATCACTGATTATAGATCTAGAAACTGACAATTTCCGGGTCACAGTCCCGCCAGCAGTGACGCACAATTTTCATAATTTGCTAAAGTAGAGTCAACGAATCAAACATAATGATAAGTGGCACTCTTGGACAGTGTCAGTGGTGCCATTTAAAATGATTATGCCAGCCTCGTTGAAAAATGTTTCACCCGCAATCTTGACACACATCCTCAAACAGGAATAAAATGCAGATTACAAGAAGCATAACTTTTGTATCAGAATATTTGAGTTATTCCCCCTATTTTATACTTTTAGAACCGAAAAATAAGCAAGTAATCTGTACTGTACTAAATAATAGCTTTATAATCTGTCATCATTACATTTATGTAGTGATGACATGTACCAATAGGCATGTTATTTAATATAATTGATAACAGGACTATGTGCATACACTAAGTACTGCCAGGGGTGAAGCTAGGAACACAATTGAAGTACTCCCATTGTTTGTAAGGGGGGTGTGGGGGCAACCCCCCCCCCGCACCCCCACCCCCACCCCCTTACAAAAAATGGGAGTACTTCGTGGATTTTTTTAAGCCAAATATGTAAATAATTAGGACGTTTACAACATATTTTATTGCATTTATGAAACACAAGTTTACCATTTGTGATTAAAAATAAACCAATACTGTTAGTGTACCCGTTTGGACATGTACCCCACTAAGGCACAAGTTGAACATCGTTTTTAGGCCATTTAAATTTTTCATTTTTGAAATTCTAAGTACTCCCGTGACTATGGGAGTATGCCTGGCTACGCGCCTGACTGCAATATTTTCTTGGCTTTTAAGTACATCTATTGTTCAGTTGAAATCTACTGTAGCCTATCTTTCTAAATAAGCTCCAATAAATACAAAACAAAAGTTAGAAATGTACAACTAATTTGTACTGTACTAGGTAAGTCACAGCCTCATAATCTTTCACTGTTATTTTTATGTGACAGTAACTTAGTAGCAGTCCACATTTAATAATTAATATAAATGACAAAAAGACCTATTTTCTCATTTTTATTATAAATAAATGCAAATGGGTTAAAAAGCAGATGCTCCATCTTACTCAACTGGCAATTGAGTTTTGCAGATGGCCTTAGATGGCTCTGTAGAAGGACATATGACTCCTCTAAGTCTGTTTCAGTAGGACAGGGGATTGTTTTTTCTTTCCTTGGGCAGGGATGGTACGCATGAACTTAAGTTAAACTTTAAAGAAACAATTATTTTATTACAGGCTTAGTTTCTATATGAATAAGTGAATCACACTGTAATGTATTCAGCGGCACGTCTTTAAGTAACTTTCGATAATTATTCATGTACCAATCCTTAGTGGAGATTTGGATTTCCTATTATTACTATTACAACAATATCTCTAATGTTTTTGCACTTGTTAAGAAGTTAGAAAAACATTACTTTGTAATCAAATTTTTTTATTGAAAATATCAAAGTTTAGTAGTACATATTATACAAACATGTTTATATCAAATTAGACACTGTATGACTCCCAATGCTTCATTTGAGATGGATCCTACTTTATGAGGGTGATCAAAAGAAAAAATTTCATTTATCATGTATAAATGTTTTTTATACCAAAATGGTGGTAGTTACAATAATTTTGAAATATGGCAAGGTACTCTTGATAATGAGTTAATAAATTGATTTGAAAAATTTAATTACTTCACACTTATGACCTGAACTTCATGACCTTATGGCATGTGTTTTTTATGTTAACATGGCCTTTGAATCCAATTTGTTTTGAAGATGTTATTAAGATGTTTTCTTTTCACTTACATTATAAATTGCTAAGGTACATAAAAATTCTTGCATACATTAGATTTACTTTTGTTGTCATTAATCTAATGGTACAAATTTGGGTTTGATAACAGTCAGTGAAATAAGCATTCAAGTTCACAGAAAGTATAATTTGTTATAATTAATACTATATAATATTGCATATAAAATTTCACTGGCAGAAAACAATTTCACCAGACCATCACAGCTGCCAGTATTTATAACTGATAGGTACTAAGAAGAAGGGAATGGTATTTTTTTTTAACCATTTGTTGTGTTGCCCTGTATGCAGTATGACCCCGTCTGTCCGCTGTCTGTCTGTCCATCATTCTTTCAGTTCATTGCACGTAATATTGCACATCTGAAAAACAAACAGATAACTATTGTATCACAGTTGTATGTACTTTTCCCCTGTTTTTGGATCGATTGGATTTATTCAATCGTATCCAAAGTTAACAGAGTATTTCAGACCCTTACGGCCGAACTCTTAACACAATTTTTTGTCGAATACGACCGAAAAGTAGTTCTATATTACTGTCCTCTGTTTTAAAAATTATATATTAACAGATCTAAATAATATCAAAACGTTACAGAATAGCATAATATTAGATCTATTTTGTTGTTTTTCTTATAATTTGTAATTTAAATCAACAAGGTATCTGTTCTGTATAGAACTATTTTCCTACGCGGTTTTTATCGTCAGACCAGTGTGACATGAGAAATGTAAGACCCGTGAAATACATATTGCTACACCGGATACACTAAATTCAGTGTTCCGTGAGAGCGCGTTTTCTGCGGTTTTGACGCACTCATTTTGTCAATGACACAACAGAAATAGCAAAGAGCGTCTTCTATGATGCAATTAAAATGTGTATGATCAAATTACTACAAAAACAACATTTCAAAACCTCTCAAAACGCTTCGAAATGCAAGATAAATTGTTGATAAAATACGCTTCCGGTATGGGATATGTCTAATTTTGACCCTAATGCGTCGTCGTTGTCTGATTTCGGATCAACTCGCATTTTGTACCATTGCGTTTTTGTGTGTGTTGATTCCTATGATACCGTCATCATAGATCGAAGCGCACAACAAGAGATGGTCAACGAACCTTAATACGGGAAACAAAAACGTCTTTCTGAGTGATTTTAATGATCATTTTGTAGTCATTTCGATCAGACTGTCACTATTGAAAGGGGTTTAAGTGTGCCAAATAATATCCAAGTTTAATGTCTATGGTTGAATGCACTTATGAAAAATTCTTGTGGACAAATTTGACTTTTGAGATGCAGTGACAAAATGGAAAGCATCCAAAACGAAACACTGTTGTCTTGCCAACCCTTTGATTACCCACCATTTTGTGATGTATCACATGCAGTTTTACAGAAGTAAACTGAATAAAACTTTTTTTTACAATAAAGGGTATGACCCTCGGAGTTTCTAAATGACCCCCAAATTATGATACAGGGAATTGGCACCCAGGGTCTTCCTCCTCCATGAAAGCTGGAAGTTGCAATATGACCTTGGCTGTTGGGTGCGACGTTAAATCCGAATTAATTCGCACAATACAATCAACCTTATGGGCATATCCCATAACTTTTGAATGACATTTAAAGTTGTTCAAACCATAAATTTTCAGTTCAGTTTTGTCAAAATCCATTTCTCAGTTACGATTCACAGCTTAATACTTCATATGGTAGTTGAACATAGTCACTGAATGACATAATGTAAGCACATGGGTTCCTATCTCAAAAGTAAAGTTTACACAAATGGTGAAAGGTCAAAATTTGTGGACAGTTGTGTCTCCAGTTTATAACTTGTGCAAGAGTTGTCCTGATATTCACACATATATGTGTACAGTCTATGTTGTCCTGATATTTACACATGTATGTGTGCAGACTGTGTTGTTCAGAGACAATCAATCCTCCAGCACTTTCAGTCCTTTGATTCAATCAGTATCCAGTGAAACTCATTAATAAAATGACACAAAGTTACTATTATTTTAATATTATTTAATATGTACCTTTAAGGCTTTATTTCATTAATTCCAGCAGACTGATGATGCTGGCTAGTTGCATTTATAAACAAATTGCTGAGGCATTAACTAACATTGAGTTGAAGTGATTTTGAGTATATGTTGCTATAAATCGTTAGAACTGTCCCAGCCTGTAGATAAATGTATAAAAATGGGCATAGTCAATGAACAAGTCAAGGCTACATATTCAGTCAATTTCTCTAAATGTAGTAAATGAAATAACAGAACACTTTAGCCATCCTTTGCTTAATTTGGCAGTCAGCTATTTACTTTTGTGCCAAACAATTTACCTGAGTGATAGGAGAATTTAATTGGACAAGCTTACTAATTAACTAGTATGTGTTTTGAAAGAGAGAACTAGCAATTGCATTTTATAGTTAAAATGTACTCTGTAACACCAGATAAAGACAGACTATGACAAAAACTTTGGAGGCGTAAAGAACATTTTTAACAAAAAGGTTGATTACTGTGCCTAATATGGACATTTTATATCTTCGTAGTTATTCATCAATTATTGAAATGGCGTGCAATAATCTCGATTTATTTTCTTGTGGTGGAATAGTAACAGTGTCATAAAAAGTACAATTTTATTATCCAAAAACATAACCACAGAAGATTTGTGGGGAATATGTGGGTTGATGGTCCCATTATGCCAAATGAAGTGAAAACAGTGAAATCACTCTTAACGTAGGATCAAACAGTGAAAATATTATTTCATCATTTAATTCAGTTATACACCTGATTGCCCACGTCAGTTCGGAGCCATTCGTCAATACCTTGTTTTTTCTGGGTACATGCTTTCTGGTTTTCTGATCACCTAAAAATAGTAATTTTGATGTTTCTAAGTATTTAAAAATTATTTGGTTTTGTGGTTTATTAGTGGTAATATTTAATGAGTAACGGTAGCTTAAGATAAAATCTTGTGGTTGAGCTGCCGATAGATTTAAACTAATTAAAAAATCATTTTGTCCTTTGAGAGGTGTAAAGAATTGCATTATCTCATTTAGTTTAAACAGGTTTGGTCAAATTTTATGGTGTTATTAAAGCTAAAGTAAAATTACTAAGTACTTGCAATAAATGTCATAAAGTACATCTTCTGTGTTGTAATATGATATTCTATTCTAATTTACCACTTAGATCAATCATTGCTGTCGAGACTCACTCCAGATGGAATCTGGGGAGGCACTGTGGAATTAATGTGTCTTTTGTAGGACGCAACTTCCATTACACTGGTGGGGATCAAACTCTGAACCCTCTGTTCCAAAAGAGAATACATTCCAAAGATGTTTCTAAATGAAGTTAAGTTGATTGTAGTAATTCTGTTTTATTATAAGTTAACAAGATTCAGTGCTTTTATAGCCAAGATATTAATAACTGGATTACAAGAAAATGTTGAGTGTATGAATTTAGAAGTATTGTTACCTGGCTAATGATGCATTGAGGTGAAAAGTTAATGCCAGCTACAGATTTAGTAGTGATACATTGTACATATATGGATAAATAAGAATTTAGGCCAGTGCTCATGGTTCACCATTTAGGGACATATTTTATCACATTACCTTATGTATCATAATTAAGAAGTCGCCTTTTAATACTGTATATTCAAACCCATTAATTCAAATTTAGGCAGTCAGAGTCAAAAATCTCCCATTAGCCAGTGGAAAGTATTACTGTTTTTTTCTTAAAAATTATCCCCATGTAGACTATGCCAGGAAAAAATGATAGAAAAGGCTCCCTTTCTAAAAATTCTGTAACAAAATGGCAATCCCCATAATGAATGTGATCAATCACTCTAAATGAGTGAGCCCTTGTCATTTGATATCTTTACAGTCCAACAAAGCCTGTGACAGCAACAGTACTGGTTAAGTACCACACCCAAGTTCAATCCTTTTATCAGAAATCAAGATTATTTGTTTATGGTAAAATTTCTGTGGGTTTGAGGGATGGCAGAGTTAGAAACAATGTAAGGGTGGATGTCCCATTGTCACAGCTTGCAGTCATTCTAAAAGTACATTAAGTACATGTACATTTAAGTTTATTCGTAATGGAGTATTACCAATCATTGAATATTGTTTAGTTTATAAAAGGCTTTGTTTGATTTTTGGTCTAGATGAAATACTGCACTAGGTGTGGGATTGATTGGGTTCAGCAGACTAGGTGAACCATTCTGTCTTTAGGATCTTGTCCCGTACCACTTTCCAGACTTTTTTGCCCTTCAAACATTCATGTGGTTTTTGTTAGCAGATACAATTTCACTGGTTTGACTTACATATTGCATACAGAGTTTCATTTAATTATTGTAGATATTTGGTTCACAATTTTGTTTTGAGTTATGGGTATTTCTCTGAATGACTGTCTTAACTTTCTTCAGGATTGGTCATATAGAATAGTGTGTATTTATGTTATTGCCTGAATACATGACAAGTTTAACAGGTTCAAGCACACAAAATATACAATAATGAATTAGTGCTCATAAATTCATCAAAGAATCACCTGGTCTGATCAGTGTCAGTTTACTACGTAGCGTTTGTTTACATCTTGCGCCCCCACGCCCACTGTAATTTTCTTCCTTATAAGGCACGTATGTTGGTTTACTCAAGATCAGCTGATGTAGTTTTGTACTACATGAACCCATGTAGCGATTTATTGTTAATTTATTGTAATTGAGTGAATACTATGTACAGAAATTTGTAAACAGTTGAATGGCCTTACTTACTGAATAATAAATCAAACTGATGGTTTGATTTGTCCAGAGAAAAGGACAGATGTTTTTCTTAAAGCTTTACATATCTACGATATTGAAAGCAGCTATACAGTCTAACCTGCATCTAACAGTCACCTGTAAACAGCTGTACTCTGCTTGTAATGGTCATACTCAGTGAAGTCCTATATAATGAAAACCTGTCTAATGTCGCCTTTAGCAAGCATAAATGATACAGAATTATGATACAGAAGTCACTGCTGCATGGCAGATATCACAGTGATAGCACCATTTTCATAAAAAAACCAAGAAGTAAAAGGTATGAAATACTTTTATGAAAAAGAGTTAATAGCATCTGGCATGTTCAATTACTGGTCTGCACTGATTTTAAAGACAGAAATGCCTTTAAGGGTACCAGAGCAGGAAATGAAGTTGAAAAAGCATCAAATCAGTTGACCTTCATAATCATACTGATGAAAAGTCATTTGCCAAAACTTGTAAAGCGAATTATTCCATGCAGATTTAATTTCTTCAAATTGGCTTGAATGGAGCAATGGTTGATGCTTCAGTGGGTGCTAACCTAGGCAACTTTATTTTAATGCTTTATTTCGTTTATTCTTGATTGCTGAACAAGTTCTTACAACTTAGATAATTGCCCTCAAGATTCACTCCAGGTGGAATCAACCAATAAAAGTGAAAGAGAGAGTCAATGTGGAATTATTTATGTCTTATCTAAAGAGGCTTCCACCAAGGCACTCGGGAGGGGTTTTAACATGGAACCCTCAAGACCTTTACTTATGCTCTAACTGTGTAGCATGGCGGCCGATATAATTCTTTATAATTACATGTATAAAGAAAGTGATGAAATGAAAAGACGACACTTTTAAAATGTTTGTTTTTTGGAGCATTTGGTTTTCATGTTTTGAAGTTTCTGTGAAGTGTCATGTTCATATATTTGATCATATGAAGGTTAAAGAGTTTTACTACAATACATCATATCAGTCAGTATGAATTGACAGACAAACATCATGTTTTAACTCTTACCTGTATGCACTTACTTTTGTTTTCGTTTGCTGAGAAATAGGAGAGCTTGCATTTTAATTTGAGTTGAAGGAAACTGAGGGAACAAAAGTCATAGGGAGACCAAAGTTTTTGGTACATGTAATACTGTGTTATCAGGTATTTTCTGCTTGTTTTTGAATAGATGGACAAAATTATACCTTTATCTATGATATTTTGGTCTGAAGCAACATGAGAACCCAAAGTGTTCAAACCCCAAAATTGTCCCTCCCCATTAATTCCTGACACTGGCAATTATTTCAACGGTTCCATTATTTTTTCAAGGACCGAAAATTTACTGACTGAATAGCAAACAGTGTGTGCAGACTGATCATGATCTGCACTCAGATCATAAAGGCTCAGTCATTTGCCATCGGCAGGGCATGTCCAGGTTAACTGAACTTCACAGACATGTAAAATACCTTGTTTAGGAGTGGAAGGTGCCCAAACTTTCATCCTTCCTTTCAAAGGTAACGAATACTCTGTAGTGGCAAAGCCCAACTTTAAGGCCCGGCATATATTACTGACAGCGACAGCTCTTAAATTGCTATAAAGAATACTAGCATGAATTTCATGTCAATAATAGACAACATATAGACGTGCTGCTGAATCGAGACTGCATGTGTGCCAGCAGGTTCTGATTGTCATACAAACAATGTACAAAATATGATTAATAGTTTCCTCGGATCATCAGGGATGTTATATCTTTATTTCAGTTTTATATGTAACTCTGTGCAAACCAGTAAAACACATGGTGTATCATGGAAAAAACAAATTTTTACAGTGTTACTTAAGTGTACTGTTTGTGTATTACCATATAATGTCATTTTGCAGTCAACCGCACATCAGTTAAACCTGTATTTGCCCTGACTGACTTTTAGATAATCTAAATAAGTTCTAATTAAATAAGTACTTAATATTTTGACACAAACCATTTTATTACTTTAACAAGTACGAAAAAATCATAATTCAAATTCAAAATCAGTACAACTCTTTAAAAATTAAAGGTCTTTTAGAAAGTATGTTTAAAGAAAACTAAACATTCAATAATTAAAATTGAACTGTATTACACAGTGCGTAGGCCATGCACCATAAATCTGGTGCCGTGAGACCGGAGTGCAGTACCTAGATTATAATCTTTATTGCAAACTGGACATGAAAAACTTCTTTTTTTTCAAAACCACTGATAACTGTTAAAAGTTTATCTTTTAAAAAGATCTGAATAACAGATTCGATATGAAATCATTTCTACAGGATTGTGATAGGCGGGTACCCGAGTTCAGGTATTGTATGGAGGAGTTTTTCCATGAAACATGATTACTGCTCTAGTTACAGTAAAACTATCGTCCGAATAAATTGTCCTTTCATCGGTAGGATATGTTTATATTCATTGAACTTTTATTAGTGTTGCAAATAAGGGCTTAAGAAGCTCTGCATGTTCTGTTTGTATTTGTCCTTCTTTGAATGCATTTGTCCGTCTTTAAAAAAGCTATTTGATTTGTCGGACAAGGTTTTAATTTCAATCCAACTCAAGTGCATTTTGCCTTTAAGAGATTGCATGAAGGCTTTGAAATTATAGAGTTTTATTTCCACTATTAGAATGCTCATGAATAGTCAATAGATACTCTGGTTCAATGAAACTTTGAAATTTTGACTTGTTAATTGTATCTCTATTTTGAAGAATTTCTTTACTCAAGCTACTATATACGCTTGCAAACAAGGTGGCTTTGAGTATAGAAAACTTACAAAAGTGCATATCGGTCTATGAACCTACAGCAGCGTTGCACTGATTAATTATTGTTATGATTTATGTCATCCTCTGTTATGTAACCTATAAAATCTTTACCAAATGGCATATACTTGACATCTTATAATTTATATGGTTGTTTGATAGAAAGCAACATGCTAAACAATCCCTTTAAAAAAATCAGCAAGCAGATTATAATTGACATCAATAGGTGGTGCTTTAATTTTATGCAGAAATCTTTCTACTGTATTAAACAGTACTATTAAGTATTCTTATTTCCCTTTCTTTTCAAATACAGGTACTGTTTACAACAATGCAACAGGAAGGAAAAGATGTAAGAAACAAAACGGCAAGTTCATCTTTAAAGGATTAGTATAATACCAGAACTAAAGATTCAACAGCGCAAGCTGATTTTCTAAACCAATTGATGGGTTTTCATGAAGGTTGGATTAAATATAATTAATATGAGGTGATATGCAGAACCCATGTTCCAACTGCATCAGTTCAATATCTCACAAGGAAAGCTAGCTGATACTGACTGGAAATTGCAGTCCGGTAAATTTCTCCTATTTTTTGGCTTCAAAATTTTGTCTTTTAGGCATGACGGGAGACATGCCGGGGTCTCATCCCAATATTAAGCTAACATACATGCTCTTTGGGAAGGACCTTGATATAATTCTCATCAAATCAAATGCATCAGTTCAAGGTCACAATAAGAGTCTCTCTCTCCTAAACCATTTTAAAAGATTTTTATTGAACTTACGTCTTTTGTTAGATGACGTGCATTACACATCTTCCAACTGTGCCAGTGCCAGGTATAGGTTGCTTTAAGAGAAAAGCTTTCAGACTCCTTTTTTTCTGTTTTTCTTACTATAAGTACATATCGTTTTGAGTCTAGTTCTTTATTTTGATGCAAGAAGAATGTCATTTTGAAGATGCAAGATATCGACTGATGCACATCAACTAAGGTCAGAACTAGTGGAGATGCAGTGGCAACGCGTTCACCATGGAATCCTGGGTTTGATCCCTACCAATGCAAAGGCGGTTGTGTCCTTAGGCAAGACACAGGTATTTCCACATTGTCTCTCTCTCTTCAAGATTTACTTCTTGAATGAGTCTCAAAAGTGATTAATCTTAAGTTATAAGAACTTGTTTAGCAAATTAGTGTAAGAAATTAACCCTTATCCCTCTGTATTTAGAAATGGACCTGTCTGGCTTTCAATTTTGTGGGCAGTACCATTTATAGTTTGAAGGGGTATTAAGTAAATTTATTGACTGAATGGGAAATAGTGTAGATCATGTTCAGACTGCATGGATGTACAGGCTGATCATGATCTGCACTAGTCTTAAAGCCCATATTTTATTTGCCGCCAGCAAGGGTTTAGCTCAGAACTAAACTGGGCCAAATCCTGTAATGGATGACTATGTTTGCCAAAGTATAATTTGTATGGAAAATGCAGTTGATTGTCATTGAAAGACACAGGGACATGTGAAGTTTTGTCCTTTTCTCAAAATTGTCAAAAAAGGGAACAGAAAACCTTGTTTAGAGGTTGGCTTTAACATGGAACTTTAGTGTTAATTAGTAGTAAATATTGACATACATGAAAAGAAAGATTCTAGGTCATCTCTATTCAGAGTTGGACAAAACAATATGTTTTCAAGGGTAAATTTAAATGCCAATTCATACTGGCATAGGATTTCATTGTGAATATCAAATTAAGTTGTTTACATGTCAGCTACTGCTCAATGTTAATTATATTAATTATTTTCAAATGTTTAATTTCAGATCCATTTTCTCTTGGTTTTCCCCCATCATCATCATGCATGTGTTACAGTCACACGCCTTAAGATGATCACTGAACGCTTGGACATTCGGTGTTTATACTATGATTATTTCGTTCATTGCGGTCATGGTCAACGCATCCAGTAGCGTCGTCTGCTGTGTGCGGGTCATGAAGGGCAGAGCGCCATTATCTCTAAATGAAATCAAGGTCATTTAGAAGACTGAAGGAAAGCGTAAAATCCTTGAAAGGAAATGAATTGATGTCCAGAGGTAAAATTATTTGAAATTCGATCGGCTGAAAAATTAATTAAGAAAACTCATTCATTGCTCATTGAAAAAATGTCAATGGATAGGGTAAAGTTAGCATGAATTATAAGCTATTGTTTTCAAGATCAGTTAATTTTCCAGAGAAAAAAAATGGTTAAAGCATTACTGCATTATATCAAATAGAACACTTGAGCCACAATAGAATTAGTCTGCCACTTTTTGAATGAAGGCATGTTTCATTGATATTTTTAATGTGTGGATTTGTGCTTTAATACAAGGACAATTTTACCCACTCTAAGACTGGAGGACGTAATTATAGTAATTAGTACAAAAGAACGGAGACAAATGTCTCAACCACAAACGCATTGATCGATCTCTCAATGATTGGGAATTGGTGTAGTAAAAGTTAGAATTTCATTTGATAGTTCAATAGTAGTCCTTTATGGGTATTGTCAAAGATCTTCTCTCTGATAGTAGATGATAAACATGTATTTTATGAATTGTCTGGTTGCGTTCGAAACATATAATTCACATAAAAAAAATTAACAATTTAATAAAGTTTTTTTTTTTTTTTTTTTTAAGCAACTGATATCCTTGTAAATAATGGTTGCCTTTTCATTTTCAATTTTTGATAAATTGAAAAGTTCTTGAAAAGTATTGCTTATTAATAAAAATTGATGTGCTTACCCATATATGCTATTGTTAATGGGTAAAAAGATAGGGTTCAAGTGGCACATGATTTAAATCACTTCATATTTCACAAATTTGGAGTGAGAGAGTACATCAAACTGCGATGTTTATCAACATGGGTATACTTCAGAATCGTGTTCATTGAATCATTTCAAAAGCTTTTAACTCATTGGCTGTTTCAGATAATATCGCTAAAGTGCATAAATTGACAAAGTGATTAAAAACTGCACGTATATTCAAGGCTGTTTTTTTGCGTATGTTAAGACATTAGATAGAATTGATAAAGTAGCTTGCGTTGTTATATTTGATGATGATTTCTTGTTCAGTACACGTTTTTTATTGATAGATTTCCAGTCCTGTAATTGAAAACAACTGTTCTTTATTGATAAATTTAGAATTAAAAATGTCAAAATGGGAGTATTTATATTTTACTTTTGTAAAATATGTTCGTCTTTCACAAAAAACATTAAGAGAGATTCTTTTTACGCAGTTTGTTATATTTAAATTTACCTGAGTACCTGTATGTGAATCCACTGTGCGTGGCATTCGGATGTATTCAAATGCTCTCTGTTGAACCATTTGAAATAGATATTATGTAAATTCAGAACTATTTAAGGAAAAAAATTAGCATAATGATCATATTTCTTTTAATAAACTATTACAAACGTAGTCTTCTTTTTTGGCCTGAAAGAACATGACGTACCATATCTTAAGATACAGTTTGACTTATATACGTTGAAAGTGTCAGCTTCCGTTATTTTTTTTATTTTGCACACACCGATACTATGAATCACTCTATTTCAATGGTCTTGTCAGCGCTGTCACCATTTTTCATGTTTGCAACAAATAATCCTATTTGGGTACATTGATTTGGACGGCTTTTGCGATATTATCTATATAAGTACATATAGGACATCTTAAAATGTTCACTACTATAATAATCTCATTATTTATGATATGGATGAGGTGTGATAAAATCTTAATGTATGACAAAGAAAAAAAGGCAAATGGGCGGCTGGGTCAGAGTGCACATAATCCTTTTGGTCATTCGTAAATGGGCGAATTCATTTGAACAGACAGCCAAATATCAGAAATAGCCAGTTATCTGATTTATGGAAATTTAGTCTATAATCAACAGAGGTCGGGGAAATATTTCCCATGATATTTTTATAAATGAATATTCAGGCCTTTTGTAAGTGCTCTTCAAAATACACTGACAAAAAGATAGAGAAAATACCCTTAAGGCATGAAAAATGACAATCAGACTATTTGAATTGTAGATTATACTGCTAAATTCTCTCTGTTTATGGACAGTACTTCCTTTCATCAGTTGGTTATCTTTGATGGGGAAGCCTGCAAAACGTTGCTATGATTCTTGTGCAACAAATGTCAGGGTGGTATGGAGGATATGGTCATTGCCTATATTTGTTCAATTTGTAAAAGAAAAATTGAGTCTTTCTGTATGGCCATTAGAAGATACTGCGTGTGATGAAAGTACGTCCTATCATTCCGTGCATTATAGTAATGAACACTATCTGTCACAATCATGTCCTGCTGAATAAAGGTATCACACATTTTCATGATCCGGTTGCTGTGTAGAAGTCATGTTGCAGAAGTGTAAATTTCTTGTTGTTTCAAAAAAGCTATGAGTAGTTTGCGTATGAATATCCCACTACATGAAGTAGGTAATATGTCACACAGATTAACTGTACCATGGCTGATATTCAGATGTCTAGATAAGTGAAAATATCCATTTACTTCTGTGTTTACTTATTCAAGACTCTTTTTTTTTAGATGTTTGCGCTATAATAAAAAAGCACATTGAAAGGTTAATTTTTTTCAAAAGAGAAAATACACTTGCTGGGATACAGTTACTGCATTATAATATCTATAATCTGAAATCATTTCAGTAAAAAAGGTGTTTGAACTTCCTGCAAGTGCAAAACTTAATGCGTAATGTGCAAAAATAATATTAAATGACATGTTTTGTCCACATTTCTTTTAAAATCCAACGAAAAGGTATCTGATTCCGACTTAAAACGACAAATTAAAACAGTTTTTATGTAATGAAATATAGTATCAATCATATTTGTATAAATAACACCATAAAGTTTACAGCTCTAGACAGTTTTTTAGAATTAGACCATAAAATAATTATTTCATGATAAAGTCAGTTTGTATTCAAACTCTAACACATTAGTGACAGTCTAATCACAATGCATTAAGATACTTGTGGTTTGCACTTTAAAAACTTCTTTGCAGATACAAACATATCAATTTGCAAATCAAAATTTTATTGGACTTAAAAGCTTCAATCAAACTTGTTTTAAGAAAAAATACTTCAATTTGTCAGTTTTACATTTTTGGTTTTGTTCATACATGGAATAAAGTTAACATGATATTATAAATGCATTTTGTATGCAATTAACTGATACAAGGTAATATGTACACTGCCAGACAAGATCAAACAGTGTATCTCATTTTGATGAGTTGCTTCCCTTAGACCAGATTGTAACTTTTTCATTGAAGTTTATAATGTGAGCCTTTGAATATGTAATTACTCCTCACTTAGACCTTGTAAATTGCCAAGAAAGATGTCATATTGTCATCATAGTCTGAACATTGGGCTTTATATCAAAATTACAGATTATAACACAGCATTGATTTCAATGGTACTGCAAAAAAACACTGATTAAAATTTCTCATAGCACTTTGTCAAGCAACATAAATCTGAAAAACAGGTGTCTGTCAACACTTTTTAGCTCACCTGGCAGAAAGTGCGTCTGGCATATGTTGTATGTCGTTCATTTACATTTTCTTTAAACGACAACTAGGCCAATGTTGATGCAATTTGGCAGGGGTGTTCCTTGCATGAAGCTCTATTATAGTTGTTCAAATAATTCCATTCCGTTGCAATGGCAATGAAAAGAAAAAACTTTAAAAATCTTCTCCTCTAAAACCACTGGACCTAGAGTTTAGATATTTATCTTGTAGCATTGTCTAATGGACCTCTACCAAGATTTGTTCAAGTCATCGCCTCAGGTGAAAACCTACCCTTTCTGCTATTGATGACCTTGTATTTTATGGTAGCCAGGCCAGTGATTCTTGGCCCTCTGGCTTAGTAAATAGAACTCAATTCTATCATATTCTATCAGTAAATTCATTACTCAACATATCATTAAATTCAAAGTGTTAGTGGATCATTAACATAGTCAGTAATGAATTCATATACATTTTGTAATACGTAACTAACCATTCCTGGTATCTGATTATCCATTAAAAATTTGAATATACGTCAAAATTATTTCTTTACTAGTATAGTAAGGGTACCATGTGGAGACTGGGGTATCTTTTTTAGAGTTACAATAGTTTCGACAATCTATTGAACATAACCGGTACATCAAAAATTTAAACTGGTACTGGCTTCACTTACTTTGATGTGATTCAAACATTTTGTTGACTTTGATTAATGATGTAAAAATATATCAATACCATTTTGTGTTAGGATGTTCAATGGTTTTCAGTTGTTAAGTATTGTTAATTGTTGGGTAAAAGTTACTTTATTGATTGACTGTCCCCAGAAAAGTATTTTTTGTTTATTGAAACACCAATGGAATTAATATGGGTTTCACTTAGTTGACATATTTGTGCATTGGCCTTCAATTTAAATTAATCAGTGCTTGCCACAAACTATTGCTGATGAAAAGTTTCATATTTTGAAATACATGTACATACTTACAGACAGGAACATGAAAAGCTGAAGGGTTTATTGATGGACTTTTTATAGAGATAAATGTAAAGGAAAACAGTCATTTTTTACTACATGTAGAAGAAATGTCTGCTGTTGGGACCAGTGTAGACTACCATGTGTGGTCTACATTGAGACTGCATGCATGGTCTACACTGGTCACTATGTAAATCCTCTATGTGAGTAATGACCTGGACAGTGCAGACTGGTAGATGGACAAAATTACATTTCTAGAAATGACTCCTTGCATTTGTACAGGTAATGTTGAAGCAGGTCCAATTTGTAGAAGTAAACCCACACAAAATCACCTGAATAAGCTATAGACAAAAAATGAAATAATTGATGACTGAGAGTCACACTGTCCTAACACATGTCTGTAGGAAGACTGTTCAATCCCATCTCGTTATGTGACGTTCAAGCCTGGTATTCCCTCCCCCATCATTTATTATGCTAAAAAGTATAATTAATTACCTAAAAAGTGCATTAATTGTGAAGGTTTGGTATCTTTTCAAGACAAATTCATTCAGTGAAATATTATTCATGATAATTATATCTGTTTTTTTTACATAATTTATCAAGGTTTGTCAGCAGTTGCATTGCTCATAATGGGCTGCAACATTAGCAATGTGTACCCACTCAAGTGTGACGTGTATATATATAACATTTCAAAAAAATAATTAAAATGAATAAAAAATTAATTCAGTTTGTCTTTCAGAAGTTGACTTGCTGACAGATTGTGATGTGGATCAGTAATTATATTAGTATGTTAAATGAAAATCCTGTATACAAGTATAAACTATATGTGTATGTGAAGGCAATATTTCTTTGTAATAGACAGCAGTGTCTTCGGTAATGGACTGCCACATACCTATACCTATAGACGCGAGTCTGTTGATTATAAATTCTTTCAGTGTTTGAAACCCGGGTTTCATTGTACAGGCATATTCCTGTGTGTTGGAACTAATGTTGGGCAAGGAGCAACTATATGCTATGTAGGTGTGAAGTAGTATTTATATAGATCTTTTTGGGAATATAGCATGTTACAGAGCTAACACTCAAAATAGTCTGAAAAGGTAACTGATCCAGCAGATGTCATACATAGTAAAAACACTGCTTTCATAGGTGATGAGGTTGGGGGGGGGGGGGGGATGCAAAAATTTCCCACCCAACACTTTTTTTCTTCACCTATATAGGCATGTGCATGAAATGGTCTTACATTGTTTGATTTTGGGTTACACCTTATTGTCATTTTTGTGTCGCCCTTTTGGAGAAAAGGCGATACATAGGGATTGCTTTATCCGTCCATCCGTCACTTAAACTTAACGTTGGCTATAACTTTGCCATTTCTTAAGCTTTCTTCATCAAACTTTGCAATTGTATTGCTTATGACAAAAGAGTCATGTTACCGCCAAATTTTGTAGGTCAAGGTCATATTTGACAGAGTAATGTCCCTTTTGTACAGACAAAGCATTAGGGGGCGACACAAGTGTTCTACTGAACACCCATCTAGTATTGACTACTGAACAGCCATTCATTACTTTGAGAAATAAAATTGATTATGACACAGTTATGCAACAGTTCTACTGAATACTATTTCATGAATGTTTCATGCAGCAATTTTATTGGATGTCATGTTATGAGTGCAATATGCTATCAGGTCCTTTTAATAGAATATTGCTTTCCTTTCACTAAGCAGTTTGAAAGTAGTGTGTCCAGATAACTTTTGTCAGAGAAAACATGGACATGTATATATGCACTCAGCAGCACACTTGTGTGCATGCTTGTTTGAATGAAATGCAACATCAAATGTGGGATTTTAAAGAAGTAATCGTGTATCAAACATGTTATTATAATTTATAATAATAAGTTATTGGAATTATGCTTTCCTTTTATAGTTAAAAAGTATTTACTTTGCTTTTTTCCTATTTACTGATAAGTTAAAACCCTAATATTTGTTTTATGAATATAGGGTTTGTACTCTAAAAGCATACTATTTGAAGACGTATGGAATTCTAAATTGAGTAAAAGGACAACAGAACATCATTCTGTTCTAACTACTCATCTTTTTCTTAACTTTCTATTCCTTTATTGCTACTAAATAAATAAAAAAATCAGTTTAACATTCATAATATACTTGGGCTGATAAAGTCCTGCTGTATTCTCGCATTATCAAACAAAAGTCTTTTCTAAATAGGGATGCTAAATATGTGTTGTAAATTGTTTGAAAATGATTGGGTACTTTAATATTGTGATTGCACAAACTTGAAATATTTACCTTCTTACGTTTATTTTGAAAGAAAAATACACACTGCAAATTATTTTCATCTGTTAATGCGATGGAATTGGCTCTCCTTAAAGTATGTTTAAATAAATACTTATAAGTACATTACATGAATTTAACAATATAAATGTGTGTTTATTATCACCAAGAGTTATCTTCCTTTATGGGAGCAGTGATATGGGTATAACATCCATGCCTTCATGGCATACTTGTAAATATAAAATGTATTTTTTATTTTAAGAAAATCATTATTAGACAGTCACATGAAATTTTTTATCTAATTTGCATGTACAAAAAAGAAAATCATTTCAAAAACACTGGTGATAATTAAATGGTGATACATCTTGTAATGATAATTGTAACCAACAGCTGTATGAGGTATTTCTATTTTCCTAATTAAACATTTGTCAAAGTGCTATAGGACCATGTCATGTTGACATAACTTTTTTACACTCACCAAAAGGTTAACCTGGCTGAAATTTGGAACATAAATGGTCCTGACACTTTTGTCTTCAATATAACTCAAAAAGTATTCAAAGAGAGGGAATTTTAATCAGCAAGGGTACTATTCATTTTGGAAAGCTCATACTTTGTTGAAACCCATGCTTTAGTTCCTGTCATATATTTTTTATGAAAATTATAGAAACCTGAAGCTATTTGTAATCGTATGAATGTTGCAATACTTACCTGCAATAGCATGAATGTTGCAATTGATTATCATTGTCAATTATAAAATTTCAAAATTTATCTGGTTATAATATTGCAATAATTTCTAGCAATAATAATAATAAGAGGTTAATATCTTAAGAATTGGAACAAACTGTTCAGCACATGGAGAAACGCAAGCACCGGTTCCAAGCCGTTCCACATCTTGATAGCCAAGGACATAGACTGTGGGCATTCATCATTTATGAGGGACAGCTCTTTTTCTGCTATTTTTAGGCTTAACTGGTAAAATAACAACAACAAAATCTGATCTGCCATTGTTATTTCATACAGTTTCCTTTGGCTTCTCCAAAAGAAGTCTGGGTCTTTAATTTAAGTTTTATCTCCTTTACTATAACGTAGACATTGTCTAAACTGAGTTTTTGGTTTTCATTATTTCTACAAGACATGTGTATTCATGTTTTCTTGTTCACTTGACTTTCTGCATCTGTTAGCCAGCGATAGATCACCATTGTGTGATTGTTAATGACACAATATGTAACCAGATTAAGCACGATGATCCAAACCAAATCGGAAGAGGGCAAATACAGCATATTGGTCCAGGATACAATACAAGACAGTGAACTTGGTTTGTATGTGGCTGATATCTATTGAATTTTGTTACTATGTATAGTAAGATATGTAATAATTGCAATATTGGAAATGTTGGTAAAAGTATTTCAAATAAAACTTGAAATAATATTTAAATGGTAACATTCAATTGATAAAATAATTTGCAGTCACTGCTGGCAGTAATAATACACCGAACCGCAAAATAAACGCAACACATTTCTTTTTTGAATATGTCCGCCGTAATTATATTTTACTGACGCAAACGTATTTGAATATTATTTATACATGTAAAATATTACTATGCCACTAAAATTTATTGAAATCATCGTACCGTGACACCTGACTGGCACATTAATACAAAAAGCACGTTTTGCACGTGCGCGTTGAAATTAAGTAAATTACTTTTAAAAAATCGATAATTTCTTGACCAGTTACGATTTTACAATTAAAACAACACCCCAAAATATATTTAGCTGACATAAATTGTATTTTGCAATGCCACGACTTCCGGATAATTTGCGAAATCAGGCTGTTGGGATACACGAGATACACGAGATATTGACAATGTGTGAAAATTGAACTTGTGGGTAATGAACTTTGACATTATGAAATCTGGGTTATCTGTTGTTATATTTTAATGAAATTTACACAGTATGTAGGTAAGGTACCAATGAAATTAAATAAACTTGTTATTTATCATTTGAATTGTTTATTTTCAAATTATATGTGTTTCCCCAACTGTTGCGTTTATTTTGCGGTTCGGTGTAATATTTTGATAGTTTATATATGCAGTGAAGATGCTATAGTAGTGGTTACCTGCCTTCAAAGTACATGTACTTTTACCACATTAATTACTAACAGCAATATGACTAGTACCCCTAGCCCTAGTTGATATAGGCAGGATTGACGGACAGACGCAAGCTGGCATTGTGATGACGCACGGAGCTAGCTGCAGGAGATACTAACAAAGAGGGGGTTGTTAGCATTATTAGTTATTAGGTACATTCTGTACGTGTATAGTCAAAGTTGCTAATTGAGCTCACAGGTGGAAGGAACATACCTTGGACATATCATAATTAATTGAAAAAAAGTTTTTTCAATTTATTCTGATATTTAAGTTTTAAAATATAGAGAAAAAGACATTGGTGCATTGGTTTATAAAATATTTTTAAAAAAACAAAGGTTCTTCCCACCTGTGATTGAGCTCATATACCAGAAATCCATGATACAAAATGGCTCCACTGCATAGCATTTTTGACAAGGACTTATGTACCATTACTTCACAAGCAATCATTAACAGACCCAAATATTGTTCAAGGGGGGAGATTGGCTTATCATATTGCAAAGGACTAAAAGTTTAATGCCCACAATTTCTTCCCTCAACACAATCAACTGTAATTTTAGGCATCCACTTTATTATCAGTGGTATATCTGGTGATCCTTAGCAAATCTTTAATTTTGCTTTAATGTATAACCTTCTGAATGTGCATTTGACAAGACATCTGATTGATATCTCTTTTGTCAACAACTCATTTTATGGCAGGGCAGACTGACTGTAATAAACTATATAGAAGAAATGATGCAAAAATACATAATATAAATGACATCAAGGGTTTGAATTTGTTTTCTACTATTCACAAAAAAATGAAGCAATTTCAACCTCCAACTGTTATTTCATAGAAAAATGACAGTAATTTATCTTATAAGGGATTCCAGGTCAGATGATTAATTTTCTACCCCTGCTGATTTAACTTAGTATACTCATTTATCATTTCTGTAACACAATGGGCTTATTCTTTATAATGTTTGGGTACTACTTTGACTACCTATCTGTTGCAACAAGGACTGATTGTTTATAATATTTCAAAATCCTACTGGAGGTATTTGGTTTTGTATTAGATATGGACAGACACTTAATAAATCAAATAATTTTCTAATCCCATCCACAATGTCTTTGGTCGATTTTTATTTATATTGCTGTGAAGCAAAGAAAGTCAGGGGCATGGTTTTACTATAATTGACTCACTTAACGTTTTAACTGACAGTTTGAATGACATTAAATAGCCTTCAAAATGGACTACCTATTTCTTGAATAGGAGATATTTATTTGTTCTTGTTTGGCAAGTGAAAGCTTATTCCTATTTAGGAAGTGTATGGACCTTATTTATACCAATAGATTTTGTTTCTCTACTACAAAACCATTTTATATCTAACAATTGTTTTGCTGATCCACAAGACTTATTTCATTCCTGTTTCTTGTTCTTTTCTTTTTAACCAGGTTTTCTGAAGGAAAAATCCTAGTTATTAGATTGGGGTATGTCGGCGGGCGGGCGGGCGTAAACAATTTCTTCTGTGCGCAACTCCTCCTACATTTCTCAACGGATTTCAACCAAACTTTCACAGAAGTATTGTCATGAAGTGCCCTGGCGCATATTGTCGGGGTTTTGTGATTTGGTCATTTTTGACAGAATTATGGCCCTTTGTTTTTTTTCACATATGTAATTCTTCTGTGCGCAACTCCTTCTACACTTCTCAAGGGATTTCAACCAAACTTTCACAGAATTATTGTCACCAAGTGCCCTGGCGCATATTGTCGGGGTTTTGTGATTTGATCATTTTTGACAGAGTTATGGGCCTTTGTTTTTTTCCACATAATGTAATATATACAGAGAAATACTGTTCTGTGTGCAACTCCTACATTTCTCAGGGGATTTCAACCAAACTTTCACAGAACTATAATTGTGAACTAAAGAATTTTGAGTATATAATGTTCTGCCCCTGGTCGTCCGTCCGTTAGCAATTTTGAGTCTCCTTATTTAAATATGTATAAAAGGGAGATTACTCTGTTATTAGAAAAGGGAGAATACTCTGTCATTACTGTCTATTTTTAGAATAGATTACCAGTCCTGTATACTTTGGAGTATTCTGTTACAGTAAGATGACAAAATTTCTCATGAGACCAGCGGTTCAAACCCCACACAGAGCAAGTTTTTTTGTTTGTTTTTTTTTCTTTTTTTTTTTTTCTAAATAATTTTTGCCTGAATTATGGCCCTTTGCTTTTTTTCCACATATGTTATATATAGAAGAATACTGTCACGTGCCCACTTCCTCCTACATTTCTCAAGATATTTAAACCAAACTCTCACAGAACTGTTGTCATCAAGTGCCCTTGTGCATATTGTCTGGGTTTTGTGTTTGGATCAATTTTGCCTGAATTATGGCCCTTTGCTTTTTTTACACATGTAATATATAGAAGAAGACCTTTGTTTCTTTTTCATATTATGTATATCTACTGACTTTAAAAACACATTTGTGCTCGGATAGCAGACTGGAAAATGAAAACCTGGTTTTGTGACAATTTCCTGTCACTTGTTTATTATTTTTTATGAGAATACTTTTACTTTTCAAAAGACTGTACTCATAATTTCCACTCCTGTTGCTGTACCTAAAAGAAAGACTGCTTACTCCTAAACTGGTTGAGTGTTTACTTTAACATATAGTCTTTTTTCCACAAGACTTTCAATTTCAAAATACTACTAAGACATTTGTTCCTGTTTCTCTTGAGTGTTTGCTTGAAAATTTTGTCTGTGTCCCACAAGACTACTCAGAATTTTTTTTCCTGTTTCTCTTGAGTATTTTCCTAGACATTTTATCTGCATTGCACAAGACTGCTCAGAGAACTTTTTGTTCCACTGTTACACTTGATATCTACCACATTCTAAAGAACTACTCAGGAATTTTGTTCCAGTTTTACTCTCTAGTATTTTCCAGGATAGTTTGTCTGGGATCCACAAGACAACTCATTTTGTTCCTGTTTCTTTTTGAGTATTTACATGATACTTTGTCTCTTTTTGGCAAGGAGTTTTACTTTCAAAGAATCACATCAGCTGTAAAATACCCCTACTTGAATCTTACAGGTGAAATTATATAATGTAGATGTTCTCTTGGTCCAGGTGGGCGACAAAGGATAGTCACATGTCTTCTTGTTCAGTGGAAGCAGACACAACATTATAAGGGTACAAAAACAACTAATGTTTCCTTTTCCAGGAAAAATGAAAACAAATATCAACTTTCATGACCTGGTTGCCATGGTCAATCTGAACATTTCCAAGCTATATTCTTTGCATTAATTTCTACAAATTGACTAGAATATCCTTAGGAATTTATAATTTAGGATCTTCAATATGACGCAATAAGTCAGTTACTTTGTCAGAAATTGTGAATTTAACAAAGATATTTCATGGTGTGTTTTCATTACCTCGAGTCCATTTATATAAATCACTTCAAAATGTCTACATAATTTTCTATATATTGACAGGTTAGTGATATCAGAGTAGAAATAAAATGGTTTAAATTTAATATATTTTGGTACCTCTCTGCTTATAGAACTAATTGTCTTCTTTTTTTGCCACACGTTTGCAAGGGTTGTTATTACCAAAAACACAGATTACACGTTATCTAATGTCTCCATTATGACCAGGTTCATAAATAATCTCATTTGCATAGTGAATGCAAAAATTAACAGGTCTAATTTTGAAAAGATGATGTCGTGCATGTTTGCAATTAAGATTGTATGAATTAAACAAAATATTTTGATATTTTTGTCCATGCAAAGATAATAAAAGAAAGTTGACAGTCAAATTGTGACAGAATGTAACTGATGACTTCTTTTTTACCCCTAAGTAATAGATGAAAAATTGCTTATTGTTGCATTTACAAAAATTATTCCTCATTTAAATAATTATGACAAACTTAATTTGAAGAGAAACGCTATCTTTCTATACGTATCTTATTTTAACTGACTTAATATCGTCTAATTTTTGACAAATTGTGTATTTCTTTTAGATAGAGAAATAAAAGTGACTCATGGTTGATCCCCAAATGCTTTGACTCATGCATTTGATGCATGAAATTTGTAATATCAAAAAAAGCATACAACTATTCTTTAATAGATTTTAATATGCTTGTGTACAATTTTCTTAGTCAGAATTAAGTGAGTCTAATTGAGCAAGACAATTTTAGTGTTCATTTTGTATAATCAGGGAATCCTAAGTTGACATACAACAATGTATTTTCTATATATACTAAAACTTGAATCAATTATCAGAGATCTATCAAATTTATTCGAATGAGTCTACCTAGCTATGTGGTATGCTACTTTGGAAAGGAAAAACTTTCAATGAAATTTGATGAAGCCCGGTGCAACATTTGTTGAAGTTAATCAAATATTATCTGCCATAAAATGAGCTCTCAGGATCAAGCTAATAAAAACTTTGAAACAAATGAACAATTTTTAAACACAGTGTGAGAAGACCTTGCTAAAACTTCATATTTAAGCATCTTACCAGCATTTTCTATAAAATTTTGTGAAAACTGACAAAGTCAGATCAATGGAAACACTTTAAAATTATTGGCATCCTACAAATGAAGATCAAATATCCTTGCACCTTAAGCTCAACAAAAAACACCTTACCTATGTTTCTGTTCCAGACAACAGGATATAATAACTTTATGTTTTTTGTTTATTTCAACAGTTATGTTTCCTGTATTGTTTTTGCCCTGTCCCTCCATCTGTCACACTTTGTTTCCACTCAATAACTTGATATCCATATGACCCACAGTCTTCAAGCTTATGATGGTTGTTCTCATTGAATAGATGATCCCTATTGTTTTTTAGGGTCAGTAGGTTAAAGATGAAGGTCACAGTGACCTTAACTTTGAAAAAACTGATGCTTGTGAAGTGGGTAAGGGAGCTGTACTAAATCAGAAAAACATTTCCACTCATTAACTTGAGATCCATAGGACCCACAAACTTCAAACTTCATAGCATGATTAGTCTTATTAAGTGGATGATCTCTATTGTTTTGACAGTCAAAGATCAAGGTCACAGTGACTCAAACTTTGAAAATCTTTACCGCTCAATTACTTGAGATCTAAATGTAACCCACTGTCTTCAGACTTCATGGGATGATTGTTGTTACTATGTAGATGATCTCTATTGTTATTTTGAATTGAATTGCTATTTTGGTCGGTAGGTCAAAAGTCAAGGTCACAATGGCCCAAACTTTGAAAATCCTTTCCGCTCAAAATGTAAGTGAGATCCATCATTATGACCCACAGTCTTCAAACTTCATCTGATGATTGTCTTACAAAGTTGATGATTCCTATTGTTTTTGGGGTCAAGGTCAAAGGTCAAGATCGTAATGATTTTCCCCTTAGAATGACTATGCTGTGGGGGAGACATGTGTGCCACTGAATACCAAAGTTTAAACTTTTAGGATCCCCCCCTGTGTCTGGCATCATCCGGCGTATGTGTTGCCGTTGACAACCTTTTATTTCAAACAACATCTCCTTCAAAACCACTGGGCCAAATTCAACCAATCTGCACAGGGATGTTCTTTTGCAGTCCTCTATCAAAGTTGTTCAAAGAAATGCATATTTGCAGAACTCTGGTTGGGCAGCGCTTATGTAAGAAAAAATGTAAAAATCTTCTCTGAAAGCTTAGATATTTGGCATGTAGCATTTCCTAGTGGATTTCTCCCAACATTGTTCAAATCATGTCCCCTGGGTCAAAATTGACCCTGCCCAATGGGATACTTGATTTGCCGTACTTCAGCAGGATATATTATCCTATGTTTTTGTCTAATACAACAGGCTATATTATCCTATGTTTTTGTCTAATACAACAGGATATTATTATCCTATGTTTTTGTCTAATACAACAGGATATATTACCCTATGTTATTGCCTAATTAAACAGGATGTATTTTCCCAGAACAAACTCAGTATCTTTGTTGTCTGCTTCTTCGACAGCTAGAAATACTTTGGCACAGTAATGCAGGTTTTTGTATTGATTTCATGTCAAATATCAGTAGAATTAGCAGCAAATCTCAAAATCAACACCTCTTACTACAGCCCTTGATGCATGTTTATTTTGAAACATTGTCAGAAAATCCTTGGTAAATATATTAAGATTTTCTTGTCACAGAATCCCTATTGGCTGTTTTCTTAAAAGATTAAAATGCATTCAGAAAATGCAGAATTTTCCCAATGGGTGGTTAAAAGGCTAGGTAATTTAACCTGTTAAATAAATATATTTTGTATTACTAATGTATTTACAGGGATCTAGATCTTTTTGCTACCTTTAAATGGTACAATTAATGCAATTTGATCAGTAAGAGGATAAGCTAAAAAACTAATGTTAAAGTAATCATGTTTTTTTGTTGTTTTAATCCTTGTGCAATATGATGTTATTTACTCTTATTAGGCCCTTAAACTTAGGTGACACTGTTCTATGTTTGCTTTTCAAAGACTTTCTGTATGGCATTAAAATAATGCTATGTGGGGGGTTTGAGTATTTAAGAGGCTGAAAGTCCATTTAAAAGGCAATGAAGTGTTTTGCTTGAACCATGTTATCATATTACATATTATATCATACATTATTACATAAATAAAGTTGCTTAAAATCATAATGAGCACAATGAAAATATAAATGTCTCTGTACTTCATCTGCAGCTAAACCTGTATAAGGGGTCACCTAGATAAAACATCCACTCTGTTACCTAAGGTTACTAAGCTATGTCCTAGTAGTCAAGTTAAATTAAATACATCTGTATTGAGAAGCCACCTGCTTCAAGCAGTCGGTTTTGTTGCATCCTTTGGCAGACTGATTTATTCATGTTTTTACTGTAATATAAAATGTAAAGGTATAGACATAAAAAGAAGTGCAGTGATAAAGGGGCAAAAAGAGAAGTGCAGTGATCAAGGGGCAAAAAGAGAAGTGCAGTGATCAAGGGGCAAACAGAGAAGTGCAGTGATCAAGGGGCAAAAAGAGAAGTGCAGTGATCAAGGGGCATAAAGTGAAGTGCAGTGATCAAGAGACATGAAGAGAGGAGCAATGATTAAGAGGCATTTATAGAAGTGCAGTGACAAAAAGACATAAAGAGAAGTGCAGTGACAAAAAGACATAAGAAAAGTGCAGTGATCAAGAGGCATTAAAAGAAGTGCAGTGTTCAAAAGACAAAAAGAGAAGGGCAGTATTCAAGATGCATAAATGGAAGTACAGGGATCCAGAGACAAGAAGAGAAGAGCAATGATCAAAAGACATAAAGAGCAGTGATCAGGAGACATAAAGAGAAGTACAGTGATCAAGAGGCAAAAAAGGAAGTGCAGTGATCAAGAGTCATAAAGAGAAGTGCAGTGCTCATGAGGCATAAAGAGAAATGCAGTTTTCAAGATACATAAAGAGAAAAGCAATGGTCAAAAGACATAATGAGAAGTGCAGTGATCAAGAGATAGGAGAAGTACAGTGATTAAGAGACATAAAGATAAGTTCAGTGATCAAGAGACATAAAGAGAAGTGCAGTGATCAATAGGCAAAAAGAGATGTGCAGTCATTAAGAGATGTGAAGAAAAGTGCAGTGATTCAAAGGGCTTAAAGAGAAGTGCAGTGATTGAAGAGACATAAAGAGAAGGCCAGTGATCGAGAGACATAAAGAGAAGGTCAGTGATCAAGAGGCATAAACAGAAGTGCAGTGATCAAGAGTCATAAAGAGAAGTGCAGTGCTCATGAGGCATAAAGAGAAATGCAGTTTTCAAGATACATAAAGAGAAAAGCAATGATCAAAAGACATAATGAGAAGTGCAGTGATCAAGAGACAGGAGAAGTACAGTGATTAAGAGACATAATTGCTTCCACTATGTTTGTGCCTGTTTCTGGGGAACCATGTAGCATTAAATTTTGTACCTTTTGATCTCTATTGTAAGAAGTTATTAAACTTTCTGTGTAGGAGATGTGGGAACATTGGTGTTTATCAAAATGATCGCACCTTCATCCAAATGATGTACCAGTTTTCTTCTGTTCAATAATTGTAGCATTTTCATTAACAACATGACAAACCTTATTCCCTCCTCAAACACTTAATAATATAAGGAGAGGGTTGTCCTCCGTAACCTTAGTTATTGTAACTATGGAATATTATATTAGATTGGCCAATTTATTGTCATTTTGATTAAAACAAAAAGAAGAAAAAAAGCATCCATAACAATGCTGTTTGACAGTCCATTTGGAGCCAAAGAATGAACTTTGGCTAGTGTATTGAACTTTTAAGCTCACCTGAGGACAAAGGGAATATCCGTCCTGTATCCACAATTAGTTTGTTTATACTCCTAACATCTACAGTTTTGAAGCATTGTCATAATGAAACTTGAACACAGAGTTGTAGGGGGGAATCAGGTAATAATGTTAAAAAATAGATACATTTATTGGGGTCATAAGAAGGTCATGTACTCAGATGAGTGATATAGAGCCGTCATGGCCCTCTTGTATTAATAGTTCAGTTGTTTTCCTCTGTGCAAATTTACCTGTTTTATTTGACATTGACAACTAGCATAGGAATTTTTGTATATATTCCCTTATAACAAATACCAATGCTGGCTATAGTAACAACTTGATTACATTTGGTTAACTTCAGCTTTATAAATAAAGATTAGGTGGACCTGATCAAAGGCCTTGAAAAGCATTCTTACAACAATAGGGGGGCATAACTCTTTCTGTGAGGAAGTGATGAGGTATTTACTTCTTGACTAGCTTGCATAACATATTACCTGGTCAGTAATAAAACTACAATTAAATTGAAATTTTCTTACCCAGGAAATCAGTAAGGGAATTCAAGACAGGTGCTGTATTACTGTAAGTACCCCAATTAACAGTTGCTTAATTGGTTATAGTTGATTAATATACAGTTAGGTTTCTTGATGTGGACATTAGGTCATCCTCATCAGGTGCTTGTAACAGTATGGTGTCCCTTTTGATCCTTTATGTGTATTGATTTGGTGGAACAAATTGCAAGTAATTCTAGTGTTATCAATTATCATACAGTAAAGCTCACCAGTAATATGTGTATCTGAACTGGTTCATATTTCTACAACTTCTTACACATGATAAACTACATACTAAATTCTTAGTTTCAAAAATCTCTCTCATATTTGTCATCCCCACATGGTATTACAATATTGCAAAAAATTATACTAGATTTTTTGTTAAAATTAACTCTTAAATGGTTGTAAACACCAGCTATCAATCCCCTCTAACAGAATGTTGTCATGGCAATAACTTAGTACTTTTAAATATTTGTGCGAAAATTGTTATATTCAGATATCACACCAGAGTATTTAATTGTTGGAAAAATGTTACAATTAATAACTGAAATTAGAACAGCCTAGGTTGGGGCTGTAATTATTGTATCTTCTGCAACACAGTTTGCATATAAAAATGAAATTATAAATCAAATTGGTCACAATTAAAGTTTGTGAATCTTTAAATAGAAACCATTTACACTGTGAGCATTTCCTTCACTTTGAGTTAGCTGTTACATACATCAAAGTTAGAAAAAAGGAAAACCTACCATTGAAAATAATAATGGGAATAAAATAACAGATTTCTGAAAGATAATATTTTACAAAATAATTCTGAATGATGAAATAATTCATTATACTACTAATCAATATCACTTTACTTTTTACAAAGAGGACATGTCTTCAACATCTTGAGTAAACAGAGAGAATTGTGAGCATTTCCGCTGTGCCGATTTAGGGAAATAGTAGTCGATTTTTTAATTGAAATCAATAATTCAAGGAGTTTATTATCTTTTGAACGCCAGGAAGTGAGATTTTCAGATTTTAAGAGCAAATAAATTTAGGAGTGTCAGTGTTTTCCTGGTAGTTGGATGAAAGAATGGTATTCCCTGACCCGAGTGCCTGACAACAGCTAGCTGTGCATGTGAAAATATTTAGGAACTAACTCTACTTTAAGATAGAAAAAGAAAACAAAAATTTAATAGCTCAGATGAATACTGTAAAGAACCCTGCGCCACCCACCCATAAAAAAGAAGCAAATGAAAATGATATAATAGGCTTCTTATATGCCACATCATACAAGTCATCATTATCTCAAGTGACAATGAATATGCTGCACTAGATTAGTATAAGAATGATTTTTGATGAGTTCATGCCCTTGTTCAAGTGGCATAGTACTATGGCTAAAAACTCAAAACATTCTTAATGCACTCTATTTTAACAAACTTCTATACATTACCCGAGCATCTGAACCAAAGCCTTAATGCACTTTATTTCAACAAACTTCTACACATTACCCGAGCATCTGAAGCCAACCCTAAGTGCACTTTATTTAAACAAACTTCTACACACTACCCGAGCATCTGAAGCCAACTTCTACACATTACGTTACAGTCTGTTGAAATTTTGCCAAAGACTTAGTCATATTAAATTCTATTCTTTCTACTGTAATTTGTCCTATTTACTCCAGATTTGCATTTATGAGTATAATAGATAAATTTGGAGTTTTTTAGACAAGGTAGTCTGTAAGTACTTAAACTAATGTCATGAAAAAGATGTTAGAGAATATTGTGACAGTTTTTTTGTACGAGCAACCTTCTGACTCTAAGGATTTTAGAATGTGGGGCCTCTAAGATGGGTTATTCTTGGAATATAAACTGGCAATAAAATGTATCTTGTCTACTTTACACCAGAACTGTGTACATTTTCAAAGAAATTAGCCTTTTAATGACCAAAGTATAGAGCAACAACTGAACTTCACTTGAAAAATTAGCATGTTTGATGGCCTGTGGAAATTCTTAGTCTTTCATAATTACTTCTCTGACAAATTATACATTATCATTCATCACTGCAGTTCTTTTGAAGCACTGGTCAGTTTCTGAAGTTGTAATTACTGTCCCTCCCAGGATATAATCTGAGAAAACATTTCTAAATTCCACCTTCTATCTGATTAACATAACAACTTTGGCTTTGTCTGTGGTACTTTGGCTTTGTTAGTGGTTAGTGGCGTTAATAACTTGGTTCTCCAGGGGCTTGCTAAATTCTGTTTGAACATGGTCATTTAGCTCAGCAGGGCATAGTGACCAACAGTGACCAGAAACTTAACATGAAAAACAAAATTGAATCTGTTTTAGAATTCAACTTGACAGGTTGATGGATTACCCAGTAATAGAATGACTGGTCTAATTATTTCCAAGGTTATTTAGACCTTATGCATTTCTCAAAAAGTAATCATTTTTCACTTTGTGGAGATGTAAAGCGACTCACCATGAAAAGGAGTCTTTTTGGTGTGGGTTCTTTCATTCTGGCTCATAAAATTAAGATTAGGGAAAACTGCTGCTTTCACAGCTGGTTGGAAGCCTCTTGAAAAAAGGGGTCAATTGCTGCATGGCCTTGAATTAGAATTAGAATATGTTACATAAAAGGGAAACAGTGTATTAAAAAATGGAGCATACTTCCTTAGTGTAATTGGTGAGGTATTATTCCATGGGTGATTGTCATGGTAAGGTATTATGTAATTGTAAAGCTTCAAAGGGCTAGATAAAGGGAGGTAATATATTGGATGTACATGCGGAGGACCAGTATTGTTAAGACTATGCAGGGGTTCTTAATTGCTAACAGTAAATGATAATACTTTTTATTATCATGTAGTGTTACATTCTTTGATGTTGTTGCTAATGTAATTATCAATCAATTACAGGTAAATTAACATGTTAATGCATTTTATAAGCAACTAAAATGCAGATATTGCCCTTTTGGGATTTTTGAATTAATTGGTTTGTTTTGATCCAGTTTTGCACTAATTGTGTAGAGAGATTTTGTTAGATTCCCAGCATTCTCTTTTGATTAGAGGTGATGTAAACCTTTGATAGATTTAACAGGTTCTATAAATGAGGTGTAGAAAATTGTTGGAATTGCACAGGAATTTTCAGACTCCCTGGGTGTCATGCTAGGAGCTCCTTTCTCACCAAACTGATTATGTGTTACATGCATTACAAAGTGCTTGTTAAACCTGGGGAATTCCACAAAGGGATTAGAACACTGATGGGTATATGAATGACACCAGATTAAGTAGTAAAAAAGATGAAAGGATCTGTGATAATCAAGGCTTTATAAGGCACCTGTTCCTCACTAAAATGTGTAACAGTAATTTGCAAAAGTGATACAAAGATTTGTATGGGAGCATAACATAGATCTATAATGGCATTGAGGATTATTGTTATACTTGAAATGTACTTATACACCTTTTACCTAATTGTTTGCTTCTTATTTATGTAAATGTCTTGATGTTCTCAGATGTTCTCATCTAAATGCATATTACAGGTTTGTTTGTTTGTTTGTTTAGAGAATTTTATCAAGGTCCGTCCCAAAGAGCATTTATGTAAGCTTGAGATCGGGATGAGACCCCGGCATGTCTCCCGTCATGCCTAAAAAATAGAATTTTGAGCCAAAAATAGGAGAAATTTACCTGACTGCAATTTCCAGTCAGTATCAGCTAGTTTTCCTGGTGAGATATCCGAGAACAGTCGACAGCAAGCACTCTGGTGGTAGTGATTAACTCAGGCCTCGGCCACGGCCGCATCACATACAAGGCCTACTGGTATCTCTCTGCTTAACCGCATGAACGCCCCACTACGGGTGCTTAAGGCACCGGGTGCCATTTCAGATGCGTTTCAGCACAGTGCCAAAATCGGGTCGGTGAACCCTCATCCGGCACTGCTGAGAGACAGTCAGTACTCAGTCTGAACCAGTGGTCACAGCCAAAACTAGTCGTCTGTGTCCATCAGCCCAGAGCTGAAGCTCATCCTCATGAGGCCCCATCCCACAGCAGGTTCTCTGGTAGTCTTCTCACGACAGAAGTTCGCTGTCTAACAGTGACCATAACGAGTATCTCAAGAGACGAAGCATGCATGTCTCCCACATGCTGAGAACCCGTTACGATCACTGCCGAGAGACTGGGGTGAATTCCGGTCAAGGTTCACCCAGGCGGCCAAGACACACAACTAGGCGTGTCTTAGCTCCACCAGTGTGAGTGGGCCTACCATCAAAAATAGGTCAGTAGGTCACCACTCACTCCAGAGTTCCCTTTCCTGAGCGGGCCTACCAACAAGCTTCAAGCTCAATCTTGTCAGTAAGCACACCACCCATTCCAGGTTTCCTGCTGCACGATGCGATCCCAAGTATCCAAGCTGCCCCACACATGATGCGACTCTGTAGCTTAATCATTGAGAATAGGGGTACCAGCCCCTGCCATCAGGCTTCCCAGAGCACATGCTGTCAGTCGCTCAATCGTCCTTCTCCCCAGTTCCACTGGCTAAAGAGAAATTTAGAGTCCCAAAAGTAGGTCACTCACGCGGCCAATTCCGACCTAGATGTGAGTGACCCTGTCCGAACGTGGCAAGAAAGGTTGCCTCCCCCCAGCACAAGCACTGTAAGGAGGTCTTCTGGTGTCGTGGTAGAACCGCCCGTCATCATCCCGCTGTTGGAGTGGTGGTCCCCTGTCACCCGGCAGACGTCACCGGCACACAGGGTTCTTGAAGTGCAGAGGTGGACATCTCATCTCGGAGGTCTTCTTCTGTGGTGTGCGTTTAAACAACAAACGGCTCTTGTTAGAGTCACCCCCTCGTCGTTAGCTGAGGCCCCGACAGTTACTAGGTCGCTGTACCGAAGTACAAATGGACAAAGTCCTGTTATTGTGTTTGACCCAGTTTCCGTCGAGACCCCACGCCTGCTCCGCGACGTGCACGCCACGAGGGGCAGAGAGCAGGCATATTACAGGCTGAAAAGTGGTCCTATTTAAATCAAGGCTGTTTGGTGTACTGTATGTAGCCCAACTGAGTTAAAAAAAAAGGTGAAACAGCTTTAGTTGTTTTAAAATACTTTATTATCAAATTCTAAATACTGGTAATTAATAAAGAGATGAAGGATTTATCAGTTTTGATCTTTGCCCTGCTGGTGGACAATGACTCTGTATGTGGGACCAGTGTATCGTATGGTATATTAGGGCTTTATCGTTGGTACCGGTTTCCCATATGACCAATGCTCCCAGAAGAGGTTAGTTATTTTAGGTTTCGGAGGATAGTGTAAGATACAGAAAGCGTCCCAATTCCAGAGACACCCCTGGTTCTTATACATGCCAGGTGTATAGCACCCATACATGGGACCTCGGTTTTAGTCTCATCCGAAAGACTGTTAGTAATTTTAGTTGGTCAACCCCGGGAATCGAACCGGCTACCCTGAGATTACAAGTCATGTGCTCTACCAATTGAGCTAACCGGGCTGACCAGACCAGTGCAGATCATGATCAGCATATATACCTTAATTTTCACTTTGATTAATAATATTGTCCAAAGTAAAAGATGGAGAAGTCCATAAATTTAACTGGGGATTTTATAAAGATATATACCAGTAGATTCTCCAGCTGTTGTGACCTTGTTATTGTTTTTCTCATCAACAATGAACCAGCTATACTGGTCAAGGGTGGCAGAGTGCTTCTGTTGATATTCATTAAGATAGCATTGATACAGGAAATTAATGGGAAAACATGATGAAGGGATGGGTTACAGTGACCATTAGAAAAACACCTTCATCATGGTAACACAGGGTTACAACAATGGATCACCTGACTAAGGAAGGTCAGCAAGATTTAATTAATGGTACATAAATAAGATTTATTTTCTAAGAAAAAAAGTAATGGTTTATGTGGAAAGAACTTAAGCTTTAGATTCATTGCCAAGGTGTTTTCTCACAGGATTAAAGAGGAACATGCAAAGTGAACAGTGAAATGCATCTGCTTTAAGAAGCAATCTGCTGTTAGAGGCCGCTTATCTACGGGCTGTCTGCTAGAGTTGGCAACACTTGGGGGAACTGTAAATCTTCACTGTCGTCACTGGAAGTATAACTCTACCTTATTTAAGTCCAACCTCCCCAAATGACACCTCCCTAGAGCAACACCCTCCCTAAAAAGACATACATTTTCTGTCCTGTTGTGTCAGTTATGTAAGGAATCAACCTCTCAAGAACTCAAGAAAAACACCTCTCTACAACGAACACAGTCCTAAGGGTGTTTGCTTTGAGAGGTTACACTGTAATCCAACCCTGTGTTTGCTGTGAGAGGTTACACTGTAATCCAGCCCTGTGGATGTTTTTTGCCAAGACTGTTGATGGCAATCCAGCAAAACTCTGTATATTTTTATGCCCACGAAGAGTGGCATATTAAAATCACACCGTCCGTCCGTCTGTCTGTCCATCCGTCCGTCTGTGCGTCCCCACTTACAAATTTGTGTCCGGACTGTTACTCTGTCATGCATTGAAGGATTTTAAAATAACTTGGCACAAATGTCTAGCACATCAAGATGACGTGTCGCGTGCAAGACCCACGTCCCTACCTCAAAGGTCAAGGTCATATTTAGAGTTTGAAGGTAATGGAATCCTGTATATATGAACACATTCGTGTCTGGACTATAACTTTGTCTTGCATTGATTCATTTAAAAATAACTTGGCACAAATGTCTAGCACATCAAGCCGATGTGTCGTATGGATTTTAAAATTACATACCACAATTATTGAGCACATGGAGAGGACAAAGACTGTGAGACACCTCTTTCGGGGGGCATTCGTCACTTGTGAGGGACAGCTCTTGTTATATCAGCATGGAAGAGAATTGTTGCCCTGTATCCAGTAATTACCTCCCTTTATAACAACTGCCTTTATGGCATATCAGTTTTGAAACTAACAGATTTTAACACAATTTTCAGAATTTCTTTCAGTTTGTGAGTCTTTTTTTTCTGTTTTGTATCATGTTATCTAGCAGATAGTGTGTCATCTATGGAAAACTCTTGTGTTAGTTACCTTTTGATAAGAAAAAATACCAAAGTAATGTTCTAAAATGATGCACTGAGTTTTGGCCCATTTGTTTGAATTAATAATATACTTTAGACTTACATTTTAAAGATTTGACCACCTGCCATAGGCTAGGATGTCTGTCCATACATACAGAAAACCAGAGAGATAGATACTGTTTGATGGATAATGAGGTATGCTTGCAAATTATCTCTTCCCCAGCAGAAGATAACTGGTAAATATATCTTTATGGTTGACCAGAACTGTGTGATTTAATGAGTAGAAAGTGCACAAACCTTGACCAGTACTGGCCAGAACAGAGGAACATACTGACCACTGGGCATTGTAAATGTCTGGAAAATACATTTATCGACTGAGATAATTAGATTTTATAGTTAATTGATAAAGTTTGGTAAATAAAAACCTGCATCTTGAATCCTGTATGCTAATGAAGGTGGTCATAATGATGATCCCCATGAAAAGAATGTGCACAAAACTGTAGGAAACCAATGGTTAAGACTGACAAATGATGTAGATGTACATTGTACTCGTTCTCTTTTTCTTCTTTCATTTGCAGAACTGATAATTGATATCCAAGAGTAGGATGGTGTCCTTTGATGATTATACAAGTTACCTGCAAGACTTCCTAATAGTGGGTTTGTTATATGTGTGAAAGAATTGAATCAAGTGATAATGCTTTAGACCTTATTAAACCCAGAAGTACCTGAAGGAAATCCCATACAGTCAACATATGAATATGACAAGAAGACAAATAAAAACAATTTTATAGAATAACAAGATGTTTGTTCCATTAAAGTGACCCTTTTGAACAGATATGCTTGATTCATCTCAGGTGCTGTTTATTTGTTCTATGTTATTTGCTATGTAAACAGGGTACTTGATTGTTAAGTGTCTATACTTCCTGCTCATGATTCTGCTGTAAATATTGACCCTTGAAAAAAAAGAGGTAAAATCAGGCAAAATTTGTTTGCTTTATTTAATTGACTGATAGAGTGCCTTTCAGTAACAATTAAATACAAGTGCTTTAGGCATAAAAAAAGTTTTAGTACAGATATTAAATGAAAATTGTACTTTGTAGAAATAATCCAAGAAGCAGACACTGTATGTGATATAAAAGAAAATTAATCTGTATGTGATATAAAAGAAAATTAATGAATATACATAAGCTATTAGCATTTTGTACCTAGGTTTATGTAGACAGGTTGAGAAAGGTAGGTGCTAATCAAAGTATAAAGGAGCCCTAAACATCAGGCTGGTAAATTTTGTCTTGCAGTTATTACCATGTTATATTTTAAACACTACTCAGTTTCAACTCTTTCTAGCTGATAAATATCTAGTTCTGCTGTGTGACAGACGGACAGACAAAGCAGTATTTTGTGTTTATATGCTCCCCCTTTATAAGCTGGCAACCTTAACTGATATGTAACTACATGTATTACGTGCAAAATCAAACATATACCATGAGCCAACCAATCCAAACAAGTTTAAAGAGTTTTCCTTATTGTTTGTGCAAAAAGTATTGCTGTTTGGCTTGCATATTTTGTTTAAAATAACACTGTCTGGTGTTGTAAACAGGGAAGTTAAAAAGTTTTGAAAATGACCACTGTTTCCGCTGAACATGTGAAGATGGTTAATACTGTCTTTTCAATGTAATAAGGCTCAAGTAACAGCCAATTTTCTCTCACAGGGTTGCTATGACTGTTAAGTTAGTCACATCTTTCAAAATTACCCCTTGGTTACCAAATTCTCTGCCCATTCAAAGGTGCAAATTAGAGTTCTGCCTTCCAGGGTGGTTCGTAATGATAAATTACACTTTGATAATAGTCCATTCTGACAAGTTTTATTTTCATGAGAATTTCATTGGCCATTGAAATAGCTACTTTATTCGGGATTATCAATCCAGGTTGCATAATGTGGTCTCAGTGTGGACTGCCTGGGGGCAATTCATAGATTACAGTTTCAAGGGTTCTTGAAAGACATCATGGTCCTCAGTTACATCAGTGTAGACAGAAATAGTGTCATTTGATAGTTTTTATAGTTTTGATTGTACCCTTTGCTAAATAGTGCAAGTAACCTTGGAAACTAATAAGTGATTTTGATAATGCTTGCATTTCTTTTTATTTCTGCTTAGCCTGACAGATGTCATCATTTACTGCCCCCAAAAATTGCAGTAGTGAAAAATAATTTGCATTATAATTTTACAGCAATTTCTAGTCTGCGATACAAAGTAACAACAATAAATTCTACCATTCATTTTGCAGGACCAGGAAGCCCTGAAAGACAAGGGAGATGGAAGGATTTAAGATCTTCTGACAAATACAATTTCAAAAAAAATCCCTCAGATTTTAAGGTGAATTTATTTTAATTTGATCATTATTACAAGAGACGGTAAGGAGTTTACCCCCCTGAAATATTTAATTGCATATATAATCTCTTATGGAAGGTGCTATTCTATTCTGTTTTTCTCCAGTGGTGAAAATGAAACCTCCACTTTGTCTGAGCACAATGTTGCAAACATAGACAGATCCTAAGGTAGATTCTTTTACAAAAACATGTGCTAAGAGCACTAACTGACTCCAGCACAGATGAATGTTTTCTATGTTCAGGTTCACTTAATACCCATCATAAATTCTGCACCCCAGTATTTTCATGGCCAGCTTGGATTTCATCAAAAGCTTGGCCTTGATGGTCAAAATTTATGATCCATATATCCTTGTACCCACAAAGGCTTCCTTCACATGCATTCTGTAATCAAATCATGAGATGACCAGTCAAGATAGAGTGACCAATGGCTTTAATAACCGTGTTACCGCCACCTTGACCACACAGGCTTACATCATTTATTACCAGACAAATAGTTTCTCTGGAAATAAGCCCCTACTCTACATTAATCTCCTGGATTTTATGGTAAGGTAGTGTGAATTTAATTAGTGATCTGGCGTTAAATGATATTTGAAATGTTGCCTTCACATTCAAACAGATGCTCTTATAATTTTATGTACCAAGCAACCTTTCCTTGAAAGGAGACTTGCAGGCTAGCTCTGTATAACTAAAAGATTTCTATACCTATCTGGCAATGTAACCATTGTTTCTGGCAATGTAACCACTGTTTCTGGCAATGTAACCATTTTTTCTGTCAATGTAACCACTGTTTCTGGCAATGTAATACCATTTCTGGCAATGTAACCATTATTTCTGACAATGTAACCTCTGTTTCTGGCAATGTAACCACCATTTCTGGCAATGTAACTACTGTTTCTCATTTCTGTAACCCTTGTTTCTGACAATGTAACCACTGTCTCTGGCAATGTAACCACCATTTCTGGCAATGTATTCACCATTTCTGGCAATGTAACCACCATTTCTGGCAATGTAACTACTGTTTCTTATTTCTGTAACCACCATTTCTGGCAATGTAACCATTGTTTCTGGCAATGTTACCACAGTTTCTCATTTCTGTAACTATCATTTATGGTAATGTAACCATCATTTTTTGTCACTGAAACCATCATTTCTGGCAATGTAACCATCATATTTAGCTAAGAGTATGTATGGTCTCAAATGTGGGTAGTTAAAAAAAAATTATGTTGTAAAACTGATATTGAATAAGACCTCTTAGTTCATTTCTTACAAATATAAAACATAGTATCTTATGGTATTTTTGTCGGAATTACAGATAAAGAGCCAGGCTACTGAAGGGAACCATCTGCAACTGATGTGTAAACCACTGTAACCATTTGGTGCTGGAGGGTCATTAGTTTGAGCCTTGTAGTGAGACAGTTAGCAGTTTCTCATGGAGGATATGGGTCTACAAGGGCTTTGTGTCAGGAAACAAAGCTAAAGTTCTAATGTAGGCAAAGTGGCACTGAAAAAAACATCAATTGAAACAAGCATTACAGGGCTTAGAAGATGTCAGAACTTAATGTACTTGTATCTTCTTAAACAATCTAAGTCAAGTCTTTATTTACATGACTGTATGGTTTCAATTTTTGGTATTCATTCAGCTGTAGAAGAGGAAAACATCTGCCACCTGTCATCTTCTCCATAAAAGGAAGGTTTTCTTAAATGTATGTATAAATAGCCAAGATATTATCTTGCTTTAATAAGAAAATACATTAGCATCAGTCTCTATCCATCAAATAAACAAAATGTACTGTAGTATCTAATCGCTTTTAACAATCTTATTCTGCATGCAAATGGTTTAGTCTACATTCTAATATATATCCAAATATGGTATCAGTGTCAACTAAGCGACGGAATTAAAAAGTCTTGATATGATCAGGTGTCACGTCCTCTAATCCTCAGTAATTCACGTATTATGTGGTAAATGACCGATATATCACTAAATTCGTGATTACAGTTATTCACAATCCCATAGATGCCGTCCTGGCGCATGTGACACCCATTTAAAAGAATTATTTTATTGCATATTTTGATTCTTAAATGGCCATTAAGCCTATATTTTCATAAATTTTGTCAAATGTTTAATTTGAAATAAAAATATTTTGATTCCTTTAAAAGATATACGAGATTTTATCAGCGTTTGGTCTTACATTAGATTATGTTTAATAATTACCGACCATTATAAAAGCCATGATTTCAAAACTATTGCCACAATCTAAAGCTTATAAAGGGATCAGACACTCTATGGTGTTAAAAAGGGGAGGAGACAGACTGTGAGAGTAGCCGTCTGTCCGAAAAGTTGAGACTCATAGGGCGCGTACAGCGTCAGTTTATTCCAAAATTATAATCTTGTAAAAGTGCCAAACGTTTAATACGCTATTAGGATAGGTAGCGTAATTCCGCATTTATTTCTTTAACTAACAATGTTCTTCGGGTGAAGAATCTCAACATTGTTAGGTTCGTTAGCCGTTTAAGTCACGAAATGGCCCGCTGGTTCTTTTAAGCCTACTTAGTGGTGTAAATGAAGTATATATAGTATATAAAGCTTATGTACCCATCATGGGGGCTGCATCTCATGCTGGGGATTAAAAAGGATGAACACTGTTGTCTGATCGTTAAGATTAACTATACCCACATGTTGGTATTAGTACAATGACTTTACAAAAATATTCTACATATTTAGAAAAACAAGTTATTTTGTTCAGTTTCAGCAAAAATATACATGATAATAATTATCGTAAAAGTACATGTAATGAAATGCTCTTTTTACAGAGATGTGATATTACATATGAAAAGTGTCACCTCCAGGTGATACTGGTGTCACGTAAAATCATATTTTGTGTGACTACATGTTCAAGGTGTTATGAAGAATAT
Source organism: Saxidomus purpurata (assembly GCA_022818135.1). Taxonomy (NCBI): domain Eukaryota; kingdom Metazoa; phylum Mollusca; class Bivalvia; order Venerida; family Veneridae; genus Saxidomus; species Saxidomus purpurata. Next base: position 57,403,275 of record JAFMSR010000001.1, read on the forward strand.
CTTGTATCTGAACACCTCAGTTTTTATTTTGAGGTTTTTTTGTTCATTTCATGAGGTTTTAGTTAAGCAAGTGTTAGGTGGAGGCATGCTGGACAGAAGGAGAGACAGAAGTTTCTGATGAAACAAGAAGCTGCTTCAGCTGATTAAGAGTTACCTCCCTTACACTGTGGTCATTGTAGAGAGGTCAGTTGCAGTAGAATTTATTTTAATACCTTGGAAACAGGTCTCACATGTCTTGCATTGTAGACAAAGTTCAGTTTAAAAAAGCTTAATTTGATTCCAAATTGCTTTTTAGAAGAGATGAGAAAGTACTGTGCAAGTGGAAAGAAAGATGTTTCTCCATTTTTTTGTTCTGTTTTGGTGGCAAACATAGGTTTGTGAAAAGAGAAAGTCTGCAATGAAATATACTGGAGTATATTATTTTATGTGGTGACACATTCCTTATTCAAATAAAAGTTTGATGTTGCATCATTGTTGATCTAAATTTCATTCTGCAGCTGTAAATTAGCATTTAGAGTTGTTTTTGTTTGATAAATGATTGGAAAACAGCTAACAAATAATTAGAACATGAACTTACAACTAGGGTAATTCACTAAATATTGTTGCTGTCAGACCATGTCATCATACATCTCTTGAGGTTTTGTTATTGCTTATCATCAGTGATGGTATCAAAACATTTCTGTCAGGAAATCAACACAGTTGAGAACAAATAGAACCTAAAGGAGCACTAAAGGAGCCTAAAGGACCACTTAATGTCACTGACTGTTGTAATGTTAGTGTGTCTGGGGATTAATTTTATCTCTGTAGGGGTTCTAAGGAACATTTTCCCAGATGCCCATGTAACAGTTAATCAATTGTCCTTAATAGCAGGAATTTCTGATAAGTAGGTGCCATATTTAACAAGTTTTGATTGGATAATTGATATGTCAATAAATACACTTGCTTACAAGGGGTGTAATTCATTAATTGAGGTGACATCACTTTCATTGTCCTTTATGTCTGAAGAGGACAGCAATGGCAGTAAGTGGAACTTCTTGAATGAGCTTATTATCTTATGACACCATAGTGTTGGTTACAATATGTTTCAACCTAGAGAATGAAAGTGTCAGCCTTATAAACCAGATGATGGTAAATTAACATAGTCTATTCAGTCACATTCATATACATGTAGCATAAGTTACATATTTAAAACTACATTGCCCATAAATTGTAGACGTAACCCATTAGGACAACAACAACAAAAGTGATCTCTGTCTGTCACTTCTTTCAGCAACTCAAGGAAGCGAATGTAATTGTCATAGGCTTTAACTGAACTGAAAATAGCAATAGACCCCTTTACTAAGTCACTGCCCTTGTTCCAGACTGCCAGCTGAACCTGAGCAGATCAGTAATCTATTGGAGCTGGACTGGTTATCGAGGGATTGCAGGTTCGGTTCCCTGCTCCTCTACTAACAACTAATGTTCTTTCGGATGAGAGGTACTATGTAAAGGTGCTGTAAACCGGGCATGTAAAAGAACCAGGGGGTGTCTCTGGAATCTTGCACTATTCCCAAAACCTAAAATAACTAACCTCTTCTGGGGGAGTATGAACTTAATGCAGTACCAATGATAATACTCTAAAATAATAATAAAAAAAGCACAGTTTCGTTTTTTACAAATAAAAGCTCAAACTTCAAGCGGTATTAGTAAGTTGCAACAAATTAGTCTATAACTTAGGTACTGTGTAATAAGTTATAAACTAAACATATATAATTATATGTTTATTTAGGATTCAAAAAAAAAAGTGACTGTGATGTTTATGAAGTAAATTAGCCAGGCTTGTATGGTTGGTATTTATTATGGTCTATCATGTCTGACATTCCATTATGAAACTTTTATTACAATGTCTCAAGAATTTCTAAAAACTTTATTGCATGCTGTTAAGTGTTTAACACATAGATTGAGAAAATTGCATCAAATAACTGCCCATTTATGTCATAGAACACTTAGTGCATAACGCAAGCAGAGCAATTTACAGTTACAAAGTATGACACTGACAGGACCCCTTGTTGGTCTATTCTTCTTGCAGTTTAGCACCTCATTTTCACCTGCAATGGTTCCCTGTGGTTCCCAGGATGTCTTAGACACTCAAGTGTAATTTTGCCCACTGAAAAAAAATCATATTCTGAAAATATCATATCATAAAATGTGTATATTAAGCAAACAATATCTAATATAAAGACCAAAAAAAGTAGAGAATTGAAAATTTCTAAAAATAACTTAAATAGCATTTTAGAAGTTTGACCATTTTGGTTGAAATTAAAGTTTTCTTCTGTTACAGAATTATTTCTTTATAATGTTGCAGAGAGTCAATATACTTTCTAGAAGTGTTGTATATGTTTTCTTTTAAAAGTATTCTGTGTCTCAGAGTCAATGGGTAACGGTTTTACTTTGAACTTGAAGCAATAATCGTGCAAATTGAAAAATAAAACTTTGGGAACAAAAATTTGATGGAGGTAAAAGGGTAACAGATCATGTGTACGTATAACCTATGTATTTTCCATTCCTATCTGTTAGCTGTTTATAGTTATTTGTTGTTTTTCACAAGATCCTTCTTCATCAAGTTAGCTTCTACATTTTTCCCATACATTGATGCCAACCAGTTTGATTGACAAATGTAATGGGCAGCCTAGAACATCAATGCCAAAGATTCTTACCTATTACCACTGTCAAATATAATGTCTACAACACCTAATCAATTGGGATACCAAATCAGTCAAGGTTATTGGTGTCAGATCTGATGACAGGTCACAGGTCATTAACACAGTTTGTAAATTAATTGGTTCCCCATCTGTAAATAGTGTATTGATTTGCAGGGTGGTAGTGTATCTAGATCTACTAGGTCAGTTGTAATTGCAGCAGCGACAGTAATTTCTTATCCAGATTTTCTCAGGGGTTGATATGCCCTGCTGATTGTTATGGTACTTAAACCTTCCATGAAGATTTATAGTATCAATGTAGGCTGCCTGTAGTCAGTAACAGTGTCTGTTGAAAAAACTGTAGAGAGACATGTAGATCAATTATCAATTGTTTCCTTTGAGGTGATCAGTTACATTTTTTTCATCCAAATAATGGTGGAGCATTAGAAAAAGGGGGGCAACTCACATAATATGTTAATACTATATGTTCACCATGTATGGTATTTTACAACACAAAAAGTACCCATAAAGACTTTAAGCAAAGCACAGATCTGCCTTCCCCATGGCATTTGAAAGGCATGTCAATGATTTGTACCAGTTTGTTATAAGTCTGCAAGCCGTGTCTCTTAGATACCACTTAAATGATGATAATGTCCATAAGAGAGATAAAAAAGATAACAGGAACATTAATGAAATAACCACTGATACTGACCTGTACTTAATGAAGTATTGATTGTTCTGCAAGGTCACAGTAACTAGTAATTCATTATGTCTGACTGCTTTACAACAACAGGTTTTATGTAACCTATTGAAGTTTGAGTGTGGAGAAAACAGAACCAGTCAGCTCATAATTATGCACTGAGTTTTGGTAAAGTAAATTGTGTCTCTGAACTTCTGTAGTCACTTACCCAATGTAGCTGACAAGCTCTTTGCTTTTGATAAAGTGTTACATAATCCATGATATGTATATCTTACCTCTTGGTTGCATTATGTTTGTATGTAGTAAGATTGTGCCACTATTTACAAATGAAACTAACCCAAGGGCTTCTTAATTAACAATAATTGCAAAATAAATATTTACAGTTCATTTTACAGCCATCAAGTTAGGCAACAAAGAAACTTGCCTGTGATAGGTCTAGCTCTCCAAGGATTCTAAAGATAAGTAATTAACATCTACAAGGGTATGGCAGTATTAATTTGATTGTCTTTTAGTGCCTGTGAGGTCCAGGTTGCCTAACAAATTCAGATTATGATCTAATGGTTACTGATACACCAGAATCTCTGCTAGATAAAGCTGGTTTTGATAGGCTGATTTCAAAGTTACTGGATGCAGAAATGAGAAAACTCCGTCAAACTACAGTCAAACCAGTATTTTAAGCAGACAGTCCAGGGAAATATCAAAAATGGCATTTATGGGCAGATGTACCAGTTTGATCAATTTAGATGTGTTTGATACAAAAAAAGGCAAATTGTAGGTACTCGTGATGGTTGCTTAAATCAGGTGACTGTTTAATACAAGTAACCACTTACACAGACTTAACTAGTATCTTGTATTTATTCTACTGTTTTCTTTTCATACACTTGAAGGAAGTGGAGCCAGTAAGGTCTAAAAGATGCTGCAAATTCAAGTACCTATTAAAGGGGACATTGTGTAACTGTTTACTATCAAGTATTTAGTATGTATTATACCTTGTACAATGGATATCCCATTAAATTGTACAGTTACTATCATTGTACAGTTATCTTTTGAATCCCTGAATTAAAGGGATCATGGTGCCATAAGCATTGGTAAATAGGAAAGTGTCAAAGATCAATTTGTTGTTTTGAATGAGCCATTATAATATATTAAATTATGACATTTATTGCATTGCTAAGGATGACAGATTGGACAAAAGGCAAACACTGATAATGCAGATTAATTAAGAATTTGCCCAAGAGTGGTCAGTTAGGAGCAACAAGAGATAATTTGTAGATATGTATTTGACATTTTTGACAGTTGCACAATGTTACTGCACTGTAGAGAAAATAAGTGGGAACTTGAAAAATTGACACATAGCCTGTCAAAAAACTAAGAGACTTCTTTCTTTTACATTTTGCAGGATTTTTCTTTACAAAATTTGCACTTTTGAACAAGAAAAGTTTATGTTCTAAAGTGCAAATGTTGCAGCTGATATTATTTAATGTATTACAGCAATAAAGATGTAGTGTGTATCTGAAACAGGGCCAGTTTTTATTTCATTTTCTCTCAGAATCTTAGCAATATCTTGCACTTAAAGACCCACAAGATGTCATGTAACCATTGCAAACATGTTAATACAATTCAGTATGTCATTCATTTATCAAGGATGACTCCAAGGTACAGTCCATAGATTTGTATCAGTATTTGCAACTTTCACACCAGTGATCTAATTTTCTAGTTGAATATCAAATGAAATCTTAGTTTGACAAGATGATTTTGATGGCCAGGGGCTTGTTTTGATGCACTTTAATGTTTTCTCCAAGTTTTTGCTGATGCTTAAAGGGCTTTCTCACTCTATTTACTGTCTGTGTTTGTCTTTTTTGTGTAATCATACATTACTTTGATTTACTTTGATTTCATGTGAGGTCTTTTAGTTTTCATTATGTTCACTGTTTGTAATGAGCTGAATTTTGTAACATTAATATAAAAGTTCCTTCCATGATGCATTAGCTAAAATAAAACAGAATAACTTATTCTGATTGTGAGATGTACTGTTGATTGAAAGAAGGCTGAGCACTTTCATATGCTGGGCACTGTTGCTCAGACTTCTTTGGCTTCACAGAACTGAAGGTCAGACTGATCACCTTCAAGGAATCATGGCAGATATTGATAGACTAGATGACAAAGGGGTTTTGTTTCTAAGGTAACTGGGTAAGTAAAAGTATAAAGGAAGGTGTACACAGGGTATTTAAGTATGCAGACTTTGTTAATGGCAATGTCTTTGTCAGATACAGCAAGTTACGATGAAGCAAACATTGTCAAGTGACTGATATACCTTTTCAGCTTCTATGTACCTCTTTTCTATGATCTATTGTAAAGTAGTATAAACCAAACACCTTGAGATAATTATCTTTGAAAAAAATGCAGTAATGCACTTTGCAAAAAGAAAGTAGTGATCTTTTCATTTATTAGGTTTTTATTACACAATTTCATCTGCCCTGAAGACAAAAAGTGATGTACAATAAAGGCCTTTTTATTCTGCATAGAGGCTGGCTCAACGATAACATCTAACCTTTTGTTGGTGAAACATCCATAAATCATTTATTAGTTTCTAATACACAATTCAAACTTTGATCTTTCTCACCTGCAAATTAGCCTAAGGTAGACAGTTACATTTTACAGTTAAATCATCAGTAAAGATTTTTATCTGGAAAATTAGACCTGTAATTGACTTTTAAATGGATTCTGGATGCAGGCAAGGAAAGTGTAGCTGCCCAACCACTTTGATTTCATTCTCACTTTTGCAGTAACTGTTTATGGTTTCTCAGTTAGCTTTGAGAAGTTGTTTATTCATTTTAATAATAACAAAAAAACATCATTTTTTTAAATAATACTGAAATTTAAGTACAAATATGTCTACCTCCTTCATAATAGAGAATATTCGGTCTTTTTAATAACTCCAAAAGGAAAATGTTAGTAATTTATACTGAACAGTTTGTTCTTTTGTTCATAATGTCTTAGTTTGTTACATTCAGATAGTGTTTCTATAATGTCGCTTGAAGTCACAGCACTTCAATGTTTCTTTTATTTATTTTATAAACGCATGTACACAAAACATGTTATAAAGCAAAGTCTTGAATGGCTTGTACATATAATCTGCATCATTTAGTCATTTAATAACTGAACACGGTATTTTGTACCCATTTTGCGCTGGGGCAAAGGGGTCATCATGGCATTTTTATTACAAAAATCATTGAAATGAAATAGTGTTAATGGCTTATAATTGTATGTAACATCATTTTTATCATTTCTTCATCCAAAGATGTGACAAAAACCCATCAATTTTCTATTTTATTTATGGGTTCTATCCATTAAGCCTTCAAATTAAGATTCTCCATTTACGGTACCTAAGTTTATTGGGTAATAAGATAAGCTATTTCATTAAATTTCATGTTTTCCCAGTGCATTGGGTGGGTTTGTCATTGCCTCCTTGCACATTGTCTGTTATTGTTGAGGGGAAGAGGTCCCGAAGAGGAATTGTGCCAAGGACTTGAATGCATACATTAATTTTGTGGTCATGAAATTTTGTATACTTTTTAGTAAAATGCAAGCTTGTGGGTATTTAACATTGTGGATTACACTTCCTGTTAAAAAAAGATTGAAAAACATGTGATGGATCAATCTTGACTACAAAAATTAGGAAAATAAGTCCATTTCACAGTAACCCAAAGGCCAATAAGGTCAGATAGCATCATTATGTATTCTTTTCACTGGCATCATAACCAGGAGTGAAAAAAACTCTATATCAAATAAACTGTAAAACAATATTCGTCTATTCATTGTCAGTGAAAGTTGAGGTTGAGAAGTGTTTTTTTCCTTTCATTTTATCTGATTAATATTCAAGATGTAAGGATTTATTAATTGGTCCAAGGGTTAGAGGTCATTTTATTTACACTTTTCTAGGTGTGGGAGTCTTCCACAAATGGTCTAATTTAATGTATTGTTATTCCTAAAACTTTTGTTGCTACTAAATACCTTTAACAATTCAAGGAATAATAGTGAATGAAAAATTGGCCACTTAGAAAGTATTTATCACATTGAAATTTGCATAAAGGAATGGTGTTAGTTTCAGAGAAATGGGAAATGGTTAGCGACTCATTGTCGAACTATTGTAGTATAAAGTTGCTGATGATCTGTTGTGTCACAGGATAAATTCCAAACACGCCTTAAAAGTCTCAACAGTTATTTTTCGATTGAAATAGCCGATGAAATATGATAGTATGGGGATGAACCACTGATAGAAGTAACTGTAATATTGAATGTAATATCGGTCTAGAGTTTCCTCATATCCTTAGAAACTGGTCCGTCACATGGTACAAGATGTAACGATAAATGTAGAGTAAATACTGAATATTCTATAATTGCACCCTCAAAAATCTGACATTATGAATGTTATGACTGTTTCTGTTTACAAATGAAGATACGAATGTTATGACTGTTTCTGTTGACAAATGAAGATACACACAGTAGAAGGTCTATTATAGGATGAACAGAATGTGTTCAGGGTTACATCAGGAAATGATGGTGCCAAGAATGATATAAAAAATGTGACCAATTAAAGTTATTGTCTCCTACACAACTATTCAAATATTTTGCCTGTTTTAGGTGCTTGTAATCTAGCAGTCTTGTTTGTGCCCAAAAACATCCAGTGCGTTAACTATGTCTTAATTTGCAATGTTCTTGTCTAAGAGTTTTCATCTCTGGTACTTTCCTTGATCAGAATAGATTGCTAGAATAGCATAATTTTTATTAAATGTAAATACCGTTGACTATGCATTCTGTTAGATACTGAGAACAATCACAACTCATTTGAAAATGGAAGGTAATCTAATATTACAAAACTTATTCTTTTTATCTTGTCCTGTATCTTAGTGTTAGGAGCTATTCTATTTAAAATTGTTTAATATTAAATGAAAAAGAAATTGGAACACAGCTGACCACTTTCAAGTCTCATCATTCACCACCATTAGGTTGATAAAGTTGTAATAAAATCTGCCCAATGTAATTACCATTTAAATTGATTCTGAGATGACCAGGTATTCCCCAGAGTATATATTATGTAATTTAATTAGCACTTTCAGTATCTCATTATTACAATGTTTATTTTTCATTTCAGGATTTTCAATCACTGTTGAGGCTGGTATATCAACAACATCCACAGGGGGCTGTGTGATTGTGTTCCACAAATCAAACTGCAATACTGCAACTATTGCAGGTAAGTCAGATAATGTTGGCATAATACAGGTCAGCAAAAAAGATAAACGGTATTGAGCGAGGTACATTTTAGTATATACATAAACAATGTTCCTGGGAAAGTTATCAATGGAGGCAGTTGAATATGCAGTCTTTCTTTAGATCGGCAGCTACATCATTTATCAATGAAGCGATCACATGATCAAGAGGGTCATATACAAATACCATTCACTATGCTTCCATTTGTAACATTTGGTGGGGGCAAAAGGTAAACTCCAACAAACTAATGTGCGGCTACAAGTACGATCAAGATGGAAGCAAAGTGGAAGACAATTGTGATATAAAACTGAGTCAAAGGAATTGGCCCAATTAGAGTTCATAATTGGGAGCTGGAATCAACAGAATACTGTATTATTAGAATCACAGGAAACTGTATCAAATACTTGAGTCTTTTACAATTACTAGAAAAAGTTTGTGGGAACTATCTATACAAATGTAGGAATCACTTTGGCCTGTCACTGTCTGTCTTGGTGCATCCAGAATTGTAAAACCAAGGTAGCTTTATAATTATTTACAATGTACTGCATTGCTTTCAAACTTTGTACACATCTACATTATCCATGTACCTGTACTATTTATTACCTAATGGTGTGTAACTCTTGTTAAGGATTACTTACAAATTATGTCCCTTCTTACACTAAAATTTATGTTCCATTGGGTAAGTGTGTGTTTTCTGGGCTATGGATCACCATCCATGTTAGCTCTTGATAACAAACTCCCATCATGTTACATTTGTGCTGTCCACTGAACATTTGCAACAATAGAACCAGTCCCTGTGGAAATTTCATCAAATTCACCTCATTTAAAAGTTTAATTTAATAATTAATTGAAAATGTATTAGATGCTGGGTTAATTTTTATGAATACAAATCTGTTGACACCTTTATGGTTTTAGGGAAAGTTCTCTAATTTAAATTTATAGGCTTGTTATTTCAATTTTCGCAGTTGAATGATACAGTTCAACCCTGCATTATTAAATTTCATCAGGGCATGTAAATTTCCACATAATGTCAACATTTGGATGAATTGTAAAGTAAAAGCCTATAATTAATTTGTTTCAAATTAAAAAATTGCTCTCCAAGTGGTTGTAAAATTATGTAATGTCATAGGCATTGTTGATTTGTAAACTTTTGTACAACAATAATTGAGACCTTAAATTATCAAAGAAATTGACTATAATCTGTAATTAAGTCTCTTCAGTATTTTAAATGATTTAGAAAAAAAAAATTCAATTAGTACTGGAGGTTGTGTATTTAAAGATGTTATCAATGGAAATTTCGTTTTGAATAGAAAAAGTTTTCAATTTAGTTGCACAGTGTTACACCATTTTGTAGAAAAGTTGCTGTGAAAGGTAATTTAAAAAGAGTAATTCGAGTGGTTTACAGCAGCGAAAGATAGGATCGGTGGTTACTATTTCGTCATAGGCTTTAATCGCATCTACCCCCTGAGGTAAAAGGAAGATTCGGATTACGACACGAGTGTTGATGGCATCGTCATTGTATTGTTACGATTAAATGGGATATTTCTGGTCGAATAAGCATTAAACTTAGTGATCGGCGACTTAAGATTACTTATTCATAGGTTTTAATGATAATGTATTGAAACGTAGCAGTTTTTTAAAATAATTCATGTAGTGGATGAAATTCTGTATGTAAAAAGTGACAAATTTTGTCCTTGAATAAATCTGTCGTAAAATCTGACACTCTTTGATGAGCGAACGATGAAAAAGGCTTTTAATAGTGATTTTTAAAAGACATTTAAAGTCATTTTGATGCACAGGTTAATCTTAGGTCCTTATTTATAGTGCTTTAATTGATAAATCTTCATTGCAGTGTCTCAAAGACGAGAGATCATGACTTTAGAAGTTTTAAGCGCCCTTAGATGGTTATTTGGTATGTCGCCACAAGTTGATCTGTCTGAACACTTTAGTACCCAGACTGCTACATTATCATTAAAACTGGTAATAGAAATTATAGAAATGCAGATAACATGCACTTACATGCGTGTTGACTGACTTTGCCTGTACTCATCTTTTCCATGAAAGTATTAGAAGGTTATTCCAGTTTATCTTCATCAAAGGGGTATATCAGTGTCGTAACTGAGTACAAAGTGCATTTTTTTACCTGAGATAGCATGAGTTGACTCAAAACATCAGTCTTATTCCAATGGATGCGCTGATGTCCATTCTTAAATTTCAGTTCAAATTCTTCTTTGAATGAAAAGACTGTTGTGGTTTTTTGTGGAAATGACCATAAAATTTTATCATTGGAAATCATAGTAGGATACGTTACGCCGCAATTAACAGTTAATGTAAAATTCCTCTGAAACAAAATTTGAATACCACCATGCCGTTTTTACTTAATCGTTAAATCATAATTTTCTTTACTGTTACATTTTAACAGTTTCTTACCCTGTTATCAATTTTAAAAGTATCATATTTTTCCATTTTCATTCATATAAAAGTATCCTATTTTCGAACATCTTTAGGAATGATAGTGCTATCTGATCTGAAAATAAAAGGTGAATCTGTGGGCCATTGCATAGTGGTGTGAAGTGAGTGAAAATACTGTCAAGTTACACTTTTTTGTCATTTATCAATGTGAAAACTGAAACTTTTTTATTTAAGAGAGACCATTGGGTCTCGGCTTTTGGATGACTTTGTGATGATGGGGATAGAGATAGGTAAAATTACCATTACACCCAGCCATGCGGACACGTCAGATCTGGCGATCGCATCTTTTTTGCTATATATTTCTTGCTGAAAGTAATATCCATATGCGGGGTTAATAGTTCAGATTGCAAAGTTGCCTCTTGATAAATAATGGTTTTGAACTTGTTGTCTGTGTTAACTGATGTAATGTAAACTGAAACTAACAGTAGGCGTAATGTGGAGGTGTCAGCAAAGTGGCTTCGGGTACATACCCTGTTGTCAGAATTGTCTGTTCACTGTTAACAAGAAGGCTTACAAAATCATCCTCTGTGCAAGTCAGATAAATGTCTTGTCGAAAGTCTTTGTGCTCAGTAGACCCTGCCTGGTGCATTTTTTGAATGCCCTGACCAATAATTGTGATCAATCATAAGGGGAGTAATTTAATACAAAAGTGTTAACCTATAGTAGCCTTAATGTATAAAAGTCCTTGACCATACACCATATTAGTGAAAGTAAAAAACAGGCAGTGGGATTCAAAACTTCCTAAATTCATAAAAACAGATGAGAATCAATTGACTCAATTCATTACTGCCATAGGGAAAATGAAAAAAAAGACTTCTTGAGACTACACAACAGAAGGGTTCCAGCCCCTTTATCACCTTACCCTTGACTTGGAAGAAACCTTAATTGCAGCACCTGCATACTCGGTGAGAAACCGAATTCAATGATGACATTGTGTCCAGTTGAATGTACTGTATCCAGGAGCCTCACTAAATTAAGTATGGAAATTGAATCTGGGCATTATCATAATGTTGTTTTGATGGGTTGATTGTATATGGGTGTCAAGGTAGCTCTATACAGGTTGTCACATTGACCAACCAATGAATTAGCATATCATTGAGATACTGGACAAACCAGGTCCTGTCTGTAACAACAGGTCTAATGGGCAGTGTGAGTCATATAATAACAGCTTTCAGACCAAACACACCTGCAAAAACTGCACCATTAGCTGATCAAGTTCTCAACATGGAATAAGCCATGTTTAAATTCTTCATGCATTTTTGATATGTTTATTACTAAAAGGGGGCATTTATCATATTTAGTAATTTTACACATGCAGTGGTAAGGGTTGGTATTTACAGTTGCTAGGCATGTTGCCATGTCAAAGAGACTCTGTTTAAAACGGACAACATGAGCAATGTTACAGGGCCAAATTAGATAACTCTCACTTGTTTGTAAACAAGATTATTCAACCTTTTATTCATTGAAAATTCAGTTTTAAGTTCTGATGGCAGATTTACTCTGCTCTAACATTGGGTTCTACTCAAAATTTCACAATTTTTTTTTTTAGGCCATTGAGTATAGAAAAAAACTTTCATTTTCTTTATCATTCATGACAAGTGATTTCATTTTACAAATGTTGTATTGCTTTTTAATAAAATTACATTTACATTGGAAATTGGTAAAAAGTGTCTCAAGGCATGAATAGATAAGATGATAATTTTTAATTTTACCGTTTCTAAAAGGGTATTGAATGATAAAGTAGTAAGATTATTGGAAAGTCAAGGATCACCCAGGTAATAGAAAAAGATATAATCATGCGAAAGATTGTAATTTACAAAATTTGCGTAACTTCACTCGGGTTATTGAACCCTTATTGAAATCGGGAGCATTTTAATGTAAATTTGCATTTGGCAATATTGAAAGGTCTTGAAGAAAGGAAGTTTTATCTGTAAGCAGGAAATAGGCACTTCATACTGATTTAATATGTATTGTGGCCATATCTTATCCAATATTTCACAACAAGGGGTATTGTTACGATTATGGTTATCTCTATAATACAGAAGATAGCTACTGATGATATTACAATTAACAGTTTGAGGTTGACTGAGTCATGTCTTTATATATATCTGTATATTTATTTCAAATTTGTATTGTATATTTTTTACCATCTGAGAGACAAGTTTATATTGAATCTTAATAGGGGGACTGTGCTATTGCAAGTTTTTATGCCCCCCACAAAGTGGGGTGCATATAGCGTTGCACTTGTCCGTCCGTCCGTCAGTCCGTCAGTCCGTCAGTCTGTCAGTCCGTCACCGTCCGTCCGCCCCCCCCCCCCCCGCCCCTCCGTCCCGAAATCTTGTGAACGCAACTCCTCTTAAACCGGATGGCAGATTTTGCTTAAACTTCCAGGGATGAACAACCTTAATGTGTAGATGGTAGTAAAGGAAGGAATATTCGCGCGACCAAATTTAACAGAATTATGGCCCTTTGTTGATTTTTTCACTATATATCTTGTGAACGCAACTCCTCTTAAACCGGATGGCGATTTTGCTTAAACTTCCAGGGATGAACAACCTTTAATGTGTAGATGGTAGTAAAGAAAGGAATTTTTGCTGTGACCAAATTTAACAGAATTATGGCCCTTTGTTGATTTTTTCACTATATACTATGTAGAAATTTTGTGAACGCAACTCCTCTTAAACCGGATGGCAGATTTTGCTTAAACTTCCAGGGGATGAACAACCTTAATGTGTAGATGGCAGTAAAGGAAGGAATTTTTGCTGCGGCCAAATTTAACAGAATTATGGCCCTTTGTTGATTTTATGCCCCCACAAAGTGGGGTGCATATAGCGTTGCCTTGTCTGTCCGTCCATCAGTCCGTCCCCCAGTCCGTCAGTCCGTCCAGTCTGTCAGTCCGTCCGCCCGTCCGTCCGTCCGCACCCGTGCGCCCCGAAATCTTGTGAACGCAACTCCTCTTAAACCGGATGGCAGATTTTGCTTAAACTTCCAGGGATGAACAACCTTAATGTGTAGATGGTAGTAAAGGAAGGAATTTTCCGGCGACCAAATTTAACAGAATTATGGCCCTTTGTTGATTTTTTCACTATATATCTTGTGAACAGCAACTCCTCTTAAACCGGATGGCAGATTTTGCTTAAACTTCCAGGGATGAACAACCTTAATGTGTAGATGGTAGTAAAGAAAGGAATTTTTCCGGCGCGCCCACCAAATTTAACAGAATTATGGCCCTTTGTTGATTTTTCACTATATACTATGTAGAAATTTTGTGAACGCAACTCCTCTTAAACCGGATGGCAGATTTTGCTTAAACTTCCAGGGGATGAACAACCTTAATGTGTAGATGGCGTAAAGGAAGGAATTTTTGCTGCGGCCAAATTTAACAGAATTATGGCCCTTTTGTTGATTTTTCACTATATACCATATAGAAATTTTGTGAACGCAACTCCTCTTAAACTGGTCGGCAGATTTTGCTTAAACTTCCAGGGATGAACAACCTTAATGTGTAGATGGTAGTAAAGGAAGGAATTTTTGTTGCGACCAAATTTAACAGAATTATGGCCCTTTTGTTAAGTTTTTCACTATATACCATATAGAAATATTGTGAACGCAACTCCTCTTAAACCGGATGGCAGATTTTGCTTAAACTTCCAGGGATGAACAGCTTTTAATGTGTAGATGGTAGTAAAGGAAGAAATTTTTGTTGCGACCAAATTTAACAGAATTATGGCCCTTTGTTGATTTTTTCACTATATACCATATAAATTGTTACGACCAAATTTAACAGAATTATGGCCCTTTGTTGATTTTTTCACTATATACCATATAAATAATTGAACATATAAATTTTACATTTGTAATTTAATTTAACATGTACATAAGGTTACCTGTAGATCTTTTAGGTATATGTACAGAAATGAAACAGTGGAATGAAAAAGTTCCACATAAAACTTACATACAGATATGCTTGCTCTTGTTTATGAGCACATCTGCACAGTGGGGGCATCCGTGTCCTTTGGACACAATTCTAGTTGTTCAGTATGTTGCAGACAAAATAATTGTGCTACTGTTGCTGCTATGGTTATTACAGTAGTAACTGTCCTTTTGGTCATTGCTGTCACTTCCTCTAGTCATTGCTGTCACTTCCTGTAGTCATTGCTGTCACTTCCTGTAGTCATTGCATTTTATTGTTCATGTTATTATTGCAGTCACTGTTTCTCAAGTCATTGCAGTCACTGTACCTGTAGCCATTGCAGTCACTGTACCTATAGCCATTGCAGTCACTGTACCTGTAGCCAATGCAGTCACTGAACCTGTGGTCACTGCAGTCACTGTACCTCTAGTAATTGCAGTTGCTGTACCTGAAGTCACTGCAGTCAATGTACCTGTAGCCATTATAGTCACTGTTTCTGTAGCCATTGCAGTCACTGTACCTGTAGCCATTGCAGTCACTGTTTCTCAAGTCATTGCAGTCACTGTACCTGTAGCCATTGCAGTCACTGTACCTGTAGCCATTGCAGTCACTGTTTCTCAAGTCATTGCAGTCACTGTACCTGTAGCCATTGCAGTCACTGTACCTGTGGTCACTGCAGTCACTATACCTGTAATCACTGGAGCCACTATACCTGTAGTCACTGTAGCCACTGTACCTGTTGTCACTGTAGCCACTGTACCTGTGGTCACTGTAGCCACTGTACATGTAGTCACTGCAGCCATTATACCTGTAGCCAGTGCAACCACTGTACCTGTAGTCAGTGCAGTCAATGTACCTGTAGCCATTGCAGTCACTGTACCTGTAGCCATTGCAGTCACTGTTTCTCAAGTCATTGCAGTCACTGTACCTGTAGCCATTGCAGTCACTGTACCTGTGGTCACTGCAGTCACTATACCTGTAATCACTGGAGCCACTTTACCTGTAGTCACTGTAGCCACTGTACCTGTTGTCACTGTAGCCACTGTACCTGTGGTCACTGTAGCCACTGTACATGTAGTGACTGCAGCCATTATACCTGTAGTCAGTGCAGCCACTGTACATGTAGTCACTGCAGCCAGTGTACCTGTAGTCAGTGCAACCACTGTAACTGTAGACAGTGCAGTCACTGTACATGTAGCCATTGTAGCCACTGTACCTGTGGTCACTGTAGCCACTGTACATGTAGTGACTGCAGCCATTATACCTGTAGCCAGTGCAACCACTGTACCTGTAGTCAGTGCAGCCACTGTACATGTAGTCACTGCAGCCAGTGTACCTGTAGTCAGTGCAACCACTGTAACTGTAGACAGTGCAGTCACTGTACATGTAGCCATTGCAGCCATTGTACATGTAGTCACTGCAGCCATTGTACCTGTAATCAGTGCAACCACTTTACCTGTAGTCAGTGCAGCCACTGTACCTGTAGTCAGTGCAACCAGTGTACCTGTAGTCAGAGCAGCCATTGTACCTGTAGTCAGAGCAGTCACTGTACCTGTAGTCCGTGCAACCAGTGTACCTGTTGTCAGTGCAGCCAGTGTACCTGTAGTCAGTGCAGTCAGTGTATCTGTAGTCAGTGCAGCAACCAACCTTTAGTCAGTGCAGCCACTGTACCTGTAGTCAATGCAGCCAGTGTACCTGTAGTCAGTGCAGTCAGTGTTTCTGTAGTCAGTGCAGCAACCAACCTTTAGTCAGTGCAGCCACTGTACCTGTAGTCAATGCAGCCAGTGTACCTTAAGTCAGTGCAGTCACTGTACCTGTAGTCAGTGCAGCCAGTGTACCTTAAGTCAGTGCAGTCACTGTAACTGTAGTCAGTGCAGCCATTGTACCTGTAGTCAATGCAGCCAGTGTACCTTAAGTCAGTGCAGCCACTGTACCTGTAGTCAGTGCAGCCAGTGTATCTGTAGTCAGTGCAGCCACTGTACCTGTAGTCAGTGCAGTCAGTGTATCTGTAGTCAATGCAGTCAGTGTACCTGTAGTCAGTGTAGCAACCAACATTTAGTCATGGCAGCCACTGTACCTGTAGTCAATGCAGCCAGTGTACTTTTAGTCAGTGCAGTCACTGTACCTGTAGTAAGTGCAGCAAGTGTACCTTTAGTCAGTGCAGCCACTGTACCTGTAATCAATGCAGCCAGTGTACCTTTAGTCAGTGCAGTCACTGTACCTGTAGTCAGTGCAGCCACTGTACCTGTAATCAGTGCAGCCACTGTACCTGTAGTCAGTGCAGCAAATGTACCTTTAGTCAGTGCAGCCACTGTACCTGTAGTCATTGCAGCCAGTGTACCTTTAGTCAGTGCAGCCACTGTACCTGTAGTCAGTGCAACCAGTGTACCATTAGTAAGTGCAACCAGTGTATCTGTAGTCAGTGCAGTCACTGTATCTGTAGTCAGTGCAGCCACTGTACCTGTAATCAGTGCAGCCACTGTACCTGTAGTCAGTGCAGCAAGTGTACCTTTAGTCAGTGCAGCCACTGTACCTGTAGTCAATGCAGCCAGTGTACCTTTAGTCAGTGCAGCCACTGTACCTGTAGTCAGTGCAACCAGTGTACCATTAGTAAGTGCAACCAGTGTATCTGTAGTCAGTGCAGTCACTGTATCTGTAGTCAGTGCAGCCACTGTATCTGTAATCAGAGCAGCCACTGTACCTGTAACCATTGCTTTTTCTTCAGTCATTATTGTCCCTTTTCCTGTAGTTATTTCTTTCAAACTCTCTGGGCTATAGAGGAGTAGTACTTTAGCTGTTGATGTAGCAGTTTTTTGTTACTGCTGCTTTGAAGTACAGTGAATTATGTGCATAATGAAATTTTCATGCAAAGCCAATATCCTCTTTAATATTTGCAAATTTTAAACCAGGGATTGTCAATAAAAGTGTCGGTTCCCTTTATCAAATGAATAAACATGCACGTATTACACAAAAACTGCAGTGATTATTTTTGGAAATAGGAGTGTTTGAGTAACCAACTGCTTTTAATGCCTTTTTACGCATATCTTGAAGAAAAGGTGAAGGTCAGATGGGATATCCATTTACAATGATTTACGGTTAAAGCGATAGATTATTAAATGCAATTTTGAAAGGAAGGCTCTTCAATCAGAGACCATCTTCTTTAATACAAAATCAATATTAGGATATTTGGAGATTACTGTTGATTAGTCCTTATCTGAGCGGATTTCCTGTGCCACTGACACACTTGTTTAATGCTAGGTTGAAAGTGCCTCCATTTCCATATAGTATTGTTAGTAATAAAATACCTGGATAGGAAGTTGGAATTGACTGAGTGGCTATTATACTCTCTGAAAAACCTTACTGTAAATATTGTTCAGAAAGATTATTTTTCAGCTATTTTCAATGAGTGAAGTTTGCGTTTGTTTGGTAATGTAACCTGTTCTGTGGCCTAACAGTATTAAAATGGGTAAATTAATTACATAATGTGTGACATCATTAAATTTAACAAAACTGAGTTGAGAATGCCTGGTCCCTCTCTTAACCTTTAACCAGCTGGCAACAAATGATTCTGCCTTTCTGACCAGTGCAGATCATGATCCCAACTGTTTGCTTTTCAGTCAATAAATTTTCAGTTTCCTTTAAGAACTTACTGATACAGTTTTAAATGAAATCTGTGCAATTCCCATTTTAGAAATTTAACAGGGTCAAGATTAATATAATTGCAATGGTTTAATATTTATTCTTTGAGGGATACTGACCATTCAGGCTACCCTGCCATCTCCTTCATATTAATAGGCTCTTAATTTTAAGCCCCAGTATTTGGTGACACTGACTTAAATCACTCGCCCATAACCAGTGGACTGTTTATTTAGATGATGTCTTAGGACTGTTATTATCTTCAAAAGTATTGTTTACAGGAGCATTTGGGATCTGGAAAGCCCCCAAAATGGCTTTTATTTTATAAATCCATTAAAACTGTTGACTTTGAATGCTAATACATTTGTATCTGCAGTTGTTAATTATGGTCCAAGAACGATTGGTTGAAATACCCTGCGTGCTATTTCTTTTACATTAGTTCTCCTTCTGTTTTATTACCTCCATTCAGGTGTGTATTTAAATCTTGACCAAGAGTGGTCACTTCCTATTTCAAATTTAAATTGCCAGTTGACAATATCTTGGTGATATGTATGGGTCAGCCTGACCTTAAAGGAAAATTAATTTTGAAGATAAGAGTAGTAATATAACAGTATGAATATTCATGAATGAATGACTGTGACTGTAGTCTATAGAGAAGTATCTCGGTCAATAATGCTCCGACCATATCAGCTCCTAGTTATGGGTTTGAGTTGAAATCAAGTAATTTTTGGCATGTGAGTGAGTTGCCTTTCAGTCAGTTCAATGAAACATTGTTGAAGGCCATATGAAAATAAGATGTATTTTGATTTACATGTAAATCCTTGTATGTCTGATATGTAACCTTCATGAAATAAAGATTTTATCATTATTATTATTTAATTATTATTATTTTTTATTATTATTATTATTATTATTATTATTATTATTATTTTTTATTATTATTATTATTATTATTATTATTATTATTATTATTATTATCATAATCTGACTGTAAGTAGTTTGATTGAATTAATTATTTTGATCGATCATGCTGATTGGCTGGATTAATTCTCTACATGCAACAAGTGGTCATAGTTGTTATATCTTAAACAGTCAGCTTTTGAAGTCTTTGACTTGCATTTAGCAGCTTCCTGTTTTATATTGCCATTGATACAGAATTCTAGGCACCTTGCTTAGACACAGGTACATTTGTTAAGTGCCAGGTGAAATTACTATGTCCATATGGCATAAACTTTCCTTCATGTTGTGGTAACAGGTCAAACCATTACTTTAAGATCCTAAAATAAAACCATTTGACAATACCATAAGAAATAATTAAATTCATATAATCATTATTCAAGTACACATAAAATTGCATTAATCTTAAAAAAAAACAACAACAAACAAACCAACTTTCGTGTGCATGAATACACTTGTATTCACAGTAATTGTATTGTTTTTGCACTAAAACATTGCCATCACATTATTCTGGTTTTAAACTGTGTGGAGTCAGAATATAATTCTCATAAACAATGTTACATGGTTGCATGTCTTTTACAGTGTACTTGTTAATGCTCAAACTGCCTTGTTGGCTCCCTTGGTAGTGCAGCAGATGCTCAAACTGCCTTGTTGGCTCCCTTGGTAGTGCAGCAGATATACAGTTACAGGGTCTTTGGTTTGAGCCTCAATTGTGACAGCTTCCTCAGTGGTGACTTAAGATAGAAATTGTTTCTAAAGTTAATGTTCCTCTTTATCACTGTGGCAAGTTTGGAAGTTGTTGTGTATTTGTAGAGATCTGACATCAGAGAAAAACAGCACCACTGAAGTATTTATGAAAAAAAACCACCTATAAAGTGAAAGGTTTGAACACGGAAATGTTATCAAAATATATCAAATTTGAATTCATTGGACTATAGTAGTTACCTCCCTTCCACCATATTACAAGCTAGTTTTGACTTCAGGTGGTCTTGTCTTTGATACAAGCACATATTACTTTCTGTAGGATGAGCAAAGTTTTGAAATAATGGAAATCATTTGTTCTTTAAAAAGGTTTAATGTTTCTTAAGAGTCTATTCATCACTCTTTTATAATCCCTTTTATTTTTCTTACATTGGGTCGAAAATGAGTCGGGTAAAAGCCAAAATGAAATTTTCAAAGTGAATTTAAAGTTTTAAGCATTATTTGCTTAGGAATAGTTTTGTTTGATATGTTTTGCAAGGTTGTTTCGGAGGTAAATATAAAATTGTATTATTCTGAGATGTGAAATCTTAAAAAAAGAATGCCCAATATTTGAACAGCCATTATTGGAAGATATTGAACCGTGTATTAATGAAAATGCGAGTTTGATTTTAATTTAGGAAAAAACTGAACGATGAGCCGCATTAACTTAAAGTTGGGATTATCATGTTTCAAGTGTTCCTGTCCATTGATAGTAGGATTCGCTTTGGGATTCAGCATTTTGATCTGATAGATTGTCAATATTTGAATATGACCAGAGCCCAGGTGATTGTTTGGGATGTATAAATGGAAAACTGCGTTCTTTATAACGAGTATTATGCTAGAATAAACTTGTAAAATAAAGAATGGGAATTAGGGCTTAATCCTGGGATAGAAAGCTGTGATAACCAAGCTTATTTTACAGGAAAACCTTTCGATTTTTGAAAAAAATTGTTTTTGATTTTATCAATGCATGGAGTTTTTCTTGACACTTTATAGGTTTAAGAACATTATGTTTATAGACCATTTACACTAAGGGGGTACGGTACTTTATTTTGTCAATTTGTTTGTTTAATTTTTTTTTGCCGTCGTCGCAAATTTATTTCAAATAAGAACACATCTGTATTTTACATTTTTGCATGTTTCAGACCACATGCATTGGTCGGTTTGTGTTAGAACTCAATTGTGACAATACTTTGACCTGGTAATAACTTAGTTTGCTTCTTGTTCAGAAAAATAAAAACCTTGTAGCAAAAAAGAATTTAATTGATCCGCTGGTTCTAAAGGACCATTTAAACGTGATCATTTTGCTTGTTTATTGTGTGAAGAACAACAAAAAACGCCAGTAAAACACTAATACTGCATGATTTATCTTGGCCAAAAATTGCACACCAAAGGAATTTAAGTGTTTATCGATCACGTTATTTCCGCACTTCAAATAATTCAAGTCAAATTGCGGTTGATAATCTGCAAAGAATGGATCTGTTGCAAAGAGAGTTATTAAGTGTTTATAATTGCTAATCAATTTATCTTCGGAAAATGCAGCAAAAGCTGTTTATTTAATGGAACAGTTTTTCCAGCGGAAGGTGTGCATGGAATCAATACTTTTGTTTTTCTTCCTATGTTATAAAAGGGTATTAATGGTGGTATTTAAATTTCAGAAGCGAGCTCTGCTGTGTGAAAACATACCTGATGTCCCCAGTAGTTTAAATTGTAGACAGTTGTTTAAATTGTAGACTAAGTGCTTTTCTGAAAGATGAACCATATTTGCAATCTGGTTTGTTTTACTGTAAATATTTCCATTTATATTGATAAAATATTGACAACTACCAGGTTTGCTCCAGTACAATGTCCTTCCAAGTTGTGTCCAGCATTATGCGAGATTGCGCCCAGTACCACAAGATTGTGGCTAGCCGTATTCAGTGAAGCCTCTCAATGAGCAAATAAACAATCTTAGTTGGAAAACTGTTAGTTGTAGTCTATATCAGTAGAACTGAAGCCTAATTTTCAACATATAACAGATCCTTTTGTACTTTTAGACTTGTTAACTGCTATCTTTTCACTGCTTGGCTGTTAGTTACTTGCACATTTCTGAAATAAAAAAAAACATAAATTCAAAGCTGAACTTAGTATGCCTTTTGACTGCATTTGTGAGTTCTCAGTACTTGTGCTTGCTAGAGGACGTTTGAACAGTCCAGACAAAATGTGTCTTTTGGGATTCAAACCCATGACTTCAAAGGAGGGAGTCTTCTGCGATGTTCCAGAAGCAGGCACAGTTGATGGAACAAAAGTCTAAGGCGAGGAAGTCATGTCCAGTCTTCTACAAGCATGATACTGATAAAGGAGTTTGTTGTTTTAAGGAAAGTATTGTTAGATTTGTGTGCATCGTCTGTCTGGACTGACTTGGCACAGGGAACAGGAAGCTGCACACCCTTGACAGAATCTCTTGTATCTGTATAACATTGTTCTACAGACAAGTTATGTCAGTTTGTAAACGCTTGGAAATACATAACAGCAAAATGTAATAAACTGACTATAAAATTTTATATTTGACTGTTAAATAAAAGTCTGACTTTATATTTACTCTGTCTGCATGTTTGTAAATGTTTGCTGACCGCATATGGTATGGTAATAAATCCCACAAAATTATGTATAGGTGATTATTTTTGTAATACTTTATTTGTTTTACTTGGCTTATCTTATAAGACTTGAGACTGGGGACAAGAGCACTGTGCATAGAAAAGAATAGAAAACTTTGTAAATAGCTATTTTCTATGGGTTTTAAATTTGTCTCACTCTTAATTTTATGGCGTTATGAATTTACAAAAATGGTACTTGCCGGCTCGAGTTACAGTTATGAAATGGTATGATTTCACCTTGACTTTTGGCTAACAGTTATACAATATATTGTTATTATATGGGTTTATTGACCTCAACTTCTATTTAAAAGTAATTTAAAGTCCGAAGTTTTTTCAATAAAGTTGTGTTCTGTAATACATTTAGGGGAATGTTTTTGATAGAATTAAAAAAATCAAACATACAAATGCCTGTATTCTTGTGCAATTGAGGTATGAACTTGTAAACCTCTTTCAGGAGTGGGCTGTAAGAACCGTAGGCAGCTTAGTTTAATCATCCACCGATGGGGGGGGGGGATGGCGTCCCCGTTTTTCACAAGCATGCAAATTTTCTCGCTTTTGAAGGATGAAATCATTAATAGAGCTCAGTCCCCTGACAAACCCGTAACAGTATTCATGTCTTAGGATATTGCCACCATAGCACTGGTTGAGATTGGTCTGTGAACTCTGCCATCCTCAGAATATGCTTCAGCTCAATGTATGCTCTCGTTCTCTTGTTTATTCTGCAACTAGAACAAAAATCATAATAATTATAATAGAGCATTACCCTCGGTGCTGATATTTAACTGATGGAATATTAATTACAGCATTTGGTTCTTTTTGGATAATAAGAAGTATATTCTATTTTCGAAGTAATACCATAACTATTTATGCTGGTGGTTTGCCTGCTTTAATAGCGTAATGACATACAGTGACCTTTAGGGGCATATTTCACTAGTGTCATACATTTGTTGTGATATGTAGTGACGTACATTAGGTAGTAGCAGTCAACTTTTCTTCATTTTATCATTTTTTTCTGAGAAAAGTAAACAGTTGTAAAAAAACAATAACAAAAAAATATCCTAATTTACAACTTGAAATGTCCCTCTTGTACATAGACATTTATTGTTGCAATATGAATATATTTTGTTTTTGATAGATACTAAAATATAAAAATCCTTACTACCGTTTTTTTACGCCAGCTAGGGCATTGTACTTCTTTAAGTTAGCTTATGTTAAGCACAGCGTACGAAATAAAGGACTTATGAATGTTTTCCATGAACTATCTTAAATGTGTCCTGCTCTAAGTCTTTTAACCAGAGCCTCAGCACGTATGTTTACATAATCTATTTTTATTTTTGAGTACTCTATTTGATGTTTAGAACTTTAGGTTAAGGTACTCTTAGTCTATGTTTCCATCTCTGTGGTTGTGCTTTCTATTTTGGATACTCTATTTTTATACTCTGTTTGGCCACCCTATGTTTGTGTACTCTTTGTTATATGTTTCCATATTTTGTGGTTACTCACACTGTGCTTTGTGTACCCTATGTTTGGATTCTCTATTTTTGGATACTCTATACATGTGTACTCTATGTTTCTGTAGTCTATGTTTCCATATTCTGTGGTTCAACAGTTTTTATTGTATGTTTGGATACTCTATGTTGGGGTACCATACTTGAGAAGGAGTATGCTCATTGGTCTATGTTTCCATATTCTGTAGTTTTTACTCGTATGATTGGATACTCCTTTGTTTCCGCATTCTATGTTTCCACATTTTGTGGTTTAATGTATGTTTTGGTAGTCTATGTTTATGTACCCTATGTTTCTGTATTTGGGTACTCTATGTTTATGTACCCTATGTTTGGACGTTAGTATGGCAATGTTACACAGTCTCCTTCCATATTTACTGTGAGTGAGTACCAAACTATATAGATTACAGCGCCAGGATGCTACCTTTTCTAACAGCTAGAGAATTGATTCTCCTATGTTCAACTTTTTTATGGGTTAGGATGCTGACATGCACAGTAGAAGTACATTTGTACCTATTGTTATAATACTCCAGTATTTATACTATGATGCTCAAATTATTATTATGCACATATTTCACCTGCCATTTTGTAACAATGCATTCTTTTCTTTATTGTTATAAACCAAAGAATCTCTGTACCTCTTCATAAAATTAAGATAGTACCTCTTACATAATCATATAGATTCTTCTAAGGTTCTCTATGATACAGTGCATCATTAATTCAAACATAAATTAGCATCTTCTTTGTAAGGAATGCAGTTCTGCATTCAAATAACTTTCATTCATGTAAAGTCACGCAAACTATGTTTAAGATTTACAACCTGAATGTTATAAAATGATACAAATACCTTTAGAGGAAAAATTTCTTTTGTTACTGAATGAGAATATCAAAATTCCATCAGCAGAATATTTTTTCATTGCAATGGACATCTATTTTTTTTTTAACTGATGGCTGTAACATTGTAAGCTTTTACATTATGTATGCAGATCATTAGATTTTGATTGTCAAAGGACTTCAGCACCAATTTTTATGAAATTTGGATCAGTGGCATTCTGTCAAAATTCATCCTTTTAAGCTATTGTTGGCTGTGAGAGTAACTGTTGTGTGTTTGTATAACAGCTGGCTTACAAGTCCATAGTTGTGTGTTTAGGTATCAGCTGCATGGCTAACAAGTTCATAGTTGTATGTTTGGGTAACAGTTGGCTTACAAGTTCATAGTTGTATGTTTGTATAACAGTTGGCTAACAAGTTCATAGTTGTATGTTTGTATAACAGTTGGCTTACAAGTTCATAGTTGTGTGTTTGTATAACAGTTGGCTTACAAGTTCATAGTTGTGTGTTTGTATAACAGTTGGCTTACAAGTTCATAGTTGTATGTTTGTATAACAGCTGGCTTACAAGTTCATAGTTGTGTGTTTGTGTAACAGCTGGCTTACAAGTTCATAGTTGTGTGTTTGTGTAACAGTTGGCTTACAAGTTCATAGTTGTGTGTTTGTGTAACAGTTGGCTAACAAGTTCATAGTTGTGTGTTTGTGTATCAGTGCTGGCTAACAAGTTCATAGTTGTGTGTTTGTGTAACAGCTGGCTTACAAGTTCATAGTTGTGTGTTTGTGTAACAGTTGGCTAACAAGTTCATAGTTGTATATGTTTGTATAACAGTTGGCTTACAAGTTCATAGTTGTGTGTTTGTGTAACAGTTGGCTTACAAGTTCATAGTTGTGTGTTTGTGTAACAGCTGGCTAACAAGTTCATAGTTGTGTGTTTGTGTAACAGCTGGCTAACAAGTTCATAGTTGTGTGTTTGTATAACAGTTGGCTTACAAGTTCATAGTTGTGTGTTTGTGTAACAGTTGGCTAACAAGTTCATAGTTGTATGTTTGTATAACAGTTGGCTTACAAGTTCATAGTTGTATGTTTGTATAACAGTTGGCTAACAAGTTCATAGTTGTATGTTTGGGTATAACAGTTGGCTTACAAGTTCATAGTTGTGCGTTTGTATAACAGTTGGCTAACAAGTTCATAGTTGTGTGTTTGTATAACAGTTGGCTTACAAGTTCATAGTTGTGTGTTTGTATAACAGTTGGCTTACAAGTTCATAGTTGTGTGTTTGTATAACAGTTAGCTTACAAGTTCATAGTTGTGTGTTTGTATAACAGTTGGCTTACAAGTTCATAGTTGTTCATAGTTGTGTGTTTGTATAACAGTTGGCTTACAAGTTCATAGTTGTGTGTTTGTATAACAGTTTGCTTACAAGTTCATAGTTGTGTGTTTGTATAACAGCTGGCTTACAAGTTCATAGTTGTATGTTTGTATAACAGTTGGCTTACAAGTTCATAGTTGTACGTTTGTATAACAGTTGGCTAACAAGTTCATAGTTGTTCATAGTTGTGTGTTTGCTTACAAGTTCATAGTTGTACGTTTGTATAACAGTTGGCTTACAAGTTCATAGTTGTGTGTTTGTATAACAGTTGGCTTACAAGTTCATAGTTGTGTGTTTGCATAACAGTTGGCTTACAAGTTCATAGTTGTATGTTTGTGTAACAGCTGGCTTACAAGTTCATAGTTGTATCTTTTGGTATCAGCTGGCTTTCAAGTTCATAGTTGTGTGTCAAGTGTGTACAATATACTTTGTTCTGTTACACAAGCAACTTGATGCAGTATTTACTCTGTTAGATTACACCAATTTACAGAAGCTCAATGACAACAAATGCGTTGTAAGGTTTTCTGTGTACCTCAATTCAGAAGTCACCAGTACTTTCCAGGGAAGCGTGGTTGTTCCCTCTGCAGAGTTTGACCATACGGAATAGCCTTTACTTAGGTTGACTGACTGAAAGTCTTTACACCACTCCCATTTTTTACAATTATTAAAAGTTTGCAGATTTCAAGGGCTATATTTTGTGGTCACTGAAATTGTATTGAAATCTGAATTGGTCCTAGAAATAGCCCATAAATTATGAATAAACTGTTAGTTGAAAGTTTATGACTTGTATCCTTTGAGTATTTATTTTCACCTTTCATAGGGGATCAGTAACAAAATTGATAACTTTATTTATCATATTTTATTGTAAACATGGATTATTATCACTAAACTGTCTTTGAAGTTTGAAATAATGGTTGATAAAATACTTAAAAATTAGTAGTATTAGGAATAACGGAAAATCATGTTTGTATAGGTACACTTAAGTTTTGTGATTGTTCATGACATTAGGGGCTTGATATCAAGTCCAAAATGCTTCTCATGAGAATATAAAATGTGCACTCACATAATGTATGCATTCAAGATGTATCAAAGAAGGCCCAAGGTATCAATGCAGACACACAATTTTTATGTATCAATTCAGGCACAAAAAAACATATGTATCAATGCAGGTCAAATAGCATTTTATATCAATGCGCTGACTGAAGAGGCATTTGTATCAGGCATATGCATGAGGTCAAGGACATATGCATGAATGCAAGGGCAAAAGAAATGTACAGTTAGGTCAAGAACAAAAGTACATAATGTATTAACTGTTCAAGGACAAAAGTCATGTACATGAATTCAAGGACAAAGGTCATATGTACCAGTTCAAGAATAAAACACAAGTAGATTAGTTTATACTGTATCAACTGTTCAAGGATAAAGGACATGTGCGCGCATGAACTCAAGCACAAAGGACATATACATCTGTTAATGGACATGAGACAAATCAATTAGTTCAAGGACAACAGTACATAATTCATTAACTGTTCAAGGATGAAAGGCAAGTGCATGAATTCAAGGACAAAGGACATATGCATTGATGCAAGAGCAAGACATATGTATCTATATGAGGACAAAATTACTTAATGTATCAATGCATATTTTTCACATCAGAAACAACATGCAGGTACATTAAGTACAAATATGCATAAATTTGAGGGAAAGGGAATATGCAACATTACAAGTTTTTTTCAGACTCAAGGGGCATACATATCAATTCATTGCACAAAATATATAAATACCAGCAAAAGTAACTTTGAGCTAGGTATACCATGACTGCATGATTTCTGGATTTTTATTTAAATCTCAAGAGATCTGTACAGAACATGTCATCGACCTTTTTTTGCAGCTTGGAAATGATTAATAGGCAATTGTTACCCACTTTACATTTTTATGAAATCCTGTTTTGCAGTTTGTGGTTTTTGTTGCCGGATATCAAGTTTGAAGATTACAATGGTATTAAGACATTTTATCTTGTCAATCCTAAAAGATCAGGGAATGCAAGCTAAAATCTCAAAATTTAGAAATCTGTATGAATTGTTTGGTGTGTTGCCTCTGAATGTACTTGGTTTCATGGCATTTGTAGAAACGATTAATGTAGTGTTTCATTGAAACAAGATCTTAGGTCCCTCTTACTCTGTTCCCTGGAAGTAAAATGTATATTGGTGCCATTTAGGGAGATTTGGAACTAACCACTAAAAGAAGATATCAAAATATACATTGTTTTGTGTTTTTTTTTCCTAAGAGTTCTTTGCAGATAAAAATGCACTGAAGATAAGTAGTAGAATTATTTTGCCACAATTTAACAGACTATGAAGGATGTACTATACACAGAAGTCATTTTGTAACCTTCAACCTGTGTGTCTGTTGCAGAATGTTTGAACTTCATCCTCACATTTTGAAGGTTTGCACGAATGTTTAGCTGTGTCCAGACTTGCCAAAGTTATGGCCCTTTTGCTTAGACAATGTTCTTCACTATTGAAGCTGTCACCTGCAGAAAGTGCTCAGTTTTGGACTTTAAAATTATTTTAATCTTACATGTAATATGGTTTTGGAATTCCAGAAATCTGTTTCAAAGACCAACAAATAACTTTGTGTCAGCAGGCCTTACAAGGACTCAATCACTTACTTTTAAGATCTTCAAAAATTGTCAAGTTCTAGTGCAAAATCTTATATGAAACAAACAAAAAAGAGAAGTTACTGCTACTTGCAGTATCTCAGCAAGAGAACTTCTTGACTACCCAGTAACATAAATTGAAAATCTTGAATGAATAACTTATAGACATATAATCAGACTTGGTAGTCAAGTGCCGCCATTTTTGGCGGTGAAGTTAACTCCTGTTATGCTTTCTGCTAGATTTATGGCATGTATAAAGTCATATAAGAGTGAAAAAGGTACTTCACACCTTTACGTGTTATGTAATACACACCCTTTGCATGCTTTGAGGGGGCTTGTTGGTTGTACTTGATATGAAAGAGCAATTCATCATTTTATTGTCCAATGTTTGTTTCTGTCTGTGTGAGTAAAGATAGACACAAAACATACTGGTCTTGAAACTTTGTAATTGGTTGTCAGAATGTGTTTTGTTAAGATTCCTCTCATAAAGAATGTTTAGCACGTTCTTGAATTTTGATATTTAAGAGGGAAAGGTAAGAAAATCATCTATCTTAGAAAAGGTGGGCTTTTCCGGGTTATTAAAATGCACATTGAGAGGAGTGGGAAGTGGGTTTGGCTTCACACTTTTGTCTTACAGTGACGAAGGTGTTCTTGTTTACTGATTGTGTCACTATAATTGAATGAAGATTTGAAATACTGGAAATTTTCAATGTTATTTTTCTTAATATAAATTGCAAGTTGATCGTATTTCACTTCTTAAACTTAGAAGGGAGCATTTTATCTTTTTTGGCCACAATGTATACATTGTTAGAATCTACTTCTTAAAGGCTTGACACGTACTCAACAGCACATCAGGGTAAGAGATCAGTCAGATTTTATCAAACTTGAAAAAGAAGAAAAAAAGTTTACCAAGTTTTGTAGAATGGCAGTTGTCATACAGATTTTAATTGAAATCTGTAATTAACTACTTGACAAAAATTAAGGAAGGCTTCAGAACATATTAACCCTTCAAGGACATCGTCTTTGATCTTTTTGTCCTCTAGTCAGGTACAATAGGTCACTGTTTAAATGTAATCCAGTTT
Source organism: Saxidomus purpurata (assembly GCA_022818135.1). Classification (NCBI taxonomy): domain Eukaryota; kingdom Metazoa; phylum Mollusca; class Bivalvia; order Venerida; family Veneridae; genus Saxidomus; species Saxidomus purpurata. Next base: position 57,433,724 of record JAFMSR010000001.1, read on the forward strand.
GGCAGAAGGATATATTTCCAAATAATTCACATTAAGCCCATGAAATATTGCTGTCTCACCTTTCATGTTGAATACATTTCCTTAAAACATCAAAAACATGGAAAAAGTACTACAAGTGCAGCCAGAGCCTCTCCAAACTACTTGTTGTTTTAAATATGCTGTGAGAAAAACCACAGGCATGTTTTTAGAAATCAAATATGGTTTCTTTTCATTCATCCATCTTGATGAGAGACAACCACAAGAGTTCCTCAGATCAAAAATTGTTAATTGAAGGGACCAGCCATGTTGTTAAACAAAGTTTAACATTAAAACCATTCATTGGAGGTAACCTTAGATTCACCCTCTTCAGTATTCTTCAAATATGGCTCCACACACTTCAGCACATGACTCTTTTAGCCTCCACACTGAAGAGCTCTTCTCTACAAGAAAGTCTTCCTGGTAGAAGTGAGGCATCAGCAGAACCACAAAATGTTTGATATTCTGTGGCAAATCTTTATACTCATATTACTGACCATTTATTCGCCTATTTGTACTGCCTTGATTGGCTGCTATTAAAGTTTGATTCATTCGATCATTGTTTTTGAAGTGGATAATCTTAAAAGCCTTGCTATTGAACAGTTCTGTGTATTCGTACTTCAATGTCAGGTCATATTATTAATTAAGTTTCTCTAACTGGTATGTAAGAAATTTTTATGTACTATTAGATTGCGATAAATACAAGTTATTATGCCATCTTTCTAATATTTATAACAGCTAATGTATTAGGTAGCACTCTGTAAAAGTACAGAAAAGCAAAACAACAATTTCATAAAAGTACATTTGATTAGATGAGGCAGTTTAATTTTCTGTGAGGTGTTAATGTACAAACCTAATGATGTAAATTGTAAACTTAATTATTAAAATTAAGACCTAATTACGCATCATGCATGATGCAATACACAAAATTTACTAATGGTACATATAGTCTAAAGGCAGATTTAGTACTGATAACTTGTTAAATGTTTCATAGTACACTAGACATAGTGAGGGAAATTGCCTCTTTCCTCGTCAAGTGCATAGATGGAAAAATTAAGACTACTCGGATTGATTCATTTTTCTGTGATCATTAAGAAATTCCCCATGTACTATTTATACATCAGTAGGTCAATTGTTTGAATATTATCTACAACCAGCCATGTTTCCGCACTTGGGTACAAAGCTAAACAAAAAGTAGCTTGTATATTAACATACAGTGAAAAGAACAACTTTTTAAGTACAAAAATATTGTGTTTCCTGTTTGTTCTATATTTTTTATTTTTTTCACGATATATTTTCCTGATAAGGAAAATAAACAATATACAGTGTTTCCTTTACATACTTGATTATTGTTGTAGGTGGTGACCATTGAACATGTGATGATTTATAGCACTGATGGCATGCTGATTTGAGTAAGTCAATCAAATGAATATCAACATCTTGTTCTATGCAGCCAGGTGTGAAAAAAAAAACACCAGAGTCTCTATTGATACAATTGCTCAACAGGCAGAATTTACTGCAGCTCTACTCTATATTTTGCATCTTTTGCAAACAGGAGGTTGGCATCTCCTACTTAAAACCTCCTTTCACACAATAAAATCAAGTTTAACAACATTATGGGAGAAATGCTGGGGTTGGTCGTAGCTGCCAATACAGGACAAAATACTAAGTTCAGTACAATTGCTAAACTTTGTGTACAGATGTTATATAAGTGTAAATGTTACCAGAAGCATAGTCTGGCACTATTGTTTATTTCTAGCCTTGATTTTTACATGTAAATTTATTGCAACATTTTGCAAATCTGACAGTATGGCAGCTTGAGAACTCCAGAAAACTTAAAATTTAGTTCATTAATTGTATTTATCTTTTTGTGGGGACAAAATCCACCAAAAAGGGCCCAGTAGCAGACTTTCTAGAGGAAGTTCAGTATCAGTTCCTTTTTGTGGTGTTGTCACCATTGTTTAAGATGCCTCCATAAGACCAACACTCAAATTATGCACTCACAACCTACCGTCAGTAATTAGCGGAGAGATGTGACTGCAACTGATATGAATTGAAAGGTTAGTCAAAACTTTAACATTAAAGGCTTGAACATTTCTATGAGGGAAGAGAAAGTCCAGAGTATGTTCCCCACAGTTACTGGATCGTTCTCATTGACGATCGATCGTCTTGATGTGAATTTTATTTGTTCGTGTCAAATATAAGTAGAACATGTAGTTTCTATAAACGGCAGTTCAGCAAAACTCTTAGTATTTCATAGCGGTAAATGTTGGAATTGGTGGTTAGACCTTCATCGTAAACTTTAATCATACCTACCCCCTGAGGCGGAAGGACGATCCGGATTGTGTCGCCAATGTTGCTGACATCATCTTCGAATTGTTACTCATAAATAGAATGTAACAGTTGATTAAGCTTTAAACCTACAGATCATTAATTCAGGATTATTTATTCATTGGTTTTAGTGATACAGTATTGGAAAGTAGCAGGTTTTGAAAATAGAAGATTTAGTTGATGAAGTTTTCTATGTAAAACATTACAAATTTTGTCCTTCGATAAATCTGTCATATAGATAAGGGCCATTGAACATGAAAAAAGCATGAAGAAGCATTTCTTAAAAGATTTTTAGTCATTAGGATGTATAGAATAATTTTTAGTTCCTCCTTAAAGTACATGTACTTTTATATAGAAGATGCAGCTGATGAGAAAGTACATTTTTATGAGGTATATAGAACTCTCTGAGATTGATGTGTGACTTTATGAGGTATATAGAACTCTCTGAGATCGATGTGTGACTATGAGGTATGTAGAACTCTCTGAGATCGATGTGTGACTTTATGAGGTATGTAGAACTCTCTGAGACCGATGTGTGACTTTATGAGGTATGTAGAACTCTCTGAGACCGATGTGTGACTTTATGAGGTATGTAGAACTCTCTGAGACCGATGTGTGACTTTATGAGGTATGTAGAACCTCTGAGACCAATGTGTGACTTTATGAGGTATGTGAACTCTCCTAAGACCAATGTGTGACTTTATGGAGGTATATAGAACTCTCTGAGACCAATGTGTGACTTTATGAGGTATATAGAACTCTCTGAGATTGATGTGTGACTTTATGAGGTATATAGAACTCTCTGAGATCGATGTGTGACTATGAGGTATGTAGAACTCTCTGAGATCGATGTGTGACTTTATGAGGTATGTAGAACTCTCTGAGACCGATGTGTGACTTTATGAGGTATGTAGAACTCTCTGAGACCAATGTGTGACTTTATGAGGTATGTAGAACTCTCTGAGACCGATGTGTGACTTTATGAGGTATGTAGAACTCTCTGAGACCGATGTGTGACTTTATGAGGTATATAGAACTCTCTGAGACCGATGTGTGACTTTATGAGGTATATAGAACTCTCTGAGTTCAATGTGTGACTTTATGAGGTATATAGAACTCTCTGACTTTATGTGTTGCTAGCAGTGCTGGTTCTCACTTAAATGAACATTTCTCAATTGTCTGGTTGGCTGCCTGTCTGTTTCTGTCTATATCACTCTTGCACTGTTTTCACCATTGCAATTTCTATTCTTATGTCTTGTTAATATCATATTATCATGAACATTGTATATGGATAAAGGCATGTGTCATGTGTATACATTCATACAGTCTTGAAATGTCACAACTTCATGTTGAGACTGAATACTTTCCTTGTCAATAATTTTTGGACAAAATTTATCATACAAAAATAAGTCAATTAAAAGTTATAGTAAATATAAAGACTGTTACATGTATTGAGGGCTGACAAAATACTGCCCCATTTGCTTCTATTTTTTGACACATTTACTTGCAGTTTCATTTCAAGGTCTGCAGCCTTATGTACATGAAATGTTCCTCTACATTATTGAAACCTTTAAAGTATTAATTATACCCTGAAAACATGCACTCATTTTTGCAGTGCATGACATAATGTCATGTCCATGAATTAGATCATGTTGTGGCCACATGTTTGTTCAGTGTTTTTCATTTACATTTGACAAATAAGTTCAGCTCTGGGGTTAAACTTTGTAAACCAGAAAATGTAAATATTTAATGTCCTTCACTATAGAGTAATTCTCCCTGTTAATTTACCACAAATGGAAGGAAAACAATCTGTGTGACATACGTTATCTAAAAAGGGTTTAATGCTTTCAATGGGTACATTGAGTACAAGGGAATGATGTATCCTCAAATCAGGCTGTGTCAATGCCTTCGAATAAATGCTGATGCAGTTGACATACCAAATTGCCTCAAACATCTGCAAAGATAATTTTTTGGCTCTACAGACTTTCAAGGGCATATGAACATTTGAATGTGATTTCATCATTCTGATAAGACTGATTTACATTCAAAGACTGCGAAAAAATGAGAAAAACTTCTGAAAAAAAATTGTCAAATTTTAGACAGTGCTGCAGCATGCTACATTTTTAATCAGTTTAACTCCCACTGAGTTATACATCCTTTATTTTTCACTGGATATTCCTTTATATAACTAGTGTTTTAATTGTGTCCTTATTTTGCTGCCTTCTCATATTGGAAGGATTCATTTTAAACTGTGTAGGTTGTATGTCAGGTTAGAGGATGCTATTTTTGATGGTGTATAATTATGGATTACTTTTCTCATTTAATATTCTGAGTTACAAGTATGGAAAACCTATTCGGCTTCTCTTGCAAAGCCCCTTCAATCAGGTAATCAAGCATGCAGTGTATAAATACTCTGAAGCATACTCAGTCCTGAACTATGTATGGATGTGACATCAGTAGCAATTAAACTTTAGACCTCTCAAGTTAAGTGGCTGGCATTACTCAGAATTTAACACTGCCTGCTGAGATATTTAAACATCATTCCTTTGTTCTGTTTTAGTGAGAATTTATAGTTGTGACTAAAGAATACCAGCAAATGCTGTACTTTTATCAGCATGTTTTTTCATGTTTCTGCAGAGCAAAATATGAAGCAATTGTTGTTCTGAAGAGCAAGAGATAAAATAGTAAGTGATCATACTTGAAATTACCTCAAGTAATGGTAGCCCCAACACTTTATTGATAGAATTTAGATATTTTGAAATAGTGTTTCAAGGACTTCATGTTTTACCTTGTATCTCCTTGATACCTCAATACTTGAACTTTTGTTCACAAATGCAGATAATAAGTTTTGTTTGTAATATATTATGATCTTATTTTTCGTCTGATATTTTATTGATATATCCCCTGCATAGAGCTATAAATTACAAAGACAAACAACTTGAGTTGACTGCAGTAAACTTTCCTTCTTCATGTTACTCGGACAGGGTGTATGATCAATGAAAAATCGGACAATAACCATATATACGAAGTGACTATGCAGTTATCAGAAGTTATTGTTTGATATGCATTAAGTTTTATGATCTTTGGTATTAGAAGTACAAACAGTTATTGAATGTCAGTATTAGTTCAGAAGTGTTCTGTATTATGTTACTTATAACATGAGATACAGACGTACACTGTGAGTTTGTCATAAACAACAGACTTTCCAGCAGGTCAGCCCCACAGGATACAGTTTTACTGCTTTATAGGCTCAGATTTCTCTTATCAACACTGGTCAAAATTACTTACCACTAAAACCTGTCTCATCCAGCACCTGGTTTAAACAAAACAAATTGTCGTATTTGGCACAGTCCCTTGGTTCTCCACATAGTAACAAAATATGTTTGATACAAAAACCTGATTATATTGGCACCCTGCTTTTACTTGCACGATCAAGTGGTTAAAAAGGCGCTAGAACTGTTACAAAAGTATGCAGTACTTGTCAACTGTTTTAATCAGTTATTTATTGCAATGTTGACTGCATGTCTAGAAAGAATGTTATTTTGATGATCATTCAAGAACATTCTTTGACAGGTCTATAATTACCCCACCTACGACAAATGCACTTACAACATATCCCATTGTTTCTTTATCTATGTGCCTATACCGCAATTCCTTATTTGGCATATCGCCGTAATTGTTGCAACAGTATCTCTGACAAGTGCTTCCCAATGTTTACTGTCACCCAGTATTACACACTAGGGGATTGAAAATATTTATCTCGTTTTGCGAACATGTTTTTAATTTGTTCGTATGTGTCATTTATGTTATCACATCATTTAGAACCCTTAAAATTATTACTTATCAAGGTATCCAAGGGTTCTGCCAGTTTAGGGCAAGATTGTTCATAGTAAATTGACTTTTCTCATGACGTATTTTGTAAATTCCGAAATAGCTTACTGTATCTGGGGGAACTGCGATGTTTTTTAGGAATCAAATTGCCGGAAACATTAATTAAATTAAATCTATATGTACATAAAAAATTATAGAATATCAATTTTCTCATAAAATTGTGTTTTTTTTAAATTTTTGTTTAAGTTAATTACCAGATCACTCACAGCTTAATACTTTATCTTGATTATATACTTGGAAAATAATACATCACCAGTAATTTTGACGTAATTTACAAAGTTGTGGTAAACCGAAATATTATGGAAGAGTACTTATTTGTGTTGATTTACTTACAAGAAAGAAATAAATGAAAGTCATCTTGTTTAACATAAATAACTTTTTTCTTGTCAAATTTAGATATTTAAACTTGTGAAAATGCTTTCTAAAATCTCAAACATTGTCAAAACACAGACAAGCAAGTTTATGAAATAACTTTAGAGAGTGGTTACACTGATTGATCACTAAAATCTTCCTGATGTATTATTATTCAAAGTTATTATAGAGATGGTGGAATCTTGTGTTCAATGTTTGATTAATTGACATGGCACCTTGCGATTAAGTGACTGTTGACAATAAGCTCTCTTGGAATTGTGGGATATGTTATCTGGCATGTAAATATGGGAGATTGGCGTGTCAATATTGAAATTTCGCAACTGCAGCAAAAAAATTAATGTGTGATTCTACATAATACAAGTAGAGTTGATTTAATCAGAAACATGTCACGTAACTATATGAAAGTGTCTTTTTTCAAGGTTAATTAATTGACATCTGTATTTGGCAGAGTAGGAAGTTCTCAGCATGGTTTGTTTCATTTCCTGACCCCTTCCCCTCAATTTCTTGAAGGCGTCAAGGTCACGCTTCAGGGTCAAATACGAACAGCTTTTTTTTTGGGCTATTTTATATTTCCTAAACAATTCTGAGGAAATCTTGAACAATTATATAAAGTCTCCGGGATACTAATCAAAGTACATTAATTTATACATTCAAAATTTTGTTCATGTTTCACTGTATTTTATTTAGCTCCGACTTTTTGACAAGTCACTGTAGGTTTTTAAGGAAGTAATCCTTGAGAAGATAAAAAATCTTAGGAAGTTTGATTAAATTGATCTCTAAGGAATCTGGAAAAAATACACAACCCTCCATTATGTCAATGAAGTTCATTTTATGACAATTTCACCTCTTGTAATGTTTCCTCTAGAACCAGTGCAGAAAAGTTTTTCAGTTATACAGCAGCTGCTATCTTCAAATTAAAGTTCAAGCTTTATTCAAGGTCAAGGTTGAATTTCAAAGATCAAAGTTTTCATTTTAGCAATTATGTGGTTGGCGGTTCAGCATTTACTTGGACAGTGATTTAAGTATTAGCTTACTTGCCCTTAGTGTTTGAAATTATTTTTTGTCCAATCGCAGCATATATTCGCTGTACTTTAACTTTAGTAAATCAATTTTGTATACTGAGTCAGTAAATGGGGGAATCTGCTGATTTACAAAAAATAATTTCAAACACTAAGTAGGTTAATGTTCATTATGAGGCATTTACTTCAATAAATCGGTCAAACAATTTATTTTCATAAATACATCATAATGATCACTAACCTATACTTAAACTTCAGCCGCACTTTGCATTATAAACATACAAGTACTTCTGAATTGGTTTTAATTTTAATATTTTAATATTGTGTTGTGTACATGACTGTGTTGTCAAGTCCATCACATCCTTGGGGAAAGTAGAAAAATGATGTCACAGTCTGATTGGTGTGAAACCTGACAGCCATGAAAAAGACGAGGAGGACATGTTATCATTTTACAGACCTTGGTTGACGCTGTCTGGCTCGTAGAAGTCCATACTCGTTAAACTGTAATGTTCATGGTCACTTTCTCTTTGCCAAGTTACCATCTGACATTTATGAAAGTAAACTTTAATATTTAGTATGTATTTATACTATTATAATTGTTTAAAAATATGATAATGATTGTAGCAAAGGTCAATTAAAGGTTTATGTGATAGTTTATGCTGTGTTTGGTTAAGCATTAAACTTGTACAGTGATAATGTTGTCATTATATGACATGCTATAATCCAGAAATAGGTAAAACTCATTAATTTTCCAGGTTATTCTTTCATAAATATTTTATTGGAATTTACTTTAGAATGTGAAGATTTGTATATTTATAGAGCTGAATTGTTTATTTATATATTGTGGATATAATGTTTCTCAAACACAGACAAAGATTTAAATTGCAGGCAAAACAAGTGATCTAGAAAAATTAATCATTAATTAAAAAATGGCTGATTCTATTAACATTTAGTTCTTCCTTAATAAATAATGCCCCAAGGCCAGGTCCATCAATCTGCTGAATGTCAGAAATGCAGGACTTCCTGAAGGTGTGATCCTTAATATGAAATAAAATATAAAATTTAGAAGTTAATTACAAATGAGGAAAAGTCACAGAAATGATTATTTACAATTTGACATTAAAAGTGGCACCGCTGTTTTCACATATTGTCTCTTTGATAAATTATATGCTTTGTTTTTATTATATTCCTATGTTTTATGTGATTTGCAATTTAAAATACACATATGAGGATTGCCATTCTACACTTTAAATAATAGTCAGAAAAAAGTAGTTTAATTTTTATTTTTTATACAATCATTTTTATGCCCCGGAAGGGTGGCATATTAAAATCGCCCCGCCTGTCCGTCTGACCGTCTGTCCGCCTGACCGTCTGTCCGTCCGTCCGTGCGCCCCCACTTACAAATTCGTGTCCGGACTGTAACTTTTGTCATGCATTGAAGGATTTTAAAATAACTTGGCACACATGTCTAGCACATCAAGGCGACGTGTCGCGTGCAAGACCCACATCCCTACCTCAAAGGTGAAGGTCACACTTGGAGTATGAAGGTTATGGAATCCTCTATTATGCACACATTCGTGTCCGGACTGTAACTTTGTCATGCATTGAAGGATTTTAAAATAACTAGGCACACTGTCTAGCACATCAAGCGACATGTCGCGTGCAAGACCCCGTCCCTAGCTCAAGGTCAAGGTCTCTTAGAGTTTGAAGGTAATGGATTCCTCCATATAGCATATATGCCACATTCGTGTCCAGACTGTAACTTTGTCATGCATTGAAGGATTTTAAAATAACTTGGCACAAATGTCTAGCACTCAAGGCGACATGTCGCGTGCAAGACCCACGTCCCTAGCTCAAAGGTCAAGGTCTACTTAGGTTTGAAGGTAATGGTTCCTCTATATAAGCAAATATGCACACTTCGTGTCCGGACTGTAACTTTGTCTGCCTTGAAGGATTTTAAAATAATTTGGCACAATGTCTAGCACATCAAGGCGACGTGTCGCGTGCATGACCCACATCCCTACCACAAAGGTCAAGGTCACCTTAGAGTTTATAGGTAATGGAATCCTGTATATATGCATACATTTGTGTCCGGACTATAACTTTTATTATGCTTTGAAGGATTTTAAAATAACTATGCCAAATGTCTAGCACATAAGCGGATGTGTCGCGTGCAAGACCCAAGTCCCTACCTCAAAGGTCAAGGTCCCTTAGTGTTTAAAGTATGGAATACTGTATGCATGATTACTCTGTCTGCATGGAAGGATTTTAAATTCATAGCACTTTATTGAGCACTGGAGAGGACACAGACTGTGAGGCACCTCTTTCGGGGGCATTCGTCACTTGGGAGGGACAGCTCTTATTTTCTTCAATTATTGGGCTGATCTTGAATCTTGACCTGTTCTTAACTAGTCATCCACTATTTGGAAGCAAGTGGAAGTGTGGCACCAGTTTTGCCTTCAACCAAATTTTTTAATAACATGCAGCTTACAAGATACACATTGTCAAAAACATTTGAGGAAAAATGATGTTGATGTGATGTTTGTTTTTGGAGCTTTAAAATTATGCTATGATAAGATGAACAGAAAACTGTTAAGGTTAGTTTGTGACATACATTGAAGTTTTTAATAGTTAACAACTGAACATAATTTAGAACTAACATCGCTTATGAAATATTGTGTGTTATGTTGTTCAAATATTTGACTGATTTTTTTGCAAGAGTTATGGCCCTTCTTTATGATGCACAAATTTATTAGGTGCCTGATCAATAAACTTTACATGTGCTGTCACAGATTTGTACTGCTTCATAAATTCAATCATGTTTTTAATGTAGAACAAACACACCTGTTACTTAAATCCATTTGATATATTTGTAAGACATCTATCCTGTGTTCCAGATCAGATTTAGAGAAAAGAGAAATGAATTAGAACTATTTATGACCTACAAATCGTTATGTGAGTAATTAGTTTTGATATATTACATACATCAACACTTAACTAATCCATTTCATTCGTTTTTATCACTCTGGATTGACTATAATCTCTGTAAAAACCACTAATCAAATAGTCAGATTTGTATAGTACAAACAACCATTTTCTTTGATCTGTTTTTATTCTCCAAAAATTGTGAAACTACAAGGTAAATGTGTGTTTGAAATATGGTACCTTCAAATGACATTGAGAAAAGCCAAGGGAAAGTTGTATTTGCATACTGCAGCAATGTATATTGCTAATCAGTCAGTTATTAAATTAATACGGTAACAGATATTTACTGTTGCCCACCACAGGCTGTTGCTGGAGCTGTCACTGTCATACATATTTAGATATGTTGCTCTTCACAGAGCACAGTCATGCACTTTCAGTGCTTTGATTCATTTTTCTGTCACATATCCTTGCTTCCTTGCTACAGATTTGCCGTATACCTATTGAAACAGGTCATACTGCTGCAAACATTACAGGTTTCTGTTTCCAGGGTTACAGTACATTTTTTACTGAATATCACTGGCATTTTCTAAAGTTTCTTGGTTTGTGATTTTTCCTAGATAATGTTCATACTTACCTGTTCACATGTATTTGTTTACTACCACTTGGGAGATTTCCTCAGACTTTATATGTCACCAAAGAAACTACTAAATGTTTGATGTAATCTCTAAAATTTATTAATGTAAGATATAATCTTGTTAGAAAAATGTTGTCATAGAAACCTGAAACTAATAATTTAGAGAACTTGCTTGACAAAAGACAAGGAAATCAGTCATAAAATGACAATGTGTGCAAGTTACTTGGTGCTTTGACCATATATGGAATTGTCATATAATATGATAAAAAAGAGAATAGTATGACCTGTCTACTGGAGTGCTTTTACGCAATATTGCTACAATATCAAGTTCCTTGTTAGCTTTCCTGAACATTTTGCAAGCTAAAATTTGTTTAAGTTAGAAAGGACCACTTTGAAAATATTAGATTTAAATAAAACTGTTAATAGAAATGCTGGACATACTACATCACAAAAAAAGATAGAAAAGGATCATAGTTTGTGAGCTCATTCTGAGGTAAAAAAAAACTGTTGAAATGTCGACAGCATTTCTAAAAGTAACAGTTGGGTATTGGCTAACTAGTGTGACAAACGTTTCATATTTCAGATCAGAGTACAAATGTCAGAAAGGGGGAGAATACTGCATCTTTCACTGCTGTGACCTGGGTGATAGTTATAGACTGTGAACAAGAAATTGAAAATGGATGTAACATTGTTGAAGAAAAGACAATTTGTCAGAAATATAGCTGACTGATATCTTTTTTCATCTGTCAGTATATTGATGACAGTTTTCATCTGTTTGACTTAGGTAAGCAGCTTAGGATCATAGTGGATTTTCCAGTAAACAAACTCGCTGACTGCTAGAATTTCTATATAACATTATATGGCTTTCAAATTTCTGTATTGGAATTTGAAACAAGATATTGCAAGCTGTTTCCATGTAAATAATACCTACCTTTTTCAGATAGCATTCTATCAAATTTTATATGTCACAAAGAATGCAATACTCCACATTTTCTGACTACAGCCAGTCGGTAATCGGTAGCCAAGTCACATGGTGTTGCATGTGCTGTACTGTCCCAAGATTTATAAATTATAAAATATGAATGGTCACGATTATCTACACCTGCCATTGTTGCAAAAACTTATTAGTAAGATGCAGTACACTGACCTGCCTGCACTCTGTACTTAAATATATATGTGAAGTTAAAAGATGAAACAACATGCACTTCAATGTTCTGACATAAGTATATTGCTAAAAATACCATGCAACCTCAAAAAGTTTATAAACTGCACTGAGGGTTGGGCAGGGGGCGGGGGCATATTCTCACAGCCTGTGTTTGCTATTCAGTCTGTAAATTGTCAGTCAGGACCCCCTTTATTAATTGAAAAGTGGATAAGTCCATTTTAGAATTGTAGTCCCAGGGTTAAAGGGTTAGTCTTTTAAACTACCTAGTGTGTAATAGTCAGCTGTATGGTTGGGGTTTTGCAAGATTAACTTGAGACTGCAGTGGTTGACATTTGAATGTCAGTTGTGTGTCAAAGGCACATTATTATTAGCAACAAATTTTCCTATACCCTAGTTGTTTCCATAAATGCCGCAAGATGAAACTGGGCAATAAAAACGTCTTTTATGGTTTAATTGCATACTGAATTACCCTGCATACTGTCTGGTAAATGTCTGCACCACATGAATTGCTGATGATTAAATAATATCAATAATTCTGTCTCCCTAATAATGATTATTACTGAGAAATAATAATCTCCGAAATTCATTAGAAGAAATCCATTGCAGTTAGCATTTTAACATAATGTGACATTTGATCGTAAAATGAAACGAGCTTCCGCTCCGTTATGGAGCTTCCGCTCCGTTATGGAATAGCTCGCCAATTTTTTCATATAAAAGGAATGGAAGCACATTAAGGATTAGCTCTTTCTCACATTTAGACAGAACTTACCAAACTGTCAAATCAGTGTTTCTGGATTTGACAGTTTGCACAACAGGATTGTACAACCTGTTGCACTAAAAGCAGGTCTACCTTCAGTAAGGATTTCAAATTTCTTCAATATAGTCATACAGGATGCTGCATTCAACTGATCATGGCATAGAATGCAATGGCTTGCACTAACAGTATCATACAGATTGGCCATATTAGACAATTCTTCAAAAGCATAAATAGAAAACAAGGCTGACAAAAGGAAAAGAAACAGCATACTAACAGTGGCTTCCTTCTATAACATCTCATTTATTTCTGTAATGACAACATGTAAAATTCCTGAGAAAATACAGACATGCATTTTTAGTGTGTTTATGATATGAAATAAACAGTGGTGACAGATGTAAGAAGTAAACCTCTTTATTTCAAGTTTTCTGACTTGGACCTAGTCCATCTCCAATATATCACCACGAAGTATTTACAGGTACAGGTAAATAGGAGAGACATTTTGTTGATTCAACCAAACTTTACAACACACTAGTTACTATGGTTGATAACAGCAAGTGCTTGTTCTATCTCCCTAAATAGAGGATGATGATTATATAATTTTTGTAGTCAATCTTTAAAAGGTGGCAGAGCACTTGGGTTTGAGACCAGTCCAAAATCTCTTTTTCTGATTGGACAAATTTGAAATTGAACTCAATTGTAGCCTATCAAAAGCTAGAGATAAGAGACTGGTCTCAATTGTAGCTGTTCTCAAAGTGAATTGAAATCTTAATGTATGCACTGATAATATATTTAAATGCATTAACTGTAACAGAATGCAAACAAAATCAAATGGCATAATCGTAAGTAAAGATAGTGTAAAGTGAAAGGCCTAATAATGCTTGAAATAATATTTAGATTATGATAAATGATATAGGGTCTATATTTTGACCATCCTGTAGATTATATGGGTTTATTCATGGGCCATTTATTCTAGAAGACAAGGAGACAACTCTTGTACATTAATTTAGCTCTTTTACCTTTGATGACATACACCATTCATTACAAGACAAGAGTCCTTCAGCAAGCTAATCTGATTTTTCTGAAGAGTTTATGAAAAGTGAACACATGTAAGGGGGTAAGTGCTAGTATCTTGGGCTATTTTATATAAACCTTTCTACCAGATAAAGCTCTTCAGCTATAATTACTTCTCCTAAATTTTATAAAATACAATTTGTTGAAGTGTTTTGACAAGGACTAGAGGTAAATAGTGAGAGTGGCCAGCCTGTAAGTATTGGTATTTGAGTGGGGTAACTTTCTTGTGTTTTTTTCTAGGCTTAAAGTCCTTTGTGTTGAAAATATTACACATCTTAAACATGTTCATTGATGCTTAGTGGAGTGGTTGTGGACCTAACTTCTTAACATAGTAAATGATTACAAGTTCTTTAATTTCAAATTTCTTTTAATTTGACTTTTGCCATGTGCATGCAGGAAGAGAGACTTTGTGATGTATTGTCATGAAATCTATATCTATTTACTTCACACTGCAAAGAATGTATTCTGCTTTGGACAGACATCTATTCATTTGTACATATGTTTCATTTTAATAAGGTTCTTAAGATATTTCACAATACTTTCAAGTTGCTGCTTAGTCAGTTTGAAGCAGTAGTTGACAGCTAGGAAAACTGGTTAACTGACCATTTCTGTCGCACTTTTGTCAAAACTTGAATACTGAACCACTGTGAATTCTGGGTAATCTACTGCAAATTGAAGTGGACTTGTTCTGTTTATTTTAATCAGTTTATTCATCTTTACCTTTTGGGATGTGAATACATAAACTTACATTTTAATTAAATGAATATGCTGCTAGAGGTTTCAAAGTGTCAGAGGTCTCGGCATTGAATGGATGAGTCTTTGGATTTACAGAAAAGTATTAACCTGTACTTTAAACAAATATATTAAACCCTTAATAATTGCATGAAATAGAGACATACTAGTTTACGTTCAATTGTGCAATAAAATTTTTAGTACAGTATTGTAGAGGTAATTTATTTCATTCTGCTATTTTGAATGAAGCAGTAACCGCAGGCGCCAAAAGGTAGTAGACCTCCTGGTGATTGGTCAAATTAAATCCCATAACATTGAAAAGTTTACATGATTTTAACTTGATTTGGCAGTCAGGAAAACCTGGTTTCGTGGCATTGCCATGTTTCTTGTTTCATTCTTCTTTTGCAAAAAACAAAAAATTATTCCCCCCCCTTTTTTTTTTTTTTTTTTCCCTTTTTTTTTATAAAAAGTCAATGACCAGCAGTGACCTATATGTAGTGTAACAGGGTATTAGAAAGTAACTGACCACTCTTTTATAGGTGGTTGTTGACTTTACTATGCTGTGGGAGTATTATTATCTCACTCCTGGAATAATATTGTTTGAGGTGATTGGCCCTTAGTGACGTGCATGTGCCTGCTCATTGGGCATGTGTATTGCAACAATGCTATTCTAATGTTTTGGGAAGTCATTTAGGTCATTGACAACTGGATGCCAGCATATTATGACATTATTTGTTTTGGATACAGATTCTGCAGTTAATATGTATATTTTGTATTATTATTATGTTCACCCATCTTTCACTAGAAATACTTCTTGCAGTATACAATTGATGCAATACATTTTATTTTAAATCTGCAAGAAAAAGTAATAAAATCCACATTAGCTCACCAGGAGCTTTTAAACTGATTAAATAAAGATAGTAATTTTTCACTATGCAGATAAAATATATAAAGCTTAATTATTGAAATTGGCTTAATTTGCAGTAATGATCAATTTGTGAAATTTCGTAGAAAATCTGTTTCAATTATGCTTTGAGTTATTGGTTAGTTTTGGATTCATACAGAGTCTGTCAGTACTTCATAAAAGTCTTGTGCACATTAAGTTGTGTTTTAGACAATGTACATGTATTTTTGTTTCATACAAACAACTTTATTATGTATTAGCAGATGAACCTTTTAGCCCATTTGTAAAGTGCATGGTATCTCTAAACACCTCAAACTTGTTATTCTCAACTTCCTAAAGGTGTGAACAGTCTCTGTGGCAACACTCGACAGTCAGTAAGGACAACATATTTACCCATACCCTACTGTTTGGACAACATGATTTAACTAAGCTAAACGCCAGCTTGGAGACACTGGCTTCTTTGTTTTAATGTGTCGCAGTATCTAAGACATATCAATTTCCTGCTGGCTAAATAAACAAAGAGATGGGCCTTAGATAATCCAGGCTTTATGATTTATCAGTATTTATATTTGACTTACTATTCCCAGGTTTAGGGCGAGGATGGGTCAGGCTAAATAATGTGAAATTGATAGACTGGAAGATAATACTTATGGGAGAAATGATGGACAGATGAAGGAAATTTTGATGAAGTTGCAAAGACATTGATAATCTCATTTTTTCAACAAAATAGCTTGCTGTACAAAAGAATCTTTGTATTAGTGTATAAGAGTGATGTTTTAAGAATGTGTCAGTCGGGCATTACAGGCAGAAAGAATGTTAAGCTGGTATCTCTGTAAGGATCAATATTGGATTGAAACTTCACACAGGTCTTCTGGGTCACCAATAAAGGTCATAGCATCAAGTCCTATAACTCTGACTTGTATATTTACAAAATTAAGCCCCTTTTTTGGAAAATTCTGGTTTAAGGTTTTGTGAGTGCAAGTTGGATTATTATTGTTCTAAAATAATGAAGATCTTTAGGGTAACTAAATTAATGCTTACCCTTAACTTCTAGCATTTAAAAACTGATCATTTAGTACTTGTATGATAGACTTAACTCAGTATGAATTTTGTATTCATTAATAACAGGAACACAAGTTTTGAAGAAACTTAACATTTGATCCAACTGACTGCGTACCAGTACTTTCATGATAATGTCACAGTATACTTTAATCCACAAGCATTTCAATTAATGACAGTAATTAAGTTTCAAAGATTATTCTGAAAAAAAAATTAGAATGTTAAAGTACTTGCTATTACTTCATTTTAAGCTCTGTGTAAATCACTTGTAGGAGGGCCCTTGTACTGTAAGAGTTTGACATTGTTTATAAGGTAATATCTTTCTATAAAACTCCAGTAGTCTTCAAAATGATCAGTTGTTAAATTTTTTAAAGTTTAAGTCCATGTCTCCGCAGCAGGGATCTGTTGTTTCAAAATTTTGTTTTGACATGAAAATAATAAATCACACCCCATGACCAAAACAGTACTGTGAAATAAATGTCAGCCGTTTCCTTGGGAGACAAAAGTCTATCTGATCAGCTGGTGTCATTTTTGTTACCATGCTTAGTTGTTCTGCTGTCACTATGTTTGTCAAACTCTTTTGCTCGACTTTCTATCACAATGCATTGTGGGTGATCTTAGTACTAGTAATAGTCCAATAGGAAACAGTAGAGTGAAATATTCTTTTGAATAAGATACCAGATTGCAAATGATTTTACCTGTTTGGTCAGTGTAGATCATGATCAGCCTGCACACCTATACAGTCTGATCATGATCTGCAATGTACACTATTCAGTCTGTAAATTTTGTGTTTGTTCAGCTATTAATGGCACTGTCCAAATTGAAAGATGGACAAGCCCATTTGATAAATTCAGCAGGGTTATAGCAAGAACTATACACTGCATGCCCAGTAAATAGTTCCATAATTCAGCAAGCAGGACATTCTAATAATGTACAGATGAAAAATCTAATTGTGCAGTAAAGAGTTGTATGTTCTGTCAAATATTCTGTATTTCAAATAAATATTAATTGATTAGTTAGTGTAATTGGCAAAAGCATTTTAATTGATATTTACTCCAGGAACCTTTCTCCTTGTTTCTCATGGTCATCTGTGTTTGGGACAGTGCCGGTTGCAGGTGGATATTGTGCTTGGTGGTGCCCCGAGACATTCCCTTTTCTGTGTATTTTAATGTGAATCTTGTTGATATGAAATTGAAAAGATTGTAAAGAAGCTGTTTCCAATGCGTTGTAATTAAATGAGCGTCGTTACTGCCTTGAAAGGGGAACCATGAAGTATGTAAAGTTAGAAGTAATCTGAAATTATATCTAAACCAAGGGGGCTACTGTTACTAGGCAGGGTCATGCTAGAGTTGTATTATATACATTTATTTTCACCATTTAACCACATTTAAGTGTCACTGACGCAGTTCTGTCATGCAATGGCAAAGCACGCAGTCTGAAAAAGAAATCTAGCCAACATTATCATGCAGTAATCTTCAGTTAATCGCCACCCATCACATGACATGCTATTGTCACGGGTGCCTCGATGTCATCGTAATCTGTTTAAAGTGCGGAAGTCAGATCATTGGATTCTTCATGACATGTATTTTCATTTATTGATTTTCTCTTCTCATGCGAAAACCAAACTTTATTTTTGTTAAAATTACGATACATGAAACCAAATGCATGTCATGAATGGTTGATGATGGAACGATAATTTTGCATCTTTAAGATGAGCGAGAATACATTTCATTTTTTTTAAATTGGTGTCTTGTTTACTTCTGTCATTTCATTTGCATTTTAGGAAATTGATCACAGTAAAAAAAATGTTGATGACATCACTGGCAGATGGCGGTGAAACATCGTAAACATGTATTTACCTATGCTTCATGAAATATTTACTATGCAATAAAGTGGGATGACGACAGTGGAGTCTCCTCTTTATTTGAATTTAAAAATTTACAGGCAATTTAAACATCCATTATAGACTTACACAAATTGGCTTACGATACAAACAAGTATAGCTGATGATAATAACAATTTTTTCAAAGGAGATGTACTACGTAGGCATGTAGAGCGAGATAACAAATTGCCTTGTTTACGTAAAAGAAGTCGGGCATTATTCATTTACCACGTATAGAAAATATAACATTGTTACAATTCTGTAGCCATATTAATTTTTTTTTCTTTTAGAGAGCATTATTAGTTGAGAAGGTGTACGTCGTACGTCTTCATCCATTATTATTGATATACTTCACCATGTCGTACATATTAACAAAACTAATAAATAATGAATGTATACTTTTTTGACACTTATTATTTGACTGTAATACATGTACCTAATAACTTAGGACAGTATACTGTAAAGTGCACTTATATTAGCATGGTTAAAACGAAAAGCATTTATATCAGCAAAAAGAAGAAAACATTTCGGCTCATGTTTTATCTATTCATCATATCATACAGACTGATGTGTCAAAATGTAATAAACAGTATTAGAATATTAAAGTCACAACGATTGCAATTTAGCTGAGGACTTTGTTATTTACATATAGACAACTTATATGACTGTACTAGTGGGTTTGATACCCATTGGCATGACATTGTGACCTTCATTACATGCGCTACTAATAAATGATTGTTATGCAGGATATTTAACTATTACTGTGCTGGTAGTAGCAAATGATTATGCCTATTCTAAAAGTGTAGATCGTAATCATTCTGTGTACATATGAGCACTCTGATCATGATCTGCACTGATGGCTGTTGAGACTGTAAACTCTTCAAACAATTAATTGAACCATCCCAGTTGAAAGATGGACAAATCTATTGTAGAAATTAAGCAAGGCAAGAGTTATAACCCCTAGATGATACTGTTGCCATAGTAGCAGACTTTTTCTTGTTTCTGTTGTTTAGAGTACTGCTTCAACTTGTCACACAGGGACACGGGCAAAAGGCATGAAATGCAGAAAACAGCAAAAACAGTGCTGATCAACATGTCAAAATTTTGCAAACATTTATTTTGAATTTAATTAGTATTTATAAAAACTATTGAAAATTAATGTTTTTTTGTCACCTTGTCAACTATCTAAGTCATTGCTTGATTCTGTTACGTAGATTTTGTTTTGTGTACGCCTTCCAGGATGCCGGTTTGACCATTGTTGTTTGTTTGGGAACGTGTGTATAAACTTTCTGATCGAATGTTTGCGTAAGAGAGTAGCACGTCTTCAGAAAGTTTGATCAAACGTTATTGAACCGGGATCAAAAGTTTCAATTTCAAAACGGTGCCTTGTTTGATTTTCATAATGAAAACATTAAAGCCTCCCCCACTTAGATCAGCATTTAAGCTTAATCAATATAATTGTGAAATGTGTGTGATTTATAACACCCATTACGTTTAAGAATAAAAGTACGCGGAGTATTACTTAGCTATAATGATAGGATATCAGTACAAAAATACTCTAGTATCTTACGAAAACTCATTCAAAATAGTAGCGTATCTGTCAGCAAAGACTTTTGCCTGATAATACGGTTGACCCGTGTTTGCTTCGACGTCAAGATTGACCGAAACAAGTGATAAGGATAATACTGGTGCACTTTGAAATTGATTCCCGCTTTTTAAATGATCAAATCAGCCCCGAAGTAAAGTGTTGATTTTATTTAAGTCTTTTTATGAAAACTACCTAAGCAGTGTTATCGTAACATGTAAAGCACTTAATAGTATATTTTACGAGCATTTATGAAAATAAGTTTGTTTGTTAATTTTGAAGTGTTTACCATGTAAGACTAGAGAGGGATATAATTTTAATTTGAATTGTTTGTTGTATACTAAACTTTGCCAATAAATCTAGTCGTTATTAATCTTGGGCTTTAGAGTGCCCATTTATGAACAAAAATCATCTTTTTCATGAACTTGCATGTGTAATGTTGTCATTAAAGTAAATGTATTTAAAGATAGATGAAGACTTTGTTTACCTTATCCATTATTGAAGAAGATTTTGCTTACCTAGTCTGTAACAGTGTCCAACTACAAACTAAGAGCCTTCCTCCGAGAGACTGAAGGTAGACTTACAAGCAACAGGAAATGGCAATCTCTAAACGCAGCTGAGTTGCTCTTGTTTCAGCTAAACAGGCTTAAAGAGATCATTACAGGCTTGCACATTGTTTGAGATCTTAGATCTAGGTATTGTTGCTGTAGCAAAAAAAAATATTTTCAGTAAAAAGTTTTTAATTCTTTATTCTTTGATAAGGGACCATGAGGAGAATATACAATATTTTGGTTGCTATGGCAAAAGAAAATCAGGACATAGAGAAGTATTGCTTAGGTTTGTTGTCAGCAAGTTGAAGTAGGGGTGTAAAGAACTTATAAGTTTTTTTATGATTAAGATGCTGTTTTAACTCAAAACTGTTCACAATGTGTTTTAAACGCTGCCTAGATCATTCATTCAGTCCCAACTTACAGAGGGAGACACTTCTTTGCCTTCAAATTTGTTGTTGGTCTGTTGATAGCAAATCATGTCCACTCTTTGTCTATGGAACCACATTAAATGTAACTAATGACACAAAGGATTACCATACCAATGTGATTGTTAAATGGCATGTTACAGCCAGCTCAGTTGAAGGTCAATGAAACAATTGGTGATCATAATGACATGTGGCAATATTTTTTAATATTTCTTCATCATCTTTTGGACCTTTTGAAGGATTTAAAAAAAAAAAAAAATGTTAGAGCTAGATTCAAGTTCAAGGTCACAGTGATCAATTAAAGGTCATTTTCACTCAGCATCTCTTGAACATGTTGAATAGTGTTAAGATATTAACGACTGACACAAATGATGGCGTATCAGACAGAATGTAAGGTGCATTTTAGAAGTCAAGGTCATTTTCATAAATTAAAGGTCATTTTGATGTATTTGTGTCTGCTCTGAGCATCTCTTGAACCTCTTTAAAGATTTTGAAATAAGTTCATGTGAATGTTTACTTTGTTGAGAAAATGTGCAGAGTGCATTTGTCGACCTACTTGGTCAAAGGTTAAGGTCAAACCTACCCTTTCAAGCGCATGTATCTATATTCAGTGCATGTGTGTGTTCAGCATATCTTGAATGTTTTTGTCTTAATCTTGAAACTTCTAGTTGTCATATGCTAATGATGTAATTTCTGGCTACTGAATGTAGTTTTTAATGTTATTGATTCCACTTAATTACTTGTGCCAAAATGAAATAACATATTTAACACCTTGACGGATATTAGTACTCCATCTAATGTTACACTTTAATCTCAGTACATTTCAGTCAAAATGTTGATGTAAAGGGCTTTTGAAATGTTTAAAAAATCATCAAAAATACTTTTTCAGTTTTAAATTTTGTTTGTAGAAAAAATTAATGCATAAGGCAAATAAATTTCTATGGCCAGGTATGCAGTCAGATATCCATTAACTTAATTCACTTTAGTCATGAGATATTAAAGAGCAAAATGCTGCATATTTATACTCACAAAAGTTTAATCATTTATGACGAATTTTCACTGATAAAAAAGCGCACACAGGAAGTGTTCGGATTACGTGTTTCAAAAATAAAACGGTAACCATGTCGTCTGTTACGTCCCGCTAAAGACATACTTTACGGAGAAATTAATTCCTCCGCAGGAGCAATATGCAATGCAAACATGCCTGTGTAACCTCGGGAATTAATTAAACTGATTCACAAATTTTCTACTCTGTTCAGATGTCAAGCCTCATTTCCTGTTTAATTAATTTTACAAAATTGGGCATTTAACCAGATTGTAAACAGTTCTTTCCATGTTTGGAAATTATTTGCATTGAGAATTTCTTCATTGTATACTACTGTATACCATAGTGAGACACCAGATGAAAAATTATGCACTGCAAATAAAAAAAAAATATTTCACTCCTCTTGTGCATGAATAAAATCGAGGCCTACTTGCATCATATACTGACCTTGAAGTGTCTTAAACGGAATTCAAGGTAACTGGTAATTTATTGTCAACAGTACTTTCAGAATAGCAGTCTGTCCTGTCAACTTGAAACAGGTCCCTTAGATAATGTCTGATTTTTTTTTCTGAGAAACCAGTCTAATAATAATAATAATAATAATGATGATAAAGTCTTTATTTAACGAGGCAAGCCCAATCTTCCATATGAGCCTCATAACACAATTTACATACAATATTTACAACAAATTATCAAAAAACAATTCATTTCATGAACGTTAAATTTGTTGTAAATATTGTAAGTAAATTGTGTTATGAGGCTCATAATATGGAAGATTAGGGCATGCCCAATTATGAAATCTCAGAATACTGTCGATTGATTAAAGATGATATAATTTGCAAAACTGACCAATCAGAAGCCATAATTTATGAGTGCATGGTCTCAAAGAATAATTATGTTGCCAATTGTTGCTAAATTATTAAATTGATATAAAGCAGCAAAACAGACCACACCATAGAGAACAAGACAATCATCTTTATAGCTGTACTTCAAAATACTTTAGTTTCTGTAAAAAAGTTATTGATTAAATGACATCAAATTATTAAGCCTGCATTTGGTACTTTTGACAAATTATGAACTAAAATTCATTTTAATTTTAAACAGAGATTTTAAATCATATAATAATATTATTTTAAAGTTGAACATATTAGCTAATGTAGTATTAGTGTACTACCACAACCACATTTTTCATGTGTGATTGCACTATCAGAATTCAACCTTTATGATATTGTGCTGAATGGAATGAGGTTTGACTCATCGACAGATAGGCTGCAAATCCATCAGGGGTTTTTGGTTGTGTATTCATGATTAAAAGTAAATGTTCAGTCATTTGTCATGTATAAGGACAATAATCTACAGATATGGGCATATCACAGGAAGCGGAGAGACCTCAGAGCCTTTGAAGTGAAGGACACCCATTCATAATCACATTAAGGGATCAAGCAAATAATCCCTTGTTTATGTAATAGAGGACTTTTTAGAAATCCATGTAACAGTTAAATGAATACATTGATACCTTACTACATCATGGAATGAAATACAAGACCAAAGATTTATACAGGGTAGTAATATTGGACTTTCGTGGTATCCATTTACAAAAGCGACTTTGATAGCAGAAATTAAATGTCATTGGTTCATTTCACAAACCTTTCTTACTCAAGAACTCGGTGTTTGGAACCTTTTCAAAAAGCCACCGAATTGCAGCAAAAACAATAAAAAACAAAATTGAATGGAATGGAGAGCCAAAACACTTTTTCTACTCGAAGCACATTGTGGCCCACTTTATACCAAAAAATACTCCTGCATGTTTAATGATTTGATTTTCACTGATGTAAAATTATCACTGTTTCCAGTCATAATGCACTTGATTGTTGTTTCAGATGAGAAACTGATGAGGAGTCAAAGTGCTCTATGAAAGAAAAGAAAGAATAATGAACTGCTTGGAGAGCAAGATGCAGAGAAGATAGTTGACACATAGGTGAGTGGATCATTTTAAAAAGTCAAAGAATACAGAATGAATGAACTGAAAAGATGGCATTTGAAGCTCAGGTAAAAAATGCACAGTAGAATCAACTTACACTCAGGGACAACATACTGTTGAGCTGGTAAAGAAGCAAGAAATACAGGCAATGAACTGCTTAGATAGCAAGGAGTACATAAGTTTATAAATTTGTAACAAGAAGGCAAGGTTGACATAGTGCTAAACTGGCAACAAGCTCAGATGGTTATTATTGGTAAAGAGGCAAGGAACAAAGGTAAACTGGTGGAAAGGTTAACTGGCATCAAGCACAGATAGTTGAAATAGTACAATTAGAAGGGAAGAAGTCCAGTTTCAATGGAATATGAAAATGTCAAGCATGTCCCTTAATAAGGTCATAATGACACCTTCACATGCATTCCAGCTACCATTTGTCTCAAAAACATCAAAATATTTGTTTGATACTATAATGAGTAGAAAGTTCATTAGTGTGTACCCTTGTGAGTACAATGGTATGTAAGTAGTGAAGACAAGATAACTGTACTGAATATCACTATTGTATCAGTAAAGGTCAGTCATATCATGCTAGTCATGTTTACCAACTGTCTGTCCGTCTGTTCATTTCATCATCAGACAGAATCACGCCATATTCATGTACAGTCGAATTAGACAGACAGATAAAAGACGGTAAACAAAACATGTAGATTTAAGTCTAGCCTGTTCAGTTTTAAAGCTTTAGAAAGTGGCTAAAATGAATGTCTAAATTTTCTTCTCCATTTTAGATTTTTTTTTAATGATACACATTTAAACAAACAATGATTGGATCATTGCTTTGAGAATCTCCACAAAGTCCATGGCAGTTATAAGGTAAAGTTTATTTATAACTAATCCAGAGACTTGTTTTTGTCAACTGTTTCCTAGGAACAATAAGACTGGCCTAAGTAATTGATTCCCTTGTCTATCTGTCTGTCCACCAGTTCCTTTAACACTCCTACAGTTCTTGGCAGAGATATAGTCATAATTTTACAATATTCAAGCATCGAACAAAAGTCTCCACTCTCCAGTACTTCTTGATAAAATTGGGATATGGTGCTTTTAAGACAAATATACTAGTGTTTGGACCAAGCATGTAACATGTCTCACCAATTAGCCAGCTATTTGGTAGTGGATTTTCATCACTTTTCCAACTAATTCACACTGGGACTTTCTAGTTCTTTGTTTCAAATAAAACAGTTCCGTCTTAAATCAATTTGAGCTTGTCACATAAGATATCAGTTGTAATTTTCATTGGTTTTTAACAATTAAGCAAAATCTGACTGATATTAAAGTTACCAAATAAACATTATTTCTGTCAAACCATCGTATGATATTTTTCAATACATTACATTATCAGTGAAAGAAGGATAAAAAGATACAAGATAATAACAAGTGCTCATTGACGGGTATTTATTGTATCAGAATGACCTGTACTATACCAGCCCATACTGGTCATCAAACCACCTTCACCAGTCTACCGTTATCTTTGTCAGACAGATGTACACTACATCAGTGTTAGATATAAATATTATTAATATCATATCTCTTTAAAGTAAGTCACAGTTAAACATGGATTTCAGACATCAAGTTCAAATTATTTTGTTTAATGTGTGATATAAGCTTTTCGGTTTCTGCAATAATTGTGTAAAAGTTGAAAAAGTTTTAAATGAAGGATCTTAAAGTAAAATCTGAATGCCAGACTTCCAGTCTCTATACCGCATCTCTTTTTCAACAATCGGAAGTCTTAGCTAGTAGTCTATGAGTTCAGCCTACTTGGACCTAGCAAGGGCCCCTATAAAAATATACAATTATTTGATCTAAAAGGCTGTGTGACTATTTTACAACTGGCATTGTTTATTCAATGCATCAGTTATTATGACAATTAATAAAGTAATATAATAATTAATAAAGTAGTCACTTTTTCTTCAACAACAGAAATATCTGTCTAATTGAAAGTAGAAGTGAATGATTTGGTGGCTTGTAACCTATGATCCAGCAGCTGAGTATGCACATGTCCATTTTCCAGTGATATTTACACAGATATTGGTATAAAAGATATAAGCCAGGAACCAAGTCAGATGGTGTCACACACCTTAAAAGTTCAGCAATTCACCTGATTGTGACCTTGACATGCAATACAGACTATATGGTGACAAAGTTTCAAAGATATTTGGAAGTCATTCACATAGACATATGACTTAACACAATTGCAGGTGTGATATACCATTTTCTGCTGGTTTTTGCATGGACTTTAAAAGATTCCAGGTCCAATTTCTATATTTTTTTAACAATAATGTTATCAAAGGTGGAGGATTAAAAACAATAAAAAGTTGAGCCCTGATTATCTTGCATTGTGCATATTTGGAAGGAAATAGGTAACTTGGGATTGTGCTTTTACTGAATTACATGTTGAATGAAGATTACTTACTATTCTTTTGTCTGCCTTCGTCACACTAATTGACGTATTGAAATCAATTTGTCTGGTGTCCTTTTAAATGTTAAATTTTGTATTGTTTGATGTAGAACAAAAAAACCCACAGTTTTTCACTTCAGTTATCTTACATTTGAATGCATACTTGGCTCAATGTAGGAGTTTCTTTTATTAAAAATCACTATTCTAGGTCACTGTTTCAAGGTCAGTATGTACTTCAAATACATATTAGTTCAAAATTTACTATTGCCTAGGTCAAAAATTGAGAAGCTATGCCAAGTTTGCTACCGTGTTTAGTTACAAAGTCTCAGCACCATAATGTCTGTCTGGATATTTCTTGTCCAGAGCAGAACTTGTGAAGTATTGAAGTATTGAAGAGATAGAATTGATACTTTACACAGCTATAAAGGACATTGAGAGGAAATGCAGTGACAAAGAACCATAACACTTAGCTTACATCATTTTTGAATTATCTCCCTTTATTGACGCCGCCGTTGAACGGCGGCGTCAGTATTGAATAGGTTTCAAATTTGTACCATGGGGTTGCATAATCGAATAGGGAGCAGCCAACATTATTATTGTAAATCTAAATTATGTTCTATGTATGAAAAATGACTTTTTATGAATCATTAAATTGTATTAAGTCATTAAAAAAACAATACAATACAAAATACACATGTCTCCTTCCCTTATTTCAAAACTTTGGACACATTTAATGAGTATTATAATAACTTTTCCACAAACTCGTAGACCACGGTTTTTTTATAGCTTTGTTTACGGACCTTAGACCCGATTCATCAAAGCTCAGAAAAAAGATTCGGAAGATGTTTTGCTATCTCAAAACACTCAGGTAATAGAATACATGGCGCCAACTTGAAAAATCAATGAAGACCCATCTTAATTACTACATATTAAACTATAATATTGAAACTGTAAAGAAAAACCGTTCACCCAACTATGCAATACGTGGGGCCCTAACGGAATTCCATTCCATCATTTGTAAACAAAAACAATAATCAGCCAATGGAAGTTCTGTAAAATGTATACGTCACAGCATAATTAATCATGTGGATTTCGTCTCTTTCCGCCATATTGCTGGAGTGTAAATGCTTGGGAATAGAAAGAAAGAAAAATCCACATTACCAGCTACAGGGAGGGAGGGGCAGGTATATCTGTTTTACAGATAGTCTTTTTCACAATATTTAGACCCGGTGTAAATTATATTTGCACAGGTTTTTGCCTCTGCTTCCAATTAACCGACCTGTAGTCAGTGAAATTGTGGGAGGAACCATGGTTATAAATAGTTTTGTGTATCAGTTCCTTGGTATCTAAAAATAGCCACTGTAAAATTAGCATCCGAAAATAATTAATGTTGTGGGAAAAGAGGTATTTAATTATCACAATAGACAAACAATATGGAAGTTACACAAGGGTTCAGTATTATGCTAATTACTAATAAAAACTTTATTTTTATAAATCAGTTTCATAAACAAAAAGGATAAACAGTTAAATACACAGAGGCACGGACCGGTATATTACTGATTACCGAAAACAACTTTTTACGGAAACAACCAAAAACAAATGAGATTACCGGAAACAAGTCTTAATTCAATAGTTTTTTTTTATGTTAAATACACTTTTTATTATTCTAAATGATAAAAATTAATGTATTTGTTGAATATGTGTAATTTTAGAATGATACGTTAGATTTTAAGCGAATTAGTTCGATGTTACTTAGTGTGTACTTTTATGTTGTAACGATTACCTCACTTAGACGGTATAAAAACCCAAAATCATTGCAATCACGGACCTATATACACATGTGTATAGGTCCGTGTTGAAATGAAAGATCTTTATTAGAAAAAAAGTATTAGTTTTCTTGTTTTGTATTTAAATAGTTCGATAAATTTTAGCGTTATTTTTTGTTCAAGTTCTTTGACAGTTTAACAACTTATCTGCATTCCAGTTACGCAAATTCCCATGAGGAATGAAAATAAAAAACAGAAACTAGAAAATCATTTAAAATCTTTTTATTTGCATATATCATTACAAGGATGAATAAAAACATATACCATAATTAACATAATGTGTATATAGGTCCGTGACAGAGGTAATGATCATTTTATGTAGTAAAAAAGGGTTCGCTGATGTTTACCACGCACATTTTATATAGAAACCTGCCTCAGTGCCCATCTCCCAGCCATGCTTCAAAAAACATGCGCGGCGTCTTTGATGCCTTGCATCAAAATTCGTCTTGTGCTTGTCTGGAGTATAACTTCAAAAAGTATTCAAGAGATTACACTGAGGACATTGGGAGGGAGTGTAGTGACCAAGAACCATTATTATTAAACTCCAGCTGACCCCATTTCTAATTATCTTTCTTTATATAATATACTTGTATGGAGCATCAATCAAAAAAAGTTTAAGTGATTAAATGATACATCACACACTGATAGAGGACATTGAGAGGGAGCGCATTGACCAAGAACAATAACTGTAGCTTATCCCATATTAGAATTATCTCCCTTGTATGAAGTTATGTTTGTCCAAACCATCATTCCAGATTGTGCTATGTTGTCCTGTCCTGATTGTGCCATGTAGTTCTGTCTTGTTTGTGCCATGTAGTCATGTTCTTTTGTACCATGTAGTCCTGTTCTGATAGTGCATATTAGTTCTACTATGTTTGTGCCATGTAGTCCTATCCTGTTTGTGCCATGTAGTGATTCATGACCATTATTATCCTGTTCATGCCATACAGCCATGAACCATTTATGCCCACTGTAGTCATGGCCCAGTTTGTACCATGGACTTGTGTGCTGTTCTTCTGACTTAGTAACTTGGTCAGGTCCTGCCATTGCTCAATCAGTTAAAGACATAAAAACATGGATGTATATATTGCATCTATAATTTCAGCAGTCACAGATTGCCGTGCCTAAATAAGGCCAAATGAAATACATGGCTGTAGGGCTACCCAAGTTGTCTTACCTCACAACCGCAGCAGTTTCCTGGTGTCTCAGTTTTATAGTTATAGTAAACATTCTGATTTACAAATAAATTTTCACAGTTTCTTTTTTCTCTCATATTAATAACAGCTGCCATGTATAGAAAAAAGTGGAAAAAATGACATTATAGTGAAATATGACAGTTTATGGCTACTTATTCATACGTATTTTATCTGTACTCTTTACGCATCACAAGTATTAAAGGCTGTGTTTGAAAACATTTTTAATGCGCATTAAACTCAGTGATTTTACGACTTTCATAAGATACCTGTTTATAAAATAGATGGTAATCAAACTTTATTTTGACACGCTTTTTACACTTTAAACCATTTCGGCTTCATTACTAAACGTGTCAGTGGTTTGCGGTGAATCTTTTGTTTCATTTTTTTTTTCTTTAATTTATTTTTGCTTTCATTTTATAAGAGACTTGCATGATGATTTACCATTGGGTATATAGGGTTACTTCACATGCTATTTTATTTGGTTTATTTGGTAATTATTCTTGATGTAGCCTATATGCAGGTGTTTAAATCTCACAGGATCCCATAGGTCACCGAGGTTTATAATTATGTGGCGAAGTATTAATTACATTTACCTGATTTACAGTTACCGGTAACTTTGGTAACATTTCACTTGGAAGAAAGTGGCAGGTGCATCGTAAGTTTTTCAAATTGTTTGATCAATTTTTAATGATGAAGGGGAGAAAGACATGACCTGTTATTAGACTGTTGTAACAGCATGTTCCGTTAGTGAATTTGGCATCTCCAAAGAGAAAGAAGGGTAAGCTGTTCCAGGAATGATGTGTTACTCCCACCTAGAAGAAGGGTAAGCTGTTCCAGGAATAATGTATACTCTTTAACGTTTAAGATAATTAACCAATCTTGAAAATATTTAAAACGTCTACTATGCACAATAATGTAAAACCTAACAAGGTCTACCCTGCCTGTGAGGGGAAGTTGCTATGCAAGTTCTGTAGAAGGGTAGACTGTCACACAAATGGTGTTCACTCCCACCTTTAACTTAGCCAGACAATCGCCAACATGGCCCCACCATGGTAATATGTAAGACTTCTTTTGCCCTGCTCACTACAAGCGGGGAACCAGTGAACACCACTTGGCAATGATGTTAGTAAGTGAAGAACAGTAAGATAATTGTAAAACCCTTAGCCATTTAAATTACTTCAGCTTGTGCCAAGCCAACCCTACCCTGTCCTATAACTTTCATGTGAGAAAGTCAATAATGAAGGTATGCTTTGTGTAAAACCTGCATTTTCATGCCCTTACTTCTGATCCAATCTGTTGATCTGTCATAAAGTCTGGACTATTTCTCCAGAACTTCTTTCTACAATGGTTGTTTTTAGCTCAGCAAGAACAGTTTCTGTTTGATGATTGTCAGCAGAGTTATGGAACTTCCAAAATTTTAATGAAAAGCACATAAACTTGTCAGTTATATCATGGTTTGATTTCAACCCAGTCATCTAGATTTTGCCAAAACTTTCTAGGGAATTTTACACAGTACAGTCGACTCTCGTTATCTCGATTTTTTTGGGACCAAAGAAAATAAGTTGAGATAACGAAAAATCGAGATAACCGAAGTTGGATAAACTATGCTCGATAGGGGAAGGGAGGGGGGTAAGGAAGATTATTGTTGATAGAAAGACGTTTGCTTCTTTCTACCATCTTATGATCTGTGTAATACACAGGTTGGAAACGAAACTAGCACGTAGGTTTAAATCAACTAAATGTACAATTCATCTGATTCATGTTGCCTTGCACCCCGGTGCCGAAAGATTGGATTTCCCCCGGGTCCTTCTCTAAAACTCTCAGCGTTTGCCGATCAAGATATCCTCCCGAGTTGGTTACCGGGCCCTTCTCCGGATTGCTCGACTATCGCTCGGACAAGTTCATGACTTTCGCCCTCCGACATGACTCTTCCGTTTTTTTTTTCAATATCGAGCTGTTCTCTGTCTAATGTGTACGTATTGAAGACACGATTTATAATTGACAGAATAAATTTTCTCAGTTTTGACACAATTCAATACAAATTACCCATTCCGCATATTACACAGCTTACATCGCAAACAAATAATTAATTAATTTTGGGTCGTTAACCGAATCACTGAGTGAATAGCCGCGCTTGGTGTTTTTCGCACCTCTGACAGCAGACAACAATTGAGCGAATACAATCGCGTGCAGCTTTTCGCACCTTGTTTGGCAGGTGATAAATGTCAAATCGAGATATCGGATGTCAAAATAGAGGAAATTTCATAGTTGGGGATCAAAAAATTAGTCGAAAAACAAATCGAGATATCCGTAGTTGATTTATATAGAACAAGAAGGGAAAAAATCGGGACCGGAAAAATCCAGTTGAGATATCGAAAAATCGAGATAACCGAAGTCCAGATAACGAGAGTCGACTGTATTTTCATTAAACAGTCCTGTAGACGAGGCTAATATACTAGTTATCAGAAAGTCGTACTGGCAGATCTTGAAAATGCTTTTCTTAAGTAAAATCAGATGTTTTAGTTACAGTCTTAAATACTCACTTATTGCAGATGCTGAGATATAAATTTTGGTAATGTAATATCATTACGCTAGATCTTTTTTTAGATGGTACAGCTTAGGTATCTGCCAAAAAAATGTAAACCATTAAAGCTTTTTTTGAAGTTATCTTCAATTCAATTTCCTAAAAAGTCTATGTGCTGGTGACACGCAATACTGATTTGGTTTCCCAATGCTACTCTCCAGGTTTTGGTTAACCACAAAATGATGATGTGACCAACTTTTTTATCTTGCGCATCAACCTTTCAAAATTGTCATCTTTCTGTATGAATTTATTAAAATGCTTGATAATTTTGACAAATGTATACACTTAAATCCCGTGTATGGCATATAAATAAGGTAAATGAACATTTTGGTATGTATTTTGCCTATTTTGAATGGTGATATATGCCTTCTTTTGTGTCCAGGTACTCATCTTGAAAATGAGAAAAATGTCCATGAATTCTTAATCACAGATTACTAGAGTAGTGGTATTTTGACATATTCTTATGGTCACCCTTGAAGTAGTCATAATATGCCTGAACTTTAAAACCTATTCTATACAATCAGATTTCATATAATTGTTAGTGGCAGTTGCATAACCATCATGGTGTTTTATGGAATGTTTGT
The DNA here is from genome assembly GCA_022818135.1 of Saxidomus purpurata. NCBI lineage: Eukaryota > Metazoa > Mollusca > Bivalvia > Venerida > Veneridae > Saxidomus > Saxidomus purpurata. Next base: position 57,466,704 of record JAFMSR010000001.1, read on the forward strand.
GGACAAATACGCTTTGGTATTTTCAAGTAAAGATTTTAGACAACAACAACAAAAGATTTAAGACAACAATTAGAGATTCTGTTGAATTTCTCCATTTTAAGTACAAAAAAACAATGAAATGTATGTTAATGAATGTAATGGTCATTAGTGTTCAGGACTACCAACCAGAGTTCATCCGATCACCCACAAGGCCATTTTCAAAATGGCTGTTTAAACATTCAAATTTAGTCAAAATACTGTTGCTCCATTAAATAATATTTAACCAGAGGGAATTTTAAGTATACTATACATGACTTTGTAACATAATTTATCTACAGGAAGAGGCAGTAATTGATGCAGTGAATGTCATAACCACAAATACCAGCAGCCTTCTTTTTTTTTGCAGGTATGGGAAAGTCCCTGGGAAACATTATATGTTTATATTGTTTTTAGGTCCCACCTGTGTGTGCGGTTTAATGAATCAGGCCAGATGATAATATTTCTATTATTTATTTACCTGTTTTTGTCTCTTTTTCATGTTATTCGGCTTTCATTGATAACATCTTGAGATACAATTACAGCAAGTTAGTAAAAAGATAAGATTTTATCTATCTCGTGCCTGTTCAACTTAAAAATAGAAACAGCATCATCGGTATATTATTACTGCATTTCATATTGCAAAATTTATCGTCCTTTGTGGTTGTTCTTTCAACTATGATGTAAAAAACAAGAGAGGAAAAATGAGAAGTTTTAGGTGGGTTTGATACCTAGACCCAGTTTGCAGACTACTAAATGTTTAAAGGATCATAGACTTGAAAATATAACAATTTGTGAGAATGTGTAATCACGTATTTAACCAAAATACAAAAAATGTACTATGTAACCAGGAGTATTTGTGAGACACTGATTTTCATTTAATTTGTTTGAAGCTCCTCCATCCATGACTTTAAGATCCAAATAAAAAACAACCTGACATAACCTTTTTCTATAGAAAATTAAATCCCTGGATATATAGATACCTGTGAAATTGCAATAATATACATAAAATTGTGTACCTGTCAAGTATCATGCATTCGCAGTTAATGGCAAATTGCAGGAACACAGGATCTAAGGCTGTCCTAAATTTTAACATTATCAACCAAGGGGATCATAGAATCAAAAATGACTGATTTTTAATAAATTATATTTGAAAAAAATACAAATTTCAGAAAAAAATTATCTTGAAATGATTTTACATTGTATAAATGAATATTGGTCTAATCAAGCACTTGATTGACCAGTTTTGCAAATTAGGTATAAAGGTTGCGATTAGTACTAGGAAGGACATATTCTCGAAAAACTGTATCAGCATCAGGGATAAATGTAATGCAATAAAGTTGAAACTAGAGAAACTGTTTTGAAAGGGATGTTAATTGGTAATTTGATGTAATGGCAAGTAAAAAAATACAAAAGAGGTACAAGGGTATACATATATATTTTTTGTTCTATATGCAGCTCTGTGGTTGGTTACTATTATAGCCTTACTTTATTAATATTTACTTTACTTTACCTTACTTTATTCGCTATGCGGAAGCACGTGCCAGTATTGAATAGGTTTTATTTTTGTACCATGGGATTGCAAACAATAGGAGCGCCAACATTATTTTGTAATTAAAATCTATGTATTATGTTTGAACAAACTCCCTATAATGAATAAATAAATAGTATTAACTGATTACAAACAATACTATATCAGATGCATACGTCTTCGACCGTTAATTCAAAACTTTTGACATATTCATGGATATTTAATAACTTTTCCACAAACTTGAAGGTTACGGTTTTTTTTTGCTTTTGTTTACGGACCCTACGGCCAGATTCATCAAAGTTCAGAAACGTCTCGATAGTTGTTTTGCTAACTATAAACATTTTGAAGTTTCAATACATATGTTGTCAACGTGAATAATTAATGAAACCCATTTTATACTACATACTAAAGTAAAATGTAGGCTTATAAATAAGACCGTTCCCTAACTATGCGATACGGGGTCTCAATGAAGTTATGTAAAGCACGCTAACACGACCAAAGTAAAGACAAAATTATCACGTGGGTTTCATCTCGTCGAACGCGTCTACTGACCACGAGCTGTAGCCTTGTTTATGGGCGTCATCGTACCATTATACGGAAGGTTGTTTTATGATTCGCTTATTTTTTGGTTAAACTGTAGTAAATGTGTTTTTTTCTTATTATGATAACAGTTACAAATAACAAATGTTTTGGTTTTTCCTGTTGATAGGTTGTTTACTGATATTCTAAAATGACTCTGATTCCTTTAAATCATGTTTCAAAAACATCCCCAGCGCCTTTGAGCTGCACATGTTGTTATATAGCTGATATTGAGGTTATAAATAGGTCCTGTAAGGTGAAATAAATAATCTAAAATGTAGTAAGCCTTATTTTATTGTGCCTAGCTGCTGTGATCAAACTTGGTCAGTGCCTGTATTTAAGTTTCTTCATATTTATGCTTTGCATACAGTTTTCTGTGTCCCATTTTGTTTACTGTAGCATTAACTGCAAGACTTTATCAAACTTGGTCAGCACAATCATGTATCTGGAAAAGTGCTAATTTACTTTGAAAAGCCAGCAAATGAGGTCAGAAAGTTAACTCTTTTAGTCAAATTGTATTGAAAGATTGTAGTTTATTTTCTATAAAAAATGACTTTTACTGTTGTTTTTCTATCAAACTTTGGGCAAAAATGTTGCTGTTAAATATTTCAGTATTTTAGCTGTGCTGTGTACTCTGTCTTTAAGTCTTCTGTCTGCAGGCTGGATGATTCTTCTATATGACAACTTGCCGTCTGCCTGTGCTGTGTTTTGTGAAGGCCCAGTGCTGTGCTGGTGATTGTCCAGTAGACACCTCTTTTAGCTTATACTTAAATGACCATTGTTATGAACTTACATGCATACTGTAGAAGGATGTAGTTTTCATTAACCAGGCCTCTGTTCATCCCACATGTATATCTGATATATTCAGCCTTTAGAGAGGCTGACTGTCACCCTAGGTGATAAAAAGGATAGGTAGACTCCATTATTTGATAAAATCTACAATTTAATACTCCTTAATTTGAATTTTGTGTATTCTAAAGGCTGTATACAGGCCAATAAATAGGGATGATTAATTTCAAGACATTAGAGGGACTATAATTTACTTTCAATGCTATAATTTAGTTTTCTTATTTGCATTTTGTACCACTGTATGATTTTTCAGCGAGCGTAAAAGTTACTGAATTTTTTTTAATGAAACTCTTAAAGATCAAATAGTAATTACATAGACAAAATCTTCACTTGGTTTATCATGTGTAAGATGTAATTGTGTTAAAGTACCTATTTAGCATGTGTAGTGAACAGTTTCTTCCTTTCTAAGAAATGCAGCTTGATTAGTCCAATCATTTTCAAATATCATAATCAGTTTCCTTACAGGGAAGCCAGACTTCATGCTTTTATTAAACAAAACAGGATATGATCAATAACATTATACCCATATATATATATATATAGTGCATGGAAATATTTCTGCCACAGATGTTTGTCTGGCACTTTTGGCCTGTTATACCACACAATATGGCAAGAAAAACAGGTGCACTGATGAGGTCACTAAGAGCATTTTGTCATGCACCTTTTTGGGACTCAGACCCCAGAAGGGTCATGTAGTATTTGTTAATTTATTTATTTTAATAGATAGCTTTTTTAAGGACCAATGTTTGTACACAGTCCTTTCCTAGACTAGAGTTAATGATATAATTATGATCATTCATACAGCAGGGTGTAGAAGTGGGTTCAGGTAATGGATTTAGAAATTCAGTATATCATTTTATTTTAACTGTGTAGGAGTATAGCTTCAGAAATGTTTGTAAATGCAACATGTGTTAGTAATGCCTGTTATTTTTGCTACTAGTGCTGGTAGATGCATAAACTTAGCAATCAAGTTCAAATTCTGAAGTCTGTCCTGAGGCGTTAAACAGTAACTACAACCATGCAGTAAATGTTGGCTTCCTCTGTATGTTAATCTGGACAGATCATGATCTGCACTGGTTGTGAAGACCTTGATGTTGAAAATTGTTACAGAGCCTTCATGAAACTTCACAGATATGAAAAAAGCAATGAGAATATCTGTCACAGCACAGAGGTCAAGGCCTCTCAAAATGTCGCCACTTTTTTGGGGGACATTGTCACTTACAAGTCACACATTTATAAATCTTTAACATTAATCAAAGCAAAACTGTCCGCTAGTAACTATCAGAGGTGGTCTACCAATTAAAAGTACATCCCACTTTACAAGTCTAGTCTCCATGTATCATTTATCAGCATCATCCTCCCAAACATCAGCTCTCATTACAAAGGTTTTATTCTATTTCACTGTACCAGCCAGCATTATTGTACTTGGATACAAGCACTTTGAAATTTTTATAGATATTATATCATGTCATTTCAGTTGTGGTTTATCTCTGATACCTTTCCAAAATAATCTATAGATTAATGCAAGATCTTTGAATAATGCTTGCTTTGTGAAAACAGAACTTTGCTGAAATGTAAAAAAGTAAATGATTGCTTCTGGTTCACCAAGATAATGACTACAACCTGTATGATTACCATAGTGAAGTGGGTAATTTTCGTATTGTCAGAATTTGGTGAAATTACATGATGCTAAATGAATTTTTATAGAAAGCTTATGACTTCGCAAGCCAGTGTCTTGAATCAGTGAGAATGATTTATTTTCAAGATTTTGCTAAATTTAGAAATTCACGATGTTTTCTTCTCACGAAAAGTAAAAAAAATGAAAATCAGGTGAATAGAACGCCATTTACAGTACTCAGGTGCAACACACACTTCTCATAGACTGTGTTCTATATCTATATATCTTCGGAAACAGGGATCACTTTGAGACACAACGGTCCTTTTAACTTTCTATTGTTGTCATAGAGTCTTCAAGCATAATGGACTCCAAAATGGACATTATCTACTTTCTGTGTGGTCAATGTTGCTGGCAGGTTAACCGCTGCTACCTCTTTTTGCTGCAGACGTCACCATCTGGGTTTGAGCCTTGCTAAAAACATAACTGTTCAGTGATGGAAAAGTTTCCGTTAATTCAGTTTTAATGGTGTTTGAAAAATAGATAATAAAGTGCAGACAGATGCAGATAAATCTTTCATTTCAAGCAAAAGAAGCCTAATCAGAGGACAATTGTTGTAAATTTGAAATCTGAATGCCAACAGAGGATATTTTTACCTGCCAAACCTACCAGGTTTTTGCACTGTTTTAGATTAGAAAGTCGTAAAGTATATTGGCATGCTGCTGCCGTAATGTGTGGGAAAATAGATGCTCAACTCAATTCAATAAGCACTTTTCAAAGAGATTTTAAAGATTTCAAAACAGATTTACCTAATGATTGTTTGTTTTCATTAAATATCATGTCCAAAAATTGAGCCAGGCCTACAAAAGCAAAAGAATCCACATGTTTTCTGTTCATGTGTTGCTGTTTTTTTTCTAGTTTTTCTTTGTACATTTTTACACTTGATTAAAAAATACATTAAGTTTCTGTAACAAGATAGTTTTTCTACTTGAGGTTTCTGGAACTTACTGAGAAAAAGCAGTTCTTGTAAATTTCTGACTTGACCTATTCCTACAGAAATCTGAGATATAGTGTGTCTGCAAAAACCTCAGACAAATCAAAACAACAAGAGTACAAATATCTTAGAGTATCAGATGTTTTGTTCCCTATATGAGGCTGCTTACACAATATCTGATAACCAATTACTTTTTTGCATCTCATTTTACTGATGACATTAACCATATTGACAGACTAGAAGAACAATATCGAGGGTTGACCGTAAAACAGTTGTAAGTCCTTCTTTGTTTCATATAAGTTATGACAGTTTTGAAGTCCACCCTTGATATAAGAACTATAGCACCTGACAAGGTATTAGAGTACAGAAGATGGCAAAGGAATAGCAAACATGGCTGACCATGCTGACAGTAATATAGATAAAAAAACAGGAATTAAAGAAGAAGTAGTGTACTAGACTTAATTTTGATGTTCAGGAGAAACCAATAGATGCCTATAGTAGTAGCAAGTATTTCCCACTTGATAATAAAAAACAAACTGTTATTTAAGTTTTGTACACATTTGAAAGAGACATGAGAAACAAAATGCAGTTGTTATTTCTGAAGCAGGCTCAGGACTGAATGGAACATGCTAAATAATTCATCATACATTGACTTTATGACTGTATGATGGGGACACAACTTATGGTAGGCTTATGTCATGTCACTGAGTGCATGAAAACTTCAGGTTTATTTTATCATACAAACATTCATTTCATCACAGTTACTAGCTGCTATATTATCATCTTATTTGTGGACGACTTTTAGTCAGTCTATATGAATTAACTTGGTTACCTCAAGATGTACAAATGTACTGAATTTTTACCTTTATTTTTTAGACTATATCAGACCATCAGCACAGAATAAATTAGTCAGTTGAAGCATCATCAAACACAACACTTGCTTACAAAAAATAATTTATAGTATACTAGGTAGTATGACCTCACATACTTTCTTACAAAACAATTTTCTTCAGGGAAAACATGTTTACATCAGTTCATTGAAAGTGTTAACAAATTCGTATAAGCCTGATCATGGGTGTTTAATAGAATGCTACTTTCAACAAATGTTGCAAAATCATTCGTATAATCAACTTTGTATAGACTGTTTATTAAAAAATGTATTTCCTTTTCAAGTAATTGATAAAGTATTTCAAGTGTTGATGTCAAATGGAGATGTTTACTGAAAGCAGGGTAAATGTTCTAAGTTACATTTCATTTTAAAATGGTAAACATTTAATGAAGCATTCCTGTTTCTATTTAGTTCATTTGAAACAAACACTGGGGTTCGTTTAGTTAATAAAAGAACTGGAATTCGTGGCGCTCATGTGATACTGTTGTGAACTTTTTTGGCTACCAGAGGCGTTCCTATTACACGATTGAGGAAGATTTCTGATGTCATGATCCGTGGCTTGAAAATGCATCATGCTGAGAATTTAGATATCTTTGAATACGGTGAAAATTAAAGAAATTTAGTGTAGTCATGATCGTATATACAAATTTCGATTTTGCTGTACGTCTTTTTTCTTACCGTCCCGCAGTGTAATTACAGAATTTATACCAGAATCGGTAGGCTTAGTATCTATTTCAGTAGATATTGACAAAATCTTTTAGTGACTTCGTGACTTAAAACATTTACTTAGGAGAAAAAGAGCTTGAATGGCTCTAATTTCTTGTTTTCATGTTTTCTATTTATGCATTAAAAAGCAGTTTGAACATTGATGTGGATGCTGGTGACACTAATTGTTTGTTCAGATCAAATGGACCCAGTATCCAAATGGCCATTTTCGCTTTCGAAGGACTATTATCACTGACTTTTGCCCCACATAAACCTTTATGGATGCTGTTTTTATTGCTGGACACAGGAAGTCGTAATTTCATGTAGAGAATAAATTAGGTTGTCCATGCTATGGAAAATGTCATAAATACATTTTTACATTCTAGGGACACTTTGACATGTCTCAGTGTACCAATGGAGCTGGTAATAATAGGAAATACTCGATTGGTGCCTCAAGTGAAAATTGTAGTTTTCACGTATAATTTTCAGTCAAATGGCTATTTGACATTAGAGTTTTGAAAGACACTCATTTAGATCTGAGCATCTGTAAAATTATATGCTTGTAGTAAATTATGGTCTTCTAAAAATAAGATATAAATTATAATCTTTTAGTAATGGTAAACATAATTACAGAAGACTGTTTGAGAAGTCTTTTATGCTTTATTATAAACAAATGCATATTGTGAAAATTGTGCTCATCTTATTTTATAGTAGTTTCATTTCCTTTTAACATCCCGTAATTTCCTGATGTAGCAAAAATTTGTCATTGTTTAACACCCTTCGAACATTTAATTTTTCTTCAGTCACTTAATTACAAGTCCTTGGCAAATTCACAGTCCTATCCAATCATTCACAAAGGTTTTTTTAATGAATGAAAATCACCTTCTCCTACAGCGCATATTGTGACTTACTTTTCTTATCAGTAGATTTGATTTTAATTTACCTATAAGATCTTTATCTATGGACAGACAGTCAGTATATCATTCCCAATCAATGCACAAAATAATTCCTCCTGTAAATACAGTCTCACAGCTCAATGCTATCTGCCTTATATCTAAATAAGCTAGTCTCTATTTATTATAAACCCTTCACATCAAGGAAACTTGAGAAAATGTTTTTATATATTACAGAAAATTGATAACTTCACAAATTGATAACGTTTTGAGAGACTGTAATCAAAATCATTAAGATCAGGCCTTCTAAACAATTATTGTTTAATTTTCCCCCCCAAGTTTTCCTGTGTAGCTTCTACGGTCTTTCACAAATCTTATAACAGACATACATATAGTTCTACTGACAGACAGACATACTAACAGACATACAATGTATGTCATGTAGATACACATACAGAAATGCATCAACATTTCATCAAGATATTCTGTCTTTCATGTCCTGCAAAAGTCCTCTTATTTTGAAGCTACATGTATATATACTCTATAAGACAACTGATCTTCTTGTGCTTTTACAGAATACCCCTTTCAAGAAAGTTCTACCTGGTACTTTCAAACCTGTAAACTGGGTTAAAACCATCAGATACTATACTTGTGTATATTTTTTATTTGGAGCCTGTCATTTTAGAAGGAATTAATTGTTCTAATTTACATAAAGAATTCCATAACAGACTCGTTTTAAAATTCATTACTTCACATTATAAAAATTTTAACAAAAACAACAGCAATATGTAATATCACCAGGAAAGCCTTCTGGTTCAAAAGCAACTGCTATGACCTCAAATGCCTTAAAGCATGCTCATTCATTAAAAAAAGTGTGTTATGTGTTTACTATAAAAAAAATACAAAAAGCCAAATTGACATTTTCTTACCTGTACATGTAATCACCATTGCAGTTATCAAGTAACAAACATTATGAATTTATTCTTGCAAAGCATCAAAAACCCTGTGGCCAAGGACAGTATGGTAGTTTGTAATCAGCCATAATATTTTTATTGAGTTTTTGCTGAGAGGATCTGTTTATATCAAGGTTTAATGTGTTCAGACATACTGTTTTTTAGCATGCCTGTTAATCTGTCTGTCACAGATCACTCTACTGGAAGTATTTTATAGATAATAATTATTAATATAATTATTTGATTGGGGGAAATTCGGTATCTAAAAACCATAACTCTGCCTGGCATCAGTCTTTAATTACTGCCCTTGATAACTTTTTTCACTATGTAGAAGCATAGTTAGATGATATTTTTTAAAGGATAATTCATCTGTTGTTCCTCTATTTGTGTACCCAGACCCTTACAAAAAGTATAAATTGTATAAAGATGCATCTGACCATGCATTGGATCATGTTCGACACAATACTGGTGCATCTGACCATGCATTGGATCATGTCTGACACAATACTGGTGCATCTGACCATGCATTGGATCATGTCTGACACAATACTGGTGCATCTGACCATGCATTGGATCATGTCTGACACAATACTGGTGCATCTGACCATGCATTGGATCATGTCTGACACAATACTGGTGCATCTGACCATGCACTGGATCATGTCTGACACAATACTGGTGCATCTGACCATGCATTGGAGCATTTCTGACACAATACTGGTGCATCTGACCATGCATTGGAGCATTTCTGATACAATACTGGTGCATCTGACCATGCATTGGATCATGTTCGACAAAATACTGGTGCATCTGACCATGCATTGGATCATGTTCGACACAATACTGGTGCATCTGACCATGCATTGGATCATGTCTGACACAATACTGGTGCATCAGACCATGCATTGGATCATGTTCGACACAATACTGGTGCATCTGACCATGCACTGAATCATGTTCGACACAATACTGGTGCATCTGACCATGCATTGGATCATGTCTGACACAATACTGGTGCATCAGACCATGCATTGGATCATGTTCGACACAATACTGGTGCATCTGACCATGCATTGGATCACATCATGTCCGACACAATACTGGTGCATCTGACCATGCATTGGAGCATGTATGATAACTATGTTGCAATAAGTGCCCCTTAGTCAGTTTTGCAACAGCCTTGGGTGTGCTAGTTAGAAACAATATGGTAATTCAGTTTTTGAAACAGTAATATAGAACTTTGTGAGAAAGTGCACTGGCCAAGCACTACAACTTTACCTGCCCCATGTTAGTAACCAGCTTCAGCAGCATGTCTGGTGCACTAAGGATTCAGGAGCGAAAAACTGGTTATGGAATGGCATGGCCATACTGTTTTTGTGTCAAAAATAATCTTCTTTCAATATACATGTACCGGTAGTTTATGACCTTGCGCAGACAGTACTTTCACATTTGCAAAAGGTTGAATCTTTCAATAAATCGTCCTTATATTAAAAAAGTCATTCAGAAATTCTTTATCCTGGCTGAAAGTGATCATACATAGATTGTCATCATGTTTACAGTTCAAATTGCCCGTTAAGTTAAACAAGTTTCCGTTTATAGAAATAGTATCTGTTAATTGGCCCAATTTAACCAATTTTCTAAAATATATTGATTTAAAGAAAATGAATGTGAAAGTACTTAGCTTGTGCCATATAATAATAAATAAAATACAATCTTACAAGCCAAGCTAAGAAGCTGATTTTTCCATATAACTGTAAAAACAGCTTTAATTTTCTTTAATTAATCAGCCGCAATGCACTAAGCAATAATGTTTACAATTGATGATTTATGAATAGGATCATGTTTTAGAATATTGTATGATTTATGCCTAGACATGACAGTTAAAGTGAAGTTAATGTGTAATTAAAAGGGTAAAACCATTCCTCTCAGTCAGCCTGTAAAGTTATTGTTGAAATTTTTATTGCTGGTGAAAATGAAATTAGTGCCAGTGCAAAATAGAGGATTAGACCACCACTGTGTATTAAGATGTCTTGGTGCACCTGATTTGAAAATTACATCTAATTATACAGGCACTAGCATAAATAGCAGGTTGCAAAATGTATGCCTGGTTGACTTCCGCTAATCTTGTTGCGATTTAAAAATCATAATGAGTTAATTTTCAAACAATTTTGGACTTTCAGTTATGATAGTGTCATGTTGATAATGAAAAATGTTTAACAATGTAAAAGTACAAATTTGCAGATACCCCATACAATTTTGTCCCAATCCCATATGATTCAGTTGTGCAAAAGTTTGAGAGATACTCTAAAATTTATAGATATCGGTTAATACAAAATATTGCATTGTTTTTTAAGTGTTTACACTGCTGGCTCATAGAAAGCATCGATTTTTGTCAGTTCTGCATTTTTATAGAATATGAATTGACTTTGCTCAAGGGAGGGTTTTACCAGAAATGACAGGGGTTTATGTAAATATGGGTTAAGTTCAATGCCTAGTGAAATGTTTTGTCTCATAAGAGTGGTGTTTATTTGTGAAAGGTGTGGAACTAGGAGAGTTTTAATCTTTCTTATTTTGTCTTCAGATAAAATATCTTAATCAAAGGAAATAGAAGCAGCAGAGAAAGTTTTGATTCATGAAACTCAGTAGAAAGTGGGTCAAAGGTGAAGGCCACAAGGACCACAGCATTGAATACCATTTTCTGTAAACAGTTAGACCTGGGTTTTTCATAAAATGCTTAGTAGTGGTCAATAGATGACCCCTGTTAATTTGTCTCAAGGTCGAACTTAACATCTCTAATGGAGCTAGGAATTTTAATGCTTGAGTATGTGACCTAATACCTTATGCATAGATTGTTTATGCTTATTATTCATTACGTGAAAGGTCAAGGTCACAATGTTTGTCTTAATAACTTCTAGGCCATGTATGATACTGGGTCACATGGGTTAAAAAATTAAATCACAAGGTCAGATCATAGAAAACACTTGTGAGCACTCTAGAAGTCACATTCTGTACTGGATTATCTTGAAAATTAGTTAGAATGGAAGTATTGATGAACTCTAGGTCAAGTTCAAATGCATGTTATGTGGGGTCAAAAACTAGGTCACCAGGTCCCTAGGGTCTAAATTGACCCCATCTGGGAGTTTACTTGTTTTACATAGACCTTTAGGGTCAAAAGCTTTGATGGACATATTTTGAAACAAACTTGGGTACTTGGATAGCAGTGTGTGAGTTCACATCTGGAATGTTGTTTGTTTGGTGTGTTTGTGAGCTTGGTGTGAGAACAATGGTACTCAGGTGAGCAATACAGGGACATTATAGCCCTCTTGTTGTACCCTCTCGCAGTTCAGAAATAAACAAATGCCTAGGACATGCTTTGAAAGTAATCTCTCAGATCTTTGGAATTAGATAGCATTAATCTATGTATGTTTCTGTAAATCTGATTCACAACAAAAGTTCATGTACATAAAAGAGCATGACCTTGGAACAATTTTAGTAACAGTTGTTTATTTATGATGGAATATAACACTATTTTAAAAAAGAGACGAAAATGAAACTCCACAGCTTTTGCATTAAATCATCTTGGTGTTGGATTACAATTTAAACACATTTTAATTGCTAAAAAATTAGGATAAAGGGTGCACTTTTAAGTTATCTGATAGCGTTAAATGCTAAATACATATCAACTGAATACATTATATTCTGTTACTTTCCTGTTTTTTGTATGTTTGGCTCATTGCATTGAATGTTTCAACCTTCTTGCAAGGACAAAGCCTTGTGTTGCAAAGGTTAGTGCAGTACTTCAAAACAACTGACAACCGGACATGCCGGTACTAAACTAATACATTAAAAAAAATCGATAACTATACCTAATGAAGGTTGGTCTTTGCTTTAGTAAATATGAAATTTTGGAAGAAAACAACAGAATTTGATTGCCTTCTTGTAACTCAAAACCATAGAATTGAATATTTAAAAATTTATATGCTAGAAACTTTAGGTTTCACTTGAGAATTAATTTTAAACTTGCAAAGGAGTACCATATAGTCACTGAGTTTTCATCATTTTCTGTAAATGCATGAGCAAAAGAAAGATATAATGATTGGATAAATGATCAGGTGACATCACAGTGAAGCAGAGAATGAACATTAAAGTGATGTGTGGAAATAATAAAATGTAGCAGTTCATTGATATATGCTTTAAACAGTGAAAGAAGTCTTCTTACTCTGTATTGGTGTACAATTGGTATGCACTTATGATCTGGCTGTCTTCTTTCCCTGAGATGCAAACATATAGATTGTCCCATCTAATGTAGAATTAAGTCTTTTCACAAGCAAAACATGAAAATAATTTTTAATGAAATCTGACAATAGCTAAGAGGCAAAAGTGGTTGTTCAGATACATTGTGACAAGTTCATTATCCTGAAATAAATCATGAAGTGCTTTCTGCAACCAGTGCATCATAATATAAGATCAAACCGCATCATTTAGACAGGATCAGACACTTGGTTTGTTATTTTAGAGAGCTGTAAATAATTTTTCAATGACATGTACTTAATACCTGACAATATGAAAATCTCCCTTAGGAAAGTCTGGAGTACTCAAATAAAAATGTGTGTGTATGAGCAGGGTAATTTGGGGGAGGTTGGGGTGGGGGGGGAGTGGGCAGACTTTCATGATAGCTCTCCTACATTTTACAAAGTCATAGTCCACTCAGGGGTTGCAGCACAGCCATTCTAAATCTCTTTCATACCTATATGTATTATCATAGCTGTGAAGAAAAGAGCATCGGTCTCTTAGGCATGCATACTCCTGTATTCAAGAGGGATTTAAACAATGTGACCTCCCTATTTGTCAGTTTTAGTCGTAATATTGGCAATGCCAAGGAAGGAACTTTTGGTAGTTTATTTACCTTTTCCTATAGTTACTGTAATTAGTATTGTTTTCAGCATTTTGTCCTTATCAGTATGCTTCTATAAAGGGAGGTAATTATTTATTAGTCATACAAGCAATTTGACCAATTTAATAAAATACTGAGTCTTTCTTTGCACATTGCACTGAATAAATGATTATTAACTGTTATTATTTATGACATTTGACGAGGAGGAATTTACTTTAACATATTTGGCTACTATTCCAATCACAACAACAGTAATTAATGTATGTTATAATTCATTAATTACGTATCTAATGATATCATTACAGTGATCCAGTTGTTTGAAACTCGGTAAGTAGATGGCAATGGACTGACTTACTCATATTATCTATAATACAGGCTTAAAGCAGTGTAACTGACTACTGAGGGATTGGTAAACTTTATCTGTTTTAAACAAGAATAGTGTCCTTGACCCTGAAACTAAATTCATAGGGTTGAATTACTATCTTGGTTTTGAAATTATCAGCCAGTAGCATCTTTTCAATGATGTTGCAGTCTTAGAGCATCCATGATTCTATAACAATAGAATTGTGCTGCCACATCCAAATCAATTCTTCTCAATATTTAATCACATCAAAATAATTTCTTCTGGAGGTTTGTCACACCCAAAGTAGTTTACTCAACAGGTATCTTATTCGAAAAAAAGATGCACAAAAAGGAGATGCAGGGAATGACAATGTTGCCATTGATTTACACCTGTGCTTTTCACTTCCTTCTTGAGTTGTTGGAGAACTCTGTAGGGGGCAGCTGTCACCTGCAATACTGCCTCGGTTTATGAAAAAAATCATCAATGTTTATACTTTAAAAAAGAAAAACAATATTTTCAAACATTGTTTAAACTATACAAATGGTATAGTTAAAGTGCAAAAACAAATATACCTTTGTTTGTTCAGATTTATTTTGTTTTTTAAGTGAACAAAATTGTGATACACTAGGTTTTTTATTATGTTAACAAACAAAACTATGTAGATCATGTACTCGAAACCTCTTAAATTGTATAGCTTTGTTTAATTTAGTTTCAATCAAATACCCAAATTTGTACCACTTTAATGACTTAATTTCCATATACTTTCTTATTAATCATATTTTGAAAGCCCATAATGTGTACTTTTGTTTATTAATATCTTGTGATAGGCCTAAATGTTACAAGAAACTATTCAAAAATAAACTTCAATTTCCAGGTTATCCTGTCCAAGATAACAGGACAGCATGAAGTGTAATAACCAGTCACAGACAACAAGTCAAGCAAACAGTATGACCTGTTTCTATATCCTGCCAAAACCACCCAGTAAAAGTAAACTGTACATAATAGCCAGCAGCGACAGTCAACATGATATTGTGGATTGTTTATATATCCAGTCACAGTCAACATGATAATGTGATTGGTTTACATATCCAGCCACAGTCAACAGGACAGTGTATCAGTGTTGACATGTCCAGTCAATGTCAACAGGATAGTCTGAACTGTTAACCTATTCAGCCACAGTCAACAGGACAGTGTAAACTGTTTACATGTCCTGTCACAGCCAACAGGATAGCCTGAACTGTTTATATGTCCAGCGACAGCCAACAAGGATAGGACACAGCAAAGCAGGATAGTAGAGACTATTTACCTGGTTAAAATAAGCTGTTTAGTACAACCTGAACAAGATAGTGCAAACTTTATAAAGTAACTACAGACACATTGTACAGTATGTATGGTCATAGTCATATAAATCAGTGGAAGTTCTAAGAGGGTCACAGTAAACAGGAGAATGTAGGCAATAATCAGCCACAGTTAACAGGACAACATGAACTGTTACAAGAACAAGCCACAGCCAACAGGATAATGCACAGGTGGAAGGAACATACCTTTGACTTTTTTTTCTTAAGCTAATGCTTTTTTCTATGCATTTTAAAATTGATATCAGAATAAATAAAAAAAAAAAATTGAAAATTTTTTTTTTTTTTTCTTCATAGCTCTTTACTATATACAAGGTTCCCAACACACTCTGTATGAAAACAAGCATGTCGCTCTGAAAAACTCTTCGATTTCTTTCAAATTTGAGTTACGTTAAACAAATTTGAACGAATTCTAGAGAGAAATGATAGAGCTTTAAGAAAGAGTTTACTTCAATGGAAAATTCCAAGCCGTTTTCATTCTACAAGGAAAATACCAACGCTGATATAGCGATTTTCGCTAAAACCAGAAAAATGTCACACATATTCCGACAGTGATTTTGGCTAAATTCTCCACTAATATTGCGGTACTGCGAAAGACAACCATTAAAACAAGAAATATATATTATTAGACTACAAATCATGGCGTAGATCGTACCTTTACATCAATGTGTTCGATACTACAGCGGATTTTTCAGTTTTTGTAATTGTCAAAATGTATTAGCGGCCATGAAGGTCCGAGAGGTTGCGCAGTGATTTGTAACAGCTATTCAAGGACATTATCAAAACATATCCGAAGGCGATTGAAAGTGAAAGTAAAAGCATTTAGTCAACAAAAAATGAAAAATCCGCCGTAGCATCGAACCCATTTTGAGTAAAAGTATGATCTCCGACATGATTTGAAGTCTAAACATATATATTGCATGTTTTGATAGTTTCCTGTCGCATTACCGCAATAGTATTGGAGAATTTAGTGAAAATCACCGTCTGGAAAATGTGTGACATTTTTTCTGGTTTGAGCGAAAATCGCTCTACAGCTTTGGCATTTTCGCTTGTAGAACGAAAACGGCTTGGAATTTTCCATTGAAGTAAACTTTTTCTTAAAGCTCTATCATTTCTCTCTAGAATTCGTTCAAATTTGTTTAACGTAACTCAAATTTGAAAGAAATCGAAGAGTTTTTCAGAGCGACATGCTTGTTTTCATACAGAGTGTGTTGGGAACCTTGTATATAGTAAAGAGCTATGAAGAAAAAAAATTTTTTTTTTTCAATTTTTTTTTTTTATTTATTCTAATATCAATTTTAAAATGCATAGAAAAAAGCATTAGCTTAAGAAAAAAAAGTCAAAGGTATGTTCCTTCCACCTGTGGGATAATGTAGATAAATAACTTTAGAAATATGATATATACAGAAAAATAGATACAGTCAAATTTAACAGTATAATTTGTACAACTATTGACTGATGCTGAGGTGAATATCCAAATATATGAACCTAAGGTATGTTGTATTTACTGAGACTCGATCACTACATCATGTCCATAGATTTGGATATTTACCAAAATCATCATAGTGTGTTTCATTGTATGACCAAAGTTTAGTAACAACAGCATAAAACTGACATTTGGCAACTTTATTAACACTCATAATACATTGTATATACCATTTCAAAATACTTTATTTTGCAACAGAAGCATAAAACGGATATGTGACAGTTTAAATAACAGAAATAAATACAAGCAATTCAACATTTTTGTATTTTTGCAGAAATTATAGTAATAAATGAAAAGTCCTTAAGGTCATGGTTAGATATGCAAAGCATTTCCTATTTTGGAATGGAGTATTTTAAAATATGATTTCAGATAAAAGAATGTGTTTAATTTAAGTTTTATCAAAGAGTTCTGTAACATTCTTTTTCTATGCATTTTTTCTTGACATAGGTAAATGCACGTTTTTTATGAATTTAGGTCAATAACCTTTTACACTTGATGCCTTACAAATATTATATTTAAAATGCCTACTATTTTGGAATATTTGTTCATCTGTAAATTAATTATATGGGTTATTTTGGTACACCAAATTGTTTGTGTCATACAAGACCTTTGATGTGAACAGATAGCTATCATTTTCAGTTTGCGATAATTGTGCGATGAATTGTTAGTATTCTTTAAGCGTTTAATTATTACTGATTAAAGCTATTTTATACATGCATCTGTCAGTCACATTAGAATTTAAATATATATTTTTGTTTCCTTTGTATATAATGAATAGAATATTGCATTAATGTAGCTTACAACCCATCACTTTATTGTCTGCGCTATTGAATTTTATAAATGAAACATGAGCAATAGTACGTCAGAAACAATATGGGTATCCGTGCCACCGAGTGCAGTGACGAAATCTGGGTACACAAAAATAATGAGTTTCAGTACGTGATTTGAAAAATTGCCTTCGCTTCAAGGGTTATAAATAGATGTGTTCACAGTCATTTGAGCAGCAAATGAATATTTAATTATCGATAAATACTCTATATTTAAGTTGCGGACATCTTTTATTGTCTTTTTGTGACCAGTAACAGTTTTCCCCATTGATTTATAAGACATGTTTTCCCTGTGTTGAAAGAATTATAGTCAAACTGTAAGCACTGATCTTTATTTGGTACATACTCATTATGCTTTTAAATCAAAGATATCATATTTTTTGCAGGAATAATGAGGAGTTTTGTATTACCTTAACTGGCTGAAGCGCCTTTGATGTGGGGGGTTGAATAGGTATTCATTGACCAAATTACATCAATTTATATCAGCCCTGTCTGATCAAACTGACAGGCATATATTTTTGCATTGGATAGAATGACGCACTTATATGTCTTTAATTGTTGTAGAATGATGTTACCTCATTAAGCTGGTTTACAGCCAAGCAAAAGTGGAGGTGTCTATTTTGTAACTATTTTCCTGGCTTCCTCGATATGTATAGTATTAGAGATCATTTGCGATATTTTATGCTATGTCAGTGGTATGATTGCAACAAGAGAGCTATAGCTATGGTTTAGATTAGGCGAGACTCCTCTGTGGATTTTAAGTTCACTAGTGGGCAGCCGGTGTGTTCTTATAGTGACTTGTATACCATTGAAACCTCCCTCTCTATAATGAAGCGAAGCCATTGTTACCTCTGCTTTAAGGTTAGCCATTGTGACACTTTTGGAAAGATGGTTAGCTATTGTTACCTCTCTACAATGAAGGTAAGCCATTATTACCTCTCTGCAATAAGGATGAGCCATTGTTACCTTTATACAGTGAAGGTGAACCCTTGTTACACATCAACAATCAAACAGAGCCATTGTTGCATCTCTGCAATGGAGTTTAGCCATTTTACCTCTACAATGAGAGTGAGTCCTTGTTACCTCTCTACAATGAAGGTAAGCCATTATTACCTCTCTGCAATAAGGGTGAGCCATTGTTACCTTTATACAGTGAAGGTGAACCCTTGTTACACATCAACAATCAAACAGAGCCATTGTTGCATCTCTGCAATGGAGTTTAGCCATTTTACCTCTACAATGAGAGTGAGTCCTTGTTACCTCTCTACAATGAGAGTGAGTCCTTGTTACCTCTCTACAATGAGAGTGAGTCCTTGTTACCTTTCTACAATGAGAGTGAGTCCTTGTTACCTCTCTACAATGAGAGTGAGTCCTTGTTGTCTTTCTACAGTGAAAGTGAGCAATTGTTACCTATCTTACCTATCAACAATCAAAATTTAGAGCCATTGTTACGTCTCTGCAATGGAGGTGAGCAATTTAACCTCTCTACAATGAGAGTGAGTTGTTGTTACTTCTCTACATACTGTTAATTATACCTCTCTACAATTAAGGTTAGTCATTATACTAAGTTACCTCTAGCAATTGTTACCTCTACAATGAAAGTTAACTGTAACCCTCTCTACAGTAAAGGTTAGCCATTGTTATGTTTCTGCAGTGAAGTTGAGCCATTGTTTTCTCTCTGCATTAATGGTTAGCCATTGTTGCCTCTCAACAATGAAGATTAGCCTCTTACAAGACTTACTAAAAGTAAACCATTGAACATGTTCAATACAAGCTGATGAGAACTGTTTGTTGTTGTTGTTGAAATGCTCATTTACAAACCACTTTATAAGCCTACTGCATTTCTCAACAGAAATCCAAACTGTTGTTATTAACCAATAAACAATGCTTGAATGGATATGATTTCTTAAATAAAGAATGATACTATGAATGGATGTGTTTCCATTGAATATTTCTCACTGTCTGTATCATTGGGATAGGTGCCATGTTTCTTTATTCCTGGATATATGAATTTGCAATATTGAAATTAGTGCCATTTAAGTTCAGACATCTCTTTCATAAACTTTATGTGATGAGTTAACTTTGATACTTTAAGATATATTTGTGGTAAGGTCCTGCACAGTTCTAACACTGAGATATGATACTGAATTCCAAACAATGAAATTTTCATTGATTAGCCTATCTGGAGGGCTGTGCCCACTTGTCAATGCTTACATTATACTAGAAATCTCATTGGAATTCAGAATACATAAAAGTTTCCTGTCTTAAATACCTAAATGAATGTTTAATGGGGGGATTGATAGCTTACCTGCTGCTAATTAACGGAAGGTTCAGGCAGTTTAATGCGAATTAAATTTCAGAATGCATACATTTGTCAGCCTTGAAAAATTAATGAACAGTTATTGAAATGGTAGTAGTAGTAGTAGTAGTGACATATTGTGACAATGACATTGAACCATTATTTGTAGGATTGCGCCACACTTTCCTGGTATGTCTGGTCACACATGTATTGGTTTATAACCAGGTTTACTCACCCTCAATTTCTGGTGCAAGCAGAGGGAACTTTATAAGGGTCTTAACCTGTTTATCCATTGCTTGGGGCCTGTTCCTGGGCATCAGTGCCTGCCCACAGGCTGAAGGGCATGGAATACTGTACATCTGGGTTTCAGTCTGAGATCATAAGTCCTGTATCACGGTAGTCATAATTTTATGCAGTCCATAGATTATGCATGTTGCCTTGTTATAATTCTTGTTTGCTGTTTTCTTAACATTATGTGACAGAAATATAGTTTAGAAATTATCAATCATTTAATTTTCAATTTATTTAATGAATGAGTCACTGATTGACAGTTTGATACTTTTACTGTACAGGAAATATCTATCAAATTATTGTACATGACTGTATCTACTTTCGGCTTTGAAAACAGCAAACATGTTTGTTTGACCGAATTTGTGCAGTATGTAGACAGATTTTTTTCATTTTTAGCTCACCTGAGCACAAAGTGCTCAAAGGTGTTGCCTTTGGGATGCCCCTTGTCTGTCGTCTGTCTGTCTACATCCACATTACTAGAAGTCACATTTGACACCCAATCTTCATGAAAATAGGTCAGAACATTTTATCTCTATGATTTCAAAGACATATGCAAATATAGGATAAAAACTAGGTCACATGGTCAAATCAAAGAAAAATGTTGTTAACAGTCTAGATTTCACATTTATTAAACCAGCATGATGAAAAATGGTCAAAATGTTTGTCTCAATGATTTCTAGGTCAGCTTTGGATCAGGGTCACCTTCAGTTAAAAACTAGGTCTAAGGGTCAAATGAAAGAAAAAAATATTGTTTACACACTACAGGACAAGTTTAATATCCATTCTTCATGAAAATTAGTCAGAGTGTTTGTCCCAATGATTTCTAGGTCAAGTTTGAAACTGGGTCACTTGGGATCAAAAACTAGGTCATTAGAACAAATCAAATTAAAACCTTGTTAACAGACTGGATTCCACATTTAATGCCCAATTGTCATGAAACTTTTTCAAAGTGTTTGTCTTGATTTCTGTGTCAAGATCAAATGTGGGTAACCTGTGATTAAAAACTATGTCACCAGGTCAAATCCAAGAAAACTCTTGTTGATACTCTAGTAGTGCAGTCACATTTTATAGCCAATCATCATGGCATTGGTCTGAATGTTTGTCTTGTCAGAGTTTTTAAGGTTGAATTTCGAACACATTGGGTCATAAGTAGGTCATGAACTCAGGTGAGCATTATAGGGCCATCTTAGCTCACTTGTTAATAAATATACATTTAATAAAAGGCAGATGTGATGGCAAAGACTTTTGTTCTAGGTTATGAAGAGTTAGAACCTACACTGGAATCTCTGGGTCAAACTTTCAAGACGTAAACCTTCATGGCATGATCCCATCACCCCTTGCAGTTAGAATAACAGCTTTACTATTCAGTCAAGTTGTGGAAGTCATTTGTATCTACAGTGCAACCTCTCAGGAGCAAAACACCCTTGGTAACCAGAAGTATGTTTGTTGTCGAGAGGTATTGTTCTGGAGAGGTTGAGTCTTTATATAATTGACACAATTGGAAAGAAAATGTGTGTCTTGTAGGGAGGTTGTTGCTCTAGGAAGGTGTCATTGGAGAAGTTGGACTGTATTTTTTAATGTCTGACGATCTCTTGGATGTAGCACTTACTGGTATTACCAAGAAATATGTATTTATTACTGACAAAGTTAAACCATTATTTGTACCATTATTTTAGTTAGTTAGTATTTTTATCTAGAGAAGTGTGTAGAAGTGACACAAGACTGTGTTTGTCAACATTGCTTTAGAGTAAATAGAACACGGTCCCTTCATTACTCTATCAGTATGTTCAGTACTTTATATCGAGTACATTTTAAAGTGAACATTGGCCTTTAAAGGCTCTAAGGAATCTTATTAAAGGTATTTTATGTCTGTTTTAAAAAATAGCGCTGTTTTGCTGTTTAATTTGTAGATATGTTGAAACATGACTTGAGTTTTCTTCATTCCACCAGCTGATCTTCATTAGTCTCTGTCTGAACACATTCTTTTCCGACAACAAAGTTTGCGTTTTGAATTTTAATTAGAGGGTTTTGTATTGTTAGACGAAATGTAGAACTGGACATTTATTGTACTTTCAAGTAAGGGGTTAGATAGTATTTCAAATAATTCTCATTCATATAACAATACCTGCTGCAATTTGTGAAGTTTGACCATGGGTCAAGCGTGCATGACGCAGCCCACATGCAGGGAAAATTGAATCAACAAATTCTTAAGCCATGATTTGATTCAATTTTGTCTGAAACATGGCCTTGACTTAATTGAACATTGTCAGAATTTTCTATAGGTGACATTTTCTTTTGAGGAATTTTTAGCGGCTATAAATGTTGAGAATGCTGGACGTGTCTGGACATCAAATTGTGACTAACATAAACTTGATATGAAAAGATGTTATAATTTTAATTTCAACATAAAGCAAAATAATAGGTAATTGTTTAAATTCAAGATAATTATCATAATTATTTTCAGTGAGAAAATTAATAACAATTTCATACTCCATGTCATCATATTTGAAGCATCATTTATTAAAGAATTCTATATTCATTTTTCTGAAGAATCACTTGAATAATTTAAGGTTTTCGACAATGGCAAGACATACTTTTTTGTTACAATTACTACTGTTTGATATTAAGTTTTGCATAATTTGTGTAAAAATTCAAGGAGCTGATAATTACAATACAGTGGTTGGTCGCTTTATTTCAAAGCTGACCAATCAGAAGACAGGGATTTGAGATCATTCACTGAACTTTAAACTTTGTAAAGAAATTGAGGAAATTCATCCAAATTTTACAATTTTGTAAATTAACTGCAAGACAAAAGAGTTAGTAATTCAGAACCATCACATTGTAAAGGAGTTTATTACCTGCTGTAGTTGGCAGTAAACCCAGATACCTATACACGTATACCATTTTATTTCATCAAAGAAAACAACAAAATACATGCAATGGACTGAGCAGATTATATTTTATTTCCTTCTTCAGATTTCACTCTAAATGACCTTACAGACAAAGCACCTTTAATTCCCCTGTACAAAGAAAATTATTGTTTCTGGTTGTATTTGTTTTTGCAATTTTATGTAAAATATAATCCGAATTATAAACTGTTAACGACCCAATTTTGCGTAATCTTGACATAATTTGTTTAGATTTTATAGATTATATTTAAACTTGGCAGATTAAGTTGATTTTGTTTATAGTAGGCATTCTGTGCAAAACATCCATGTTTGAGTGTACAAGTTTCTTCTTCAAGCTTGTGCTCAATTCACACATCTGAAATTTAGCGCTTATCTTACATTATATTATGTGCAAGATAAAAAGATTTGAAGGTTTGTCAATATTAGCTTTGTTTCTTCATGGGTTTGGTTTAGAATCTTTCCTTGAACTTGACTGCACTATTTGACTTCTAATATTGCCAATCATGGGGGATCAACATTATTATAGATGGAGCATGTTGTTCCACAGACACTTGTTGCTTATCATTATAGCTACCATATATAGGACCATAGGATAATGGTATCGTGCAAGAATGGAAAACTCTTAAGCAAGTAAATTGATAAAATTTCTATTAATGAGTAAATATTGATACCTGTTTTCTTGGCTAAATAAGGACTTGGCCCATTTCATGCTAGAATCAAGGGCACATTGTGTCAGTAAACAAATATTGATTATTGCCCCATGTTTACAAAGCTCTCAGAGCTGCTTTACAGCATCTTAACAAGTTCACTGTCCTAAATAAAGATTGTTCAAGGAGCAAGAAGTAGGAACACCAGAGGACATTGTGTCATTGCCGATTTTGTAAGTGCACTGAATGACAAGCACAAAACAAATACACTGTTTCAAGACAAGGATTTTTGCTGCTTTCTGATAAGGAATAATTGATGATTATCTGTCTTGTCAAGGACAAGACTTTTAGTGTGAAAGGTTCAAACAGCATCAAGTGGGATTGTATTTTTGTTTCATTTTTTTTTTATCATGAAATTTGGTGGGAATGTTTTGTGGTATCAAATACAAAGTCATTATGTCAGATTTTGGGGAAATCTTTTAAACACTTTGAAGGCCATATTTACTGTTCTTCATGAAACTTTAGCAGAATGTTTACATTATGAATTATAGGTCAAAGTTTAACTGTGTCAAGTTTGGTAATAATAAACAAGGCAAAGTTAAAGAAAAACATGAATATTATGAAGGATCTATGTTTGGTGTAATTTCAATGTACTAGAGCTGAGTGTTTGTATAATATCTGTCAGTTCTGAAACTAAATAATGTAAGATCACTTAAACTAGGTAATTAGGTCAAATCAATTAGGAAATCTAATGAACTCTATGGAGGTGTGAAGTCATAATTTTTTCCTTTATATTTTAATCTTCATGTCATGTAGGCCCATCTTAAACACAATGTCATGTAGACTCTGCAGTAATCATATTTTCACCAAGTGAATTTATTGTAGCCACTTACCAGGGGTTAAGTCACAAGCCATGGCAGCCAGTGCTCCTATAGAGCCTTGGCAGCAATCACTGCTCTTGGTATAGTCATTTAAACCACTATATACTTAGTGACCAGTTTTGTTATCTCCCTTCTCTGTCTGCTTAGAAAGGTTTATAATTCAGACTGGCATATTTCTAAGCGTTTTAGTAGGTTTAATTTGCATCCAAATGTCAGTGTTCCTTGGATAGTTTGATACAATTGTGGAAAATGATACATAATAAAATAAAATAAAATAAACATTATGGTCTAATGATACAAAATGATGTGAAAACTTTCTGATTTGAAATTACATGTGCTACCATATTTAGAGCATATTAAGTCAGTTTATGACTTGAAATTGTTCATGCGCAAGTGATGGATATCACGCAAAAAGGCTCAGTTTGTTTCTACCATACTTGGCGTAGTTTTTGATACATCATTCCTACGTTGACATGATAGTTGCGGGACTTAAATGCTACATTTTATTTTGATGCATTGCAATTTAATGACAGAATCAAGTAAAACATGTCCAAGTATGAACATTTTGTTAATGTACCATGACAGAAACATTGTAAAGTTGTGGATACTGTCAACCTGCTTATGAAACTATGGAAATTTAGCAATGTCTTATAATATAAAACAGTGGTAGTTTGTTAATGTTTTACATGTTTCAAATAGGTCAAACCAAAATTTACTGCTTCAAAGTCCCCTGTTATTGAGGGGTCGTGTACAGGTGTTTTGAACTGTTCAATGTTTTGTGTTCAGGTCCTACTAAATGGGGGGGGGGGGAGCATAGCACTATCAACAGTTTTGTTAGTCTATTGATGGGTATACTATAGAGAGGTGCTAAAAATTGCCAAAAGAATTCCTATATGTAGTGTCATGATGTTGGTGTCACAAAAATTAGAGGTGACCACAATGGTTGTTGCGTGATTGGCACAGTCTACTGGTCACTCCATAATTTTACCACATTGCAGCGGCACTACAGTCAGTCTGAAAGTATTAGAAGTTCTTAAACATAACAACAATGCAGTCTGACAAAATTAATCGTTGTAAGTCAAAGGTCAAGGTTGATTACTATGACTGTCAAGTTAGTGATTTGTATGTCATAACATTAAAAAGCATTGTAGAGAATTAGGTTGTGTCAGACCAGTAGACTGATGAAACCTTCGTAGTTGATTTTGGTCATCATCCCTTGTCTCTGCTGGACTCAGTGCAGATGAACCTGTCTCAGGGCAGATGAACCTGTACTGACAGATGAACCTGTAATGACAGATGAAAATACAAACAATAGCCTGTGGTGGTGTGACAGAATCCTTGTACAGTTTTCATTCTGGGTACTAACAGTCACCGTGGATAGTGCTCTAATAAATGGCTATGTTGTTGTTTTTTTTTGTCAGATTTAGGTGATGTCATAACCTGCATGCGAATAAACCCTGATTTCTGTCACTTAATTAGCTTGTTGACAGTTTTTGTTTGATGGTCGTGAGTTTTGACAGCAGTTGATCACAGTGATGTAAGGTAGTGTTGCAGGCAATTAACCTAATAGCAGGCCATTATTATGTATACCTTGACAGAATTATGTTACAATATTGAAAAGGGTAACACTGTTCGCCTTGTTAATGTCCCATTTGTTCATGATAATTGTATACAAATTGTAAGGAATTGTAAATTTTTATTGATGATTGACAGGCAATCATAACCAATATTAATTAAATTGAGTGTCAAATGAATTAACAGTAACTTTATTGAACTTGTCAAACAGGGTAAAGCCTAAAAGGGTATACAATACTGGGTAGGGTTGGAATTGATGTTCCAAGATCATGCTAGGTTTACATCCATGTTAGCTTGCATGCTATGGCTAGGGATTGCATGGCTTTTGGAACAGTAACATTGAAGTAAAAGTAGTATATACTTTATTCATAGGTTTTAGTTATAGGCATAAAAAATGCCTTACAGAATTATAACCGAATCAGGAGGAAACCTAATGGAGCAGTCAACTAAATTGGAGCTGATGAAGTGGTACATTACCAGCTTGGATATACCATGCTTTATTTTTCATGTTACACATATTGCGTTAGTAATGCATAAAGTTATTTGATGCAGAGCATGAGTATCCTTGTGCTTGAATTGAATGTCAATGAACTTTTAGATGCATGCAGTCACACCCTGTTATAAAATAAATATGTAACCATGCAAGAACGTGAGGTTGCATTTTTAAAATTTCAGATATTTAGATAAACTGTTTTTTAAATGATGGGGTTCAATTTTTTTACCCAATATGTAAGTTATATAGTATAAAAAAAATTCTCTGCGTAAATATGAAGAATTTAATTGTTGAATTAATATTAGCATTTTATCATTTTTATGTTAGCTTTATGGAGAGCGTCTAACAATTTCATAAGCTTTATATTAAATCAAATCAGATTATTTTTTCCTATTTCAAGCAACGATGAACATGTTATAAAAAATCTACATTTTAATCTTAACCATTAAAGCAGCTTTGAATCTCGTGCGGCAACCAGTGTTGTTACCAGGAAAATGTGAATAAACTGCGTCACAGAAGTACAAAGTTCAGTGACTAATTTCTTGCCTAATATGTTAATTAGTGTATTAATAAGGTAATATTTAAATTGATTATTTAACTTCAATAAAAATCATAATGCATATTTATAACAATGTGACAATATGATGAAACTGTTTCAAGAGATTACAGACTTGTATGCACCATGAACTGCAGTCAAAGGTCAAATGAGTTACTAGGTCAAACCAGTCTAAAGCTGCATGATGCTTCATTGTCAGATCAGTCTGTATTAAACTTGGTCAAAATATTTCTAAAGATCCAAGTGCAGATTGCCTGAAATGGGGAAAGCTATCTAGGCAGAATTTGCCGCAGCTCTGCTTGAGATTTGGCACCCAAAATTAACTATTTGGCAATTGTGAGGGTGGCATCTCCTGCAAAAAAATCTCTCTTTTAACTAACGTTTAACTAAGCATTATGGGAGAAATGCTGGGGTTGGTCATAGCTGGCCTTAAGGGCTAAAGACTAGACCTAATAAACCCAGTTCAGTTCAGTTAATTGCTCTTAATTTAGAGTTAAGGTTGGGTTGGTAGGTTGTTCTTATGAAAAACCTCATGAACACAGTGAAGACACCAGGATTTTTTTAACAATTTTTACAAAAGACAATAAGGTATTATGTAAAGGTGACCTGACTCACTTTGATGCTTTGTAATACCATTTCGGACAATGAACATTGAGATAGCATTAACACAGCATAAAGACTGGTGGTATGGTGTATTAAAGTGTTCTTTTCATTGTTGCATAACAAAAACCAAACAAAAACAACAGCATAATTATGAAGCAGTATAAGCTATATATCTACGTGACATAATACAAAATATCCTATTTATATAATTACCATAATAATAGGACAAGATAAAGGTAATATTATCACAAAGGTTTAGTAATAAAGTCATGAGTGTATAAGTAATTTTAGAAAAAAAGCTTGGATTACAACATGATAAGTGTATTATTTTCCCATCCTTGCATATTGTGTTGCACGATATTATCTGTAATAGATCCTACAGACAAAAACATCTTTTCAATGGTTTCAAAACAGTTACAGTCCTGATGCAGTATTTTCTCCCTTTTTTGTAGCTGTTTAAATTTCCTTATATATACAAATACAAGAGTAATGAATATGAAAATTAAACAAACTACACCCTGTTTGTGTCACGATCAGGCATTATCTGTAGCTGTAAAAATTAATATCAATTTTATTGCATTTTAATGTTTTCCATTTAATGGTGAAATGGTGAATTACGACCAAATGATCTGTCGCAAGATAATAACACTACATTAATTTTTCCTTGCATAAAAATGTTGTTTTGAAGATTTTCTAAGTTATGACTATGTATGAATACTAAACTTAAATTGATAAATCTGCTGATTTATTTACTGACTTGTCCACCTCTATAACCACCTTCACAGGAGTGAGTATGGGGAGTATATTGCTGTTCAGCTGTCGGTTGGTTTGTCCATCAGAAGATCTTTGGTTTTTGGTCAATAACTTGAAAAGGCTTTAATCCATAGGTCTCAAATTTGGTAGAGACATTAAGGTCACTAGGTCAATGTTTATAGTCATTGTGATGTTCCGTTTAAAAAAATGTTTCCGTTTACTTACTCCACAATATATTGACCCACTGTCTTCAAACTTTCAAAACTTATTGGTTATGACCCTTGCTGATGGTTATGACCCCTGCTGATCCCTGTTGACTTTGAGGTCACAAGGTCAGATCTATAGCTTTCCCAACTTGGTGGGGATATTGGTAGAGTAGTTATTTTAGAATCAGCAGTTTCTTGTGTTGAAGTTGGGGGTGGGTGGAGGAGGTGGGCATATGCTACATGTATGTATGTTACGAACATCTCTTGCTGACTTTTTGTAGTGTATGTAAACATTCAGCATTCAGGTTGATCATGCTCTGGTCATTATGGTTAGGTTAGGTAACTTGTAAAGTTTAGGGTAAGGTATTGGGTTTAAGTACACGTCTGCTGTCATAGGAATTCATTATGACTGCTTGCAGTTCAGGCATTCTTTAAATATGCTTAACTTTTCTAATTGATTTTACTTGTGCATATTGTCAGGAAACCTCATTAGTTTCAAGATCCTAGTTTGTGAAAAGACTTGCCATTGTTCTCATAAATGGCCAGAGGGATTTCAATCAAACTTGACAGAAATAATCTTTACAAAACTTAGTTAAGCCTTTCATCAGAAAACTTTGGAAGGGTCAAGGTCACTGTTACTAAAATTAGAATTTGTTCTCATTTGATGAGTGTTAGTTTTAGTCACAAAGAAAAAGGATCAGTTAGTTGCAAGACGAACAACATTTTTGTACACAGATGCAAATCTTTATACATTCCAGTACTGTACATCTGTGGGTAATGGGGATGCAGAAAAACATATTCCCCACCCAACTTAAAAACAACCAAGTAAATTTATGCAAACATATTATGAAAAAAATTAAATTTCCTTGTATTTTTCATTAGATAAGTTGCATCATATTTGTAAACACCATGCAGTTGTCAAGGTTCTGTTACTGTTGTGTCATCCTTGATGTCATTTTAATGACAAAAAATACAATTTATGATGTATCAACGTATCTCAAATTTAGCAAAATTCAGTGTATTTGAGATCATGTTTTAAGCTGTAATGAAAAGCATATATGTAAACATGTATGTAAGTAAATATTAGCTGTGCTTGCATGGCAAAATGTGTACACTCATGTAACATATTACATACTACTACCATGTCTTACAATCCTTAAGCTGTATGGCATTGCCACGCGTTACAGTCATTTTTAAAGGAAATTGCAATGGCTTGCAGTATTCCTGTTCCATGATTCTGTCCTTAATTGCATGATAATGCCATGGCTTTAAGTCCTTTAGTTGCATGGTATTACCAGTCTTTTAGTTTATTGGTATTAAAATGGCTTACAGTATATGGCATTGCCATGGCATTCAGTTTTTTAGTTGCATGGTATTGCCATGGCGGACAGTCTTTTAGTTGCATGGTATTGAAATGGCTTACAGTCCTTTAGTTGCATGGTATTGCCATGGTATACAGTCCTTTAGTTAAATGGTATTGTCTTTAGCTGCATGGTATTGCCATGGCATACATTCTTTTAATTGAATGGTATTGAAATAGCTTACAGTACTTTAGTTGCATGGTATTGCAATGGTATACAGTCCTTTAGTTGAATGGTATTGTCTTTAGTTGCATGATATTGCCATGGCATACAGTCCTTTAGTTAAATGGTATTGTCTTTAGTTGCATGATATTGCCATGGCTTACAGTCCTTTAGTTAAATGGTATTGTCTTTAGTTGCATGATATTGCCATGGCTTTAAGTCCTTTAGTTGAATGGTATTGTGGATTGCAGTCTTTTAGTTGAATGGCATTGAAATGACTTACAGTCCTTAAGTTGCATGGTATTGCCATCACATACAGTCCTTTAGTTGAATGGTATTGAAATAGCTTACAGTCCTTTAGTTGCATGGTATTGCCATGGTATACAGTCCTTTAGTTGAATGGTATTGTCTTTAGCTGCATGGTATTGCCATGGCATACATTCTTTTAGTTGAATAGTATTGTCTTTAGTTGCATGGTAATACCATGGATTGCAGTCCTTTAGTTGAATGGTATTGAAATGACTTACAGTCCTTTAGCTGCATGGTATTGTCTTTAGTTTCATGGTATTGCCGTGGCTTGCAGTCCTTAAGGTGCAATTGGTATCTGCAATTTGCTCTATCTGTTGAATATAAGAAATATATTGATTTTTTTCCATTTGGACTTTTTAATTAAGCAGTTTGATTTCAGGGTTTATTCATCTTTTCACATGTTTTCTTCCTATTTCTTTTTTGTGGAATTATTTTAATATTCTACAAGGAAATATTTGTGGTCTAAGACTGCTTGGACTGTATCCAGGAAAATAAAGGAGAAACATCTCAAACTGAATTTTCTTCTTAATTTTTCATTTAAAACACACCCTGAGAAAGTATAATAATATATAGAGAAACTGATAACCCCAATTACCTTTGCTATAAAGAATGAAGTGTAATAAAAGTGGATCAGATCCTATCTATATCAAACATGGCTGTGTTCCAACCTATTGTTTGTCATATACTTATCTTTCCTTTGTATTTGAAAAGTTTGTTGGAGTGAAATAGATGGCAGAAAGATTGGAGATTTATCAACTTCTGCTATTTCATAAAATTCAATTTCAGCTTGACATGCAAATATATTGAATATCCCTGAAAAGTGACAGGACCTATTGAGTGTTTCTAAAAGTATTAACAGTACCAAATGAGATCTTAATTACATTCTTTACAGCTCACCCAAAATGTCACAGGTTCAAACCCTGATGGGGAGAAATCAATTGTGCCACATAGTTCATTTGTAATTGATGGTTGCAATGTACCAAATGAAGTGACTTTTTTGTTCATTTTATCTAACTGCTAATGGCTTTAACCTTTTTTATTTCCCATCATATATTACTGCTGACTGCAAATGCAATACTTCTCTCAACCTCTCATGGTTCATCAAATATTACTGCTGACTGCAAGTGCAATACTTCTCTCAACCTCTCATGGCTCATCAAATATTACTGCTGACTGCAAATGCAATACTTCTCTCAACCTCTCATGGTTCATCAAATATTACTGCTGACTGCAAATGCAATACTTCTCTCAACCTCTCATGGCTCATCATATATTACTGCTGACTGCAAATGTAACACTTCTCTCAACCTGTCATGGCTCATCATATATTACTGCTGACTGCAAATGCAATACTTCTCTCAACCTCTCATGGCTCATCATATATTACTGCTGACTGCAAATGCAATACTTCTCTCAACCTCTCATGGTTATCTTATTTATGCTGACTGCAAATGTAACACTTCTCTCAACCTCTCATGGCTCATCAAATATATTACTGCTGACTGCAAATGTAATACTTCTCTCAACCTCTCATGGTTCATCTTATATTACTGCTGACTGCAAATGCAATACTTCTCTCAACCTCTCATGGTTCATCATACTATTACTGCTGACTGCAAATGTAACACTTCTCTCAACCTCTCATGGTTCATCATATATTACTGCTGACTGCAAATGCAATACTTCTCTCAACCTCTCATGGCTCATCATATATTACTGCTGACTGCAAATGCAATACTTCTCTCAACCTCTCATGGCTCATCAAATATTACTGCTGACTGCAAATGCAATACTTCTCTCAACCTCTCATGGCTCATCAAATATTACTGCTGACTGCAAATGCAACACTTCTCTCAACCTCTCATGGTTCATCATATATTACCGCTGACTGCAAATGTAATACTTCTCTCAACCTCTCATGGTTCATCATATATTACCGCTGACTGCAAATGTAACACTTCTCTCAACCTCTCATGGTTCATCATATATTACTGCTGACTGCAAATGTAATACTTCTCTCAACCTCTCATGGTTCATCATATATTACCGCTGACTGCAAATGTAACACTTCTCTCAACCTCTCATGGTTCATCAAATATTACTGCTGACTGCAAATGTAATACTTCTCTCAACTGTATATGCAATACTTCTCTCAACCTCTCATGGTTCATCATATATTACTGCTGACTGCAAATGTAACACTTCTCTCAACCTCTCATGGTTCATCATATATTACCGCTGACTGCAAATACAATACTTCTCTCAACCTCTCATGGTTCATAAATATTACTGCTGACTGCAAATGTAACACTTCTCTCAACTTCTCATGGTTCATCATATATTACTGCTGACTGCAAATGTAATACTTCTCTCAACCTCTCATGGTTCATCATATATTACTGCTGACTGCAAATGTAATACTTCTCTCAACCTCTCATGGTTCATCATATATTACTGCTGACTGCAAATGTAATACTTCTCTCAACCTCTCATGGTTCATCATATATTACTGCTGACTGCAAATGTAATACTTCTCTCAACCTCTCATGGTTCATCATATATTACTGCTGACTGCAAATGTAACACTTCTCTCAACCTCTCATGGTTCATCATATATTACTGCTGACTGCAAATGTAACACTTCTCTCAACCTCTCATGGTTCATCAAATATTACTGCTGACTGCAAATGCAATACTTCTCTCGACCTCTCATGGTTCATCAAATATTACTGCTGACTGCAAATGTAATACTTCTCTCAACTGCAAATGCAACACTTCTCTCAACCTCTCATGGTTCATCAAATATTACTGCTGACTGCAAATGTAATACTTCTCTCAACTGTAAATGCAATACTTCTCTCAACCTCTCATGGTTCATCAAATATTACTGCTGACTGCAAATGTAATACTTCTCTCGACTTCTCATGGTTCATCAAATATTACTGCTGACTGCAAATGTAATACTTCTCTCAACTGTAAATGCAATACTTCTCTCAACTGTAAATGCAATACTTCTCTCAACCTCTCGGTTCATCATATATTACTGCTGACTGCAAATGCAACACTTCTCTCAACTGCAAATGCAACACTTCTCTCAACCTCTTATGGTTCATAAACTATTACTGCTGACTGCATATTCAATACAACAAACTCTCATGGTTCATCAAATATTAGTGCTGACTGCAAGTGCAAAACTTCCCATAACCTCGCTTGGTTCATCAAATATTGCTGCCGACTACACTGCAGTTACTTCCCACAAACAGGTTCTGTTCCAGGAGCTGCTGAGATCAGACACATATCTTCTTCCAATGATCTTTGAGAAGTTTTACTCAAAGCAGTATTTACTAACAGTTTCTTGAAATTTTTGCTGAAATTGAAAGTGTGAAAATGTTTACCATACATGTATTATATGATGTCATTGCATTTAATAAAGGCAAAACATTAATATTCCATATATCTGAGTTATGCTGATAGCACTGCAACTTCAGATTTCTATGCTGGAGCCTCAAATGCAGAGACTTGAGCTTTCAGGCCAAGTAGACAGCAGTCTTTATGTGATATTCATATTGATAGAAGAAAAATCAGAGAGAAAATATAGGTGACAAGCAAAACAATTAAAAAGATTTTATTCAACTTTTCAAGTGTATGGTAGAGTTGAATTAAATAGTTTATATAGAAAATTAATACAGTTTTACAAGGCATTGACCATGTGTTTGCCCTAGATTTATTTTCATTTGTAAAATGGATATAGTTTAGCCTGAAGCCAATGAAATTTACTTTTCCCTATTGTATTGAATGCATGTTTCACAATACCATTTTATGTACAAAATTACATGTCTGTGCTATGTTTTCCTTCAGTGTCTCACAGCCATAGCTTTTGACAACAACTTGACAATGGACCCCCAGGGAGAGAGGGTGTTGATTATCCTATTCCTGAACCCAATTATCACCCAGGTGCTTGCAGGTCCACTTGATTATGTACACAGAGGTAAGTAATGTCCTTCAAGATTGGGAACATTATTCCTGAAGTGGTGAAGGGCATTGAACTATTTCATGGGAAACTGGTGATTGTGTTACAAAAACTAATCTAAGATAATCATAAGGTTGATGATAACATGGCCAAAAGGTTAGAAAAATAAACCAAAGTTCAGATTCTGCAATAAAAGATTTATTTGTTATTTTCCCTGGCAATGTTATATATTATTAAAGTAAAAGATGTTCCAGGTGCAAGCAAGGTTAATAATCGACCAAATCAGTAGATATAATGAGAAAGATTTTTATATGAAATAAGGATGTTTAGACCAGTAAAATCACCTGACTAAATCTTACCAAAGCTTTGATGACTGAATTAGCAGTTGCAGTTTTTGCTTTTAGCCACCATATGCGATCTAAATTTTACCAATGCCATGATACTTGACATAGCAACTGCACTTTTAGCTCTCGGTGATGATACTGGTATCATCAGCATTTGAAGGCTTGCCGGTTTTACAAGATCTGACAACAGTGTTGAGTTACTTGATACAGATCTTGCCAGGTGATCCGGTGTCCAGCTTTGTCATCGTTCAGGTGACAAAACCCAGGTCAATGTTTATCCTGATGTAACAAGGCATAATTACATTCCACCTGTAATCTTTACAACCACAAGATAGACCAATTTCTTATCAGTCCATAAAGATAGAGTATATATTTAAATGGTAAAACTGAGGTAAAATGTAGAAAATTTTACATCAATTTAGGTCAGTTTACACATATTTAGTTTGCTGAGTGTGCAAATTGTTGTCTCGCCTGGCTTGGGAAGACAGGACTGTTTTCAGCTTACAGGATATTTGAGGAATATTCTACTTACACAAAATATTGTCTGCTTGTTTTTGATGGACATAGATCAGTCTGAGCATCTGCCCGGTGTTGTAGACTTATCAACTGCAGGCAAAACATTTTTCTTTATACATTTATAGTACTGGTTGATAAGCCATATCTGTACAAAGTCGGAATGAATATGTAGGAATATGCATAGCTTTTTGTGATGATTCGGCAATATTTGGGGGGAATTATCAACTGCAGGCGTATTGATTTGTCCTTGACCTATGATTCAGAAGTACTTTCAAATCAATTTATAATTAATAGTTTTGGGAAAAACAGCTTTAAGCAAAAGTGGTTTTAGGATTTTCTTTTAATCACACTCATCAACATGTGATTTAAAAAGCAAGAAGTACAGGCAACCTATACATTTAAGATGTAGGTTTTGTCAACATCTGAGACAGCAGTTATTAAAGTACACCTATTGATCGGTTGCCATGGTAAATTTATCAGGTACTGTAAAAATTGTTTTTAAGTCTGGAATGCAAGAAAGTCTGTTCTCCATGGTTGAGTGCGGCTGGAATCATAACTTGAAATCCCTGTAACCTCTCATAGATTGAGGTTCATGAGTTCGAGACTTTGTACCGACTATGTTTCTTGTGAGAAAGTTGACAATTTCTTACCTAGGATAGGGATGTTTTAGAGTACTGTTATTTTGGGCAGTTTACAATGCTGTTGTATTACATGACAGAAGTTCTGAGTGCCTTTGTTACTGAGTTACCTAAAACATTAAATGCAGCATTTCCTTCACAGATTTTACATTTTCAACAATCTGAGACAAAGTCAGAATAATTTATGAACTATAAGTACTATAAGTTTGGCACTTGAACTTTTGTAGACATTTATCTATATAGAGCTGTATTATCTTTGAACTTTTATGTGAAATATGCATTTGTTAATAGAAGTACATTCATTGTGGCATCTTTCATTCACAATATCAATGAACACTGAATGTAAAAAGGTAACTTTTTTTGTTGCCACTTTTGGGAGACACTTTTCCAAATATTTGAATGTGCAAGCAAATGGAGTGTTTATATATGTTTATATCCCTTATAATTTGGATATCCCATAATCTCAAGGGGCAATATAGTATGATTTGTGACCACCTTGGCAACTGCAGTTAGTTCAGTTAGGTTGGCATGCGCATTTCCTGGCTAGTTATTTTCTCCATAAGACATCGGTCTCACAAGTGGATAACCAGTCTGACATCACTCTAAAAACTGGATGACCAGTCTAGCATCAAATTCATAACTGGATAACCAGTCTGACTTCAGTCTCATAACTGGATAACCAGTCTAGCATCACTCTAATAACTCGATAACCAGTCTGACTACAGTCTCATAACTGGATAACCAATCTAACATCACTCTTATAACTCGATAACCAGTCTGACTTCAGTCTCACAACTGAGTAGCCAGTCTGTCATCACTAATAACTTGATAACCAGTCTGACTACAGTCTCATAACTGGATAGCCAGTCTAACATCACTCTAATAACTCAATAACCAGTCTGACTACAGTCTCTTAACTGGATAACCAGTCTAACATCACTCTTATAACTTGATAACCAGTCAAATTTCAGTCTAATAACTCGATAACCAATTTGACATGTTGGTAACACAAAGGATTCACCCTATATTAAAAGTTTGTCCTTTCAAGTGATAAAATTAACCCTGTTCTGTTTCAGGCTAGGCTAGAGGTGCCAACATGACTTTGGACTTTACTGATGGCCAAATTTTTATTTAGTCTAGGTAAGGACTGGGTTAAAGCACATGCACTATAAAGTACTTAAAATGTTCTTTATCTTCAGTAACATACATTTATACAGGTACTTATAATGTTTAAACACCAAACTTGTTTTTGGTAATTTAAGATTTATAGGTTTCATAATCCTGTCATGTAAAAATTTGGGGGGTTTTTTATCCATTAAAAAATATTAGATTTTTTTAATGAAAATTTATTTAATTACATATATTTACATATCATAATAAAGCACATGCATACAATTAAATAACATAATTGTGTGAATTTGTGCATAGAGAGTGATTCACTGTCGCAATTGTTTTAATCTGTTGTTATAATCTGTGAATTAAGTATTTGGCATGGTAACTCTCTGGAGACTTGTAGAATAAATCAATCTTAAAACATTCACCCAAAACTGAAATGAATGGAGGCAGTTTTTGTTTGGCATTTTGTGATAATAAAATCAGACACTGTGATATATTGCTGAGGCAGAATGTTTATTTTTATACAGTGTTCCTGCTATTTTCTCAGAAATTGATTTTTCTTCTGGTTAATGTAACAACTTCGGTGTTGTGGTTACTTAGTGGAAAATGCTAGTGACTTGTAAAGTGCTTCTAATTTAGTGTTTGTTTTTGCATTATTGCTAAATATCATAGACAAAGTACTTGGACAGCTGATTGGGTCAAATATTCTTTCGCTTTTACTTTGTGAATTTGAAGGTCCATGCTTGGAATAAAACAAAAACCCACAAACTTTTGACAGTGCCAACTAATGTTTCATGTTGTGAAAGTTCTGCTATTTAAATACCATCTAACATTAAGACTGCTTTCAATGTTAGGATCAATCACTTCGGAATTAAACAGTCAGTTTCATGTAATAGTAAATAGGTCTTGGTAATAAAATACCATTTTATAACACAATGTCCAAAGGCTGGTCTTATTATAGAAACTCTGTATATGATTTAGATTGTTAATATGTTTATTAATTGTTAATTGTTTCAACGAAGTAAGTCAGGGAGGTATTACATCCATATCATAAAAGCCTTAAGTGTGTACATTTTGTAAATGTTGTGTTCTTTGAAGCAATTACTGCACAGTGATCAATCAGTGGCTTATTTTGATCAGACAATGTGAAAATTTGCATGAGAGCTTTTAGTTTTCAAGACTAATTTTTTTTTACCAAGGCTGGATAATAGTGACTATACATGTATATAATTATGGTAAACTTGTGCTTCATTATTGATACATCTCGGTTGGAAGCACATCCAGGAAGTTGAATGACAACAGACACAAAGTTCAATGGTTTTATTTTTTAAATGACACTTAATCTATAAACAATACCCTAAATGGATCATCTTGAAACCTTGTTAGTTCAAAATTATCACCTTAATTGAGTTTTGAGTCACTTTTTACTTGGGCCTTTTGTTTTCACAGGTAATATTGTATGACTGGCAGGTTTACAACTGTAAGATTTCACCTGGCAATAGGTTCTTATCAAGATGTGGGCTTTATTTCTTATATAGCACGCCTATATCAGAAAATATGCCATCACATAGCTTATCCTTTTGTTTATTTGAACAACATGCCAAATTACGTGGATGGCCAGATAACTTTGAAGTCAGAATGAAATGTTTCATTCAAGATGAGTTGTAAGCTAGATTTATTAAAGAAACCTGACCGATAAAACCCTCAGAGACAGTCTGCTCTCTGTGTAGTTTGCCAACATTTTTGTTGGCAAAGAGTTGAGTTAGGCTCATTTTAGAATCATATATCATTCGGGATTTATAATGTACAAATTAGAGAAAATTGCTGGTGAATTTATATAATAGGTACCATTATCATACCAAGCTTATAGTTTCTAGCTGTCATTGCTGTAATGTATGTAATATTCTGTTCTTTTCTGTGTAATCATGTAGTATTATATTATGTAGCATCATGTAATATAAGTTTCGATAGATCGTAAAATGTAATATCATAATATCATTTGCAATTTGCTTTGCCTTCTATAATAATCATAAGCACTATATATGCACAGCTGAAACTTAAACGGTGTCCCGTGCATTCATAAATTGGGCTCTAACCACAACATATCTGTTAGTTTTGAGTATCCATTAATTTTTATTCTTTTTCATTTTTCAAAGTGGTAAACTATTCAAGGAAAAGGATGCTAAATAGAAATAGCATTTTCAAGTAAACCATCAACTGTACTTTTAAAGACCAGTTCAGCAATGTAATATTAAGGGAAAGTGCCAGATCACCACTCTATTTGTGTTCATAAGGTCAAGGTCACTTCCGTATGGTGTTTTGATTTTAACACATGACTGAAGCATGTACCATGTTCAATTTTAAATGCACGCTCTTTCTGTCTGGCGCAGGTCTGTTTTTTAAATGCCAGTTAAGCCTTTACAGCTATTTTTACTGCACTTTGAGAATCCCACACACTGTTGGCCAGAAAAAACAGCTGATTTGTGTCAAAATTTAGAAAATTACACCAGATCTGAGCCATTATACAGGTACAGATTAGTTTATCAAAGCATTATCTTCCTATTATCATGATAAGTCATGGTTATCATTTTGTAAATAGCAACCACCAGCAGAACACAGTGCATGTTTAGCATCTTCCTGAAAAATTTATAGCCAGATTTTTCTTTTGAAGTTCTATTGTAGTATTTCTGCAAGAAATCTGCCCCTAATTGACCTGATAAGCCTATAGTTATTGCTTTAATTCAGCAATTGTTTTGTCTCCCTCTTGTTTGCTATGCTTTTAGGCATTAATAGTAAAAGGTCAGATTATGGAGATAAAGTAAAATTCGTAGAATATTTCAAATAAATTTCTAGATAAGGTATAATGGATTTTATGGAACTTTATGATTTACTTATCTAGGTAATTATGAGGTTAATAATGCCCTGTTGACTCCCAACTTTGTAATAAGAGGACTGCTTGGTTTAAGTAATTGTTCTTGTAATTGGATTAGGCAATAATCTATATTGTTCTAGTCCATGCTGTGACAAAACAAGTAAGAAATGCTCTACTTCTTTGCAATTTTAAATGATTGATGACTTTATTAGTTTCTAAAGGTGATTTTGTGTTAAGAGTATTTATAAAAAAAATTGAAATGTCAGTGTTCTATACTTAATATACCTTTTGACATTAAACTGTAATATAATGTTGGATGTTCTAATAAATAGGAACTACTACAGAAAACTGATACATGTGAAAGAAACAGAATTCCTTCTCGAATAAGAAAAAACCCATAATTTTGAGAGAGTATCAAGATTTATTCAGCTTCAGAAAATTATATTAATTTTTTTGTGTGAGTTCTTTTTGCTAATATCATAGATATAGGTTGACAGGTCTTGTTTTCTCTCCACCTGGAAGTAATGAAATGTGAAATGTCACAAATATGACTTGGAAACCTGAACTCTGAAGGAACTCTGTCATAAATTATATAAACTGATGAAAGTTAATTTCCCTACAAAACCACCTAATTTATTATCTAGGTAAAAGTCTAGGTAAGAAGATCTGGCAATATAAAAGTTCCAAGTCCACTGTACTCAATTTATTCAAACTTGGCTCATGATGCAACAAGCAACTATGTACAGGTCTAACAAATAGGAAAGACTTATAATGACTATATTAAAAAATGTCCTCAACTCAACCTCAACTATAAGGAAGGGATCCTTAAGCAGATCTGATTGGCCAGTGAATAATTAAAGCAATAAATCAAACAAATCTAATAAACTTTAATAATCAGTTGACAAATAGACTTCAAGTAAGGTACCCTTCCTTGGTGGAGGTCCAGTCAAGGAACTTAGTTTCCGAGTATAGCAATAATCATTTTTGCTTGAATATGATTAGATTTTCTTCTAAATTTTAGTAACTTTTTGTGGGGCGGAAATACACATGCCAGTTAAAAAGTAACAGGCTTTTCAAGGGTGCCTGTAGAAGTGTGAATTATAGATTCTGAGCCTAACAATTAAATCTTGTTTTATGTGGTACTGTTACACTGACAAAATTAATGTCATGCACTTAATACTCTATCATGGCGGTGGTTGTGAACTAAGATTTAACGTACACTTTCATTACCCTGTGTGAGTACTTTTAGCTAATTAGGTAGTGCAGAAGACAATTTCAAAAGTTAAGAGTCGCTCATTTGTTGGAAAGAGTATAACATTTGGAAACATTTAAACAAGGTTTTAAACTAAATCGATATAGAATATACTGGTACAAGAACATGCTCTATTGTTTATTAGATGATTAAACTGTGTACATAGGTATTGCATATGAGGAGGGTAGCTTGATATGCATTTAGGGTCACTTGAGGCAAGGTCAAGGTCACACAAGAGTTATCTGTGTTTTATGTCCACTCTATATTATCTAAACCCCTTGAAGGATAAACATAAATCTTTGGGTGTTTTTTCATATCATGTCATAAAGATGACTTATAGATGTTATGTTGAAACATGCCAGCCAAAGGTCAAGGTCACACACTGAAGGTTCATTGCTTTTTATGTCAGCTCTATATTTCTTAAATGGCTCTGTAAAGGGTTTTTATGAAACCTAGGTCAAATGTTCATATCACCAAGATGATATATACCAATCACAATGGCTCAAGGTCAGGTCACACTTAGTGATCATAGGTCATGAAACTATAATTTTCTATACATCTTCATAGATTCATTTTCATGACCTAAATTGTGTCAACGGTTCATCTATCCACTGGGTTGAAGGATTTTTCATAAACTTTGATTGAATGCTATTTCACAGAGATGTCACTGCAGAATCCATGTTCAAGCTTTACTGGCTCAAGGTCAAGGTCACACTAAAGGGTCAAAGATCATGAGACAGTATTTTTCTACATTGCTTTAAAATTTTTGTACATAGTTATTGTACCATTTAGTGTTTCAAGGGGCATAACTCTGCTGAGATTTGATAAGAAGTTAGCCTTCCCCCAGTGAAAATATGAAATGAAATTTCAACGGTATTTTAGTGAAATTTCAACAAAATACCATCAAAATATTAGTGAAAGAATTGGTAGAAATTTGTTGAAATAACACTGAAATGTCAACAAAATTTCATCAGTATATCATCAAAATTTCAGTAAAATATCAGTGGTATTTCACTGAATTTCTACCAATTCTTTCAGTGAAATATCAGTGTTATTTTACCGAAATCTCTTTAAAATTTCAGTAAAATATCAGTGGTATTTCATTGAATTTCTACCAATTCTTTCAGTGAAATATCAGTGTTATTTTACCAAAATCTCTTCAAAATTTCAGTAAAATATCAGTGGTATTTCATCAATTTCTACCAATTCTTTTCAGTGAAATATCAGTGTTATTTTATTGAAATCTTTACAAAATTTTAGTCAAATATCACCAGTATTTCAGTAAGATATCAGTGGTATTTCACCAAATTTCTACCAATTCTTTCAGTGAAATATCAGCGTTATTTTAATGAAATCTTTTGCAAATTTCAGAGTAAATATACAAAGATTTTACAGAAATATTGATGATATTTCATCAAATTTCTACCAATTCTTTCAGTGAAATATCAGTGATATTCAGACACCTTTTCATTTAAAATGACAAAAATGTTGGCACCTTTTTCACTGATATTTGTCTTAAGTTAAGATATATGCCAGTATTACTTTTAAAAGACACTTTTAATGAATCCGTTTTAATTTTATGGTTATTTTAATTGCTTTAATAACCAGTAAATTGATTAATCAGATGGACAACAGACATTGAGTGATGGAAGGCT
Source organism: Saxidomus purpurata (assembly GCA_022818135.1). Classification (NCBI taxonomy): domain Eukaryota; kingdom Metazoa; phylum Mollusca; class Bivalvia; order Venerida; family Veneridae; genus Saxidomus; species Saxidomus purpurata. The sequence continues at coordinate 57,510,040 of JAFMSR010000001.1, forward strand.
CACCACCTGCATTTTTGCCCAGGGAGCGGTGACAAATTGGTTATGATGAAAAGCTGTACAAAATAATAATACCTGTAACATTCCAAGAAAATTTATTACACAAAAGAATTGCTATATTATCATTATTTCAGCATTTGATGAAATAAAACCGATATACCAGTGAAAAATGCCCTTAAAGTGGTGAAGTTCTATTTATTGCCTTATAATATAATGGACCAGATGACCCTATAGCACTACCTAAGACCTACCAAATGTGACCAAATTTCCGAAACAATATATTATTAACACAAAAATTGTGTTTGACCATGACCAGACAAACATTCTGACCAACTTACATGAAGATTGGCTTTAAAAAGAGTATCAACACGGTTTTCCTTGGAACTAACCTTGTGACCTAGTTTTTAATCCTAGGTTATCCCAGCAAACACTGACCAAATTACCAGATACTTGTGTATTAAATGCGGCCTCTAGACTGTTAATAAGGTTTTAATTTGATATGCTCCAGTGACCCAGTTTTTTTACCCTTAGTAACCTAGTTTCAAACTTCACCAAAAGAATCTTTGGATAACATTCTGACCAATTTTCATGAAGAGTTTACTTTAAATCTGGCCTCCAGAGTGTTGGCAAAGTTTTCCATGGATTTGACTGTGTGACCTATTTTTGACCCCTACTGACCCAGATTTGAGACAAACATACTTACAAATACAAATTTTCAAGATGGTTGTGTAATATATGTGGCCTCCAGAGTGTTAACAAGGTTTTTCTTTTGATCTGACCATGTGACCAAGTTTTTATAAACCAGGTGACCAAGAAATCAATGAGACAAAATCTAATCAATTTCCACAAGTTTGGGCTATAAATGTAACCTCTATGGCTACACAAGAATTTTTATGATTTGACTGCATGCTCTATTTTTTGACCCTAGATGACCCATATTAAAACTTGGCCGAGATTTTTATAAAGGCAATCACACTGACCAAGTTTAATGAAGATTCAATGAAAAATGCAATCTCTAGCTACACAAGACTTTTTTGGCTGACCTAGTTGACCTGTATTTAAACATGACTTAGATTTTATCAAGGCAAGCATATTGACGCAATTTAATGAAGGTCCAGTGAAAAGTGCGCATCTATTGCATACAGAAGGTTAAGTGTGAACAGGACGACGACCGATGGCAGACACAGGTGATTACAATTACTCACCTTGAGCACTTCTTGCTCAGGTGAGCTAAAAACTGACCCTGTGAAAATTTAAGAGATGTTCTGAATAGTCCTTTAACAAAATAGCCGTTCAATATCTACCTCTAGTTCTACAAATATATGTTTTAATTAGTGAAAAACCTCACTGCAAAATCAAAACTTGACTCAAAAAAAAAGAGCTTAAGTACGGTATACATTTTTTATTTAACAATATGCTTTAGAAAAGACATTTTGCAGTCTCTTAAAATATATAATAATTGACCAAGTTTAATTATAATATGAAACTTAAACTAATAAAAGCATTCAGTCAACAGTCGTTATTGTAGGTATCAAGTGAAACCTAAAGTTATAAGATTTCAAAAAATCTACTTCACATAATCTAAAAATACAGTGTAAAACAATTAGATAGCAATTTCAATTATTAAGATACAAATGAATTAACAAGTTTATAAAATGCAAAAATTTCTTGCAAATCCTCACACAAGTCACAAAATAATGAAATTTCCATGGAGATTTTAAGTGCCAGGCCCACCAAGAAAATACTGGCAAGGCAAATATCCGAGTACTGAGCATACAAGGTAGCTACCCTGGGAATCACACATATCCTTTGAACGACGATAGGTAGTAAACCGTATACGCGGATTAAGACAGGTTTGGCCTTCCATAGAAGTGACAGTAAGTTACCGTATGGAACACATTTTGTCTGTATGAATTTAAAGTCTATGCCGACAGCTCCTGAATGTTGAAAACTCAGACGTCCAAAGGCAAATGCTGACACTTTAAGACAACCTTGAAAATGACCTTGGACACAATTTTACCAGGTTTGAAAATTTTCATTTTACCAATGTTCGCGTACAGGCCCCTGTGGGAAGTGTTTTAAGCGAGTGCAAATATTTTTTCACAGACATAAAGCAGACTGTCATACTCAAACCTAGGTATATTGACATCTTATGAGAACACTTAAAATTGACCTCTCGTTAGCAAAAAAAAAAAAAAAAAAGAAGTCCATCGCAGGTTAGCAGACAGGCTGACCCCTGCGCGTGACCTCTGTAGGTGGGCCAATGGAAATTTTACTTTGATGTTATGCTCAATCTATTTGCTGACGTATACAACACGCGCAGTAAACCGAAAGTGCATAACGTGATGTACAGTGTTTACAAAAACACATGCATGTCTGTCAGTGTGTAACAAAATATGCGGGTGTAAAGGATATAAACATTCTTCAAGATTGGACAAAAACTAACTTACTTAAACTAAATGTCAAACAATTTGACCTGTTTTAAGACAGCACATACACTGTTACAATAAAAAAACTTCAAATCATCTCTTGTCTTTTTTTGTCTTACTTCTTAATAAACAATGTTTTTGCCATGGTTGTTACTTCCAACACCACTCTCTGGAGCAAAGAAAATTCATTGCATCAAGTTGTGGCTTTACATTGTCCATGCAGTTTATGGTTCTCTTGTCAGTGTGAGTGGAGTTGATCAGTTCATATTTACTGAACACTTGAAAAAAAAATGTTTGAATATTTTCTGTTGAATCTGTTCCCAATCTCTGCTGAAGAATTCCCTCATTTAAAGCTGGCAGTGATGTAGCAACAACTGCGGTTGGAAGATTGTTGCTTTAACTTCGTGTATATTCGTTTTGCTGGTGCACCAGTTTTGAATTAGGTGTACTGATGTTAGATTGACAGACTGGAAGGCTGCATACTTTCAAGTTTACCTTCACTTTCCTCCAGTTTTGTGCATTTTCTCTTCTTCTAGATTCTCTACTTTCTCTCTTCAAAGAAATCAAGAAAATATTAGTATCATCAACTCTGATATATTGAATTAAGATGATTGCACTGTGAGGAAAAAACAAGCGCCTACTGGTAATGATTTACATCTAGTCACAAAACAGTGCAGGAAAACAAAGTTATTGACGTTATGTTTTTTAATGCTAATTAAGGCTAAATACACTGCTTTTTCTAGAGTAGCAACTATATTATACCTTGCTTAAATTTTCAAATAGTGTAATAAAGTAATTGAAGTACAAATGTAACCAGTCAGCAATGTGCTTACTTTTTATTTAAATTCTTTTTAAATTTTAAAACTATTGTCAACCTAACTTTAGGAACAACAAACTTTACTCCAATTCTCCGAGGACAGCCAGTTTGTAAAGTTTTATACTTACAAGAGTTACCGAGCAGAAAATTACAGAATGCATACCTTGATTGATCTTTCGTGTCTCCTCAGTTCAGGTACCAGACACTGTCATTCCCTTAAGAAAGAGACAAAAACAAGTAATACATTTTTTGCTACCATCTTCATGTAACTGTTTAAATTGTAGTGATTGTTCAACTTTTTTACTGACAAATACCAGAATGAGATATTGCTAAATTCTATTTCAATAGAGTATGTCTGACATCATCTAACTAAAACTGAACTGCAATGTAAAACAAGAGCTGTCAGTAGACAGCGCGCTCGACTATTCTCAGTGATTGACAATATAAAATGATATCCATCCTGGAGGATATTGTTAAAGTGTAGTTAATAACAGAAACTTGTAAATAGAAAAGAGTGTAAATAAAAAGGCTTGTTGAATGGTCAATAGTAAGAACATTATAATAAGATAATGAAATTAAGGCATATTGTATCATTAGAAAAACATGTACAAGCATACATAAAACTAAGTCGAAAAGGGGGCATAATTCTGTCAAAAGGCTTGATAGAGTTACCTCCTCCTGTGTACAGGTTGGGGGCATGATGGTGAATAAGTGTGCAAAGTTTCAAAGCCAGATGACAATTGAATTGAAAAATATTTGAGGTGGTACGCAAACTTTAACATAAATTCTAAGTCGAAAAAGGGGCATAATTCTGTCAAAAGGCTTGATACAGTGACTTCTTCTTGTGTACAGGTTGGGGGCATGATGGTGAACAAGCATGCGAAGTTTCAAAGCCAGATGTCAATGGACTTCGAAAATATTTGAGGTGGTACGCAAACTTAAACATAAGTGGTTACGCCGGCGCTCGGTGACTAGGATAGCTCTCCTTATTCTTCGAATAGTCGAGCTAATTACTGCACTAACATAATTTTTTGAAAACAGTTACAATCAGTAACTTTATTTCATTATAGTTATGAAAATACCTGGAGCATTAACTGTCCCTTGTGATTTTATTTCTACATGCATCCTCCCTTGGCACAGCTGAAGTATAAGTAAAAATATAATATATAACACTAACAGGTCATTTAAAACATTAATTCTAAATGAAAATTTATCCTATATAGACAAAGAAGGATTTGAGCTGCTATTTTTGACTATTTTTAAATTCCCTTCTGCTTAATTTTCACACATCTAGTAGTTTTCAACACTACCAGTATCGCCAGCAATATCAACAAAAATAAGACAAATAGCATTTTATTTGCGAGTAAGAAAGAACGCCAAATTTTCATGAAATGCAAGGAATGCCGGAATACTACAAGTCATGGCAGCTCCTTCATGTAAGCACAGCAAATAGTACCCCTTCGCATATTTATTTGTTTAAATTAACATGTTAGAATGGAAATAGATTTTACTTTTATATAGTATGTTTATAGAGGGTGTTTCCAGACCATACTATTTGAAAAACCTTGCTTAAATTTAAAGTACTGAATACATTGCACGTTTATTATAGCAAAAATTGAGATGAATACCTCCAGGTACTGCCTGGACATTCCGTACAACATAGGACCAGTATAAGATTGGGTGCCATACCCCATGCATCTGTGAACATTTCCATCACATTCATTCTGTAACTGATCTGATGTTTCTGTCCAACCACCTGACACTAACTTTATACCTGAAACATGCAAGTGATGTACTGGTATCGAAGTAGTATCCGTATGCTAGCAGTATCCGATATAGCGCTACTTTTCATTCTGTGTAACTCTCTACAAAGAAGTATCGATTGTTTTCATAACATTGCCTTATATGCCAGAGCTGAGTATAGTTTTTTCCAGCAAAGGTAACATGATACTTATAAATTCAAGGTTTAAAAGTGCAACACCTGTTTTGTTTACAGGTCGCACGTGAGGGATTTCACGCGCACCGTTTGCGCATGCGCAAAGGATAACTCAATCATATCCAATTTAAGGACAAGTTCTTTCCCTTGGCGGTCAAAAACAGACGACTACCCAAAACACCAAAGAAAACTCAAAATACATGATTTTTACCTCCACTTGATATTAAATAGTTGTTTTATTATTAAAATCAATATGAAAAATAGCTGTAATGATACAGATATCGCCCAAATCATAAATTAGTAAGCGGACGTTGCCCGATTGTCTTATCCAAGGGAGGTAATCAGTATACTGTTTCTGTTTGTTATACGAGTAGGAGGTAGTCATCAGAAAGGTTAAAAGAAACATATAACATCATTATTCGGTAGTATTATTTATCAACAAGTACACATTTGTTCTACAAATTCTCGTGACGGAAACTGCTTCTGTAGCGAACCGGTTTTGTCTATTTTGTATACCCTTTTGGAGCCCCGTTACTTGTGCGCATGCGCAAGGAAAAAAGTCAATGTTTATGTTCCGTTTAAGTTAAAGAGCTAAAGAATTTATATTGCCGAACTATTGAATGACTGAACCTTTCTAAATAAAAATATTTTAAGAAAACATTCATTTCGTGACGGAAACTGCTTCGATACCAGTACATGTACTATAGTTTATACTAAGTAGAGGTTTTGAAGGGCATAGTACAAGTTTGTATTTTCTTGCCATCAAGCTTATTTTTCTGACCAGAGTTCGAATACCACTTCAGTCAAGAATTTTCACTGTTACATTTGGCTTCTGGTGCTGATCTTAATGTGGATAGGCCTACATGTAGTTATAAAATTATGTTCTGCTGACATTGCCAAGTTGTAACCACTTAATTTACCATCTAATTTCTTCCGATTTATTGACATCTGTGGCTGTAGTTTTATTTTTTAGCATTTTTTAAATCACAGGGGGTCAAACAATCCCACCCACCTTCTATAACATATTATAATATCTATACTATACTATGTAGGTAATAGAAGGTGGGTGGGGTATGGTTCGACCCCTGTTTTTTAAATGTGCATGATGATTTATTGATTCAGAGAAATTACTATTTTAAACATGTTCTAGATAACATATATGTTTTAATCAATAAATTAATGACAGCTTAGAATGTGTTACTTAAATCACTGAATATCACAAACATTAATTCGACTCGTTTATGTTTTATGTTCCTTACATATGTGAAGGTCCGTGCAATCTTCATTGGCTTCAAATTTCTGAACTGCTACTGTCCTGGCCGGGTAGCCTTAGCACAGCGTTACATCGCACATTCAACAACAACATTCCAACTTTGGTTCTACAATCTGCTTCTGACTTTGAACGGAAAGTCTATTTCAATCGTTCAACCATCTCAATACGCAAATCTATTGTTTTCGTCTGCAATAGTTGGCGCCTTAAGATACTGAAGGCACAATGAAGCGCATATTTCATTGGCTAATTAAATTCCTACTAACCAACCAAAATATTCTTTCCACCGCTTCAAAATCTCGCGCGATCGATTACGTCACAAAACATTGTCTGCATGTAAAATGGCGTCCCCTGAATTGAGAGAAGTTGTATTTTTTTTGGAGTTGACGAGAAAATGACAGTGTATGGTGAGTTCACACAAGTTAAACACGGAGCAGAACGTTTTGCGCATCCAGATCGTATACACGATACTATGTAAGTTATTTATTTTAAGGTTGCTGGCCCACAAGACGTTTTGTCCCAGGAACGTTCACATCTGGTTTATTTTTTATACATTCATACTAATTTATTTATTCTTTTAAGTTCTTTCAACTTATATAAATAGCTGTCAATACTTAATTCAAAAGGAACGAATCAACACCGAAGAGAGGCACTTTGCTGTAATTATGACTCGGAGACTGGCTGTCCGAAAAATACTGTCCGAAAATTGTCAGTAATATGATTCAGCTTACCTTGAATTTAAGAGTAAACAAGACATTCCATTCTTAAAATCCATTTATATTAATAACTTTGCTTAACACTGATGCTTTTAGCACACTATATATCCGTATAACTGATGTGAATAATTGTATTTTTTGCATTTCAAGCATTTATGACACTTGCTGTCAAGTTGAAAATGTCCGACATGTTTACTATTTTAATCAAACCAATATATGTTGTTTATTTTATATTAAATAATTTTATGTATTATTATGCATAAAAGTATTATGAAGTGAGTCCTTGTATCATATCACCATGGGTATCATTATTGGGAAACTAGTTTAGTCACTTATGCGAAGATGCTGGCAAGTTTCAATGTTAGAATATCACATTATTTAATGTATGTTATTGTCATACATGCCACAAAGGTTGAGTTATTGTCAAGATATTTTTGAAAAAACACCAGATTTTTGGACGACTCGCCGGGAGATATTTTTAAGCAGGAAATCATGCATTTCTAAAGACGCATTTGATGGTTTAGGGTCTAAATAACGGGAGAACCCGGTAAATATCGGGAGAAAGGCATGTATCGTTATGGTTTTTAAGTTCTTTGATTCTTTTCTTCAGCTATTATGGAAAAACTGTATTATTAATGATTAACTTGAAACGTATCACTAATTCTTTTTATCTTTGATTTTTCTTTTTTAGTGCAATTGGTATAAATGGCCCTGGTCAAGTAATGGTAGCCAGTTGACACCTAGAGCTCGATAGTGTACGGTAAAGCTTGTTTAGATCACTCTGGTACATTTCATCTTTTAAAATAGCTCTCTACACATATGAGAAACTGGTCAGACTCAGTTCAGTATATAAGAACCAAAGAACCCTTGTAAATGGTTTTAATTATTATTTAAACCATATCAAACATTTTCTTCGAGTTACCAGTGTAAATAAGGCCTAAAAAATGTCTGTTTCCTATACGTAACATGTTGAAAAAAGATTGGTTGGTGACGTAGATATTTTTTATGCCCCGAAAAGTGGGCATATATTTTTATTTATAAAAACTGCGCAGTCCATCAGTGTGTCCGTCATTTGCATTGTTTTTGTGGTATGGCTGTAAATTGTCATGCATTGAAGGATTTTAAAATATATTGCACAAATGTTCAGCATATCAAGACGATGTGTTGCGTGCAAGACCCAAGTCACCTCCTCAAAGATCACGGTCACACTTACAGTTTAAAGGTAATAGAATACTTCATGTATGCACACATTTGTGTCCCGACTGTAACTTTGTCATGCATTGAAGGATTCTAAATAATTTGGCACATATCCCACGTCCCTAAGGTCAAGGCCACACATAGAGTTTAAAAGTAATGGAGTCCTGTATGCATGTGGCACTAGTGGCCATGGGGTTCTAACCCAGGACCCTCCGATCCTGATGTTAGGGTCATAATAGATAATGATCAATCATGTGGATATAATCATACAATAGACTTCAGAAATTTATTGTTATTCAAAATATAATATTTTAATGTATAAGAATAAGAAGAAGTTCTTTGTGAATTGTTTAATGAATAATTATTGAACATAACAATAGACAAAAAGACAAACTGACAGTAAATTGTTCAATGTTTTTTTAGGTGGTTACGACAGACTATGAATGTGCATCAGATCTGCTTAGGCATCTTTACAGTTTGTTCGAATGTATGGACCTTTGTTCACAACTTGGTATGTTGGATTTGATCGATCCTAGAATTCGTATTTGAAAACATGGTTCATGGAACAGGGCATGTCAGCAGTCTGACAGGTAACTATTTCAGTATCTGCATCTCTGGATTTTCATTTTCCTGTAGCTTAATAACTTTGGTCATTCACAGTTTATCATAATCAAGTAAAGAAATAATTATGTGTCATTGGCGAAATTAGTAAAAACTAAAACTGATGGTGTTATAAATATGGCATTTAAACATGTTAAATGGGAAAGCATTTGATAATATTTTAATACAACTAGTCAAAAGGGACCGGTAGAGTAGAGGTTGGCTCCCGATCATCCTGGAGGTTGCCGGTTCAAGCCCCACTGAGGTCACGTTGTACCTCCTCATATGATACAAGTACTGGTTTTTCCAGAAAGAAGACTTGAGAGTGACTCAATAAGCTTTAAGCTTTCTTCAAAATTGAGCTGAAATAATTGGTATAAACTGGTATTGGTATAAATAAGTCTTGCGAAGTTTCATTCAATTTTGAAAAATGGTATTAAATTGAAGATGAAGTGCACAAAAAATATACACTGTATTGAAAAGGAACAAAGGACCATACCTATGTGAAAAAATAAACTGAACAAAATATGATGAGAGCATGTGCATAACTAGGCTTTATACCAATCACTGACTGACTCCTGTTTAGTTTCATTTAATTCTGGCCAGAGGTCTCTGACTTGAAGCACACATGAAAATACATAAACTGTACTAAAACAATTAAAGGGTCAGTCTGTTGATTTCTTCATTGCAGTTGAGGTTAGCAGTTGGCTAAGACTTGTAAAATACCTGGAATTTAATACCTGGAAGAAACACACTTGGCCTAAAAGTGCTGGTTGATCGTCTGTCAGCAAGGATGGGTAGAGTAAGTACAAGTATAATAATCAATTGCCAAAATTTAAGTCTATGATGGATGATTTGAAGTTGTGAATAGTTTCTTTTATTTAATAACCATGACACTGAATATCTTTTAAATTTATTTTGGAGAAGTGTAACAGTTAATAGAATAGTCTGTGTATGTAAGAGTACTAGCAGGTCATTTTATTTCAAAGCTTGTACATCTTTTTTGGCCGTATCATTCAAAAATAATAATATAATGACTTTTTATATGCACACATAGAAACATATGATTTCAGGGACAGCAATCTAGCTGGTAAGACCATTTTCATGCTTGAAAAAAGCTGGTGATAAATTTCACGGAGGAAGAGATACAAACAGCCCAGCCAGTGGTTTCTGAGCAAATCTTAACAGCTGCAATAAATACCTCAGAATGCAGAGAGGAAATGAGGTCTTCTACCCACAGGAATATTTGAGAGCAAAAACTAGAAACTTGTATACTGTGCTACTTGAGAGGGGAAGATGTGTTAAAAGAAATAAATCTGTTCATTTGACGAACATTTCAAAATACAATGTATTGAAAACTGTTTTCATCCAGAAAGAACATCAAGCTCTCAACCATCAGTTCAAGCAGGTCAAATCTGATAAAGTGATGAAACTTGTACCTGCACTGAATACAAAAAGAAGAAAATGTGTTCTGAGTAAAACATTTCTTTTACAACTAAACTTTGTAGAAAACAGCTGAAGTTTTTGAAAAACTTTTTAGACATACAATGTTGTGAATAATGAATACCCACAGTTTGAAACATTTCTTGAAAAGTCTGCTAAAACCTGATATGTTAAATAGCTGAAACACAAATTCTGTATCAGGGTATTATAAGTGACTTTTCAGTTAATTGTTTACATGTATTTACATTCAGGTGAGGTTATGTTTGTTATGTATATAATTGATATACTTGTATGTAGGTTTTGGATATGGGTGAAGTGACCCAGATTTTGTTACATGCTGGTTTCAGTTAATTGTATATATATTGAGTATAGAAAATGAGCTTTTTTCTTAATTTTTCACTTTGCTAAAGTACTACATATATTTATTGAAGATCATTAACCCAGTTTCATCTGGATACACATTTCGGTGCAGCTTTTCAATCTAGATTTAAATGATTAAATCTTGGTCACATTGGGTCAAAAGTATGATGTCTCTGGTGAGCGTCATAGGACCATCTTGTCCCTCTTGTTTCATAATTGTTACAGATATTGCATTTTAAACTACAATACTTATATTACATCATCATTACCTCAGTAACATTATGAGGATTTTTGTAAGAACTGGTCTTTTTTTCACTTGGAAAAATAAATTGAAACTTGGTAAAATCTTGTCTGAAAAATCATTTCATTTATTCTATTTTGGAATTATTTCAGTGAAAAATTGCTGTAAGAAGTTAACCAAAATTTCAATGAAATTTTGGTATTGTTAGTTTGTTGACTGAAATATCACCTTTTTCTCACTGAAAAATGACTGAGAAATTACCAAATTTCAGTCATTTTGGTGTGATACACCGAGATTTGATGATTTCAGTGAAATTTCACTGAAATTCACTAAAATTTCACTGAAATTTCAGTACTATTTTCACTGGGGATATCTTCTCTACTAAAAGTCATCGATGTTGGGCTCTGAATTTCAGTTTTAAACAATTACGATGTATGTAGACTTACTGTAAGCAATTTATACTCTGTTGCAAAAAAAAGTGTACACTAAGGGTTTTGTTAATTATATGTATTATTTTTAACAGAAATATCTAAATGTTTGGTATCAAAATTTAGAGCAATTTATGCTCAATTTCATTTGCATTGATAGCACATTCAATTGATAGCAAATGATGTATAAAGGTAGTGTTCGAAATTTAAGATCGATATGTTTTATCAAAAGAGAGATTCTTAAAATAAAAACATGCACACTTTCTTTTGCAACTGAGTATACAATGTACATAATTAGTGGAGACTAATAGTTTTGCCTACATTTATCAAAATGTGTTCACAATAAACAAACCATTTGTCTCAGATCTGCTGGTGCAACAGCTGTGTTGACCTTGTCATAAACACAGAGGATGAAACATACATTTTCTGGAGAAAAAAGAAACAAAATCTATTCTCATGAACCACTGAGTGGATTTTCACCAAATTTTCCCGTATGCCTGGAACTCGTTCTCATGAACCACTGAGTGGATTTTCACCAAATATGCCCTGAAGGCCAGTAACCCTTTCTCTATATTGTGAGTGGATTTTCACCAAAATCTGTAAGGAATCTCTAAGGAATCTTCTCTGCATCAACTTTCCTTTGAGATTTTAAGCTTCACTGGTTAATGCGAGTTAAGTTCACCATCGCACAAACAAAGGCTGTGGATTTTCCTGATAAAATATAGCTGATGAAAACAATAACTTTTTCATTCATGCACAAATTTTTAAAATCCATTGTAAATAAATGGAACTCTAGCTGTTTATACCATGTTGCTAAGGAGAGGTTGTTGACAAACTCCATTGTCCGAGAGTTCATGCGCACTTAGAAACAGATCAAATCACAATGACAAAAACAGTTTCAATTTTTCATTGATACAGAAGTATCATATGGTCTAGCTTATATACTTTCAGCGGCTAATCTCCTCTCATATGTTACCGGAAATCTCCGGAAATCTGTTTGTACCGCTTCACCTAGCATTGATTCTATACCATGAAAGGATAACTATAACGAAACAATAAAAAACTTTCCATCTCACATGTGGGGAACAATGAGTACAAATGATTTAAATAATTCAGTTGATTTGGAAACATTTACTCTGTCAGTTACTTCTTTCATCCTGAGTTATTTTCACAATTTGCATCACAGCGTAGGACATAGCTGTTCGTGACTTAACACAAGTGTATGGGGAATGCAAATCAATTTACTGAGATAGTCACAGGTGCAAATTATTTTTTAATTTGAATATGATCTGTTGACATGGTACAACTTTTTGCAGTTTCCATTTTAAAGTGCATGCAGAGAAATATTAATATTTGATTTCATATTGTACTGAAAAGTTAGTTGTTTTTTGTAGGGTTAGAAAGTGCTTATAATGCTACTACAGTAATACTTGCTCGAGAGACCATGTGTATTCATATACCATGTGTATTAAGAGACAAGTATTTCTAAACCCAACTTGATATTTTACGGAGAAAATCTGTTATATTAAAGGTCTGTTGTATTAAGAAACCATTCTCTCAGCTTCCCCAAGGGTGTTTTCCTGCCACAGGTTACACTGTACTTTACTCTACTGGTTGCAGCATGCTGGAATGGTCTGGGTTGTAGAGTGCAATACAGAACTGTGTGGGTGAAGAGGACAGCATTTGTTTAGATGTACTAATGTCTCCACTATCAAAGTATTTCCACTGTGATTTGTGATACTTCGTCCTCCAGTTTCCTCTGGGGAAAAAAAGCCACAATACAAGTCATTCAGTCTGTGAATACAAAAAAAGAAACCCTTTAGCTGCAATGAATAGTTTTAGATGGTTGCACTTTAAGCTCTCAAGATATGAAGAAACTTTTATAAGAAAATCAGTTTCTCTTTTTACGTAATTAGCAATTTCAGGAAACAATTTAACTCAAGGCATTGCACTCTCTTTAACATTTACAAAAACACTTACATTTAAATTCATAATCATATTTATGGGTCAGAAAATCCATATTAAACCAGAACTGAATTTCAGAGGTTTTTCTTGTATCAGTCAAGTTGACCGCATACAATATTTACATTCTTGACAGGGAATGCGCATTAACAAAGATAATCAGCAAGGGTGTATTATAATAAATTACCATAAAGGACAGGATGTTTTGTCCAAATTAATGCATGGTAACTTCTGCATTTCTGGTAATATCTTAACCTGCCCTGGAAACTATTTGTATACCAAATAATAAAATGTCAAAATGACCTGTTTTAGCTCAACTGGACAAAGTAAGCTGGAGTTATCATACAACACAAACATCTGAAATAAAGGCCCAAAGGAAGCAGAAAATATCACATACTGCATAACCATCTGAAGTAAGGTCCAAAGGAAGCAAAAGTTACAAGAATTATAGCACAATCATCTGAAGTAAGGTCCAAAGGAAGCAGAAGTTACAACATACAGCACAATCATCTGAAGAAAGTCCAAAGGGAAGCTGAAGTTACAACATACAACACAGCCATCTGAAGTAAGGTCCAAAGGAAGCAGAATTGTAACAACATACAGCACAGCCATCTGAAGTAAGGTGGAAAGGAAGCAGAAGTTACAATATACAGCACAATCATCTAAAGTAAAGGTCCTAAGGAAGCAGAAGTTACAACATATAGCACAATCATCTTTAGTAAGGTCCAAAGAAAGCAGAAGTTACAACAAACAACACAATCATTTGAAGTAAAGTCCAAAGAAAGCTGAAGTTACAACATACAACACAACCATCTGAAGTAAGGTCCAAAGGAAGCAGAAGTTACAACAATTATAGCACAATTATCTGAAGTAAAGGTCCAAAGGAAGCAGAAGTTACAACATATAGCACAATCATCTGAAGTAAGGTCCAAAGGAAGCAGAAGTTACAACATACAGCACAATCATCTGAAGTAAGGTCCAAAGGAAGCAGAAGTTACAACATACAGCACAATCATCTGAAGTAAGGTCCAAAGGAAGCAGAAGTTACAACATACAGCACAATCATCTGAAGTAAAGTCCAAAGGAAGCAGAAGTTACAACAATTATAGCTAATCATCTGAAGTAAAGGTCCAAAGGAAGCAGAAGTTACAACAATTATAGCACAATTATCTGAAGTAAAGGTCCAAAGGAAGCAGAAGTTACAACATATAGCACAATCATCTGAAGTAAGGTCCAAAGGAAGCAGAAGTTACAACATACAGCACAATCATCTGAAGTAAGGTCCAAAGGAAGCAGAAGTTACAACATACAGCACAATCATCTGAAGTAAAGTCCAAAGGAAGCAGAAGTTACAACAATTATAGCTAATCATCTGAAGTAAAGGTCCAAAGAAAGCAGAAGTTACAACATATAGCACAATCATCTTTAGTAAGGTCCAAAGAAAGCAGAAGTTACAACAAACAACACAATCATCTGAAGTAAAGTCCAAAGGAAGCAAAAATTACAACTTACAACACAGCCATCTGAAGTAAGGTCCAAAGGAAGCAGAAATTACAATATACAGCACAGCCATCTGAAGTAAGGTCCAAAGGAAGCAGAAATTACAATATACAGCACAGCCACCTGAAATAAGGTCAAAAGGACGTTACAGCACATCCATCTGAAGTAAGGTCCAAAGGAAGCAGATTTATTACAACTTACAGCACAGCCATCTTAAGTGAGGTACAAAGGAAGCAGAAGTTACAACATTCAGCATAACTATCTCAAATGAAGACCTGACAGAATTAAGCAGAAGTTACAGCATACAGCAATATTACAACCATTTGAAAACCAGGCTTACATATGGACCAAATGGTTTATTTTACAATCTGGTATGACCTGATGCTTTGAGCTTGGATTCTGACAGTTACAGTAATACATTAATACACTGGTACTTTGATGAATGAGAATATACCAACTGAGTAATTTTCATGAAATGAAAGGTCAGGTCAAAGGGCAAAGCATTCACAGGTTAGAATCACAGTAGCTGTAACTTTAAAATATAGCAAAATCTATGGCAATAGATTCATAGTAGAACATAAGAACACCTCTTAAATACTAAAATTGTCATGCCCGTGTTCGATATGGGGTGGGAGGCATTCTGACAAGTGCATCGTGTGTGGTTTTACCGTCATTATGCAAGCTATTTTTGAAGAAACAAATTCTTTTTTAGAAACAAAGCTCAAACTTGTTTTCTTTAATGAATGCACAGACTTCCTCAACTTCCTTCTTGCTGAGACAAAAATGCATTTGTATGTATATGGTGTCCCACCCTCTATGATCATAAAAAATGACAATCATTTGTTTATTCACCATAGGTGTCAGGAGTTTCCACAACATTTCTCAAGCTGTGGAGTGCCTCTTGTAACAACTTTCTTTCTGATGTATCAAGTCAGATAATTACAAACCATTACAAAGTTGTTGAGATTTTTACCGAGGAAAAAAGAGGTTTGTTTAAATCCAATTAAAAACTGTTTGTACCAGTACCTGAAACTGTGCAATAAGTACAAACATAACCCCTTTGATCGTCAAATTGCTAGAGTCACTGACTTTAAATCACTGTAACCTCTCATAGATTGCTGGTCTTGGGTTTGAGCCCTGCTGAGGCCAATCTTGTCTGTTTATTTGAGAAAGTTTCTGGTCCTTCCCACAAAGGGTAGTTTTGAAAGCTGTCCGTCTGTAAAAATGACAAAAATACAATTGAAACGGGCATTAAACTCCTACAACAACAAGGAAGAACACACTCTCGCAATCCTCGCTACTCTTGGTGGTAGAAATATGATTATGATTCACTATTTTTTTACTAACTCATCAAGATTCACTTTAGCGTTTTTCTAGTAGTTTATATTCAGTATGCTGGCACAAATTAGGTGTTAACTGCATTTAATGTTAGCAAACGAGGCGACTATATTAATATCTAAATGACATGTAAATTCGGTGAAACAAAGCATGTGGTTGTTTAAATGTTTTTGTTTCCGCCTTGCTTTCATGTTACTCCTATATTTTATTTAAAGATTGGTTCTAATGAATTCTTTGAATCTTTAACATTTAACTTTATTGAATTGTTTGGTCATTATGAGATCACAGTATTACGCCTTGAAATTTTAGGACAGTGCTATATTGTTAATTACCTTATTTTTGTTTCCTTAAAAGTTAAATGAAATTTCAGTAAATTTTTGACATTTACAAGAATGCCTTTTTGTCATAGAAATATTTTCAAAACAAAGTAGGTATAGATAATGTTCTGTCCTAGCTGACAGCTGGAAAACACTCTGATATACTTAAGTTTTGTTGATGGTTTTTCCTCACTTACAATCTTTGTTCCCTTTCACTCCGAATCTTACTCTATATATACTTAATACACATTGGTTGCTCTTTGGATATCACTTATATTACATTATCACCTAAGACTTCTTACTTCGTATTAACATCCCCGTAACCCCAGACTCTTCAAGCACATGGAGTCTTTAATGTTAAAGATGTTGCACAGTGCAACCAAGTCAATTTACTGGCAGTCAGTTACCATGTAAAACTGAAATCCTGTTGTCAATGTAACCTTGTCATTCACAATGGACATGCGATGGACTGCATTTCCTTTGATGTTTTCAAGTACATGTGTTTGCTGCTTGTTTACAAACATTGTCCTTGAGCCCTTTAATTACCTCGAAAGAAAAACAGCCATATTGCTTGCATGTCGGAACATTTACAATCATTCCAACTGCATGTTTTACACATGTTTTTGTACATTGACATGATTTGTTTGCAGCTAACCTACATTGAACATCCAAGTTCAAGAAGTTTTGACATTTCCCTTATATAATTTACATATGTAGAATATACTTATGACGTAGTATATGTTCTGTAAAGTTGGTTTATTTGGTAAAGTTTTTTTGTTATACACAATGTATTGATGATTTTCCGATTGTTCACTGTAATATATTACATGGTAAAGTCATGAATAGCGTACCTATGTCAATTCAAATAATAACATGAATAATGTAAATTTTTGAAAGTCATCAACCAACTAAACATAGTGACTAACAGATGACAGTTTCGAAACTCAGAAACTTTTCCTAAACTGTAACTCTTTTGTTAATTGAAACTGTATGGTTACTTGTCAAAATATACAAGATTCTTTCTGCTTTTGCTGTTCCAAAAAGTTTTGTTTCAAAAGGATAACTACTTGCTTCTTCTGTTTCAAAAGGATAACTATATATTGCTTCTGCTGTTTCAAAAGGATAACTATATATTGCTTCTGCTGTTTCAAAAGGATAACTATATATTGCTTCTGCTGTTTCAAAAGGATAACTATATATTGCTTCTGCTGTTTCAAAAGGATAACTATATATTGCTTCTGCTGTTTCAAAAGGATAACTATATATTGCTTCTGCCGTTTCAAAAGGATAACTATTTATTGCCTCTGCTGTTTCAAAATGATAACTATATATTGCTTCTGCTGTTTCAAAGGGATAATTACTTGCTTCTACAGTTACATTGATAATACTGTATGCTACTGTTTAACCAATGTGTTTGAATCTGTTGCTCAAATTGGTTCACTGTTTCATTTTCATGCTCTGTTTGCATCTGCTATTTCAAGAAGGCCACTGTTTGCTTCTATTGCCTTTTCAAGCTTGTTACTGATATTTTGTCTGACCATTTTAGGGGACTCTGTATTATTTGCTTCTGCTTGTAAGGCGTACAATTATGTAATCACTGGTAGAAGGAGTGGAGTCTGCAACCAGTGTTATATAACAGCTTTTGATTGGAGCTAAATTTCTGAAACTGCATGACCAATCAGAATTTAGAGATTTGAGACTCTTGTAAGAGAAATTCTTTACAATTTCTTGAGATGAACTGAATTTTTCTGCAACAGTTCCTCCTGTACATATAAGGAAATAAATAACTAGGCCTTCCTGTTTTCTTTAACAGAAATGTAAGGTATTCATCAAGGCTGAATGACACTGAATCATGCTGACGTAAAAATCTCTGACGTGTTAAGCATTCAGTAACAACATAGTGTGACAAGGGGACTGTGTAACGCCCACCATGTCTCCAACATTGTTGACACAATCATGGGAAGTAATTTGTGTGTAAAAACAATGGTAGCCCAGTGAAAAATGTAATTAAAGGTAAAATGTATTGTCTTACAATAAAAATATATACTAGATTATGAGTTTTATTACCAGCTGACATTAAAATTTTCATGAATTAATTTGGTTTAATTATAAGTCCTTACTCATTGACTTGTAATGATATTTAATTAACTTGCCCACGTGGCTAATTGAATTGCGGTCTAGTTCACTTAATGGGACATTTATTGTCATATAAAAAGTATATAAAAAGTTACGTGCAAAAAAGGTAAGTTCTGTACGTGTCTTTTAGGTAGCTGTTCATAATTGCTTTGAACATCTGATTGAATTGTATTCTGTCAAATATGAAATACAGCAAAAAATTAGAATAGATTTAATAGGTACAAAAATTGGCAATTCATGGACTTCAAGTTGTTTTTTTTACATCTTCACAAAAACAATTTTGGAAAGGGGTTGGCATTTGGCAATTTGTTTGTGTTGTATTGAACTATAAATCAATATTACTTTATAAGCATTTGCTTCCAGTGACTTTCAAACTTTGTACACATGTCCTTAAACAGTGTACCATTTGTATTCTAAAGGTACATCACTCTAGCTTGTTTCATTTTGTAGTTATCATCCTTTAAACGTTACACTGTATTGTTAAGAATTATAATAAAAAATAGTTAATAACGTCCGTGACATTGAAAGAAAATGCAATTTGTGAGAACAATAACTCTAGCTTATATTGCTTTTTTAATTAACTGTGTTTATTACTTTTTCTTTTCAATAGTAAAAATCCAATACATGTGTATAAGTTGAAGCTTCATGACCTTTTCAGTAATGATTAGGGGTCATTATGAGACATTAAGTTGATTCAAGAACCATAACTCATGCTTTTCTCATTTTTAGTAAATTTTCCTTTACCTACTAATAAATTATTTACATGTTCATGTAAGAAAAATGGAAAACAATCAATTTGTATTTCAAAAGAAGAAAGAGTAGGCCCCTATGTCAGTCTGAATGTTGTCGTATGTATTCTGTTCAAGTTTTTAGTATACTCTGCTACACCTACACAGATACACATTTTGAAATGAAGGCTTTAGTTATAATTAGTTTAGTCTTTACTTATCTATTTTAGTTCGATTGTGAAGAAAGCTTGATGCTTATCGGGTCACTCTCGAGTCCGCTTCTTGGAAGAACAAGGACAAGTGTCATGTGAGGAGGTACAGTCGTGACCCCACTGGGGCTCGAACCTGCAACCTCCGGTATGAGCTGCAAACACCTTAACTTCTACGCCAAAGCTCCCCTTAGTTTTAATTGAATATGATACTACATGTATATATTATAAAACAAAAATTTATTGCCATGAAATACTATTAATCATTGATGGATGGTTGATAATTATTAGGTAAACATATAATTCTCATAGATTTTTAAGACAGTCTTCACTAAATCTCTTTGCTGAAATAAATAACTCAGACATTTATGTATAGTTCAATGAAATATTTCTCTGACATGTAAAGGAGAATATTGTTTCATAAATCATTCTTAGATAAATCAGGGGGAAAGGCATGCTTTAAATCAAAACTGGCAGTCACTATTATGTTTTGATAATGTAAATGAATAAATTAAAAAGTTGTAAGGTCACCTGAGTCATGCTCTAGATCAGCTGCTGTTGTGACCACCCTAGTGCTCCCTGGGTCATACTGCAGACCATCTGTTTTATTCACCTTTATGCTCCCTGAGACATACTGCAGATTAGCAGTTGTTATTAACCTAAATGCTCCCTGAGCCAATTGCTCTAGATCAGCTGTTATTTACCTAAATGCTCCCTGAGCCATTCTGCAGATTATCTGTTTTATTCACTTTTATGCTCCCTGAGACATACTGCAGATCAGCTGTTTTATTCACCTTAATGCTCCCTGAGCCATACTGCAGATCAGCTGTTGTGACTACCTTAATGCTCCCTGAGCCAATTGCTCTAGATCAGCTGTTGTGACAGCCTTAATGTACCCTGAGCAAATTACTCAGCTGTCATGACTACCTTAATGTTCCCTGAGCCAATTGCTACAGATCAGCTGTTGTGATTGCCTTCATGTTCCCTGAGCCAATTGCTCCAGATCAGCTGTTGTGACTACCTTAATGTTCCCTGAGCCAGTTGTTCCAGACAGCTGTTGCCTTAATTTCCTAGCCACCACAAGAAGCTGTGACTACCTTCACCCACCCAGACGCTGTTGTGACTACCTAATGTTCCCTGAGCAATTGCAGATCAGTGTTGTGATTGCCTTCATGTTCCCTAAGCCAATTGCTCCAGATCAGCTGTTGTGACTACCTTAATGTTCCCTGAGCCAGTTGTTCCAGATCAGCTGTTGTGACTGCCTTAATGTTCCCTAAGCCAATTGCTCTAGATCAGCTGTTGTGACTACCTTAATGTTCCCTGAGCCAATTGCTACAGATCAGCTGTTGTGACTGCCTTAATGTTCCCTGAGCCAATTGCTCCAGATCAGCTGTTGTGACTAACTTAATGTTCCCTGAGCCAATTGCTACAGATCAGCTGTTGTGACTGCCTAAATGTTCCCCGAGCCAATTGCTCCAGATCGCAGTTGTGACTGCCTTAATGTTCCCTAAGCCAATTGCTCCAGATCAGCTGTTGTGACTACCCCCCCCCCCCCCCCCCCCCCCCCCCCCCCCCCCCCCTAAATGTTCCCTGAGCTAATTGCTCCAAATCAGCAGTTGTGACTGCCTTAATGTTCCCTAAGCCAATTGCTCCAGATCAGCTGTTGTGACTACCTTAATGTTCCCTGAGCCAATTGCTACAGATCAGCTGTTGTGCTTGCCTTAATGTTCTCTGAGCCAATTGCTCCAGATCAGCTGTTGTGACTACCTTAATGTTCCCTGAGCCAGTTGTTCCAGATCAGCTGTTGTGACTACCTTCATGTTCCCTAAGCCAATTGCTCTAGATCCTGTGTCACCCCTGCCTTGCTCTAGATCAGCTGTTGTGACTACCTTAATGTTCCCTGAGCCAATTGCTCCAGATCAGCTGTTGTGACTACCTGAATGTTCCCTGAGCCAGTTGTCCCAGATCAGCTGTTGTGACTACCTTCATGTTCCCTAAGCCAATTGCTCTAGATCAGCTGTTGTGACTACCTTAATGTTCCCTGTGCCAATTGCTACAGATCAGCTGTTGTGACTGCCTAAATGTTCCCCGAGCCAATTGCTCTAGGTCAGCTGTTGTGACTACCTTAATGTTCCCTCGGCCAATTGCTCTAGATCAGCCCTTGTGACTGCCTTGATGTTTCTTGAGCCAATTGCTACAGATCAGCTGTTGTGACTGCCTTTAATTGGTCTAGATCAGCTGTTGTGATAACCTTAAAGTTCCTTGAGCCAATTGCTCTAGACCAGCTGTTGTGACTACCTTAATGTTCCCTGAGCCAGTTGCTCCAGATCAGCTGTTGTGACTGCCTCAATTTTCCCTGAGCCAGTTGCTCCAGATCAGCTGTTGTGACTACCTCAATGTTCCCTGAGCCATGCTCCAGATCAGCTGTTGTGACTATCTTAATGTTCCTTGAGCCAATTGCACTAGATCAGCTGTTGTGACTACCTTAATGTTCCCTCGGCCAATTGCTCTAGATCAGCCCTTGTGACTGCCTTGATGTTTCTTGAGCCAATTGCTACAGATCAGCTGTTGTAACTGCCTTTATTTGGTCTACATCAGCTGTTGTGATAACCTTAAAGTTCCTTGAGCCAATTGCTCCAGATCAGCTGTTGTGACTACCTTAATGTTCCCTGAGCCAGTTGCTCCAGATCAGCTGTTGTGACTGCCTCAATTTTCCCTGAGCCAGTTGCTCCAGATCAGCTGTTGTGACTACCTCAATGTTCCCTGAGCCATGCTCCAGATCAGCTGTTGTGACTATCTTAATGTTCTTTGAGCCAATTGCTACAGATCAGCTGTTCTAACTACCTTAACGTTCCCTAAGCAAATTGCTCTAGATCAGCTGTTGTGACTACTTTTATGTTCCCTGAGCCAATTGTTCTAGATCAGATGTTGTGACTATCTTAATGTTCCCTGAGCCAGTTGCTCAAGATCAGCTGTTGTGACTACCTTCATGTTCCCTGGGCCAAGTGCTCTAGACCAGCTGTTGTGACTACCTTAATGTTCCCTGAGCCAATTACTCCAGAACAGCTGTAGTGACTACCTTAATGTTCCCTGAGCCAATTGCTCCAGATCAGCTGTTGTGACTACCTTAATGTTCCCTGAGCCAATTGCTCTAGATCAGCTGTTGTGACTACCTTAATGTTCCCTGAGCCAATTGCTCCAAATCAGCTGTTGTGACTACCTTAATGTTCCCTAAGCCAATTGCTCTAGATCAGTTGTTGCGACTACCTTAATGTTCCCTGAGCCAATTGCTCCAAATCAACTGTTGTGACTACCTTAATGCTCTACTGTTTGTAAAATGTTTGCATGTATCACTAGTCTGTTTTCTTCAATGCAAGATATTTAACATGTTTTTATTTATAAATAAGTTAAATGATATGTGATGTAACTTAAAGAATGTTGAAGTGAATTATTCAAATGTTATTCAAAGGAACATTGTGCGAGGGAACAAGTAAGTGAGCTTTAAGGATCGTTGGATGTCTGTCCATTCACAAATTTCTTCAAACGCTCATCTGAAACTTCTAGACCAATGGTGTTGGCATGAGGCTCTACCCAGTTTATTCAAAGAATTCTATTACATGCAGAACTGGTTGCCATGGTAACCAAAAAGAAAAACATTAAAAATACCTCCCACTACAAAATGGTAATGCCTAGAGCTTAGCTATTTGGTATGTAGAATAGTCTAGTGGTCCTCTACCAAGTTCTTTCAAATCATGCCCTTAGGGTCAAAATTGACCCTGCGCGGGAGGTCTTTTATTGTACATAGACTTATATAATAATTTTGTAATATCATTTAGGAAAAACTTTAAAAGTCTTCTCCAAAACCATAAGGCCTAAAGTTAAGATATTTTGGTGTGTAGCATTGTTGAGTGCACCTCTTTTTTTTGTTATCCCCATTTTTCTTTGAAAAATGTTATCAATTGAAAATACAAATGTAACTTCATACAAGTTAATAGGGAATGTTGAGAGGAAACAGGAACATGATGGTTAACCTTTCATCATTTTTAATGATTAAATGACCCTCTTTAGTACTTTTGTTTTTCTTGAAACATAAAGGGGTGAAGTGTGAGTGTGTGGGGGGGGGGATTGTCTTTGTAATTAATGGCATTTTCATTTAAAGCCCAAGTTGAATTACCCATCATGACAATGCCTTTGTAAATTTAGGTAAAGTGATTATTTCAATTAAAGTGTTCTTAAACCTTAAGTCTGTTGCAGGACTAGCAAAAGTTGTCAAACAACAGAATTTCAAAACCGGACATAACGTTTGTGTATACGGCAGGTATTCAGTCAACTCTGTGCTAGATGACTCCGAGTGTATGATCCGGGAAATTAATCAAATATGGTAATTATGTCTCCCCCACCTCGGGGGGAGACATATTGTTTTTGCCCTGTCCGTCAGTCCGTCCGTCCGTCAGTCCGTCAGTCCGTCCGTCCATTCTTCGTTTCCGGACGATAACTAGAGTTCCTTTTGACCTACAGCTCTCAAACTTCATAGGATGAATGGTCTTATTGAGCAGATGATCCCTATTGTTTTTGGGGTCAGTAGTTCAAAGGTCAAGGTCACAGTGACCGTTGGTCAATTTCTCGTTTCCGGATGATAACTAGAGTTCCTTTTTGACCTAAGCCCTCAAACTTCATAGGATGATTGGTCTTATAGAGCTGATGATCCCTATTGTTTTTGGGGTCGTAGGTCAAAGGTCAAGGTCACACTGACCGTTGGTCAATTTCCCCCTTCCCCGGATGATAACTAGAGTTCCTTTAGACCTAAGACCTCAAACTTCATAGGATGATTGGTCTTATAGAGCAGATGATCCCTATTGTTTTTGGGGTCAGTAGGTCAAAGGTCAAGGTCACAGTGACCGTTGGTCAATTTCTCATTTCCGGATGATAACTAGAGTTCCTTTTGACCTACAACCCTCAAACTGGGGGAGTCCGTCAGTCCGTCCGTCCATTCTTCCGTCCCGGACGATAACTAGAGTTCCTTTTGACCTAAGCTCTCAAACTTCATAGGATGAATGGTCTTATTGAGCAGATGATCCCTATTGTTTTTGGGGTCAGTAGTTCAAAGGTCAAGGTCACAGTGACCGTTGGTCAATTTCTCGCTTCCGGATGATAACTAGAGTTCCTTTTGACCTACAGCCCTCAAACTTCATAGGATGATTGGTCTTATAGAGCTGATGATCCCTATTGTTTTTGGGGTCAGTAGGTCAAAGGTCAAGGTCATACTGACCGTTTGTCAATTCTCGTTTCCGGATGATAACTAGAGTTCCTTTAGACCTACAGACCTCAAACTTCATAGGATGATTGGTCTTATTGAGCAGATGATCCCTATTGTTTTTGGGGTCAGTAGTTCAAGGTCAAGGTCACAGTGACCGTTGGTCAATTTCTCGTTATAATTTGGGGTCACTAACTCAAAGGTCAAGGTCATAAGGGGGGAGACAAGTTTTTTTGTGAAAAACAATCTCTAATTTTATAGTGATATAAATGGCCTTCAAATTTTAATGGCTTAATTTATCACATAGTAAGATCTAATGTAAAAATATGAGTAGATATGCAAATATGCGTAAACATGCAGCAATTTACTGTCAAGCTTTTTTATGCTTTATGCAAATAGGAACTATCACAGCATCACGTTTCATGAAAGATGATTTTATTTGGCACCTTTTTTCATGCTGTAGAATGTTTTGCATAATGATGTCCAACTGTGTTTAAAATAACAGTTTCTTTATTTCTGTTTCTATTTCTGTTTTAGTTTTAGTTTGTTTTACTTAGGAATTTGGCTAGTGAAAATTCTTTAATTGATAGACAATAGAGAAAAAGCATCCTGTTATATCAAACTTATAAGGACCATGATCTTTTGTGTAAGCACCTAAAGACACCTGTGCAGTATTTCTCTTATTTTGATTTTTTAAAGCTCGCCTGAGAATGCTTTTCCTGATGAATGTAGGTAAAGTTTGAAACTGGTCTCATAAGACAATTAAGCGAGGTCATCTGGTCAAATCCAAGGAAACACTATTGTCATACAATGTACTTGAAAGCCCGGCGGTTACAATGAAAATACATTGTAGTTCAGGATGGCTTTGTCCTAGTGATTTCTAATTCTAGAAGGCTCTCTTTAGTTTTGTGAGTAATAGAAGTTGCACCATTGGCTTAAAGCCATGATTTTGGCGTATTTGTCACCTTGCAACTGTTCTAGTTTAAAAACTAGACTGTACAATCTGATAAAATAGTAATTACATACAGAGGCCTTATTGAATCATGAAATAAACTTGCGCTTTTGGCTATTGGCCTGATATTTGGTCTGATTAATTATTCATATATTTGAAACACTTTCACGTCACATTCAAAACATTACTAATCTTCTTACAAGTCTTATAATACAATAATACCAATATTTATATTTTGAGCATGTTGTTTTGATCTAAAAACTTATACATTTGAGGTTTTGATATGAAATGATACGCCATTTAAGGCAGGGAGCATAAATTTGTAACAGTATTACCCACATTTTGTATGGATCAGCCTCCTTTGATATGCAGCTGAGTTTCAAAGATTTTTTTCAAAACAATGGTATGAACAAACTCTCTTACAAAATTATGATTATGAATGTTACACTGTGATGTATAATAAACTGTAAGGCAAGCCTCAGTATTGCAGTGGGTTGAGGCTGGCTAACCATGCACTGGGAACATTCTTGCCGTGTGCAAACATTACAAAGGGTAAACTGGGCGCTAGCTACTTCCTGATTGACATTTTAGATAAAAATCTCTTCTTACACATGGACCACTGCTCAATTCAGTTGACATTCCTATTTACATATTATAACAATTATAATTTGATTGAACAGTGAATGATTTTAGACCATGAAAGGTCTGAACATTTTCAAGGAAATCATTTCTTTAAAATTTAGATAACATTTTTGCTGAATAGTCTTATTAATTCATGACCACAAGATAAACAAAATATAAGCAATTTTAATTGAATAGAAAGTGAAATTTGAGTCTCTTTAACTGACGCAAGTGAGATTATCATTCGAGAGAGAAATGATATTGTCATAGGCATGATTAATTTTTATGCTTTGAAATTTGTCACACTCTGATTTCAAAAGAAGAGCCAAATTTTAATTTATAACCAAGTACGGAATGAACTGTCTGTTTTGCAAGCATGCTTTGTAATTATTAAAGGATTCAAAACAATGGGATTAGCCTATACGCCAACGCTCAATAACTGGCCGCTGGCCAATAGATAAGGCTTTAGTAAACTGACAAGGGTCATAGTTTGATCTTATTAGTGTGAAGAGGTTTGACCTTAAGCGTGAACCACAACAATTATCAATAGACTATGTTTTTTAAAAAATATGACACAGTTGACATTCTGGGTTTTTTAGACCCAAGTTTGAAGTACATGATGTTTTAAATGGAAGTCTGGCTTTCAAAACAGCTGGTAATGAAATCAGAGACGTGATTCAATGAATAAGACAAATTAAGACATTAATTAAAAATTTTGGCTATATTTGGCGAGCATTCTCTAATTATACACTGACACAAAAGATTAGTATTGGGTCTATTGTGTCATGATTTAAGTAGGTGTTTTGTACTTAACGTGAGTTATACATAATGATCTATGCTGTAAGAAATATTGGCGCGGTGTTTGGCTCTCGGACTAGTATGGCATCAGATCGTGTGGCTGCCAGTGCATAAGCCAATCCTTCCTTACAATCTGAAATTTTGTCTGTCTTGGTATACTGGTCTATCTGTATTCACAAAGTATTAAATAGAAATGTCCACATGATAATTTATTCAGCAGAGCACCTAGTAAAACAAGTAACCATATCAACAATTACCACATACTTAATATGAGTTATTACTTCCTAGGCAATGCTACGAATCAGTGAACATAAATTATAATGGGTAACAATTTCTGGGCACAAATTGCTTTACTAGAAAAAAAACTGATCTTCTCATCGCTCAAATATTGCTTTACTTGAATATTGACTTTCTTTGCTTGAAACTTTTGAAATTTAAGAGAGGAGTGAAGTGGATCTTGAGTAGAGTAGGGTAAAGTGTTTTGACGCCTTACCAGCTATTTGCAGTGGAGACATGTGTGACAAAGAAAGTCCAGGTGAATAATCCTCAACACGTTATAATTACTAATATTTTATTAAATTAGAACTTATATCATATTTATATACTCTCACCTCAAATTTCTTGGTCATAGAAAGAGTACTCAGCTGGGGGATGGCCATGTCTAACATGGCTCTTGTTTTCATGGCAACAAAAACAATATCAATTTCTTCTTTAAAAGTCTGCTTATATGTGAGGAAAGGGTGTTTGAACCCAACAGTCCCACAGAGATGGCAGCAAAGTATCTCAGACCTCAATTCATTGACAGTATTTGGCATTGAGCATGGAGATAACTGGTACTGCAGCTACAGTAAAACTTCGTTAACTCGAGCATCGATAACTCGAGAACCCCGGATAACTCGAGGACGCCTGTCGGTCCCGGCAATTTTGCCTATATGTTTAACCAGAAAATACTATCGATAACTCGAGCATCGATAACTCGAGAACCCCGGATAACTCGAGGAACACCTGTAGTCCCGCCAGATAGATTTCTTACTAAATTACCTGCGGCAACTCGAGGTCACTGATTATCAGATTTTTCTCACCTCCGTTGGTGCATCATTATTTTGGCACGTCATAGGAAAAACTTTGATTGTTAATTGATTGTTCTCGTTAGTTATCGATTAATCGGCCGTTCAAGAGGCTATAATGTTATTCGCACATTTAAATCGTCTAAAATCATGTGTAATTATAGCCACTTGTTGCTTTTATTGAATAAGAAGAAAATAAAGAAAATTATGTTTGCGAGTTTTTAATTACGAGAACTTAATGATGAGATGAAAATGTTAAGTCTGAGTAGACTTTTGATGATAAAACTTGAGAGAAAATCCCAAACTGCTTATTCTTTCTAAATTATAAAAATAATCATGAATAAATTATAGAAATAAACATTTAGCGATCTCGGGGGGATACAGTAGCTAGATCGGACAAGCAGAAAACCAAAACAGGAACGAAATGCAAGTTGGAGACGAAGACCTTTGAGTTTAGATACAATGCCATCGGGTCATGACTGAAAGAAATGTGCCTTTACTTTGTTTCAAAGCTGTTTCATAGCTATCTTTTGCCTATGCAGAAAAAAATTCCATGGTTTGGATAACTCGAGAACCCGGATAACTCGAGCATTTTACTCGTCCCCGTGCGACCTCGAGTTATCGAGGTTTTACTGTATTTTAGTCGCAGTCCTAAATCTAGCTACCTTGATGCCCTTTCAAGAGGGCACGCACCCTGTGCCACATGGCAGGCCAATCCACGCATATTTGTCATGACCCGCAGGATGGCCATATTATTAATTTTATCAAAAACCAAGTGTTTCGAAACTAAATTTGAGCCAAGAGATAAATAAAATTGGCAGGAGTTTTCCTTAATAAACAGAAAATATTTTCAAATACATTAAAAATGCACCAGTCTTGCCAATATGAGATGTCTATGATGAAAACTTGTTTTGTGTTTTATCGTAGACAGAAATAACGGCTTTAAAACTGAGCCAATTTGGTTTTATTGAAAAACGATTACTGAAATTACTGCGCTTAGATAGCACTGCCTAATCATATCTTTGTTTGAAAAAGATAAAAATCTGAACTAGATTAGAAAGATTTTATTGAATTGTTCCAAGTCCATTGAGAAGATGTTTTAATCTTTCTATAGTTAAGATTGAAACCTGGCCAAACTTTATGTAGGAAATATCTGACACTTGACTTCCCTACTCTGTTTCACCGGGGTGGGCACAATGACACAGCAATTAGATAATGCCAAAATATCATCTTCAATGAATACTAAGCAATTAACTAGTTTAATTACCTAATACACCAATTTGGATTTGAAAAGATACCATAATTCTATTCGCTATTAGTCAAATTTTGAAATTTTGAATTTAAATGATGTAACAAGAGTTGTTGTTTTTTTTTATTTCAAATTTTGTTTTTCAAAGATAGAATCACTGCTGTTAGCATGTGCTGTCATATACTATCAAAGACATATCACATTTCTTGTGCAGGATATCTATTAAACACCTATGAATTGCCTATTCATAGCTTTTGATACCTAATTATAAACTATAGATGCCTTATTTTAATCGGTTAAATAGATCTATGGGCTAATTCTATACCAGGGAACAGGCAAGGAGTGCGAATAATCAATTATACTGGCATTTTGCAGTCAGATTTGGCAAGACCAGTCAAACTATATTAATAACTCAGTCACCCATTTATTTGATGTTAATCTGAGGTGTTTAACAAATCAAAATACATGATTCAAACTCTTTGATATTTTGGAGATATTGATCGTAGATTTCAATGTCAATATAAATAAGTTTAACAGTGGCAATGAGTATATCTTTCATTGCAGACGTTACATAATAAAATGTTAAATACTATAATATTTATAATTTTTTTGCAGGTATTTTAAGTTTTAATTAAATTAAGTTCTGAGATGCTTTTCATATTTTGTAACTTTTAGCTTGACTATTCAGAGAATAAGGAGGGCTACCCCTTGCAGTCACCCTTGCATTGACATCAGTGTTGCGCAGTGGGTGAATGCATACAAGCTACTGTCAGGGACATAACTTATTAACTACTTATGGGATTGATTTGAAACTTTACTTCAAAAGTTCAGTGGTATCAGACAAGCAAGTTAGATAACTTTTAAATGAATTTGAATAAAATTATACCCCTTGTTGGACTTAGAAATATTTGTTAAAGTTTTGTGTGCAAGTTACTATCATGCAGCTATTTTATTAGCCACCCATAGAATTGATTGAAGTGTGGACAAAGTATGTCTGGATTTTGGTTACTTGGTTAGATTAGTTTTAACTATAGTGTGCTCCATGAGCTAGAGCCCTGGCTTGCCAGAAGTGCAGGCTGATGATTTTCCCTGGTTGACCAATGTAGACCATAGCCGGCTAGTCTGAAAATGATCTGTTGATTGTTAACTAAATCTCTCAGCGGGCATGTATTAGCAACAAGTGGTCACAGTCAAAATTCTAGTCTAGAGTAATTAGATATAATGGCTTGAACGTACGTATTCACCTTTGTTAAATTGCCAGATGAATTATCTATTTACCTTTATTACACTGGCAAGTTTTTTTAATTCATACGTTTTAATTTACAAAAACGAAGTTTGTGAAATTATGAATCCTTCATTTCTCTTGACAAGGCAACTTTTCAAATGCATTTTATTATGTGTACCATTCTACATGGCAGCTTTTAATGTTAGTCTATTCCCAAATTCTTTTATGTTCATTAATGGACTTTCATATTTTTATATTTCATCAACTTAGCTGGCCAAACGCTGTCATTATTCATAATAATGTGTTCTCAGTTAGTTGAAGATTTCAATTTATTACTGATAATCAATCGTAAATATGTAATGAAAATGTTATTTCTTCAGTTTATAGGTAACAGACAAGGTCTATTATAGATTTGATGATTTAAGGCTACCGCATTAACAAACAAGTATTACTTAATATTGAACACTCTATTATATTCATTATTCAACTCTGTGTGGCACCTTTACATTGAAAGAAAACATTCAAATCAAAACTTCAGTATTAACGGTCGTTAAAGATTTTTATTTATTTTTCTGAAAGTTTATCACCGCCCAGTATAACCTACACAATGTCACAGAAAACATTTACACTTTATAAAGACATAACTGTGTTTTTGTTGTTTTTTTTTTTTTCCTAAGACCAATCTAAACCAAGTTGAATGATTTATGATTTAATTTTATTTTATTTGATTCTTCTTTTGGATTTGTATTGAAAGCCTATCTAATACTTAATTATAACTGGCAAAAAATGCTGTGAAAGTCATGTACAGACACACCATGCACATTCATAGCATGACGTAATATTACACATTACTTTCTGTTAGAACCAAATTTCATTGTTCAGTTTCCTAGTTTGATTACCGGTAAGGCAGTTTCCAGGTTGCTATCAATGTTTCTTACATGCATCTCTTGTTTTCTTACAGGAAACTGAAGTTCATTGAAAACTGCTATAATTACACTCCAGTGTGTAGATTTTGATGGCTGCCTCATGGAGGTCCATTCAGTGGTAGTGGTCAGATTTTGTGGACAGACTTTAACCTTTGATATTCAAACACCCTAACCCTACAGCATGGCGTCTTCATGACTCGCCAGGTATTATATGATAATAAAGTCTTTACTTTATGAGGCAACATTATGTTGAGAAGCCCTGGATCTTCCATATGAGCCCCACAACACAATGTACAGTTTCAAAACCTTCTTGAAAGTATACTGTGATGATGCAGACCTTGTAGTTTACTATGGCAAGGTAACACCCATCCTTGAATTTAAAAATGGACTTAAAATACAAATTCAGTGATTTTCAAGCCTCCGCAAGTGCAAACTTCAGAAATTGAATTAAAATACTCTTGTTAAAATCACAGGTGGAAGGAACATACCTATAGCCTATATAGTAAAGAGCTATAGAAAAAAAAATCAATTTTATTTTTTATTATTTATTCTGATATCAATTTTAAAATGCATAGAAAAAGACATTAACTTAAGGAGAAAAAAGGTCAAAGGTATGTTCTCCAAAATGTTTTCACAGCAAAATAATACAGTATGTAAAATCACATTTTCCCCGACATGAAATACATTTTAGTACAGCATTCTTCTTTAATACCGCTATGTTTAATGTAGACCTTTATTTATCAAGAAAAAATATCACCACAAATTGCCCCCATAATTACAGTCCATAATTGCATATGAAGAGCAGTTATAACATACGAACATTGAGAGTGTAAAGTGGCACGTAATGTTGTTTTCAACAGCAGGGTCTAAAATCAGCTTCCTCGTTTCGGTGCTTTTAAGTACATTTTGCTGCGAGCTTAATATTAGCAATGACTGACTATTTGTTATTTGACCGCCGCTATTAAAGTAGTGAATTTATGGGCATATCACTTCATAAATGAACTGGCTTTTATGGAGAGATGACCTTTAGACTGTAGGATATTATTGCAGTAAAAAACTTGATATATGGTCAACATTTTATTTGCAAAGCTTGCACTTTTAGCATGAAAATTACTATTTTGGAAAGTTATGTAGTTTAAACAGTTAAAATTTTTGTTTGGATCACTAAATAAAGTCATAGATTCAAGGTCCATAACTCTTGCATGAATTTGGTGAAATTATTTCCCTTTTTGGATTTAAAAAAATCTTGGTTAAAGCTTTGGATACATGATGTTATTTCATAACAGAGATATCTGGTTAAGCTAAACCTACCAAGGTCTTGGGATCAATGAACAAGGTCATAGCATCAAGTCAAATATCTCTTGTCTGAAGTTTCACAAAATTTTGCCCATGTTCTTGACTTTGAATTTCATGGTTGAAGTTTTGCAATGCACAGATTTGACGGAAACTATGCACAAGACTTAGTGTATTTAGATTGATAAGAATGTTCGACGCAGCAATCCTTATATTTTGTAGCAGTATTATGACAACAAAATTATGATAGCCGAGAACGCTGCCTTTATTTTACCGGAGATTTTACTCTCAGAATGAAAATAGTTTTGAAAATACTCCTGTTATTTCTTCCATTGTAAGTGAATGGAAACATAATGTGGGTTTTACGGTGGCACAGAGGTGACATCCGCAACATTTTATTTATATTGTGGCCACAAGTTAGTAGTTGTGGCCACGTTAGTAAGTTGTGGCCTCAACTAATAGTTGTGCCACAAGTTCTACAAGTTAGTAAGTTGTGGCCTCAACAATAAGTTGTGGCCTCAACTTATTAAGTTGTGGCCACAACTTATTAACTTGTGGCCACAACTTATTAAGTTGAGGCCACAACTTATTAACTTGTGGCCACAACTTATTAACTTGTGGCCACAACTTATTAAGTTGAGGCCACAACTTACTAACTTGTGGCCACAACTTATTAAGTTGAGGCCACAACTTACTAACTTGTGGCCACAACTTACTAACTTGTGGCCACAACTTATTAAATTGAGGCCACAACTTATTATTGATAGCAGGGGACACGGGGCTTACTCATTCAGGCGGGGATGTTACTTCTACAAACGGTGTTTTCAGTGCTTAGGGCACAGGGCTGAGGGCTGAGTTCATGTTAATCAGAGTGTTATCAAAGATTGGTAGCACTATAAGTAGAACTGTATTGAGTGCAGGGGACAAGGGACAGAGTAGTGAAGCGGGGATGATACTTATATCAACAATATCACCAGGGTTGCATTGATACTAGAGGGCACGGGACTGAGAAAATAGAACTGATGACATATGAGAAGGTACGGTTGTGACCCCAGTGAGGTTCTAACCCGAAACCTCCGGTATAAGCGGCAGACATCTTTACCCATCAACACCACTGCGTTGTTCGTTGTCCTGTGGTGATGTATGCATAGGTTAATTCAAGGACTTTGAGGAAACCATCTAGTTACCCCGCATCCCCGTGAAGTTAGCCCCGTGGCACCTAGTTACCCTTCATCCCCTTGAAGTCAGCCCCGTAGCACCTAGTTACACCGCATCCCCGTGAAGTAAGCCCCCGCGCACTTAGTTACCCCGCAGCCCCGCCATGTTATCCCTATGCCACCAAGTCTCAACACGCCTCGTGGCATATGGTTTCCTCAAAGTACCGCTTTGAATTAACCTATGCATACATCACCACAGGACAACGAACAAACGCAGTGGTGTTGATGGGTAAGGATGTCTGCCGCTTATACCGGAGGTTTCGGGTTAGAACCCCACTGGGGTCACAACCGCGCACCGCACCCTTCTCATATGTCATCAGTTCTATTTTCTCAGTCCCGTGCCCTCTAGTATCAATACAACCCTGGTGATATTGTTGATATAAGTATCATCCCCGCTTCACATACTCTGTCCCTTGTCCCCTGCACTCAATACAGTTCTACTTATAGTGCTACCAATCTTTGATAACACCCTGATTAACATGAACTCAGCCCTCAGCCCTGTGCCCTAAGCACTGAAAACACCGTTTGTAGAAGTAACATCCCGCCTGAATGAGTTAGCCCCGTGTCCCCTGCTATCAATAATAAGTTGTGGCCACAAGTTATTGTTGTGGCCTCAATTTAATAAGTTGTGGCCACAAGTTAGTAAGTTGTGGCCTCAACTAATAAGTTGTGGCCACAAGTTAATAAGTTGTGGCCACAAGTTAATAAGTTGAGGCCACAACTTATTAGTTGAGGCCACAACTTACTAACTTGTGGCCACAAGTTAATAAGTTGAGGCCACAACTTACTAACTTGTGGCCACAACTTATTAACTTGTGGCCACAACTTATTAAGTTGAGGCCACAACTTACTAACTTGTGGCCACAACTTACTAACTTGTGGCCACAATATAAATAAAGTGTTGCGGATGTCACCTCTGTGCCACCGTAGGGTTTGTCAATAGCAAGAATATTTTTAATTAAAAAAAACATGTGTGTATTTAGATTGAGCTTGTTTTAAGTTGTAATTCAATTCTCGTTCAAGAATTACGCATGTGTAATATTTCGAAATATAATGAGAAAGTTGATTGAGTTCACTGTAGTGAGTATTGTTAGTTTAGAGATGTTATCGGTATTTGTGGTTAAGGCTGCTCAGTAATATATTTGTGACATTTCATTTTCAGGAAAATTTATGAAAACCCATCCTTAATAACACATCATTATCTGTGGACGACATTGCAGAAAAGTAAGTCAATATATTTACTTGCCATAAAAGGATTTTATATGAAAAAAAAACATACAATTTCAACATCACAAATGTATCATTCATATTGAATCATCGGGTGAATCCTTTTTTGCCATAAAAAGGATTATGCTCTTGATTCAATACTTCATGGTTAGACCTGAGGACACCTGCTATGGCAGGGAAATATTGTGCCAATTTCAATGTAAATTAATTTTATTCAATGCAAGCTTAAGTTGTGTATAGAATAAATTTGCCTTGAAATGGAGGTGAACATGAGCTTTCAGTTAAAAAGGAAGAAAGATATTAGATAACTTACATGGTTTGATTTAAATGATGAAAATGTAACAGGGATGACAGATAGATTGGTTTGAAAACATCAATGATCTGGGTCAATTGGTCATAGGGATATGTAGATATTTTAAATGCTTTTGCGGTTCATGCATAATGCCCTTAGCTCCTTGGGTATAAGGTCCATAGTAGGCCAGGAGGTATAACAGGGGTTTTCTGTGTATGATCTTCACTTGTAGTCATTATTTTGTTTTGTTTTGTGTTTTTTTCCGGAGATCTATCCAGTGAGAGAATAGGACATCTTTCAAAGATGAAAAAGATTGGGAAAACTTTATTTTATTTGTTGATATTGTATAGAGGGCATGTTGTGTATGTGTTGAATTATTCTCTATGGATGTCACAACACTTAAGTTGCCATCCTAATGTGACATCGATAGAGAGGAATGTTACACAGGGAGCAGCAAATCTAATATTAACAAGTACTATAGAGATATTAAAGAAACAGCACAGAATGTTATGTCCCAGACTTAAAATCCACATTTCTTTAATGATTGTCAAAAATAATTCTTAATATTTTCATTTCCAGGAACTAAATAGACACAACATGTTACCTTTGTACCTATTTTAACCATGAAAAATTGTGCATGCAGCCAAGAGCAAGCCGCAAACCTATTATTGGTAAGCTGAATACCATATATGGACATGATTGACACTAAAATCTTATAATATTGTCATTTCTTCCCATTGTTATGTAAAACAGTTCAAATAACAAAGTGAATCCTTTCTGCTGTACCGTAATGATGTTTTCCTCAATTAAAGTTTTATATGCAAATTGGGAATATCAAAACCGCAAATATTTGCATTTGTTTTTATT
Source organism: Saxidomus purpurata (assembly GCA_022818135.1). Lineage (NCBI taxonomy): Eukaryota > Metazoa > Mollusca > Bivalvia > Venerida > Veneridae > Saxidomus > Saxidomus purpurata. The sequence continues at coordinate 57,546,652 of JAFMSR010000001.1, forward strand.
AATTTGCTGTGGAACAAAACACGGAATAATAAATTAAACATAGATTAGTCAATTGTCATACCCTCGTTGTTGTAGTAGGCTGTTTTATTATTGTGTTGGGGTTTAACGCCAGTTGCTATAGTATTTCAGTTATTTACAAGCATGCGGTTTACCTAACCATCATTCCTGGGAAGGTCTTGTTCTAGACTTCCTTCTTCCTTAAGACACTGCCAACTCTGTCACATAAACAGTCAGGTCAGTTACAGGACTTGAACCCATGGCTCCTCAATTGTTTGGAAGTTAAGCAAGTACAAGTCTGCTAGCTTAACCGCTTGACCACAGGGTCAGGACTGTGGTCAACCCAACATGTCTCAGGGTTTAAGTGTACATTTTCACACTTGAGACCCTTGGGCTGTGAGTGTGATTCTCAGTGGAAACTTAGGCTGTCATATTATGCTATCCTTTGCTCGTCTGTCCTGAGATAATGGTGTTTATTCATTCTTCCGATGACCAAAATACGTTTGAAACGTTAAACTTCTACAACAACAACAATACGTTAAAAACAGACGTTAAACACCCACAACAAAAACAATCATTCCTCCTCCATTTTGGTTTCATGTATGAAACTTGTTCGGTACTTTTCAAACTAAATGAACTAGTGCAGCTTCATACACTGACTGTGACACTTGCTAGAATTTCCAAGTAAGCTAAATAGCTCCAGAAGTCTCAGGCAGCAGTTTACACCTGAATTTATTACTTTGTATTATAAATAACTTGTGATTTTACAGGTTGAAACTCTTTGAACCTTGTTAGACTGAGAGCAGAAATCATGAGCAATGGCATAGAGAGAAAGATTTTTGCTCCTCTGGGATTTCATAGATACAGACCCCTGCAGTATCACAGTTGTACTACCCAGCAAGCCCCAGTCCTAATGTATTTATAGAGAGAAATGGATTTTGCCACAACAGCAACAGCAAGAAAGGAAGAGTTGACAATTGTTTCAGCCAAGAGTTCTATGTAAACATTTTCTTCAAATTGATCTTTTTAATTACATATGGTAGCCAAGCTATATTTGTTATATGAATTTTTTTATTGTTATGATTATAAAATGTGTGTGAACTAAATGTTCTGACCAGTATGCCAAGGTGACACCTGAAGGATTATGAACATCTTTCGCTCACAACTTTTTGGTAGCAGAGAGGGGTGATTGGTTCAGGTCTCCAGCATCTAACTTAGCCATGCATCCCCTTAGCCATGCAACCTGTTTATAAATCGGTTAAGACTGTAGACATTTTCTACGGGGTCTCATCCCAAAATTAAGCTAACATACATGCTCTTCGGGACGGACCTTGATAAAATTCTCATCAAATCAAGACATTTTCTACTCTAAAACTAAAAAATCTGCGAAAAACAATTTAAGCGTAATTATATTGCCTAAATACATGTACTTATCTGAAACAGACATTATGTATGATTAAGAAATTTAAAATCAAATTTGACTTATTATATTGATTTCTAATACATGACTTTAATAGATATTGTGTCATTGTATGAATTATCATAAGCAGTTTTAATAAATAGACCCCTGCAGTGAATCTTTATACATTGTATTTGCAGTTGCATAATTATCTCATAAAGAAAAATTATAAGGAAGCAATCTTTTATGAAAAGAATTTAAATTTTAATGTTTTTGATGTGTCAAAAGCTAATTGAAAAGAAATTTTAGGTGCATGACAATTTATGACATTAGTGAGTCATAAAGCAATAGTAATTGTACTCATTATCGCATTGTATATAATATTCTGATTATCCTGTAGGCTTTGTCCCCGTGCATGAAGACAGGATTTACCGTCAGTCTGTAGCTATTTGCATTCATATTGTGTACAGAAGGTGTCATGGTTACATTGCAGACTACAGCCGAGTGTCATAAGGCACAGTATTCATAGTATTTATTTGTATTCCATCCCCTCTTGATGTAACCGCTCGGTCATATGACAATAGTCGGTACCGAAAGTAAACAAATCCAATCAGTCAGTCAGTAACAGCCTTTAGCCAACCAATCAGGTAGCTTATAGCCATTGAAAGGTCATCACAAAACGTGAAAAATGTATGTTGGTTTCATACTGGAACATTTTGTGGCACCATTTGCTGTAGTTTGAATATCTGACACCTTTAACAAATATATAATGCAAGTTTTTTACCCAATGTCGTATATTCACAATGTTACTATACTGGTACCTTGGACCCTGGTAGAGTTCTTACAGTAGAAATTGATATTTTTGGCAAAAGTATTAAGTTTTTTTTGTGACTTTAGATGTCATGTTTCTAAATATAGAAGATTTAATTTGTAATGAATAATTCATGAGACAAGCAAAAGTAAGTTGACTTACGAAGGGCTGATCGTGAAAGCATTGTAACATTGTATAGAAACAGAGATATATAAGACAGTCTAGCAGTCACCCGTCCATATATAGTATGTAAATGTATGTACTATCAGGGTCTATGCATCTTATAACCAGAATAAAACTGATATATGATGCGTTTTAAAGTAGGAAGATAGTATTTTAATGTGATGGCTTAGAAAAAATTGCTATTAAATTAGCTATGCCTCATGAAATTAGTAAAACTTGACTTACAGTGGAAATAAAAAACATATTTATTAGAATTTACCTTGAGAGTGAGTAATTACCTTTGCATAAATTAGCCCGAAAGATGAATGTGAAAAGTGTTTACAGGTTCCAAATGAGACTGTATATGTGTATATGACATGCATAATATGAGCCTAGGTATATGACTATATTAGGCAATAATAGTTAATTTTCAAATAAGGCCACTCAAAATTTATTCTGAGATTCTTGTAGACATAGTGAGAAAAAAATCTCCGAGCCCTATAAAATAATAGAAAAACAAAATAAAAAAAGATAATATTGTGACCATATTTGAATAAAAGTGTATATGAAACAAGCTTTGGGTGGGTCCTGGACCAAGTTGTTTGAAACTTTAATCGACGATCAAGTTAACAGTCGGTTGAATTTAAGGGTTATATTTCTACAGTTTGAGAGACTTACTAAAACAATTTTTGCATTAAACAGAATGATGACCGAAAATTCTTGAAAGCATGACCAAAATTTTCCCTGAGTGTTGCCCATCAAGAATATTTTTTTGATAGCCAAAATTTAATCTACGGTTAGCTTAACAGCCGGTTAAAGTTTCGAACAACCGGGTTCAGGTCAACTTTTATCTAATGACAAGCAGTTACATATTTATTGTGCCTTTTCTATGTTTATATCAGCTTACTGAAAGACTTGCATGTTAGCTACTATAAACTGTCCTGCACATATCTCTGTAACAGAATTGTTATTGTTCTGCATTAACATAAAAACATTATGGAAAACAAAACTTATTATATATGATTTTTCAAGAGGCCTTCAAGTATGTAACACCACTTGAGTCCTTTATGTTTTATGTTCATGTATAATTTAGTCATAGTTAAGTGCAGCCAATTATAACTTGATAATTACTGTCCTGTTGTTCCATTGTTACTCATAGACTTTAAATAAGAGAGCAAGGACCACTTGACATATTAAAACTGAAACATGCATGTACAATGTGTAATAATAAAGCTGTTGTCAAAGTGTGAAAGTAAGCAGATCCATGGTCTGATTGTAACACGCTGGACTGTTAACCCCAGGGATGACAGGTTCATTCCCCACTCCACCACTAGTAATGTTATGGTCTTTTGGAATAGATCTTAACCACTTCTTTCTTTTCAGTGGTCAGGCATCTGTGAATGTATCTATATGTACAAATGTACTGTCACAGCTACATTCAGTTACTGTGTAAGAATACCAGGCACGCAACTCTAGACCATACAGTGTACTCTATACCATTCAGTGCAGTCTAGACCAGACAGTGCACTCTAGACCATACAGTGCATTCTATACCATACAGTGCACTCTAGACCATACAGTTCACTCTAGACCATACAGTGCACTCTAGACCATACAGTGCACTCTAGACCATACTGTGCACTCTAGACCATACAGTGCACTCTAGACCATACAGTGCACTCTAGACCATACAGTGCACTCTATACCATTCAGTGTAGTCTAGACCATACAGTGCACTCTAGACCATACAGTGCACTCTAGACCATACAGTGTACTCTATACCATTCAGTGCAGTCTAGACCATACAGTGCACTCTATACCATTCAGTGCAGTCTAGACCATACAGTGTACTCTATACCATTCAGTGCAGTCTAGACCATACAGTGCACTCTATAACATACAGTGCATTCTAGACCATACATGGTACTCTAGACCATACAGTATACTCTTTTACCATACAGTGGTCTAGACTTGCTGGCCAGTTTGAAATTATGGCCAATTATAGACACTTGTCTTTTTGGCCTTAATTAATTACTAAATGGCACAGAAACAACAGCATTATGTATTATGTTCCAGTCAGTACAGATTATCTTTAACAATTCACAATAAAAACTGATTGTCTGTGAAGTAATATTTATTTTCCAAATTTTATATTTACAGGGGGGACTGTAAATGCCTACATCTCCAGACATACTCTAGACATTTATAATTGCTATATTGATACTAATTAACAACTACAATTAATTTAATTAAACAATTATCAGGTATGATTCTCTTTGAATTGGGCACTGAATGACATTAATGCCATGCATATAATTAAATTCCTGGGGTATGCTCAACCTGTCAAGCTGCAATAAAAAGAGGTGCCAGTTTTTGGCATGCACTTGTAAAAACAACAGGTTGCCAACACAGAGCGTTTATATGCGTTAAGTGGTGTTTTTACCTGTATGTTTTTATTCTTGAGTGGAATGCCAGCCATTTATGGATCTACAAAATATTTCTGATGTCACTTTTGTAACAAGTCCTGTCTAAAAGTGGCAATTTGCAAGGCAGCTCATCTTTTTTACCTATTTGTTTAGAATGGGCCTATTGTCTGAAGTGTGACCCTTCCACAAAGAGGTCAAATGGCTGTGAAAAGTATATTTCACCTGAATTGTTTACTTATAATTGTTTTGTGTTAATTGACTGAGACCTTGAATGCTTGAGTGGATTAAAGCAGTTGGGGACATGTTTACAAAGGGAGAAGTTGTTGTTTGTGTGAAAGGTTAATTAGAGTAGAACTGCCAAATGATTACTCCATTCACCTGCCAATAATTGATCCCTAAAAGAATTTGATAACTTGTACAATAAAGTAGATTTCATTGATGAAGCCAATTTTGAGAGCAGATAAGAAAAAAAGATGTGGAAACCAACCTAGCTAGACTCTTGGAAAAACATAATGGAATGTGCCAGAAGTGAAAATGCTTTTAGATTGAACTCCATTGTTGTATTTGAGTTATATTTGGATTAGATTCCAAATCTTTTAATAAAAGTCAATTGTTTGTGTATTTAGAAGACAGACATCAGTCTGTGTTACAAATTATTTTAAAGATGGTTTTACAATACAATTTATTAAGTTGTGATTAACTTAGTATATATCTAGCTGTTGTTTTTATTTCAAATTCCCTGTAAATCACTCCATTTTAAATGTTGTAGAACAAACAACTGTCCCATCCCTTCCCCTGCCTTACCCTACTAAAAAAGGTGTCCCCAAACCCCACCTTCCATTGGTGAGTCAAGATGTTTGATTACTCTTGGTGTAAAACTCATATTCTATAAAAATTTAGAAGAGGTTTCTGTCCACTCAAACCCACATCAGCATGCCAACACAGCCAAGCAAGTAATCTAATCAAAATACTTTAAAAGAAACAGAGCTTGTGTGCATGTGAAATAGAGAGGATGGGTATTTTTTAGGTTGACCTCTGATATGAAGCCAAAATGTATGGAGCATTTTTTTTTAAGGAAAAAAAAACAGAAGGGAAAATAGATATTCTTATTGTAGAAAATAATTTTGTAGTAACGTATGTGCTTGAATTAAGACATCTGACCTGTGGCGCATTCACCACAACCAAGATATAGTTTGAAACATTCAAGCTATTGCTACTGTTTAATTTAAAACAATCTGTTAAAGAACATTCCTGTTCTGTTTACCAGTATCTAAAACTCATTTTCATTCATTCAACTTTTAATCAATGAAACAGACAGCCCATTATTTGTATGGAGCCAGAATTGCCTAATCTGTTAATCTTATCTTAATTCAATACCTTCAGATGCTGGAAATTTACATGGTCTTGTAATTGTAGCTTTCTCCTATCCTTTGTTAACATGTTTTAAGAGATTGTTGATTGTATGTTTTAATACCTGTGCCTGAAAAATGATGACTGTCTGGATATGTTTAGATGATCTTCATTTGAAAGAAAAAACAGAATAATTATGTTTTCAAGTCTGAAGGCATCCAAACTTGGGTACCTGTTCTCAGTTCTCTGTGTAAATTGTAAGCTTAACAGGTGATTTCTTAAGAAAATTAAGTAGTAATGCGTCAACAAATCTTGTACTGAATTTTGTACAATTTATATGTACAAATGCATTATGTCAGATTCAAAAAGCAGCCATCCTACATAAAAGAAAACTAGTGATCTTTATAAGTCACATAGCTGTTTAATACAGGTGTACTGGATGTGTTGAATGTTAAGGGCAAGTGGGAGTTTAATGCAGGGGTGAAAATTTACACAAGATCTTTAGATGTTCTAGTGGCTGTTCCTTTTGACAGTCTGCACCATCATGACTAAAGTGTCAATCATAGAACCTTGTAATCGCTTTTTGAGGAAGGGCTGACAAAACTAATGGTTGTCAATTTTTGTGCTCTAGGAGATATTCAACAGCAAAACTGTACTCTTCCTTTTTTTCAATTTTAAGAAAATTAAAACAAATAGGTGTAACAAATTAGTTTACCATTCACAATATTGAAATTAGAATGAAGTCAGCTGCAGAAATAATATGAAAATGTCAGAAGATATAGCCAGTTTGGTACAGTGCCATGTTTCTTTCATTCATATTTTACAGTTACAGATTTCTTCTCTCCACATAATGGTGATTTAACATTTGATAAACATTCCAAACTCATTAATGAAAATTGGAAACTTGATCATCGTATTTTTTGGAGTCAGGCTCCGTTTTAAGAATCTGAATGAAAATTTGCATTTTCTTACTTAAATTGATGCTGGTATTTGATGAAATAAAACACCATGGGAACATTAATTTCAATATCGTAAGAAATTTAAAATTTTCGTAAGGTGCTGTTTTGGGTATTCATTTATCAACTTTGAACCTTACTTTGTGTAAATAAATCTAGAATTGCCATCTGAATGAAAAAGCTTCCCGATGTTACAAAGATGGGTGTCGTCCGCTACTTGAGCAACACCTATTTAAATACATGTAATCTATAGTTTGTAATTTCAAACTTTCATCAGGTTTTATTTAATTTCATTCATGATTTTGTTTATATGTATTATATAGCAATGATATATATCTCTTTGCAGGGTAATTTTGTAAGAACGAATCTGCCTATTTTACGTCTGCACAATACGACCGGAAACGGGCATCAAGATGAGAAGTCTGATATGACCAGCATTTTAGTTTACAGTTTATGATTGGTTAGTTTCTGATGACAAATAGATGTAAATAACTGTGGACACTGGTATGAAATCACGCACAAAGTTTCATGGTATTGAATGATTAAAATCTGCGTATTGCAGCTGAGCACCGACCACTGGGAAGAAAAAGCGTGTATGTTAATGCCAAAATGACAAATAAATACAGCCATCTATTCATTACCTCGGATTATTATTGTTCAACGTTTTTTTTAAAAATACTGTTGTAAATATCTGAAATAGTGCACTAACATGGTGTGTTTATTCTATCTTTATGATTTAATTTCCTGCCTGGTAATATAGAGAAAGATAATATTTTTATAATGGTCCAGGGATTGTCAATTTACCATACACATGGCTATACAGAGGCAGTCAGGGAGAAATTATGTGTTATCGCACACAGTTGAGATTTTTGTATTTATAGAATATCATTAATACATTACTATGGAGGGTGTAATTTATTTGCTATTTTAACTATCTTTTTCATATCTCGAACTCTGTTTTTGCTTAGAAAGTGAAATTTTCACGGTGTATGAATATAATTAATGCTGTTTATTTCTGATTTAAATGACTTGCCTCATGGAAATTTCATATACAAGTACATAAAATGCCTCATAAATTTATGAAGTCATTCTTAATGACATAATTTTACTATCTGATTGAAAGATACAAATTGTATATTAATGTATGTATGTGTTTGTAAATTAAATGTAATTTTCGTATTTTCACCAGTTTTAAAGTGAATAACATCAGTTGTGTGTTTTAGTGTTTAAGTTTTTAGTTGTAATCTATTAAATGACATTTTGTAGATGAAGTGCTAGAGAAATGTATGTTTATGCTTTATTTTTTATATTGTATGAAATGTATTTTGCTGATATATTGTAATATGTATGGTGAGAATTGTAAATAAACTATATAAACTGCTACTGAAATAGAATACAAAGTGAAAATACTTAATCAAACAAACATTTTGAAATGTCCATCTATGAAAATACTTAATCAAACAAAGAATTTAAAAAGCTCATCTGTTTTTTACCTTACATAGGGATGTTTTGGTCACATGCATGTTCTTCCATGTGGCACACAAATTCCTTATGAAGTAAAAATGTTTCTGGAATATCTTATTCCTGTTATTATGAGCATTCGGAAATCATTATTTGTCGTATTTCTCGTAACTGCATTGTGGCGTCATTGTTCATTTTAATATGGTGGGCATGCATGTTTTCATATTTTTATGTTAATTTCAAATAGAAACATATTTCACATAAATGGACTGTTTTCTGGTATTTTAGCTGTTAAAAAAAGAATAAATATTAATGAGTTAGAGGAACACAGAATATTTAAATGTGACATCTGCATTCTTTTTTTCTTTGCATTTTCATGCATGTATTTATTTATGACAGAGCAGTTTATATAGATAAAGCAATCATTGCATTTTTATTACATATAATTGATTATAGTTCATTTTATTAGTAATACTATGTAAATGTTTTTTTTTAGGCAAAGCAAATAATAAACATTTCTAGGCAAAACCACAAATACTGGTCAAAAGCCACATTTAATATATTCCTTTGATGATGATGGCGTTGGTGTCTTGCCACTAAAACATGATTTATGACTCAATAACGTATAACCAAACTGATTAAGTGTTGACAAACACAGATATAAACATGTTTGTGTGTCTTCTATGTGCCCAGTCAAATTCTACATGAGGTCGCATTTAAACTCTCATAAAACTGTCAACAAAATGCTTACTCCATGTGAAGTATCTAACATATAAGGAAGACCAAAGATGGTCTGTCCCGATTTTATCACCCATATTAATAATACGTGTATGGAAAGCTGTGATCGACTATGCATATTGTTATTTATTGTGGAGAGTATGACTTTTCATAAATAATTACGACTAATGACTGTCATAATATATGGTCACTGTGTCACTGTATATCTATCTGTAATTGCACATTCTTTCCCTCACTGGCTATTATATATGTAGCCGGAATGTTCTATGGTGACATGTGCATAATGTATACATGTACATGACTTAGCCATGTTGTGTGAAAAGTGTTACATTTTAAAAGGTTTGGTTACATTTGCATAGAGATTTTCAAACACTTGTTTTTAAATTTTTGCCTAAAATTGTTTTTTTTTCAACAATTCTCAACTTGATATCAACGAAACTGTAGTTTAAATACATGAATACTTTAAACTCATTTTAGTTTCGGTTTCGGCTTCAGTGTATATGTGAATTAGGCTATTGTACTAAGTAAAAAATGAGGTCATGTCAGGTAGAGCTGAAGACCATTAACTGGTGACTGTAATAACTATGTCATGTTGTTTATGAAACTAGGTTACTAGGTTGGCAGAAGATGATAACTATGTCAGGTTGTTTATAAAACTAGGTTACTAGGTTGGCAGAAGATGATAACTGTGTCAGGTTGTTTATAAAACTAGGTTATAGGTCAGCAGAAGATGATAACTATGTCAGGTTGTTTATAAAACTAGGTTACTAGGTTGGCAGAAGATAATAACTATGTCAGGTTGTTTATAAAACTAGGTTACTAGGTTGGCAGAAGATGATAACTATGTCAGGCTGTTTATAAAACTAGGTTACTAGGTCGGCAGAAGTTGATAACTATGTCAGGTTGTTTATAAAACTAGGTTACTAGGTCGGCAGAAGATAATAACTATGTCAGGTTATTTATAAAACTAGTGAAAGTGGCTAAGTATTCCCATTCTGCCACAGACACCAGTCTTAAAATCGATCTATACCTGCACTCCTAAAATAGATAAGCACTGGTACCATACTGGCACCAAGAGTACCAACTAGCCAATCAAAAGCCAAGAACTGGTTTCAGACTGGTACTGGCACCAGAGACTATATAAGCTATATGCAGAAATATCCTGTAACATTCAGGTCGCACCGAATATACCTCAAACCAGGTTGGTGGACCCAATAAGCACAATTACAAACAAATCCTGTAACATTCAGGTCGCACTGTATATTCCTTGAATAAGGTTGGTGGACCATAAGCATATCAAACAGACAAATCCTGCACATCCTCCACGGCCCATACCCAGCAAAATCATACTCTTGTATATAAAACAAGGTTACCAGGTAAGGAAGAAAACAAAAGTTGTAGATGTGGTAAAGGTTTTACTTTCTAAGAACTGGCCATTTAACCAGCTGCCAGAATTTTCATATATACATCAGCACTTTGATATTTATATTTGCTCAAATCCTGATGTGAACAGCAAGAATTTTGTTTATGTATGTAAAATTGATATATATCATTTATTTTGCCCTTTGCTGTTAAACATACCTTAAATTTTGACATTAAAAACATAGAGGTTTCAACAACAATGATGTAGCTAGATACAGTAGGCTACGGATTATGTAAATGCAGCCTATTACCTTCAGTCACTTGTTTTATAGTAAAATCTTGACTAAATTAGTTTCCGCAAATTTTAGATTTTTTTCTTTGCTTTTCATAATTATGGGAAACAAAAATATAAAGTACATCAGAATTCATTTTTATAAAGTAATTTTTACCAATTTTCATGTGTTTTTTTGGTCAAAAACAGATAAAAGTCAGTGAAGGATGTTAAGAAAATGAGATTTCGAGTGACATTAAATATTGTCAGGCCAACATGAAAATACCATTATTTTACACTATGTCAACTTGAAGAATGTCTGCTCTGTACACCATAGCAAAAAACAGACCGTTATTAATGTTTCTTCTGACTATACAATCTTTTCCATGCTTTATGAGCAGTGACATATTCTAGCTGTGGACAGGCCATTTATTTCATTGTATATTTTGCACAGAGTTCAACATGTGTGCTATCACTTATTTCCGCTCTATGTCTTCTTACAACATATAAATAAAATTTATACAGGTAAATATAATGCATGTAAAAATAAATGTATACTCAGTCAATATATATTTCATTATTTTTCAAGCTTTTATTTCCTGTTTATAATTACACCCACTTTTTGCAAATAATAAATTATTATGAAATAATGCTCCTTGGTATTTCTTCTTTAACATTGCAAATAATCAGACCAAAATCACGACCAAAGATCTAGCTTAAAAGTGTTTAGAATTTAATCAAATGGGAATTTTAACGCTGTAAAGGAAGTATATGACATAGAATCATGAAACACTACAGAAGTTTAATAAGCATTCAGAGCTATGTAAAGATGATTTACAAATGTATTTTGTTAAGTTTTGCACCTTGTAAATCTAAGAGTTGTGGCTCTTGACAGCAAAAATGGACTGTTTCAGCTCAAGTTAATCATTGTTCATTATTTATATTATCTATATATAGTAACCTAGAGCCACAGAGATTCGTAACATTCAAAATTTGTGTTTAATCAGGTAATTGTGGTCTTGATGTTCTTGTCAGCTTGGAAATTTGAGATGCCTGTACCACAAAACTCATCAAACTTATCAGGTAACCTATAGCCAGAGATATAGGGTAAAATCCAGCCAGTGATACAGAGTGACTTTTAGCCAAAGATATAGGGTAACCTCTAGCCAGTGATACAGAGTAACTTCTAGCCAAAGATATAGGGTAACCTCTAGCTAGAGATACTGGGTAACATTGAATTAATAGTTCAAATGCGAGCACGACCACGTTATATTTTGGAAAGGTTGAAGCTGCAGATTGATTTATTATTCCTTGAGCATACCCTTGAACAATTAATGGAATGGTCTTAATTGAAAGGTGGATAGGTCCATTTTAGAAAATAAGGTTCTCGTGTCTATTTTGGCGCATGCCTAGTATGGCCATTATTTTATGTAAGTTTGCCTATCTGTATTTAATAATCTCATACTGACGGAATTTATTTGTAAGAGACATTAAATAAAATGCCATTAAACTCTTCGCTAATATTTCTGTAGCCTCGGGTACGGGAATTAAATCAAGAAGAATATGAAAATTTATGTAAATTTCGTAATATTTTCCACATACAAAGTCCGGCTGTCTCACATGGGCCAAAAGGTTTTTAGGTCATATCTAAATGAAATTGCATATAATCCGTATGTCATAAATATATACATGATGTCACTTGCGTAATGAAGGAATTTTATGACATGTGTGAGCTGTCCATATTTGTAAAGTGACTATTAAATTCGTTAACTTGGTGGTCATTCATCTGTCAATGTTACATCTCGCGCGCGAGTCGGGTAACGCAGTTGGGTTATTAATTACCAACCAGATTAATTTCTGACATATAATAATTAATATATTTATTGAAACAATGACATGTTTATATACCTTAATGGTTATAGTGAAATAATCCATTTAAAATATGGCGCAACCTGTTAGTTTCCCGGCTAATAGTTACCTAGATTTAGGTAATGCCAAAAGCGGGGAAATCGTATCTAAATGGGTGAATTTAAAAATGGAAGCGAGAGACTGGAATTGAAGCTGAAAAACAATGTGTCCGATGAAGTAGGAAGTCACACAAATGCTCTACATTTTCCGTGTCACGTAATGTAAATATAGCCATATCATCACTATGGGTCTACCATTGCCCACGCAATGTGTGCCAACTGGTCAAGTGCAAGAAATACGGAATATTTGTCATGCATCACTCAGTTACAACAAAAAAAATGTTTCCATTGGTTCCACAAAATAATTCACAATGGTGAACACTGACCTAGTCCACTTGACTGAAATCTGTTGACGTTGCAACATGATATACTTGACTTTTTATTTTGTTATAGGAAACACTTGATTTTTGTCAGTCTTCCAAAACCACTTTGGTTGCAGTCGTATGATCCGATGTACAACGCAAATCATGCTATGGGCTGGAGATTAAAAACTTTCTCGTCAATATTCATAAAACAAACGACTGTTTGTGATTTAGATGTGTACTTTAAAAGAACATGCAAAAAAGTACTTGCCTACAAGAAAAGAGATATGTTTTAGTTAAAATTTACTGCACAATTTCATTTTGTTGTCAAAAACGCACGACACTGCAGTTTCAATTTGCTGACAACCTGTATATAATTCACCTGATTAATGAATAGCTTAATACCGCCAAACACTTGACCTGTGCAGTGGATAATGAGACAATAAATTACTATCACGGGATTCTGGGCTGTTGTCCAGATAGAGCTAGTATGAGCACTACATGGCGAGCACACTACTAAAATCTGTTATCCACGGAGAATCAGAGGGCGGTCTGGACCGGGAAGTAAAGAATTGGCCGTATCTTTGAAACGGATTACCTTTGCAGGTAACAGAGAAAACATAAATTGTATGACATGTTTGACATGTATGAAACTGAAGAAAGAGCTGACGGTATCAAATTCGCCTTGAGACTGTAGCACGTCCGAGGAACATTAGTTTTGTCAGTGACATAATCAAACCAATTGAAAACCCGATCAATTTACATCTTAACAAGACAGACGTCATTGATGTCACCGGCGAAAACAAAGCGACATGTTGTTTAAAACGACCTTACATATGAATTACAGAAATAGCCCCAAGACTGATCGAACATTAAGTGGGCGGTGTGCCGTTACGTTTTTAACTGAAACCATTAAAGAACAAAGGTGTATGATAATAAGCAGGTACATGTCCAATCAACAGTGGTGTGAAGACCTCTACTCCCGAGGCGATAACGTAACATTGCAGGCCAACTCCATGTCCAGTGATACGACCGCCGCAAGGGGTTAACGTCAAAACAACAAAGCACCTTCGGCTCTTTTGTGATAAAGAGCATGCGGCTTAAACTGGGATATTACATGTGTTCGTGTGTGTGTATGTGTGAAATCCTGCATTAGGAGCAGTGGGTTTCTTGTTGAGGCCGTACGCGCTCATATTCGTTACTTCGAAACTGGAAGGTCGATGGGCTTACTCAGAATCACTCTTTTGTATAAGGAATAATGCTGTATGAACGAATTGGAGCCTTCTGCAAACCCACAGGGATTGCGGAGGCCTGGTTTCGGTCCTGTAAATGGAAGAGGGGAACATGTCTGAAACACAACAGTAAAATTAATTTCATGGTAGAATTCCTATGGACATAAATTCACAAGAAGCCCAAATGGATGATCAATAAAGTCTAAAACTTGGCTGGAACTTGCATTACCACTCTTAAGCTTATCTCAAGTTAAGACACAGGATAGTTTGCTCGGTGATGGCCACATACTGGTAGTTGGCAACGTCAAATATTCAAAGATTATTTCTCCTTTTTCATGTACAGTGTATACAGATTTACTTTTTTGTGAATCCGAAAGGAATTCAAAAACACCAACCGTTGACTGCTAAATGTACAACTTAGATATTAGTGTCACATGTTGGCTATATTGATATTTGTAGTCGTGCATTATACAGTTACACGTGTTTGTACATACTGCTCGTGTACTGTATGCTACAGTTAGGTTCAACTGATATCCTATTGAAAATAATAAGATCTATTTTATGACACAGTCTACAACAGAATGTTCCCATTTAAAAGAAGTAAGCGTAAAAAATTTCCTAAATAGGAAACAATTACTTGACGCCCTAAACTTTCGTGTCTCATGCGATAGCTAGGTGACACTTGTATAGTGTTCCAAGCGTCTTCTTACATCGTTGACTTGTTGTTTCAGCAACATTGCGCAAGCATACATGAAACCCTCTTGTCACCAAGACAGAAAACATGCATGTGGAAATATCCTTTAGGCGAAAAGAAAAACTGCCAACATAAATTTGCATCCTTAATGTAATGTAAAACAATGTAGTCAGCAAAAAGTACGCCTTCGCCATTGTATGTCAATGGCAAGACTTTGTGTCGAGCCAGAGCGGCCCTCGAGGTGGAAATAAATGGACGGTCATCTAACTGTTTAAGCTATGGTCATCATCAAAAATGAATGTTAATATATCATAATGCTATCATTTTCACATGTTGATATTCTCACAGATAGTGATCATTTTTGCTTCGGGGGTGCTTTCACGTTGGTAGATAACGGGGTGACTTTACTTTTGGACATCTGAACAAATTCATTACAAATGACAAGCTCTGTCCTTGTGTTAAGAAAATTTGTGATATCTACACATCTGACAGCAAAAGTTGAAGATTTTCGAGAATTTGACATTTTTGATGTTTTAAGACGCATTGAAATTTGACTTTAAATAAGATTGATAACTGCCAATTTGTTAAGCACGTGTTGAATTTATGGTTTTTGTACATTTTTGACGCTTCTACCCTTCTAGTTATAAAAAAGGCATGCTGTCGAAATTATCATCGTGCTTTAATATGCAATTGTATATTTTGTGATAAAATATTGTTTGCATTCCTAAAGTTGGGCTATTTCGTTAAAAGTGTAACCACATATGTCACTTTACAACGATGTTAACCCAACTGTTTACAAGCAAATCTGTTTTAAATAAACAATTAAAGCAAATTATCTTTTTCAAAAAAACACTTAAAACATGTTTTTTTTCTCAATAATTTGAATATTTAATATATACGAGGTTTTGATATGTCATAATATCATACAGTAATAAAATTTATGTGGTTTATTCCAACCACTGGTTCCTCTTATTATACCATTAAAGTCCAAAAAGAAGGCGCATTTATTTATTTACTAATGGAAATATCGTGCAGCTTTCATAGACTGAACTAAATAAACTTATATTTAACGCAAAACAAATATTTCCTAAATATAAAGACATGTTTCGAACATGCGTGCACGACAGTTACTTAATTAACGTACCGATCTATACCAGTCGAGTCGAGCATGTCTTTCTGAGACGGCTTCGGAAGGGGACGTAATCATTGGTAATAAGTCCAAATTTTGTATCTTGGCATTTGGTATTTTATTGCGATGTCTACGATTTTTATACCTGTTTTGCTTCCAAGTAAAATATATAGTTCGGACAAAATAGCGCCGTAAAACCTGTATTTTAAAGTTTAAAGTTGAAAATACCCACGTCATGTCAGCGTTATATCTTGGCGGCAATCCAGATTTTAGTAAAATTTCATGTAAAATGTCAACCAACTTTTTTTTTTAATTTTTGATGCAAATTATAACATCTATTATTCAGCAAAGTCCGCCTTTTCAATGTTGAAAAAAAAACTGTAGCACAACCGCTGTCTCGCTTTCATATGGCACTGCGCCCAGAGAAAACTTGTCATTCAAGTGATATACGCAATGAAATAAAACCATTGCCTTTTATAGACTAACAGAATAGTTGAGAAAGGAAACACGCTGAACTGACGTCAAAAGGATGAAACTGAATAAGGCAAAATAAGTTACTTGCGGCGATATAACATTTATTGGACTTGAAACTATTTCCGGCTCTTAGTGTATTTGAAAGACCTTGGTGTATGGTTAGAAAATCTTATCTCTATCCCAGAACTCAAGGGCTCGAGTCCTGTCTACAGACACTAAACAGATATTTAAATATTAAGCAAGAGACTTAAGTACAGAAGGGTCTTTTAAACCGTTCGCAAATTTCCGGAAAGTGCAGGCAGTGGCAAAGTGCCAAAAGACTGTGCAATTATTTAGAGTCAATGAAATTTTGTCTTACTATTCTCATTGAAATAAACTTTGAAATTGTTGAACATTGTGGGGATACAACTATGTAGATACGCAACTGTTTTTTCGACCGCTCTGAAAACTGGCATTTTCTCTCACGGCATTTAAATCTGGCTTGGCAAGAATAGACCGAACACTCTCAGGTAAGTACATACAAGTGCAGCCGTTAAATAAAGTGTTATATATGCATTAGTATAGGCTGTTTTAGCTACTCAGAGTATTTAGACGTTCATTGTCTTGCTTGCCAGTTCTCAGCATGCCAATGGCACAAATCACTGGTAAACGTTAACTCAGCCGGCAGTTTGAATCTCCGACTGCCTTCCAACGGCACAGAACCAAAGCAGGTTCTTATTAATTCGAGGTATAGCATTGAACTCCCAGGCAGAAAGTTGCGAGTTCGATTTCTTCCACGACTGGCATTATTTACGGCACCACACCACGACAATATAGGAAGTGATCATTGCACGATGTCTATACGATGTCTAAGTTTATACAAATATCATCCTTATATTTCCATTTCATTATGTCCATACGGTTTGTTTAGGTTGAATAAAAGTACTTTAATCTTCTATCTTTATGTGGTGGCTTTTAAGCATTAAAATAGCTGATGCATGTCAAAATGATACAAATTATTACTTTATAAGTATCGTTATAAAAAAATAAACAGGTCTAAGAATGGAATGCTAATTTAGAAAATAGCTTTCCGTACCTGTAAAAATGATAAATGTGATTTTGAGAATGAACGCTATTTAGACGCATTGCCAAAACGTTTCAGACTTTATTTCTGTAGACTTAATGCTGAGTGGTTATCCACTTACATAATAACGCTGATGACGTAAAATTTTAACTTGAATGTCCCCATATTGTTGTGAACGCCATAAGCTGGTGTTCTTGTAGAATGTAGATGGTTTGTGTTCTAACACATCAGACATTGAAGACGCATGTCATTTAACGCATATCATAGACTTCTGAACTCAAAGGGCATAGCGAACAAAATCAACTGGACCAAAGAATGTTGACTATTAAAAATGTTCTTTTAGTCGCTCATGTATCAACTCATCTCTTGTAATTATCATTATCCATGAAAAGGGCGTAGGTAACATTAACATTGAACAGTTTCAAGTATGTAACCCAAGTCAGTGTGCCTCTTCAAATAGAAGCTTCAAGTTTGGACCAAGCATATGACCTTACCAGTCTATCAAAGTTCAAGGACACAGTGAGTCAAAGGTCAAGGACACAGTAGCTACTAGTTATTTGCCTCTTTCAACACTTGCTATTCGCTCAAAAAGGAATTCGTGCTTTACATTTTTATACATGATCTGGACCTTTATCAATTCTTTAGGTTTGGTTATTTGCAATACACAATACAATATGTTTTTTGCTTTAAACATTTTATAATGTTTCTGGCAAATACAAAGTATGCAGCAAGTTACATGGTCTCAGCAGGTATAAATGTAAGGAAATAGAAGAAAAAAACATATCTAACTATTGTCTGGGTTTCTATATACTATTGATACACTGACTAATGTTATTGAAAAACTATACATAAGACTTAAAGTTTGCCATATAGTTTCCCTCTGATAACTATCCGAGAGTTTCTTCTATATATTTTGTATATGTCATGAAGACAAACGCGAAGTTCCGGCTGTGATGACGTCTGTTTGCATAATCATCATGGTAGCGTCCCTGTAGAGCCGCCATGGTGCAGTTGTACCGCGTTCGATCCTCGGCAGTGGTGGTAGCGTCCTCAGACAAGACACTCTTTGCGAGGTTGATTAGTCTGAACGATTAATCTAACTTGTAATTACTCGTTTCGCAATCAGAAATCAATATGATAAATCAATCATATGATCCTACCGATCAGATAAATGTTTAAGAAAACATATTTAAGATTCGTGAAAGAACATGCAGCCCTTCCAAAAGAAGTAAAACTTCATCCGGACCAGAACATGATGATCATAGTGAAACAGTCTGCCTCCGTGGTCGAGTGGTTTCAGTCCCTCGCTTGAAATCACTGTGACCTCTCATGAGCTCGAGCCCTGCTACCGACCATGACTCTATGTGAGAAAGTTGACGGGTTCTTACAGATAATAGGGTTGTAGAACTGGTCCCAGGAACGATGGTTAGGTAAACTGCCCGCTCATAAATGGCTGAAGTACGATTGAAACAACACTTTTCTAGATCGGAAGACGATGTTCGTGCTTTTATCGGTTGGTTGTCCGAAATAGCCATTTGTCACCGTTGTATGTTTGATTGTGACTGGGTTACCACAGGTCCTTATGATAATAAAACCACTGTCGAAATCAGATGTTTGTTTCTAAATCTAGATTTGTCCTTAAAGTACCACTTCAAACAGCTGGAGTGATAACGGATCGTAATTCTGGTCTAAGTTATCTGACCTCAAGTGTCCTTCATATGTTTTGATGGCTACTTAGTGACGTCACAAAAGCACCATTGATAAACATGCAACTAAACCATTTGTTTTATGCCTTAATGCGGTAAAATCAGTTTAATTAACGGAAACCACTTACGTGCAAAGTCGATGACTTCGGTGAAACCTTTTATGTATGGTATGTTCGAATTACAAGTGAGTCATTCTCACGCTACAAGTGAATTAAAAATCAAAATGAACGGAACCTAAAAAACATCAAAATGCAACCGCGCCCTCCTCACTGGTCAGTTCTCTTCAAATATATATCTACTGATAATATTTAAATGTTAAAAAATAAAACAGCGTTGCAATGCAAAACTATCCATGTACGAAAACAATATACTTAAAACATTTAGTAATTAGCACGTAATTATACATAGTTCCGGCCGTGCTAAAACCGCACTGACGTTCTTTCTATCATCGAAGTGGTACCAGTGATGCTGGCGCCAAATAGCCGCGCACATTGTCGCACTGTCCTCATATTGCATTTTTCGATAGTTCGTGCGTTTGTACGGAAGAATTTTGAAATGAAACTCGGTAAATTACATTTTAGTATTAAACATAAATTCTGTGACAGGTATTTGATATCTGTCATAAATACAACTGATACCCGGAGAAACCTGTTGATTTCTCTCATTTCACTATAACAATGGTAATAAATGGCGGAAGTACTAGACGACCGTACACTATATTATACGTACTTCGTGACTTTTACCTCTACAGAAGACTTACATAATAAGGAATCTTTCTCTATCTATGACAGCATGGAAGATTTATGTATTTGTTCTATAATCTGGAATAAAATTGAAGACAGTCTTTTATGTTGGTAATGGTGTATTCGTATATTCCCTATATTTGTATTTTCATAGCACGTTCGTTCGTATGTGTGTTTTTATGACCAAATGTTTGAGAAAATTAAAGGAAGCGGAGAGGAAATGCCTTCCCGTGGTGCTCTAAAACTCTCGCGAAATCTAGATTCTAACGGATTGCACGACAACCTGTCAAGCTTCTATATTCCTCTGTCCTGCTACAGAGAACAACATCAAACTCTGCGTTTGTATAGGCCACACTACAGTGTAATAGTCCCATCTCTGATAGGTTATAATTAAAAATAGAACAACTATAAGGAAAGACTAAAGATCGAAACTGAAAAATTTCGTAATTATTTCTCAATCAAATTTATGTCATCAAACAAAAGGTATGCCAGTTTCAACATTCCTTAAAGGGACCATGCACGAAATGTTACCTGATAGTACCTGAATTATTAAAACCCAATGATTTATAAAGTTTACATGTACCCAATATGTGTCACGTGTCCAGTGTTGATAGCTCATGAACCTTTAGCCATTTGCTAGTGCCCATAAATTTCCTTCTGACTAATATTTGGCCGTGCATCAAGTTTCAAGTATTTATCTGTCTAAAATTTATACTTTAACTTGAGTCACGTTATTGAAATTGGAGGAATAGTACATAATCATATAGAATATTATTTTTAGGATTTCGATTTTGAAAACCCCAATTACGACACCCTTCTCCTTTTGTTATTATAATCTGTCTGTTTACAAGAGTGGCTTACGAAAGATTTCAGAATATAGTGAACAAATATTGGCAATATATCTAAACCTCTGTTAAATCTTCAATATGTTTGAAATGAAATGCAAATTTGACCAGACAACTTAAAAACTACTTTGAAAGATACTTCTCGAAATGGTGGCTAATTAAAATTGTCCTTAAACGATTTTAAACTATCCAGATCCTTAAACCCCCTAGTGCCTATAAATAGAGCAGTGACGTCGGTCAAGTCAGAAAATACGCAAATCAAGATGAACGTTTGTGTTAAAAAAGCGTCACTGCAATGAGTAATTAGGATTAACCGTTGTGAAATAATTTCGAATACAGGAACGTGTAAGATCTCGATGCAACAAGAAACACAAGCCTCGGGGAGGTTGGAGCCTGAATTTCATCCTGATTGTCAAACAGAATGACATAAATAGAAAAGGCAACATATTAACGTATTTTAAACATATATTTTTAGCATAATTATGTATATTGAAGATGTTATATAGACTATGTCCTTCAGGTCCCATCTTCAAAAATTTTCTAAACTTGCACATGTTTGTGATATAAAGTCTACCGCTATATATTGTGGTAAAGTCGAGCGATTACAGCAAACAAGGATATGTAACGATTACCATATTAACAGTTAAGCTGATTAGTATAAAATCAATTCTATCATTATTGGGTACATGGTCTTAATAAATTCTGAAAACACGAATATAATGCACTCTGAATACGCAAAACATGTGTAGTTTACAAAACTAACGTACGTCCGTCTGCGCGGCACTTCATATACTTTTTTCTAGAGATGTCGAGATTAGATTTTGTTTTGCCTTATTACCTGGTTTATAGTACTTACCAAACGTATTGTTAAACAACAGATGTTCAAAAACGTAAAAGATCAAACATTGAAGTTATTTAGCGTTATCTGTGTCCTTTGATGATATGTCGGCAAGTGAGAAAATCCGCTAAGTAAACTGAGATATGAAACCCTTTAAACATGTTTCTAACGACGTTCCGACGGTGTAATTAGGAGCCTAAGCTATCCTGGAATCTTGTTATAATCCCTATGTTCAAATAAACCATGTATAATCTTCACATCTTTGTTGCATTGTGCATGACCACAGCTTCTTTAATGTCACCCGCTCCTTAAAAATGTTTCTGTGAAGACAAACAAGGTCCTATAAATTGACAGTACTAACAGATTAGTACACCTGGTCATTAGTATCTGATTTTATGATAGGTGTTTTGTACTAGTTATTTGCTAGAATTCAGCAAGCATTGATCTGATACCTTGATTTTCTTAACTACCACATTCTAAAATTAAACAAAGTTTGAAGAAAGTCTATTAATATTTACGAAAATCTGGCGTAATCGACATAAACTTCGTTCTAAATTAATCAAACATATGTAATTTTGTCCAAAACTTCAATAGATACAATCAATAAAGTTTGGATTTCTGATTTTATTTGAACTAAATTCGATTTTCTGCTTAAGTCTCTCTGAATATACACCAGGTTAAAGAAATGATTGTTGAACGGGTTATTTTGTTTACCATTCGATAATATTTCATATGCAATAAATTCTATAACACCAAAGATCTATAATACAATAGATTTCAAATGGAATATATTAACGTAAATCATAATTTATCGTTTGTGCCGGATAATTCATATATGAAACGGTCCTAGTTTAGATCTGGGGTGATAGTGCAACGTTCAGATAATGCCCCAGTCAAGAGACAAGCCTGGTTCTTTTTCATAGCACATGCATAGAAACGATGCATTATGGGAATTGGGAACTCGACTTTAAGTTCGCATTCGAAATCGAGGATTGTCCTGCTAGCTCAGTGGTTCGTGTGATGGCTTCCCATGGCTGCGGCCCGGCTCGGCATGTGGGACGTTCATTGAACACAAAATCTATGTTTCGAGAATATAATTTTTATATTTAATCTGCTAGATGTAGGGAGTGCCTCTTTTATATCTATTGTTTGAATTAGGGAGATAATTTAATCTGTAGAAGCACAACTTTGTTTCAAGTTATTATAATACATCTATAATGAATTCATTTGTTTTCAATACAAAATGGTTGAAGTGATCTCTTAGCATTATAAAACACCGATCTGATAAAGACTGTTGTTGTTTGACAAAAATAAGAATCAAAGACCATTTTGTGTTTTGTAGAACCTAAACGGTGCCATGATTATGACATCTCGAAATAATGATGATGCAGAAACAAACCAGCATTGGAAATAGTCCTTGCCTGAAAATTACACACGGCCTGCAGTTATGGCCTAAAGTATGCCACGACACCATACCGACGGTATAATCTAGCGTAGGTCAGTGCAAAACAAAATGACAGTAGCGTTAACTTGGCAGGCAGATGTCGCTGCTAGATGACTACTGCAGGCAGGCACTTGAACAATACTCAAAATGTTGACGATAATAAAAATGGCAGTTATTGACAGGTGCCTCACTTCCGGTATTACGCTCGTCACTTTCACAATCAAAATATTCCATATATGAACTGCATGAATAAAGTTATTTTGAATGATTGAGATACATCTGTGTCCGTGATCACAAACATTTATTTCATTAGTATTCAAAGAAAACCAGTTAATGTATTCCATGGTGGCATTTTGTCTGTACCATCATCGTGGTGAATGTCATCACATGCATGAGTTGATGCAGTTATTTCAGTAAAAATTCAATATCAAAATAAATAAATTACGAGTAAGTAATTGGTTGTAGAGCTTCGACTGTGGCGAAGAATACATAATAAATAAGAATTTTCTCATAAATTAGAAGGACAGCATGCAGTTTTTCTTAGCGAATGGTTCGTAGTGTGCGTTTCGTCTTAGCAAAGGATATCAAGTATAAAACTGTATATAGCTAGTCTCAATGATCTCAATGTTCGGAGAGAATATACTTATTAAAATGATACTAGAATGACCTCTGTAAGTGGGCTTAGTCAATTTGTAAATCTTACCTCTAGGAACATCTAATAGTACTAGTAAACTGGCATGAATGGAGATGTTACGCTATCAACATAATTATTCGAGGCATGTGTAAGATGATAAAAAAGTCACAATATATATAAATGTAGTGGCGTCATGTGATTGATAGCATTCGATTAATTAACATATCTTAAAAGCGGACGCATTTTGACAAATTAAGCGTTTAAACCGTAGTTAAAATGTATATGACGTTGTTTTGTAGTTTTAGTTGGTGTTTTTGATTCGTAGAATAATGCTTCCTGGTTTTGTTTTGTTTTATTTTCTTTCGTATATATTTAAACTTTGAAAACAGTGTTATGGTATACCAGTGCACGATTTCCATTAACAGTATTCTGACGTATTATTTAAACAAGACACTATACGTAATTGTACACTTACCCGGTTCAGATGAAATTGAAGAAGTTGTAAACAGGAACATGTGATACGTTAGGGGAAAATAAATATTGCAGTATGTTAGGAAATGTTGAGTAACATAAATTTTCTTCTTAACATGAAAGTCCACTTTCTTCCAGAGTGGTCGTGGGTATTACCAGGCCATTTTACTAATGTCATTCAGTAGTTGATTATGAAAGCAGAACTTTGTCTATTACTGACCAACGCCCAGGTCAGGTCACATTTTTTGGGAATCAGCTGATTTGGTGAAGCCGCAGAACTTCTCAAAGATCTAAAGCACGACTACCTGCATATAGCCTAGTTATTACCGAAACCAGTAATAAACAGATTATAACAACGTTATAAACGACCACACGCCAGTCAATTTATTTATATTATTACAAGGGCATTTTTTTTTTTGGTCTGACAGGTTAAGGTTATTTAAAGTATATGGTACGTACTGTGCCCAATATAATATTAAAGTATACATTAATAAACCTGACGCCGTATTACCCAATAATGACTCTCACGTGAACGAGTTCTATAACAAGGGTATATGAATTACGACAAATCTAATATATTAAAATTAATGAAAAACGACTAGAAACACTTCCAAAAACAGAGATATTAATTGAAAAGGTCTACCCCACAAAAACTGTTTATATGAATGGGAGACACTCAGTCACTAATTGCGTCATGATGACTATTTTAAAAGATTTTGTCAACATGCATTTTGATGGAAAAAACTTTTGAGTGTCTATGTAGATTAGTATAAATGAATATTTCTCTAGAAGATCTTCTGTGTGAAGGACCTTCAGTGGCGGCAGAGTTGTCCTTCCTTTGTCAATATCATGCTGGTGCATGGAATCTTGAATTTGAAAGTTTTCTTGCCCCTGGAATTGACCTTTTTAAGGATCAACGTTTACAATGAAGTTAATATTAATTCCAATATTTTTATGAATCTTGACATACATATATACATAAAAGTAAAGCGGACAGAATGCTTGTATCATGAAAATGTCTGGAATGAAATATAGGGGCCTACTGTACAATACATATAACCAATAAGGGTCATTTTAGCGGCTGTTTCATGCACACAATCCGAACGAATGCAACTTATATTTTTTACGTTTTTTTAACGAGATTCTGAACTCGTGATGATATCGGTGCAAGTCTTTGATGTTTTGATTATGATAATACTGTATAAAATCCATTCATATACCGGCCGCGATAATTCGACCAGGTCAAGTTGCCGCGGGAACTTACACATAAAAACAATGTCCGCATATTTATCTATACATTGATAAATATAATGACAAACTTACTCGGTTATTTTGTCTGGATATCAGCAGATAAAATGACCACGGTATATCAGCTGCGGTCAAGCTTTTAGTTTTGTACATTTTATCTAATGAAAATATATGACAAGGAAACGCGGAATGACATCGGGTTACAAATGATGTCGGCAAAATTCAAGCAGGCGAAAAAAATCTTACCCATCTCGCACTGAATTTGATTCAGAAGGGGGCCTTTAGAGTGAAGCCAGTGAGTTTGCCTTTTGACGGTCAAAAGCTATACATAGCCTATGTTTTATCATGTTGAAATGACATACCGACTTAAAATAAATTGTGTATTGTAACTGTATTGTATTAACTAGTTTGTCGTGTGCTGTACATTAGAAGTAGGTTGTCGGTTCGATTCTCACAAAGTCTGGCAATTAGGAATGCCTATGCTCGTGCCACCCATATATACCACTGCAAGGGTTCATACACTTGCAGGCAGTAAACGTCTATTTTTTCCAATAGCCTGGCAAGGAAATCGCTGACAAGGCAGCTAGTATTTACATGGTCAACAGCAAATTGTGCTGATATAAAATGGAAGTTTACATTTCGGCTGATCTATTATTGACTTCATCATTAGCTTATTGATTTTCGATACGATTAAGACAATATTTTGAACGAAAATCAAACAGAATGACTGTTTTACTGAAGTACTGAAACAAATTAATCTAGTTTGTCTTTGTCCATGCCGGTGCAGCCAGTAAAAGAAATAGTGTCGGTTATGCAAGACGGCGCAAAACACGGAAGGTAACATCAAAGTAACGGGTTTTGTCTACAGTACAAAGATAAATAAACTTGCTTTATATTGTGTTTATTTAAAGAATCGGCATTTGTTATTTCAGTCATTGACATCAATGCCTTTTACTGAAATAAGAAGTAAGCTTAATTTCGCATGTACATGTTACAAGAACCTTTGTTGTCCTTATAAGGTAATTTGTTCCCGATAAACTTATAACTTCTTCGTAGAGCTAGATATATAACAAAGTCTCAGTCACTGCCAAAAATGATATTATTTCACTCTGAACATGAAACTGGTGATTCTTTTTTCCATTCGTTCGTGACATCACTAATTGTATGATGTCATAGTTCATTGAGACAAAAAAAATTCATTCATGAATCACGAGTGTCTCACCCAGTCAATGGATGACGTAACTGAAATCTTAAAACCAAAATATCACTTACAATTCCTGTAAATCGGGGAATATGGTGTACTTGGATATCATGTATCTAACATGATTATATTTACAGTGTTCCCTCAAAGCTCAAAGTGGCCATCGTTAAATTAAGAACTCGGTATTTAAGAACATGGTCAGTCGG
The DNA here is from genome assembly GCA_022818135.1 of Saxidomus purpurata. NCBI lineage: Eukaryota > Metazoa > Mollusca > Bivalvia > Venerida > Veneridae > Saxidomus > Saxidomus purpurata. The sequence continues at coordinate 57,573,782 of JAFMSR010000001.1, forward strand.
AAAGTCTTCGGTTTTAAAAAGGTCCGCGTCAGAAGACTACCATAGAAGCCTATTCACGAATGACCTCGACCATAACCCGCAATCCCGATTTTTCGGTTTTTCAATACACACAAGAGCCCAACTACTTTCTGTGGTTATAAGTTATCAAGGACGGGAGCAAATGTGCATGCATTACAATAAACGTATTTCAGTAGACGCGAAAGCCAGGCGAGACTACACTACAGTACTACAGTACGCTCTGGTTAATTTCTCATCGATTTTTACCAGCAAGTCAGCCGGTCGTCACGCCTGATGGCATTGTTACTGGACACATTTCGAAAAATGGAGAAAAACAATTTAATTCTGTCCCGTCCGTCCGTATGCCTAACATCCGAATATTAACCAAGAGGTAACAAAACCACCTGTGTATCAATGTTTATTTTCACGTTTGTGCAGTTTTGCCATTAACGATTAAAGGTGCTCTAAGTTTTTCTACATTACCCACCGCATGTTATCTGGTAGGCTCACGTCTGACCCTTCAGTTAAGGGTCAAAAACAACAGGTTGATAGCAAAGATAATTGGATCAAATTATCGATATTGGAAGAACCTGCTATTTCACAAACATTTCTACATGCTTTGGAAACACAGCCAAATTGCTGATTTGCTGTTAGCATGCAAACCTGGTTTACTTCAACTTCTTCAAGAAATGATGTTTTCATCGACTAACTAGCCAGATTTTAATAGCTTTCGGAAACTAAATTGACAGGCATTTATATCAAGACTAAAGTTTGTATCTGGGTTAATCTATTTGTGATAAGGCAAGATGTTTGTTCACTGAGGTTACTCTGTAAATTTAAACAAGTGGCAGATTAGAAGCTCAGAGCTTAGCAAAGTAGAGCAGGTAGTTTTTCTCTGTCTGCTAGCCCTGCACGCCACATTATGGTATCAGACGCAGGTGATCCAGATCAGTATGATGGCAAAGTTTAAGCCCTATGTCCAGAGAGTTCAGTACTTGTATCAAGTATAAACAGATATTATTACGGACATTTTTACGCTGGTCTACTAGTGTGAACTACAGCTTAGCTTGCAAGGCCGAGTTGAGACTGCAGTATTTTAATGTGCTTTCACCAAAGTTACACAACCTTACTCCTTACTGTACATAATCGAGGGAACTCTTTCAATGGCAGTCCATAATCGAGGGAACACTTTCAATGGCAGTCTCCCATGCAGAGGAAAGATGTATTACAATCAATAATGTTAAACTGTACTGGTACACAAACTGTTTTGAAGGGGGGTGCAAGTACCATCAAATGCGGGGGTCATTCTTGGTAATGAGTCCTTCAAACTGGCAATAGTCTACTAGCCCAAATGTCATTACAAAACTGCATTCAGGAGAAGCATCCGGCTAGTGTAGTGGAAACCAGTTCGGGCTAGTTTAACTACAACCAATTTCAATGACTTAACTGCCGTTTTAAATTTGGCAGTTGGGAAAGTTTGAATTGTGGATAACTATCTGTACGCTAGTTTCCAGGTCAGGTTGTATGTATATTGAAACTCGGCCAAGTATTGGAGAGGCGAAGTAAAACGAGTTTAAATTGCACATTATGTATTCAACTTGGTGGTTTGTATACACAACCATAATGTACAATCTAACCAGTGCTGTATTTCACCTCTAGTTCAGATTTCAGTCCTATAGCATAATTTCCTCAACAAACAACTGGATTGCAAAGTAAGCTTTGAAAATATATTTTATTTTTTAACATCTTTTTTTCAAAAATGATAAATTGTACATCCATACCTGGACATTTTGTTTGTTTAAATATAAATAACATGATTCATGAAATATTAACAGTGAAATGAACCAATGAAAATTGCAAAATGATACATGTTCCCAAATCTTTGGATTTTTTTTCGATTTTTTTCTCCCAATAATTTAACAAATAAATATTTGAACGTAACTTGATCCAATGAATGAATACAATGCCTCTACAGGTACTAGAATGAGAGAATAATTTAAATGCATGAATGTTACAATAAATACTTTTTTAATTATGAATGAAAAGCAGTAAACAGTCTATGATAATTAACAAGAAACTCAAATGCAAGTATGAACAGTGTAGATTAGCACACAATGTACCTGACAAGTTACATCCATTAGGCACTTAAAAACTGCAATTGCCCTGGGAAAATAATAATACTTTAATACTAAAATCTGCGGATGTGTAGTGAATCAATGTCTACTACATGTACCACAATTTGTCAAATTCAGACTTCCCCTGAAGCCAGTATCGCTCAAAAATAAATATATAAAACAGGAATGAAAAACATTTCTTATACATGAACTTGGACATAAATATCTAAATATAAAATTAGAAAATACACTTTTCAACAGTAAACGTATTCACATATTTAAGTCCATCCTCTAGTTCAATAAGGCAATTTTAACAAATCACAAGTTTCTTTTTAATCCTGGGAAATATGGTTGAATACAGGCAACCTGAAGTTCTTTCCAGACTCCATTGGGGACCCACAGCTTGAAAAAGTGTTACTTGTACCAAAACTGCTAGCACTTCCCACACTCTCGCCCGATATCGAATCTGGAGAAGCTGGGGGCTGTGTTGTGAACAGAGAGGAGTCCCATTCCTCTAATGCAGAATGTTTTTCGTTGTTATTGCTTTGATTGTTCAAATTTAAAAAGGCATTGAACTGTTGTGTTAAAAGTCCCAAATCGGCGTTCAATTGCGTTTGAATGTTTAATGGTGCGAGATCTAGTGGTGCCATTTCTGGCGTTATGTTGAACACATTACCATTTGTAGAATTGTCAAAATTGAGCGAATTGTTCATAGGTAAATATCCAGGATTCACCATTTGAATGTCCTCGCCAAAAAACACTGGGCTAAGTGAGGGACTCTCACTGCCAACACTTGAAGGTGGTGATGAATCAGCCGAGGAGCCCAACGAACCATTGAAACTGGAGTTGAAACTGATGGAAGTTGGTCGTTGTACCATGGGTGGCGGAGACTGACTGAAACCTGGCGGAGAGATGTGTTGAAAATACTGCGTAGCTGGCTGTTGGGGCACTGTCTGGGTAGCAGACATGCGGTTGTTTTTTTCATTGAACTTGCTCATTTCATCATTGTGAACAAAATTGCACCGAGGTCCATATGGGCAGAATCCTTTTGAATGGAATGTGCGGCATAGTTCTGTTTTGTATTTAGGATGTCTCTGCAATTGTTTCAGTTCATGTGCTCCATGAGCAAATTGGCACTTGTCAGCATATTTACAATGTCCACTTTCTTCAAACGGACGACAGAGTTCTGTCTTGTACCTACTGGAATTCACAGCAGGCTGTTTCTGAGGCTGCAGAGTGTTCAAGTTTGTGTTGTTATTCATTGTTCTATCACAAGGTTCACTGTAAGATCTATCCAATTTTCTATGATCATTCAATCCATTCTGATTATCCATAGGAATCACAGGTGTAACGTTATTTCCAGTCACAGGAGTAAAATTTCCAATAGAGAAATTCCTATTACGTTGAATATTCACAGGTGCACCTATTGTATTCCTTCGTTCAGCACTTTGTTGATTTTGTTGCTGCTGTCTCAGCTGGTTCAACTTCATATTCTGAAAAATAAATCAAATAATTTCCAATAAATAATCATGACAAACTCTCAAAATGCATCAACAGATCTACTGAAAATTGTACACACGTGCTCGCGAAACTGCAAGTTGAAAATCAACAACGATTTGTAATTAAATTCAATCAAGTAGTTATACCGTACCTGTCTTAAAACATCTCCAACATCATAGAACGGTGATACAAAAGCTGAAGACATGATGTCAGCTTTCAGAATTAAATATTTAATACTGTTTATTTCCACAATTTGTGTATCGCTTGTCGCATGTAAAGTTCGCACAACAACTGACTTTTCACCACAACACTCTCCCGTTTATTATAAAATCTCGTGAGAGAGTAGGTGGAGCTTAAAACTTGTTTACTTCGCCGACAGCGCAACTCAAGGTCTCAAAATCTGTCAATCAAACCAGTATCGCTAGGCGAGCATTTTCATTGGTCAAAATCATTAACGCTCTCGGTTTGGCTTTTACAACTATATCAGTGTTGGTGTACATATGAAACGTTACACATGTGTCGTGTTTTCAAATTCTCATATATATAGAGGATTTTACTGTTATTTTTACGTTTCCTTTTTGGTATTTAATATAAGAACAACCGCTCAGCGGTATTTTCATGTCGACTTTCCCAATTTAAAGTGATTTAGAACTAGAAATCTACATCTATTGTAGTAATACACACTCGCAACATTCACCTGTTAATCGTCCACCTAATTTGAATTCATCCCCTTGCTTTAATGAGGTTCTTCGTTAAAAAATCAAGGCTTTACAAGTAAAACGAAAATTAACCTCAAAATGCAGTTTATTCCACCCCGAAACTTAACAGAAGCCACGTGGGTAGCCGAGGTAGATTTTCCCGCCAAAGACCAGGAAACCGCTAGTAAACAACACCACGTGTTCGTTTAATCAGATGAAAACCCGAGGTCACAATGCCATGTGTATTCAAATTGAAACCCGGTATTTTGGGGATCTCGAAATTCGTAAACAACTTCTGTGTATTGCGAAATGCAGTGCCTGTGAAGCGAATATGGTGTAAACAAGGGTCCATTGACCGACTTTCATTCATAAATGAGGCTTGCATACATTCTTGATTTTATATTTTAGGGCTATTAGCGGATGAAATGTATCCGATTGCGTGACATTCCACTATGACAACTAAATAAGTTTGAGCTGTATTATAGGATTCTAGATTTTGACTTGATAAATTCTTAAAACTTATTCAGTTTTCTTCAATGTTGCTGAAACGAATCACATTCATTCAAGCTTAGCCGGATGTTAGCGCAGTGTGACACCATTTTTTCATTAAACATGCAATTATTCACCGTGGCTAATGAATTCGCATCATTTGTTCATAGGGATATGTCGCGTTTGACAGCCTTCAGTAAAACTATTCGCGTGGGATGTGCGTACATGTACGATGTGTAACGATTGAAATATTGACATGGGTATTTCAAAATTTGATTCATTAATTCTTGCCAAGAATTAAGTGACATTGCCACCATGAAATCAGGCTGTTTTGAAATTCTACTTTTCATTTTACTTATCTGATCAACAAGTGAATCAACCATGATCGTAGCTTGATTAAATCTATTATTACCTATACATTCATGTTAATTTATAGATAAGGTATATAATTATAAGAACATTGTTTCGCATAAGCACTTTACGAAACTTTAAACGTAAAAGTTTGTAACATACCAGATTAATATCTACATAATTAGTGATCTTTTTTTGTGTGTGTGAGAACATTCCACGGGAAATAGGAAATTTTGTCACCTTTCTAAATTGATTGGTACATTCTTTTTTCGAGGGGACCTAGAATCAAGGCCGGTTTGGTAGAGGAAAACCAATTAGACACATAATATCTGATTAAAAAAACAATTAGACAAAAGGACCAGCTGTTATTAATCATTATAAACAATTGCGACAAGTGCGAGCATAAATGATGGTATTTTACCACGCTTAATGTTACACGCGCCCTGTATCATTCCTGGAGCATGGGAAAGGTCAAGCAGAAATGATTTTATACTTTGTGATCTAAGGGACGAAACTCATGCAAAAATCGATGAAAAAAATACACTGCTCATAGGTAAGACGTCTGTAGTTGTCCCCCGTTTGGGTTATTGTCCACCAACTTTTTATTGCATATTTAACCTATCGGCTTGCATATGGCAATACAATAAACAAATATAAAATATACGGCAAACAGGGGAAAAATACATTTGACAAAACATTACTACGACATGTTCTAAAACAAAAAATGCCTAAATGTTGCTGATACATGATTACTGCTTCAATAAAAAATAACTTGCGTTCATATTTTCGACAACAGCATATTAATACCAGAAGGGAGAAATGTTTTTTCATTGAATGAAACTGAATGTGTATAGACAAAGAAAATCGGAAATAAAACAACAAGATCAACCAAAAATGATAGTACAGATAGACAAGAAACGAGTAATAGTGGACTAAGGGAGGAAACTGCGAAAACTTAAATTTAATTTGACCATATATAGAAGAAATTATTTTCTCTTGTCTTTTTTCCATTCACTGATCTCATATCATACTGTATTTCTCTTTTGTTCTACTAATTTCAAATGATTCCGAAATCTGCTCGCTCACAGTCTCCGGTGAAAAAATAAAAGTAAGTGATGGTATCAACTAAACGAGCGAATATTAACATAAACACTTCAGAAATTCAGTTGAAAATGTGAGTGGGTTTGGTGTACGCTTTATTTTATTTTTGGACTTCAAAAACGTTTGCAGTTCAGTTCATGATTTGGTATACTTTCATAATGGTAGATACAGAACCTTTGTAATTAATGATTCGTTCTAAAAAAAATGTTAATTTCAGAACTTCATCTTCATCAAAATCTGACGACGAGTAGTTTTAAATAACTTTTCTATCTTTGTTGTTAGACAGACAAATGGATGGACAGTCAGTAGAACTTCAATTCGCATCTCTGTGAAACTAATGCACATATTCTTTACTCAAGATCATCTATATACATGAATGAGAGTAACGCAATAATAACGGTTCCGGGTATGTAACAGTACCAAGGTGATCCCATAACATGTCACTCTTACAACATTTACGTAATCAAACACTAGAAGAAATTATTTGACATCTTCGAACAACAATACGTACTTTATTCCGTCTGATGGTTTCATGGGGAGATAATCTAGGAAGATTAGAGATCACGCGAAGATAAGTAATGATATCAGTGTATTAATCTTCATATGATTACAGGATAATCTCTGACATGTATTTGTGATAGCCCCATCCTACTGTTGATGCGCTGACGTTGATCCCTGATGCCAAAATACAACAAAATGCCCGCTTCTGTACGTCTATTCTGCAATATTTTATCTTAATCCTCTCATAAACAAACATCTTTTCACCAAGCTTTAATTTATAATATTCCAGCACCTAGGTGGTTTTATGCAGAAAATTTAAAGCTTGATTATAACGTAGAGATTTTTTTTCTGGGGCTGGGGAGAAATAAGATAGAAAAGTGAACAGAGTATTTCCTTTGAGCAGTAATAATTAATTATAACAAGTTGCACGACTTGGTTGTATACTAAGAATGGTATATATAAGAAAATTATTCTGTCACTGCTTACACAATGCTACAAGTTTTTCAAAAACATTATAGTTCGTTATTTCGTTTTTAGTAACGGCTAAAGAATTTGTTGTGCTAAACAGAATTTCTAAAAAAGACCAGTTTCCTTTTCACAGCGAATCTAATCTATACCTTATAATAATAATAGAAATGCTCCGGTTTAGTTCTTTTTTTCATTTTGGGAACCATATAAAAGGTAAAGCGTCACCATCCTGCAGCATAAAGCACCTGTAAAAACACTTTATTTTGGTTCTATGAAATGACTTCTCACTAATTACTGATTATGCGTGTATATTTATTGAATATTTAAAATCTATATTGGATTTTGACAACATTTTTTTTTTATCTTTTCATTTCATCGAACGCCGTACTTTCTGGTATTTTTCTCCAATAACAGTTATCTTAAAATCAATAATAATGTGCTAATTGCCGCCTTTTCTTCAAAAGGTCCATAACATATTTGTTAATTGATAACATTTAAAGTATGCACGTCCGAGACAATTGCAAAACAAGCATGCGCGAAAAGTAAGCTTGCAGTATAAACAACACTTTGAAAGGTGTTTCGGTTCTTTCCACCCAATTCTTTCGTGAGAGTGGTTGTTGTGTTTATATATTGCAGTTGCATTAGCGAAAGGGTAAGAAATATAAATTGATGAAAGGGAAAACTGTAAATTGAAATCCAATAAAACATTAGCACCATTGGTATACAAAGTTCTGGATCTGAAAACACCGCTGTTAGCGCTATTCTTCTCCTTTCGATCAAAGGCAAATCACGATGTCTGGACATAGAATACTTTACAAAGATGTTCACACATTATTCGTTTTTGTTTTTTTTTTGCTTTTCAAGACTTATTCTAAGATAAATATGATTGTCTCAGTGGTCAACCAGACTCTGGGAACGCTGGCAGCACTGTCAAGCCAAACACCACGCGAAGCCATTTCTATCACCTGACCTTCATGGGAGCAAATCCGAAGTCCAACCCTCAAAAACTTCCATATTATAATTACCTTGTTTGTCAAACAAACGAATTACATCTGGACAATTTCTTAACACGAGTAATGGTCTTATTTCAATAAATTTGATTACCGAAATTGAGTAATAGTTTAATAGAGCTCTCTACTCCTGCGCAGTAAAGCGACAAACCACGGACATGTGCCGTCTTCCGAAGCAACGTGGCTTTTAGAGCTTTGTAAGAAAAGAGGACAAGAGCCCTTTGTATCCATTTGACATGCAAATTGACCTTTTTATGAAAACTGTCTATCCTATATTACTCTTTTGTTGTGAAATTTGGGGATATGGCAATCATGATGTGATTGGAAAGGTGGAATTGAATTTTTTAAAGCTTGTATTAAAGATTCAAGATTAAAAGTAAAAGGTTGTACCGAAATTGCGTTATACGGCGAAGCTGGCGTAAAACCTTTAATTAATTGATATATAACCAAGATCCAATCTTTTTGGGCTAATCTAGTTATACGAACTACAAACAAGCTCTCTTGCACATTGTACTCATTATTATTAAGCCAATATAAACATACAAACAATGCACAGGGTAATAGGTTTCAATGGTTAAGTAACGTTCAAAATATACTGATTGATTGTGGTATGATTGATATATGGACTAAGCACAAAGTTGCAAATTCTAAATGGTTAAAGGCTACAGTACAGTCCGACAGAAATTGACAGATTTATTTTTAATTGAATGGTTTTCGGCGATTGAAATCTCTAGCAACTGTAGAAAGTGTTTACACGTTAATTCGAACTTGAAAAATACTTTATAAACACTCCTCAGAAATATTTGCATAACACTATACTGTGTTTATATTTTTCATAACCCCATGTTGTATTGTTAAATACCTGGGTGAAATAAAAGATATGTTCTTATGTTCTGTTCTGTTCTGTTCTGTTCTGCATAACACTGTAAAATTCAGAACAAGAAATCACAGATTACCAATAGAAATAATTGATATTGCTAAATATTTTAGGTTCTTACTCAATTACTATTTTGTTTGTGACGCTGCAAAGAGAAGTCATATTTTCTAGTTTTGAAATAATGATTATAAAAAAAATACTCTTTTTTGTATAAACACGATTAAAGGTTAAGACAGACCAATGGCGCCTTTAATCTCACAAGGGGATGAAACTGCCAACTTTTCCACGGCCACGGACACACTGTTACAGTGATAATAATTTCATTTAATCTATAATACACTAACGAACTTGCTTTGAGCCCCTTTTTAAAAAGGGCTTGATCATCTATACATGTGTTAATTAATTAATTGCATTTTAGTGAACTTTGTACAATAAAGTGGAAAGATCATCACAAAAAAGACAGAGAAACAAACTATTTGTACAGAATGTAAGGCTTAAAAATTGCCTGTAGTCTCGTTATCAGGCTATATGGTAATATATTTTATCAAAACCCCAAGCAAAATACTTTCAGCCCTTTTTTTCTAACAGAGCGCGATCATCAACATTAACATTTTAGGCGACAAAGGGAGGGAATTTGCAATAAGTGAGCAGCTAACCACAAAATTGATTGAATGCCATGCAGTCTTAATTATCTGAAAAAAATATCCCAAGTTATTTATATTGTAATGCCTATTGTAATGGCTACAGCATTGTCTGAAATTGTCTTTGACTGCAAGTATTCATTTGCATGAAAAAGAAAATTACCCAAAAGATTAGAATGTTTTCAGTATGGTCAGGATCTAGGTGTCGGCGAACATTATTTATACAGTGTCTCAATAATAGTGAAAAGTGTTCCTAATAATCATAAACTATTAATTAACGCTTTCAAACATGCCGCTAATGAGATTTTGATTATTGGAAACGGCGCCGCGATATGAATCACTCATTCGTGAAAATGGCTTCACCGGCTTTGATGCTGCATATGAGAAATTAGATGTTAATCTGTGAAATATTGTAATGACCAGATGTACATGTGTTTACACCATAGTTCCGTGTAATTATTACCAATAAATATCATTTAAAAAGTTTGGTAGCAAGGTGGCGTAGCCTTTGATGACGGCACCTTCAAACACAGACTGACCAATACACCAATGATAGTCTGTTAAGTAGAATCAATAAGCTATCAGAAGCTGTATGGTTTCTAGCAAGCCATAACACATCAAAATATTTACCGAATAGAACCGTTTTAAATTATAATTATACCAACTATGATGTTTGTGACATATACTATCGCCAACTTGACAAACATCTTTTTTTTAATTTGGTTTGGTTTGAAACTGGTTTTTATAATGTCCGTTTCCGCGACATTGTTTCTTTTTTAGTAAAACGCACAACAGAATTTTACGTGGTCACTTAGGTCAAGCATTTTCAAAATCAAAGTTTGAAACCTTCTTTTTCAGTATAAACATTTATGGAAAACTGAGGACCTCAAAGCGTTAAATAAGGACCAAAGGCCTAGACGAGTAAGATATAGATAATTTTCCATTTAAATTTATGAAATTGGGGAAACAACCTTCGTCTGGTGTTGTATAATTTGCAGTTGAGTAACTGTCGCTGAAAAAGGACAGTGTTTATTCACGTTTAAATTCTAACAGTTCACACAACATGTATTTTCATCTTGTGCCGCACACCGCATGCATCAAGCTGTCATACTGTGACGGCGCGTAAGTTTAACGCATCATTGACACTACGTGACATATGTGACACGTGCCTGCACGTTCCTGTAGTCAAAGTCAAGTATCAATAAAAACAACCTCAAACAGATAATATTTCAAACTCGTAACCCCTCGAATTACTTCAACCACCGACTAAATCGGATGTAAGTACGCTAATACACACAGGCACACAAAATATTTTATGGAAAAGGCGGCGCGAAAAAGAGACAATGAAGTTCATTTTTTGCCGCCGTTATTTATCATGTCATTATTGCATGCAATGACAAAGCGAAACACTTTTATTGTTTTTAAGCATATCCTGCTCAAGAAGGTTTCCTCCCAATTGCTAAGAATGTCTCGTTTCCCACGCGGTTCCAAGCATACGCAATGAGTAACAAAGACACGGTATACCATTGGTAGACAAAACAGTAAGTAGTTTCTTATCTCATGATCATTTTTCACCACAATCTTACCTTTTCTCACGCTCTGCAGATTCTTTTCTTACGCAACTATTTACTACAGCAGCCGACATTGTACAAATGGCGGGAAAATCCCTCGCGCGCGTCTCCCACCTTTCTCTGAGCAAAAGTGAATATATTTTTTGATAAGCAAAACATCTGCTACACATATTAGTTCTGACTGTGTTACAACCGAGAAGGTTTTTATTTTTGCAAAGTTAATGCATAATTTTTAGCGGTTTTAAGAGAATCTGTGGTCAACAGCAAATAGAAGTGCATAAGAAAATAAGAAGCGTTCACACGCTTGTCTCGTGCTCGAGCACAATTACACGCCACATGTCTGTCGTCTGCTCACATACTTATCGTTAATGGAATCAAAAAAGAAACAAATTTCAGAAATCATCCGGAGGTCCAAATTTGATATCATTTACGACAATGCCGTGGAAATCAAGTGCCGTTCAAAACGGCATTTAAGCCAGATGTGTATTTTATTTATAAACAATAAAATTACGAGAACGTTTGATGTTTTGTTAGAATCTGCAGTATCAGAAAACATTAGGTCAGAAGGGTCACATTGGAAAGTCAACATACTAGTATATTCCCAACATATGAGCTGGTCTGGCACATATCAACCACACAGAGGTTAGTCGAAAAATTCTGGAAAATCTGCGGTAAAATTGTCAGTAAAAGTCTGTGAGCTCATATTGCAGAGATTTAAAATGAAGTTCATTACTGTAAAAACATTTGACAGAGAAAGTCGTGTTTTGTTTTCCACAGCATATAAGTAGAAGCTATATCCCTTTCAGTCAAAGTCTAATGCTCTGCTTTTAAAGGTCCATTACTAAGACCAAATCGAGTTTTCTTTTTAATCTTGAATTGTAACAGGCATCTTCTCAGAAAGAAAATATGACAAACTGCATCGAATGTGACCATATTGTGTTGAAAATTTGAGTTTAACAAAAGAACTAATAAATCATATTTTGCATTTTCAAACACGAAAGTAGGTTTTCCAGTTTTAAGAGATCTTTGTAATTTTCAAAAAATCTCACAGAAAGAGGCTGTAAATAGGTTGTATATGAATAAGCATGCCTATTTTTAAATAAAGTTGAAATAATTTCACTTCCAATGATCTGCAACGTATATTTCTGACTGTTGACAACATGCAATAAAGCGAAAGTAGGACAAAAAGACCACCCATGTCAATCTAAGGAAATGCAAAAACATTCACTCGTTTTTCTGCAGCAGTACTTCAAACACAGAAATACTCCACGGCTATTGTAAAGTTTTAGAAGCCGATTTCAAACTGTATTTCCCTGTTACAATTCCAGGAAATTCTATTTGGTCTTAGTAATGGACCTATAAAATCCAACGACACATGGTTATGTTGACCATTGAAGTGAAAGCATGCTGTTTCACATTTTTTTCTCTAGTCCATGGGCATGTTCTCGACGTCATGGTAAGTTATGTACATGAATGATGTAAAATAAAGTATAAGCAGAATCAGAAATATCGTCTGAAAGATTATGTAAAATGTGTAATGCAAATGTCAATGAAACCGAATATCATTTCCTATCATGCTTTGCGAAATACTCAAACATCCGGAATAAATATCTGAGTCATGTATCATAGCCTACCATTAACATGTTTACTAATTTAATGTCGTCTAGAAATGCAAAAAAATGTTGTATAATGTAACAAGGTTTATTAAAGAAGCTTTTGAATTACGTAAAAATACTGGAAGTTTTGACTGTCTCAGAAGTTTGTGCTATTGTTGAATACTTTATATTTTTATGATATTGCTATGTTTTATTGTCTTTGCCATATTCCGTATGCATTAGTTGTAAATGACCAAAGGCAAATTATTTTGCTGATTTTGCCAATAAACTTGAAACTTATTTAAACTGGTAGCAACCACTTTGGTGGACTAGAGAACAAGTTTATAGATCAAACACTTTGGTGGACCATAGAACAAGTTTATAGATGTCAGACATATACAATGGCCCACAACAATTCGTTAAATGATTAAATCTCTTAGTAGAACATACTTTTATCTATTCCTGGTAAATGCCGATACTTGTGTTGCGGTAATACATTTGTCGAACTGAAATAACTTTAGTAACTATATAATTATGTAACTTTTACAATACATATAGTTATATGGCGGTACCTAACAATGTTAGAGAACAAATACCTGAGAAAAGCATGGTAATAATTGAAAGGTATGAAATATTTTATGAACACTAATTACATCAATGCAAAGTAACTTGATTCGTCGCGTTCAGTAAAACTCGTTAGACTGACATCAGTGTTTAGAGTCATTACCTGTTCTGTGCATTTTTATAACATCTTCACAATTTCTCCTTCCCTTGATCTATCTTTGATTGAGACAAATTTTTGATAGAGATACTCTCTAAAATGAAAAAAGACTAGAAGAGAACAATTTTAAGACCTCTCAATCTCAACAGACTTTTATAAGTCTATGCTCTCGTCGGCTATTTCTCCAAAGACAGACACACTACATGTATTATGGTCCTTTTGGCTAAAGCGGGATCAAATTAGGCAACCGTATCTGGATCATTAATACGTTAGCGCATGACCGAGATATCCGAGGATAGCCACATGAAGTAATTGCTTTCTGCATTACGTAAAGCGGGTTGACATTTTAGTAGTTGCATGTTCGAGAATAACAGACTTTTCACCGAGAAAATCGGCTCAGAATCCACCATATAAACGGAATTAACAAACACAATGCACATGCAATTCCTTCTTGTGAGTAATTATTTCTATATACAAGTAGATAATAGAATGTACAAAAACATAACATTCTTGGACAAAAAGACTAAAATTAAAAGCACTAACTCATAAAATTGGCAAGTATACAAGAAAATAAACAGGATACCGTTAGTATAATTAACATATATTTTTTATCATGATTTATGGACACAAAGTGCTCTGTGAAAAATATTCCCAGGTTCTGTTTCCAAGGACGCCTGCCGAGTATCAATTGCGAATCATTTACCAACCATTAAAGAATGCAGCTCATATTTCTACAAGTGAGAATTATAATAAGCGTTTGTTTATCCAGGAATAACATCGTAGACGAAGGTTCCCACGATGCAACGCAGAACGAACGCGCAGTGACATGCGGAATAAATTATCGTCTGCAACTAAGGCGTGGCAACATGCTGATGTATCCGAGTCGTCCGCAAACGCGCATACATTGTGTTATGTGACACGCACGGATTTCTTTTCAAAATTCACTAAATCTTTTAAATACTAAAAATAGTTCCTCATTAATTTGAAATTTTATATGGTTCATTTTATAAACCCTTTAATTAGACTTGTTTTCTAGAAAGTCAGTCAACTTAAGCTTTGCAAAAGTCTTAGAAAATATCCAAATCTGACATTGGCTCCAAAATCTACAAAGTTTAAAACTTGGTCTGTTTATAATTTAGTCGATATAAGGCTTTTTGATTCCAAACTGTTTCCCATCGTTAAAAGACGCCACTGACGGACACGGCTCCTCTGACCTCTTGTATCTTGAGTCTTCAAATATATTCTTTTGAAGAACCCTGCTGAATCTTATTCTGTGTAAGTTAAAAGTACGGAATACCCTATTTCAACTCGTACTTGTCATTAAATTGTGATGAAATCTTGAGTAGTCACGTTTAAGAAAGTCATAAATATTTTACTGACTACAACAGGCGAACAGCGACCACAGTGATGCCAGGTATCTAATGAAATTATTACTTTGTCATAATGTCATGTAAATATTTTAAATCCAGTAAATATTTGCACCAGTTACCCGATTTTGGGAGCAGAAGACAGTTACTGCTATATGGTCCACGACCCCTACAAATGAGTACACTCATACACGCGGAACAACACGTAAAACTCGCTGAACAACACATTATATACACTGAACTACATAGAACATGGAGTGCACACTAAATATCAGATACAAGCTGAACAACATAACACACACTGACCTACACAGTGTACACTCTGACCAACACAGAATACACGGTGAACATCATATACACGATGAACAACACGGAGTACACGGTGAACATCAGTAGTACTAACATCATATACACGATGACCAACACGGAGTACACGGTGAACATCATATACACGATGAACAACACGGAGTACACACTGAAACTTGAACATCAATATCTTTCATCGATGATAACAACTCGGTTTCGACGAAATCTATCTTTATGATGGCCATTAAGAGAAAACTCTTTTCATTAGAAAGATATCTTTTTATTTTACAAAGATGTCTCTGCAAATTGAGAGATATCTCTCATACGGCACATTCTTTTGGCCACTGGAACTTTCAAATAGTGACCGGGGTTATTTTGGGTACGTTGGTTTAAGAAGCACTGAGAAGAAGTATACGGTGAACATCGTTATTATAGCACAGAAGCTGAACGGTAACATGGTCCGGAATTTGTTTACCCACGAAGCCGAACGGTGCCATGATACCATTGTTGTAACAACACAGAGAACACATCTGACCAGTTTTTACAACAGACATAGAACTGTCCATGGTATACTTTGTTAATAAAGCCATGAAGAAGAATGTCTGGCTTTGTTATCGAAGCACAGAAGCCGAACGGTGCAATGGTCCGGTAGTTTGTTATTATGGCACAATACCGAAGGTGCCAGGAAGACCTCTTGTTACATTACAGACGCCGAACAGATCCATCTTTTTACAGTTTTTTACAAAGAATAAGCCGAACGGTCCTGGTCTGGCAATTTGTTATTAAAGCACAGAGAACGCAATCTCTGGGCAGTTTGTTATTGAAGCAGAACCAACGGTCATGCGGACATTTCTTATTACAGACAAAGCCAACTGGAACTTTGCAAATAGCACTGAAGCCGAGGGCCATTTTGGGCAGTTTGTTATTAAAGCACTGATGACGAAACGGTGCAATGGTCTGGACAGTTTGTTATTACAGCACAGAAGCCGAACGGTGCCATGGTGCCATGTTGCGACATTTTGTTATTACCGCACAGAAGCCGAACGGTGCCATGGTCTGACCAGTTTGTTGTTACAGCACAGACGCCGAACAGTGCCATGTTCTGACCAGTTTGTTACAACAGCACATAAGCCGAACGGTGCCATGGTCTGGACAATTTGTTATTAAAGCACAGAAGCCGAACGGCGCAATGGTCTGGGCAGTTTGTTATTGAAGCACAGAAGCCGAACGGTGCAATGGTCAGGACAGTTTGTTATTACATCACAATAGCCGAACGGTGCCATGGTCTGACCAGTTTGTTGTTACAGCACAGACGCCGAACAGTGCCATGTTCTGACCAGTTTGTTACAACAGCACATAAGCCAAACGGTGCCATGGTCTGGACAATTTGTTATTAAAGCACAGAAGCCGAACGGCGCAATGGTCTGGGCAGTTTGTTATTGAAGCAGAGAAGCCGAACGGTGCAATGGTCCGGACAGTTTGTTATTACAGCACAATAGCCGAACGGTGCCATGGTCCGGATAGTTTGTTATTACAGCACTGAAGCCGAACGGTGCCATGGTGCGGATAGTTTGTTATTACAGCACAGAAGCCGAACGGTGCCATGGTCTGGGCAATTTGTTATTACAGCACAGAAGCCGAACGTGCAAAGGTCTGGACAGTTTGTTATTACAGCACAGAAGCCGAACGGTGCCATGGTCTGGGCAATTTGTTATTACAGCACAGAAGCCGAACAGTGCCATGGTGCGGATAGTTTGTTATTACAGCACAGAAGCCGAACGGTGCCATGGTGCGGATAGTTTGTTAATACAGCACAGAAGCCGAAGGTGCCATGGTCTGGGCAATTTGTTATTACAGCACAGAAGCCGAACGGTGCCATGGTGCGGATAGTTTGTTATTACAGCACAGAAGACGAACGGTGCCATGGTGCGGATAGTTTGTTATTACAGCACAGAAGCCGAACGATGCCATGGTCTGGGCAATTTGTTATTACAGCACATAAGCCGAACGGTGCCATGGTGCGGATAGTTTGTTATTACAGCACAGAGGCCGAATGATACCGTCTTTGGACATGTAATACTTGTAATTACAAAACAGGCGATGAATTTCTTTTTTTATTAGAATACACTGATTTCAACGATGAAAAAAGAAAATTTACCGAACCAATAATACTTTCATCGCCCGAAAACTTTTAGATTGGAGCAACTGATAAATACAACAAACGAAACTGAATGTTATGAAATTGTGTTATTTGTGAAAAATAGACTTAAGTACGCGATGAACTATATAATATTCTCCAGCTTGGAGGAAATAAAAGAATTTAAAAGAATTTATGCACGTCTTTACCTGAATTGTCAGTCTATGCCGTCTTGTACTCATGTTATTTTTTCACAATAGAAGAGTTTTTTAAACATAGTATGGATTGTTTTAAACAGCCAAACTTTGACAAACTACTGTTTTTCCTTCCATAAAAAGTGCAATTTGCAAAGTTACATATTTGATCTAACGATTTTTTGGTGACATTCCGCTCTATCAACAACTATCTAAGTACTTGCATCTAAAATTCTGTACTACATAATCTTTCTTGTCTTGTTAAATAAGTATTTATAAACAACATCTCGTTTGTAAATGCACTACCTGTTTGTATGAGCCTCTGTAAACACTGATACGAACCGACACTCATTTCTTGTAATCCTGAAACGAAAGGAATAAAGTTATATTGATTTTTGACTTGACTTGACTTAGAATCAGTGCAAACTGTTACTGTATGTAATATCTGAGTCAGATTGATGATCAAAAGATAATGTTAACTATCGCCCGAAACTATCAATATCTTACGGATAAAAACATGAACTTTTCGTCAGCGTAACTCAAAAGAAATACAGCATTTTTATTACCGTAGAGGTGTATACAGCAACTGTGCTACTTTAATAAAATTCTTAACTTTTTCTATGACTCAAGAATATTCCATGAAAAAATTGATTGGTAAGCGTGACTTATAAATAAACTTTTTCGTTTATGCTTATCAGCTAATCGCGGCGCAGATACAGCATGTATATCAACACAATATTATTCATGATAACGTTTCATATTAATAAAGTCAGACAGGGATCTAATCTAAATTGTTTTATAGCAAATACAGGCGCTGATCACATTCACAGCAGTTCGTATGGCGGATTTCTTGTTAACGAATTGACGAGGGTTTGAAATCATGAACAAAATATATTAAGATCTGTTATTTGATTTATGCAAGATATAGTGGTTAATTTTGCACTGCGTTTTGCAGCACTGCAGCAAAAACAGAATAAATGAGTAACAATAATAAAAACCTGCTGTTGTCAGTTTAAGCTGTATGAGAATGGAGTCATTCTAAGAACTGTTTACTGCAACAAGATGTAAATACAATATTGGCTAAGTTTATCTATGACTACTGGCACAATTATTCCAGAATTAATGTTCTGTTGTAAGAGTTTTCTCGAAGCTTGCAAGGTGAAAAAGAGAAAGTTATCCTTGCGAAAATACGGTCACGGCTACAGCGTTTCTTGGTTTATTGTCTAAAGACTATGATATTGGTCCATTTCCGTCGAAAAGCTAATACATATATGAAAAATGTTGATTGATGATAAGACTGAGTCCAGCTTACTAACGAATGCTGTCAAAAAGCAATGTTAGCAATTTGCGTGTTTCGAAGAAAGATTGTTCAAGAAAATAAGTATGCACTGATGTTTTAATCCTGTTATATGCACTTGTATGTCTTGGTTAAAAATTGTCCATCTAAACATGTGGTGACGAAAAGCCGCTAGTTCCGCGATGCTGTACATGCAAATATTTTGTGAAAAACATTTTGCAATACTACGCAGCACGTATTACACGTTTTCATATCAATAGAATACCCAACATGAAAACCAAGCAGGCTCGAACATTTCCTTGTCAAAATGAAAAATTAACTCTATCAGTCTTTGATAATGTCTACTGGACACACTTCAATACTGAGACTCTTTGACTGCTACATACAGCAGAAGGTTATGCTTCCTGTCCTTATGTTCCACTTTAGTTTTAAATGGTTCATCAGGTATATTTACCACCTGTAAATATCTGCCAGTAAGTGCTTACAAATAAGCAAACATTAAAAGTCTTACAGTATGTAGATATCCTTGGGAAAACCTTAGGTTATTTCACCAAGGTTAGATTTTAAAAAAGCTAGAAAGCTGCTCACTTGTTTTCTGCATGGTAAGAAAATGTAACAATGTGTACTGTTACATATAATTGAAGCAAGACCGAGTTCAGTTTTATAACAATGCCCCCAATTACTATATGCAAATTCAAAGATTTAAAGATGTTACAAGAAGATGTGTACAAAGTTATACTTAGGTGGAAAACTTTCTTAATTTAGAACCGTGATTGCCGTGATGTAGGTGATGAAATGAGAAATGGTCCATCTGAATTATGTAAAGGTTTTCTAAGTGTTTGTTGACTGGTTAGTGAAAAATACATGCTTTAACAAGCAAACAACATGTGTCATATGCTTATATAAAAAAATACAAACCGCAAGTTCCATTCGTGTCATTGAATGCTTTTTGTTAATTCATAATATTCCTTCCGTGTCATTGCAAAGCGTATATGCCGACATACGCCTGAAACGGGATACTTTGAAGAAAAAAAGAGAGTTAAACTAGATATTTGGAAATAATGTCAGAGAAAACAATTTATTCAAATACTATGTATAATTTAATGGAATTTTAAGGAGATAATCACTTTTTCTATTTTGCTTTATTTTCCAGGCAAAATTTCTTTCCGGTGCTGCGCCCTTACCATAAACCCGAAACTATTAAAATAGATCTGGTTTCAATTTGTATGGTCCTTAATTTAGATTGTTTATAGTCAAGGTCGACCCTTTTGATTTCTACCCGGGTGAACATGCCAAGACCCTAGTACGACTCCATGCATGAAGCTTTCTAACACAATTTAAAATGTTAGGGAGCTTTGTTTTACTTGACTGCAGTATCCAGTAGCTTTGTCCAAATACCGCTATTATGTTTAGTCAAAAATTGTTAAAATGCTAGTAGTCAAAGACAGGTGTGCGATCGAACAGACCAGTCATGCGTTTCCGGCGCATTTTGGTGCTTGAACCACTTTGCCTCCTGGTTTCTTTATTTGGTGTTATAAAACATAAGAAGTTATGGTGAAAAAGTGCGTAGTCTAAAGGTGTTAAAGGAAGTTACTTGTGAAAAGACAGCCAGATATTTAATGTATAATTCAATTTAATCTTAAACAAACTCTTGTTTCATATTTCTCTTCAGTTTTGCATGTTTGTTTTTCGCATAATTAAGCGTAACACACCGGTCTATAGAACGGCGTTTATCGTCAGAAAGTATCCGAAAGTTGCGTCCCTTTAATATAATTACGCCATTTATACGGGCGTTCGAAAGAGTGTGGTTTGTAAGACCTGTTTTTATTGGTCAGTTTGAATATACCCATCAGCGTTTATCTTTGGTCTCCGGCAACGAAGACGCCGGAAACCATGAGTTTTGGATTTTTAGAAAAGTTAACATGTTTGCAGTTTTTTTTCTTATAGTAGATCTAAAATCGTGTTGTAATACAGGCTTCGCTAAGGCGAGCCGACAGAAGGACGTGCCTGATATCAATACATGTAGACTATATATATAGATTGCTAATACAAGATTAGATCTAAATCTAGTACTCTTTTTAAGGTAACTTGTCCAAAACAAAATGACCACCAGTAAAAAAATGATACTATTACTAAAATGTAGTCTGGTGGTCTTTTGACATAATACACAAACAAATTACTGTTATATAAGCTTTTAGAACCTGTATTGGTGCGTTTTGTTGCAAATATTGTTAAAACATGTCATTTCAGTTCTCGGGTTACTTACATGAAAAATATCCAATTTTTGTGCAAGTTTCCTGACAATGTCAAATGATGAAATTATTCAAACTAGCACTTATTTACTAGTTCAATGTCTGCTCCAGATGCTCGACCATAGAAATAGTTGAACAGTTCTTTCAATCTTACACATCAACATTTTATAACACACCACTAAATTTCGAAGTCCATGTGCTTGAGTTATGGTTTAAGGTAGAGCACTATTGTCTTTAGTGGGTGGGGTGCATGGTTATTTTCAATTCTTATTTTTTCCTTTAATGTAAAAAGTGTTTCTTTTGGTCGGGATGTCATAATATTGTAGTTTACTGACACTAATAATTCATGTAAAGAGAACTATAAATCAGTGAATTATTATAAAGAACGGATACATTTTGAGACATATTCTTGCTAGTTGACAAAAAAGGACTCGGAGTGACAGATTCAGTGGAATAAAGAAACTAAAACATAGTTTATACCATTATCAACATACCCTTGTTGTAAAACAAATGTTTACCAATCCATATAAAATACTGCAAGACGCTCTCGTTGTTTTTACAGATAATTTTCAATGCATTTGATACAGAAAAATCGAACACAATTATGTTGATCATGGTGTTAATTATGTTTTAGTTAATTAGTTTTACTGAGTCTGTCTTTGTTTGTCAACTAGCAAGATAATGTTTCAAAATGTATCCGTTTTTCATAATAATTCACTAATTTATAGTTCTCTTTACATGAATTATTAGTGTCAGTATACTACAATATTATGACATCCCGACCAAAAGAAACACAGTTTACATGAAAGGAAAAACAAATGAAAAAGGAAAACATGCACCCCACCCACTAAAGACAATAGTGCTCTACCTTAAACCATAACTCAAGCATGTGGACTTCACAATTTAGTGATGTGTAATAAACTGTTGATGTGTAAGATTGAAAGAACTGTTCAACTATTTCTATGGTCGAGCATCTGGAGCAAACATTGAACTAGTAAATAAGTGCCAGTTTGAATAATTTCATCATTTGACTGTATCAGGAAACTTGCACAAAAATTGGATATTTTTCATATAAGTAACCCAAGAACTGAAATGACATGTTTTAACAAATTTTGCAACAAAACACACTAAAACAGGTTCTAAAAGCTTAATAACAGTTATTTGATTGTGTATTATGTCAAAAGACCACCAGACTACATTTTAGTAATAGCATCATTTTTTCACTGGTGGCCATTTTGTTTTGGACAAGTTACCTTAAAGATATTTTGCCAGTATCGGCATCGGTAAGCACGAGCACACACGTATTAAATTAGACGCTAGTTTTCGAAAACATACCCATATTCACTACTCTGTAAGTGTATGAACATCTCAGTCTACACATTGTAAAATCTGTCAGCAAACCTAGTGTTTTTATTTTGTATAATGATGTCGGCGTTAAAAGTTTTCCAAGAACGAAAAACAGCAAAGTTTAAAGTTTGTGTTATGTGCTATTTTTTTGAAATGTGTACATGCAAGACGTGACATCATACTCAGAGACATCAGGATTTATGAAATTACGGTACTACTGACGTCGTCACTTCAGGAAAAGTAGATCTAGTAAAAATAGTAAAGCGGAAGTACAACATTCCAGAAATCTTGTTGGACTACAACTGTCTCGCGAGTCTTTAAATAAATGACGGTACTGAAATTCCTGCTAGACCTTAAAGCTTGTACTAAAGTAGTAAACGCCATCTTTATCGTCAGATATTTATCTTATCTCTATTTACATCGCGCTACACACAAATGTTCATGATAAATGGCATATTTCAGCCATAAAATGTGCATGAAATTATTGTTACGTTCTTGATTCCATTACGTGTGTGAACTGCTGACTGCCAGAACATCCCGTTTCCCAGGAATCCGAAACACTTTTGTAAACAGAGTTGACACAGATTGTACACCCTGTATTGTAGGCTGCCACAACACAAGTGCAACAGTCAGCATGTGCCCTTACACTCCGCCGAAAAACCTCTAGGATATTCAAGAATACATGTGCAAGGAAAGAAATTTTATCATTTTATAAAACTGATTCTAATATATTAATGTAAAATATTGAACTCTGCAACCCTATGACTGAACCTTTAGTTGACAAATTGTCAATATAAATCTTGGCCAAGGCTAAAATTACATTAACTCAGTCACAATAATCGAACAGTCTGCGTTTTAGTCTGTTGATTTCTTTAATATCATGTCGTTACTGATGGCGTCATCGTTCGTAATCTGTTCTATTTGTCACGACGGTATGATGCCCCCCCTCCCTCCCCCCCCCCTGCCCCCGACGACGTTTTGATATTTTTGGCCTGGGGACTGAAAGTCCCCTAGGCCTAAGTTAGCATACCACATTTCAAACACAGCAGACAAATTAACTGTGCTATGTGTGAATAACAACTGTAAACATGCGCTTTGGGAAAGTAGTGCAAGACAGACCAGCTCAATCTTTTGTTTGAATGTCGCATACGATAAGAACATATTACAAATAAAAACAGTACATACAACTTCAAACGATTGCAGAAAGGTCTATAGCTTATTATATACGGGCTTCATTACACAATTTTTTCTGTTTTAGAAATTACTGCGCTGTTAACTGATTACGGAAGATAATCATATGCATATCACGGAAAAGTACGGATATTTACGGAAATTTACGGAAACGTACGGAATTCGATATAAGAGTTTGTAATTTCTGATGTTATTTCATTGACAACTTTCTTATTTACGAACGATTACATAAATATTTACCTAAAAATAAATTTCTTTAAAAAAAGATACAATTTACGTATATTCCCGAGAAGGAACTCACGTGATCAAAATCACCCGCCATTTATCGAGGACGCTGCATGTCAATGCCCAGTGAACGGTTTCACCTATTACAACTAAAAGGTAACCAAGAATCATTTTTGGTTTTCCCTGTTATACACATTGTACAGTACTGTATTTATATTTCATTATTGGTATTGCTTTGTTTATTTCTGTTTCAAGGTCTTGTCCTTGGTACACAATAATTTTCGATCCACATCATCAGATATCGCTTGAAGTTGAACAAAGCGCAGGTTGAATTATTTTTATTATGCAACTGCCATGACGACGACCCGATAACGCCGGTCTGATATTTGTTGATATCGCGACGTCTGATATCACAGGACAGTGTTATTATGACACTGTCCTGATATCACGTTTTAGGCCCCGCCCACTTTAGAAATTCAGTGAGATTTATGAAATAATATCTAGGCTATTGTGGATTTCTTACACGCTACACAATAAATTAACTTTTCGGTAGCTACTTCAGACTACAGAGGTGCGTTTCATTAAAATTTCTGGGAATACAAGCAAACCGCACATCACATAAAATCGAAAAAATGACTGTAGAATTTTTATTTTTGAATTAAATATAGTGTTGTGGGTATTCATTTTCTTAGTTAGATTATTATCTATCCATCTATAGCAAATTCGAAGCAATTTTCGAGAAAAAAAAATGATTTTCCTTTTTTCACCCCCTTCCATTTTTCACACTAACGTCTTATTACTCGAATGATATCAGCTGAAACGTTATAAGCCGCCTCTAAAACTTGTACAAATGCTTTTTAGGTATGTTTTAATGTTCAGCATTTCCTATAAAGCATAACAATAACATGATTAACGGTGCTGGATTTAAAACGCCGATTTAAACCGTTGATGACGTCATAAACACAACGTATATCACTTAATTCTTTGATTTTAATTGTGAAAAGGGAAAATTGAAGTCAGCTGCATAATAAATAGAATACAAGGTTACCGTCCTTTGATAACAGTTGATATCGAACTCGGATGCATATCGACCAGAAAGCCTCGGCAAGCCTCGGCTTCCCTGGCCGATATCATCCTCGTCCGATATCAACTGTTATCAAAAGACAGTAACCTTATATTCTCTATTTATTGTCCTCTCAAACAATTGATATTGTTGACCATGTGATTATTTTTCATTTAACGTACGTTTAATAATGAAACAAACTTCCCTGTCACCCATATATTTGTGAATCATTCATTCTGTGTCATATACTAAATTTCGCCCTATGCACATTTCGGACCGCGCTTTAGGTAAGGTTCAGCGTTAATCACGAAATTGTTTTTAGGGGAGTTAATCTATAGCCCCCAGGCCTTCAGCGCTCACAGCGCTTTGATTTTGTTATGTCACCTTACTTTAGGCTTTTGATAACCCCCTTTCAAAGTATGTCTGACTGAATAAAAGTCACTTTATAAAGGTTAAAGTTAATTGACAAGTGGGAGACAACGCGAAAATTTTACGAGGATGGCAGTAACTGCTGTCGATTCATAATGTCTGGTTTTCGCGTGTTTAATTTTTTTATTTCATTGTTTCTTCGCATCATTTTAGTAGAATGTATTTTGCACATACTGCGCGCACAAATAGTTCTAAGCGGGAAGTCAGTTTTGAGTGAAAGTGGCGCTAAAAGTGTTTCGGGACTGGGCATATGACGCGTGGCTGCCTATAGTACGTCTGCTCTTGGAATTATGCAAACTGTACTTACATTCATTACAACAAATTGGCAAAACCTGATATCACATGAAAATGCATAGCATTTTGTTTTGATTAATAACATACGCTAGAAACAGAGCGCGGGAAATATTGCCATTGTCGCATTACACGAGAAACGGGAACAGAAAATTGGCGGTGCCGTATAATGTCAGGTAAAATTATTGTTTACTGTCACAAGAGGACGTAAAACGTCTTTTTATTACACGAAAATTCGGTTTTCAACTGATGGAATTCGGTGACGTGTCCTAGTTACCGAACTCCGCTCGCTTCCAATATTTCCGAGTTAGATTTGTATCATGTTTTTGTTGCATCGCTGTCAAGGTATAACAATTACTGTGCAAAACGGAGGAAAGCAGGTTTTTACTATGGAGTTTTTGCACATATAAACCGGATGTAAGATTTGCAACTGTGATGCAAATGGTATACACCGTGAAAAGCGCATGTTGCATTTATATTAAAGAACTGAACGTAGCGTGTTTTCGGTGTACTTTCCTTTTAACTGTTTTTTGTTTAAAACAACTCTTTGATTCAAATTCTAGGCAATACTGACTTTTTCAAGAAATTTGTCTGCACTTTTACAATTTCTTTCTAACGTTTGTCATAATTTACGGCAGTGTCCATTTTATTTAGCGCAACCAAATTGTAAACTCAAGGCTATTGTCAAGTATACGGCCTTTCTTTTCCTTTCTTATGTATGGAACAGAATTATTGCAAAAATACATTATGCCTTTTGAAATACCGGTACCATCTTGTACTTGTGAGGTGTCCATTTTGTACATTACACATGGCATGCTTTCTTTTGACATGCCCATGCCTACTTTTGACAAAATAATTTAAAAAACTGCTACATTTTACAGTATTTTATACACCAATGTTATGATATGTACCTTTAAACTACGCTTATATTTTAAGGTGATTTGTGTCAATGGTTTATCGATAGACTATAATCTTGTTGTATTGATTTGTTGTTGTTCATACCACAAAGATTCTTGTTAGTCTACATACTGATGGTAGCATTCGTCATTCGTTACAAAGACCTGAGTTACTAATGTTCCTATGTTCCTGGAGTATGTGTGATTTCCATGGCTTAATAATCGAAAGACGAAAACACGACTATGGAATTACGTACAAGTATAAAGATAAACAATAGTTACAAAAGAAGAGCCATTGAGATTGGTCAAAGAGTTGCGCCAATCTCACAAAGAAAAAAATACACGTGCTGGAATGTTAGCAGCGTGATATCACCTATCGTATTAACTTGCTTTTAAATGGGCTATAATTTTCTATTTTCGGTTCATTTTTACAACATTTATTCGGCATTTTTATTAACAACAGGAAAAAATTGATATAGGTTAATGTGGTAACATCATAAACAATACCATCGCAGAAACCACAACTACTTGATCAAACGTATCGCTTGAACACGGGCGAAGATTTACGTCATACGGAATTACTCTGCACTTATCGTACGTTCTAGTTCCCTGAGAATCACCAAAATTTCAACGGTTCATTGCAAATTAGGCGTATTCTGTGTTTTGAAAAACAAAATTGTTCGGAAACTCAGCATTTGTCAATGGAACATTAATGTTTTATGATCCATACATCTAGCAGATAAGCGAACGATTTCTGTAAGTTTTTGAACGTTATAGCAGTTGATGACTTTGATAGACACTTGGGCCGCATCAAACGAAAAGAGACCCCATCGTCTTTTCAAACAATTAAGCCGTACAAGGCCTCTTCCACCCACAAAGGGTTACAAGCAAGCTTCCCACTGTTCACACGCGGCCCCTTTTTGTAAGACACGACTTATATCATTATTCGTTTGAGACTTTTTCAAAACTCTACCAACATTTCCATTGATACTTCTTCATCTTCTAAATACACCTCTTAAGTTTAGACTCATTCTGGTCCCGGTACTACAGTAGGAGAGTTTTATTATATTTCCTTGACACATGTAAAGATCGTGTCTTATAGTTAACGCAATGTGCACGTGCAGTACCTAAGCTGGCGGACGACCAGGTTATTGTCAGAAAACCTGCCAGTGATGACGCGCTCGGATACAGAAAATGATAATTTGTTAAAGCGTTGATTATTGTTCTGACAGTACTTTTTGTACAAGTGATAAATGTCTTTGCGTCAATGACACTTGATAGCTGTTTCGAGGTGGCAAAAAGAAATCATGATCAACAATTCCGACGATGAAGATTTCCCTTTAAAGTAACTATACTCAAAATGTACACACTGCAATAAAGTGAATATAAGAAATAACTTATACATAAAAAGATGGATTAGGACAGCCGCAAGGGGATGAGGATGTTCACATGTTCGGCCTTTGGGCGGGGGATTCCAATTAATTGAATTTGTCTGTTTGCTCATTAGTTTAAAGGTCTGACCGACGACCGACATGACCCAGGCATTTGCTTTATTGACGATGAAATTAAAATCAAGGTGTAACATTTTACCACGAACATTGCCCAAAGACCGGCATGATATGGCGTTGTTGACAAGTTGCCATGGTAACGTACTCACGATCGTGATGAATAAAGTCTAGCTGCTCAGCAACAAGGTCCTGAACCTGTTTGCACAAACATAACACCGACTTGTGCAAATCACTTGTGTGATTTTGCTTACCATGGAATTGGTCCAACTGGATGGCCTCTGAAATGCTAACCTGGTATTTCCAAAAAATATTGCTGTTGTAGATGTTTTAATATTTTGAACAGATGTTATCCAATTGATGCTATTTAAAGCAGGCGTCCAGGCATCCTAAAATTAAATCATTTATTACAGAAGTGTTGCAGTAATATATGGAAGCCTTGGAGGGCCACTTTTGAGTTTCGACTTACGGGTGTTTTTGACTTTTAAGTTATGACTTTCGACTTTTGACTTATGACTGCTACTTTCAGACACTTTTAAGAGGAATGGTACTGCATAAAAAGCATAATGATCTGCTGTGACAATATAAACTGGGATTCGAACCTGTATTAAGGTTTTAAAATGATGTTTGTGCGTAGCACTGTAAACTTGTTTGCTGTAAATAAATGAACTAAGTTACTTTTGTCTTTGTCATTTATTTTAGTATCAATGAGCCGTGACGGCGCGTCAGGAGGCGACCTTGGGAGCCTCCGCAGTGAGCGGCGACGCAACTCTCGGCTCGGGAGGCCTTGTGGGTGTCCTCTTTCTTTTTTTTTTAATAATAATAATAATAATATCTCTTTATTTAAAGAAGCTAGCTCATTAAGCACAATGTACATAAAGCAACATATTTCTTATCTACCATGAGACCTTTCTTTTAACAATGATAATATACAATTGAGAATTTTCTTAACGGGGTTGGGGACTTGCCCCCAGGCGTCAAGCCAACTATGAAGGAACTGTAAAAAAAAATTGAATTTTTTTTTGTTGCTATGGTAACATTTTTAAAAATTACTTTTTATGTTTTTATGTATCTATATGTTAATATCACAAGGTATACCAGAAGGAAATTAAAGTGCTGTAATATGTATAGTATTTGTTATTTGTTGGGTCCTCAGTAGCAGGTTCCTAGTATTACCTGAACCTGCCGCTGGAGGTCCACGTGAGGACCGTGTATAGGGTTAGGGTTAGGGTTTAGGGTTAGGGTTTCTTTTTTCAAAGTGAAAGAATAAGTCAAAAGTCAAAAGTGATAAGTAAAAGTCAAAAGTAATAAGTCAAAAGTCAAAAGTAATAAGTCTAAATCATAAGTAATAAGTCAAAAGTCAAAAAAAAAGCGTGTTAAAACACGTTTTATTTTGTTACTATTGACACAAATGATGTAACTTTTTATATATATATAATTGTTTTATTAAAATCTTTTAAATAGAAATTGTATTTATTGAGTGTTGACGTGTTTATATTGTTTTAATAAAAACGCCAAAGAGGCAATACAGTAGTTCTAGTCTAAGTCAAAAGTCGGCGTACAAAAGTCATAAGTCAAAAGTAAAAACCCCGCAAGGAAACTCAAAGGGCCAGATAGTAATATATATTCGTATTTAATCAACTGTAACGATGAATTGTGTGGTAATCTCTCTGTTCTGGCACACACAATTTGCTGGCACGTGTGAATACATTTGGCGGAAGAACCTCCCAGATAACACCGTAGAATGATGTTTTGCACGAGCTGTATTTCTGGGAGATATGGATGCATGCTGTTTTAGCATTTTTTGGCAAAGTGTTCAGTTTTGACGAATCTGTGAATATAACAATTATTTTATAAGCACTTGTTGATTATGGGTCTTGTACCTAGTGCCGCGTACAGAATGGTGTGTTACAGCCGTGTACGTCAATAAACCAAAGATTTCTGAATGGATCAGGATTAGCGCCGTAAAAGTCCGACCAAAAAAATCGCATATATCGATACAGTTATCAAAGTGACAAAAAGGTAATGCTATGATATCATCACTGCGGGTATAGGGGTGCCGGGGAGAATGGGGAAGAGAGAGAGAGAGAGGGAGAGAGGGAGAGAGGGAGGGAGGGGAGAGGGGGAGGGAGAGAGGGAGGGAGGGAGAGAGAGAGAGAGAGAGAGAGAGAGAGAGGGAGAGAGGGAGAGGGGGGGTATACTGTTGCACATCTGCAGTCGAGGCCCTGCTGGCCTTTCTTACCGTGTTATATAGTACATATATTGTCATAGGTTACCGATATAGACTATATACAATAAACTTCGTTTATAACGACTATATCGAAAATCCGGATATTAGGAGCAAATATTTTCTCTGTCCGATTTCTTTCTTATTTATTTATATGAAAATGTTATACGGATATAACAAACTCCGGATATAAAGAACAAATTTAAATGGTTCCAAGGAGTTCGTTATAAACGGAGTTTACTGTAGTTTATCAGCTTCAGTCCATACATATGTTTATGTTTGGATGCCACTTTTGTCGCTATTAAAAAGTAATATCCATTGACCATCCGAATAATAAATTTATGCAAAAAATAATTCTGATGTACAAGCATATCTGCGGGGTCAAATTCAAGGTCATTTAAAAACAGAAAATGACACTGACCAATTTGCCTCAGCCTGGACTAGATATTGAAAAAAGTTATTCTTATAAGTTAAAGATACATACAGATGCATGTCATAACCTTAGCTTGACGTGGTTGAATTATGTTTGACACCTAATTAGGATTCTGTCTAGATTATGGCCGCAGTTGAACATTTCAGTTAATGTGTCTTTTTTAGTCCAGATTATTGCTCTTTATGGTATGTCAGGAGACAGAGTTCATACGTTATGTAGTACTCATGTATGCGGATACACCCTAACTTTATAAATGCTATTTAGTATGTGAATGCTTTACCATGTTGGTAACTAACCAAATTACTTGAGAATAGTATTAAGGGGTATTGTCTTCTACGTCATAAAACACGCGGATACTTAGCAACTACACGGAAATAGTTACTTTACTGATAGGATTGACGTAAAAGAGTTTTAATAATAAAAGTGATGAGCGGAGAGAGAATAAACAATGCACCTGCTAAACATATCTCATCTTAATATAACATGACGCGCTACAGTACACGATGCCACATAATCCTCCCTGTTTTAATATATTAAATAATGGTAATTACAAAATTCTTTTTCCATTCCATTCCTTTACAGATCCTGTACAAGTTCAGTCGACTTGCTTTCTTTATCCTCTTTGAACCTTTTTGTTTTTACGAGACCAGATCAAGTGGCATAATACGAAGATGAGCAAGTTCACTTTCCCCATGAATAGAATCTGGTAATTAATTCTTGGCACGATTTTCACACGCACTGGTCGACTCGTGCGTATACCCGTGCACAAGGTACAAAAAAATAAAAATAGATATACTGTTTCGTTCACGTTATCATTCGCCTCATTTCTTAAGTTGATACGGATCTATCAAAAAAATATCTAGAGAAAAATCTTTGAAATTTGGAGTAAATCTCTGTGTTTTATAATTATAATTCGATGAATAAAAGCTTTGAAGTGATGGTCTCGGGTGCAATTTTTACTTAATTACACACCTGGATTATGGTTCAGGTAACTGGGAACAGTTCACTGAACTGTACAGCAAGTGGCAAATCAAACATTGGCAAACAGTATGCATTTTGCATGTACTTCTAATAGTTGCTACAATGAAATGAGGCATACAGTGTATATTGACAGTTGCGACTACGAGTCTGGATTCTTGAAGAAACTAGTGCTCGTGCCGGAAGTGCGGTGTGACTCGAAGCAGGGTTCATTCCTGCTGAACCTCCGTGTTTGGTGAAACAATGTTTCAGAAATTCCACTTCCTTCTAAATCATGATATAGCTTGGTATTATTGTTTTATTTTAAAAGTCAATTTTTTATATAAAACTTACGTCTTTTTACTCCGACATTGATGAGGTAACTTTAGTACTTTCATTGTCAGAAAACAGACTCGTGCATTTATCTTTTAGTCAGTTCAGGGAAAAGTAAAATGTTTAAACTAATATATAATTCATTAACTTTCTGGTGTTTTAGATTACATACTTAAACGAAAGAGAAACGAGAAGTTTACAGTATTATGCATGTGATAAGATCGCGGTGGTGGGCTTTCAAGTATAATTTTTGACACACGTGCTAATCGTGCATTTCTAAAGTAAGTAAGTACTTGAAAGTAAGTAAACTAGAACAACCATTCGAGAAAAAAACAGCTTCACAATACATGTAATAACTAATAAGCTATGTATAATTTTATAAGTTTTTTTTTATAATGCTTCCTTGATTGTAGTCAGTTTAAAATTATTGCATTATGTTTCTCAAATTAATGTTGTTTTAAAAGTAGTAGACGACAAAGTAATGAAGGAGACCTTTGCTGTTAGAACAGTGTATACATGATGACAACATAGTCCGTTATTTGACAGTTGACTAACATAATGACTACTATTTTCTGTTAGAAAACATACGTATACATGATGATTACAAAGACGACAGTACCTCATAGAATCAAAAGGAAATAGTAAGACAGTTGTGGCGTTCCATAGTAAGAACTTAGTATTCTGTTGCAGTTAGAACTGAAATATACATTGAATACGGTGATGCAGAGCGCCGTTGCTGTTAGTTTTAACTAAGATCATTGCTGTTACTGTAAATATTGGGTTAACAAAGCTGTTACTGTAAACATAGGGTTAACAAAGACCGTTGCTGTTACTGTAAACATGGTGTTAACAAAGACCGTTGCTGTTACTGTAAACATGGTGTTAACAAAGACCGTTGCTGTTACTGTAAACATGGTGTTAACAAAGACCGTTGCTGTTACTGTAAACATAGGGTTAACAAAGACGCATTGCTGTTACTGTAAACATGGTGTTAACAAAGACCGTTGCTGTTACTGTAAACATGGTGTTAACAAAGACCGTTGCTGTTACTGTAAACATAGGGTTAACAAAGACGCATTGCTGTTACTGTAAACATGGTGTTAACAAAGACCGTTGCTGTTACTGTAAACATGGGGTTAACAAAGACCGTTGCTGTTACTGTAAACATGGGGTTAACAAAGACCGTTGCTGTTACTGTAAACATGGTGTTAACAAAGACCGTTGCTGTTACTGTAAACATGGGGTTAACAAAGACCGTTGCTGTTACTGTAAACATGGTGTTAACAAAGACCGTTGCTGTTACTGTAAACATAGGGTTAACAAAGACCGTTGCTGTTACTGTAAACATAGGGTTAACAAAGACGCATTGCTGTTACTGTAAACATAGGGTTAACAAAGACGCATTGCTGTTACTGTAAACATAGGGTTAACAAAGACGCATTGTTGTTACTGTAAACATAGGGTTAACAAAGACGCATTGCTGTTACTGTAAACATAGGGTTAACAAAGACGCATTTCTGTTACTGTAAACATGGCATTGCTGTTGAAACTACAAACAAGATGCATGTAGGGACGGCTGTTTTTTGAACAGTAGTAATGACGTAAGGCCGTTGCTATAAAGGACCTGATAGATCATATCGCAGACATTAGCTGCTGAAACAAGCTAACGCTTTTTATTTAAATCCGCATAAAGCTATATACTCATGCGTTTTGTTGCTGTATTATGGAGGTTCAGCAGATATGCTTAAAAATTTGTCCATTTATGCGTAAAACACTGCTACATGAAACCAAACGTTTCCTCTTTCAAACAACTGAAAGAATATAACGGTTTCTGCTGACATGTCTCATTGACCACCTGTGAGTTTTTATAATACAATAAAACAATTATTAAAGAAGCACATGAAAGTTAACTGAGCCACATGTCTTCTGTACCTAAATTTGAAATACACGAAGCCGTTTAAAATGCAATTTATTACCTTAATCTTGAAATAACAACTTGCACTGTGATGAAGAGAAACCAGGTCACAACTCAGGTATGTTTGAAGCATTTCGTCCGTAAACAGGGACACAATCCTTGTATTCACTCTCCTAGAAAACATTCAGAAAACAATAAAAAGTTGATTTTTTTAAACACCACATGCAGGATGCAAAAACAACAGCAACAACAAAACTACTTGTATATTTGTGGACAAGAAATCATTAGACACTAATTGTTTAAATACGAGGTATACCGAAAATGTGGAAAGCAAGTCTTCAAGCTTCCATCCAAAGATACTGGCCGTTACATGCTAGCTAGCTTCATATATGAATGGCTAATTGAGTTATATAATAAACTGCTTAAGACAGGCAGGTGGTTGCTTAATAAGGATGACTACTTATACAGGTTCAGCTTAACACTTCTTTCCTACTTCGCAACGAAAAAAGAAATTGACACATATTTATGCACACTCGCACTGTTTAATCAGTTTGAAGTCACAAATGATAAAAGTCACGGGGTGCATGCAAAGACAATATCTCGAACAAACTAAACATACGCAAACGGGAGTGTGAATATTCTTCAAATGCCTTCTAAAATACCCACCCCCATCGATCTTTCGTTCTAAAACTGTTTCAGTTACAACACGCGCACACCTGTTAATGAATTTTCGAGGAAGTTGATGTGTTAATTAACTATCGCAATCTTGCGGATCTCTTAATTACCTTTACCTGTTTTTTTAATAATAGCTGTTGTAATTCTGTAGCCCAACACTCCCCTTTTGATTGTTTCTTCAAATGAAGCCAAAATAACAAATAAAATAATATTTCCTGTGCAGTATGATATTCCAGGCGTGGGAATATGCATATCTTTTTATCTGTTTATTTCCAATGGCTTATCAGATTAGCTAAGCTATTTTTCTGTTTTCTGAGTGAAGTTAATTGGGGAGGATATGTTGTTTCTAATATAAACTAACGTCAGTGTAATGTTTTGCAAAACATCGTTTCGAAATTAAAATTCAAGTTCTTCCGAAATGTTTAATAAAAAAGTAAAGGCTTTCATTTCGTAAATTTAATTGAAACCAGCTAATTGGGACAGCGGATAATGTAAGTTATTTCTCTATAAAAGAAAGTTTATCAACAGTATCGGAGCAGTTATCTTTTGAAAACTGAGACGAGAAAGTGCAAAAAATGGTGAAAAATGCTGCCAAAGCTCGCCGCCGAAAAGACAATGTACAGAATTCAACGATGATTCGAATATTTCGAAATTGTTTTTTACGGGTTATGATTTTTAACTTTTACGAATAAACAAGATATTTCTTCTTTGACATGACTTGTGCTGCGGTATATCACGTGACAAAAGTCAGATTATTCTGGGCCACATTGACTACAGAGAAAGAATTTCGGTCTTAATGAACATCATTTTGTATTGCTCAGTTTGACCTAAGTCCGGCTTATCCTCGGACATGTGTACATTTTCTTCTTCCATTATTATTATTATTATTATTATTATTATTATTATTATTATTATTATTATTATTATTATTATTATTATTATTATTATTATTATTATTATTATAAATGATAATAATAATCATATCTTTATTTAACGATGGTTATTCATGAAACAACATGTGATATCAAACACTATGATGAATATCTTATTTTCAATGAAGCCTTCAAACATTATTAAAAAATTACATTATACAAGACAGCAGCGAGAAACTGCGAAAAGTGTACCGCAGACAGACACATAATTAACAAATTAAGAATATATATATGTATTTGAAAAATGACATGAAAAACTGTTTTCACTGTCATACAAATCTTATATCAAAGTCTTTTTTTAAAATTGTATAAAGATGAAGACGTGTTGATACTTACAGTAGTGGTAAATCATTACAAACTGACATGCTATTATAAAAAAACGAACGTTTGACAAAGTCTGTTTTACATATATAGTAACTTACTAAATGATTACATAAAACTAAAATTTGTAAATTTGTTTTAGATGCTACCAATGGAATATCGTGATAAATTATTTGGTATATCTGAATCATTGTATTATTGTTTTAGCCATGTTCAAAACATTCCTCAACTTACAATGCAGTTGTTTACACAGCAAAGCATGATTTTGCAACATTCCTGTTTTATCAGTCAAACTGGTGACATACCGTTTTTCATACGAAAATAATGACCATTCTCCCAGCTCCATCTGTGTTGTGTCAACATTTCACCATACCTGTTGATAACCTTGACTCTAAGTGGTAACGTTCGTTACCGATAGAAAGGTCAAAAGGTCGACTTGGAGGTCAATTAAGAAAGATAAATTAATTTTGATAAAAGAAATGGTAATCTCACTGACGTGAAGTGGTGGCATACATCACAGCTGAGTCTCACAGGTTTGGAATTTCATAATGATTTACACACCGGATCAAAGGTTGAATATTCGTCACCTTTGCCGTGCACGTGCAAAGTGTCTCATGGAATTATTTCAGATCCCATTTCATACCATTTATAATTTCAAGTCACAAGAAAGATAATGATAAGTAAAGACCTCCCAGTACTCCAAGATTCAATAAATGATTATTATACATGAAGTATATATAAACCAATGGGATACTTTTATACGGATAGTACACTTGAGGCAATGTACTAGTTTTACTTATCATTTTATAAAAAAAACACAATCGTGGAAAAAAACATGACAAATCATTTCTTATTTATAAATGAGATGCATGTCAAGACCTTTAATATATGATACGCTTTCCTTCCTGGTATGCTGCCATGGAGATATTAATCACTCTCCGTTAGTAAGATTCATATCTATCAGTTTTATGTCAGTGTAACAGTACTGCTGTTGTGTTTTTACTTGGACACTTGTAAGTGACAACATGTAGATAATACTAATTAATATAAATACTATTATCTCCCTTGTCAATCTTCTTGTCTGTCATCACGTGACTGTCTCTCATCACGTGGTCATTAACAATTACTGCCATAGGACGTAATCTTCACGCAATATCTGTATAACGGTACATTGACAGGCTGCGGTTCAATGCCCAGCATGCATCATGTAACGGACTCAGGTGAATGTCTATATTTGTACTTTCTATGATAATGAGCTGCCGTATAATAATGACATCGTTTTTGACAGTTTTATAAGCCGGTAAATATTCAAATATTCAAATGTATGCAATGTGACGGCATCGTAACCGAAAACGAATATCACTTAGATAAATCAAAGGACTGAAAGTGCTGGAGGGTCGATTGTCTCTGAACACATGTGTAAATATCAGGGCAACCCATGCATGAGTAAAGTTATCAACAAACTGGAGACACAAATGTCCACAGAGTTTGACCTTTAACCATATGTGTAAACTTTACTTTTGATAGGAACCCATGTGCTTACCTTTTGCATTCAGTGACAACATGTATGTTCAACTACCCTATAAAGTATCATAGCTGTGAATGGTAACTGAGAAGTGGATTTTTACAAACCTGAACTGAAAATTCAAAGTTTGCACAACTTTTTAATGTCATTCAAAAGTTATGGGATTTGCCAATAGGTTTGAGTGTATTGTGTCAATAATACAAAATAAATTCCTATCCTAAATTGTAGGCAAAAACTGAACAATGAGCAAGATCAAAGAAGACACGAGTAAATTAATAACTGAATAAGAAAAACAGTGATACAAAGTATCACAGCGGGCCCACAAACAAAACTGACATGTAAATATTCTAGAAATTGGTGATGATTGATGTTGAGGCATGGCCCTAAAAGAACCCAAGGAAACCAATTCTGGTTGTACAAGCAAAACCTGACACGACTACTGACTGAACTTTTACTGTTATCGAATAATATGTATACAGTATGTCTTATTAACTTATCCTTTATAAGTTTGACATGAATGAAGTTTTCTATGATGATTTGCTGTAAAACTTTAAAATGGTTTAAAGTCTTAAAATTATAAGTAAAACAGGAGAAAAATGTAAAAAAAAAAAACTGTATTACATGGGTTTCGAACTCGCGTCCGCCGCAGTAAGTCGGCGCAAATTCAATTTCCAGCAGCTCTATGTCCGCCGAATATAGAGTTATTGGTAAAAAACGAGTTGTTATAAATTTGTATGTCCAAGTCGTTCGTTCGCGCATTAATAGTATTTACGATTAATTACACATTTAAAGAACAATAACGAAATAATTTATTCTATTCTGAAATGTTTTTAAATTATTGAGATTTATTACTATATAATTTTGAAAACAGAAATCGCTATAATGCCTAACAATCGACCCAAAAAGGGCTGAAGAGACTTGATAAAAACCATATATTAGGACCCAGATAAAAAGAGGAAAATCAAAATGGTTGTCAAAACACACATCTGTAAAATTTGAGTCAGAGGGATACAACTGAAAATACTAATACCAAATATGGTAGGCTCATAAGCTCGTGAGCTGCAGATGTCAAGCATTGGAGGCCGGTATCCGTCAACTGGCCGGTTGTTGTATCGCACAGTTTATCTTTGACACAATCTAGCAGGTATATAGACCTGTTACACGATATGAAACCATGCTTTGTTTATCTTATCTCAACTGACACTGCAAAGTATCAACAACCTGTAATAATGTGCTGATTACGTTAATTACTGTCTGTTTTCATTAACCTTTGCTATTATCTAGTATGAACACTGTTCGGTAAGTTCAGGCACTAGAGGCCATTTTGATAACTAGAGCAAAATATGAAGAAATGTCGTGAAAACAACAACAGTTTACATGCATCAGAATTCCCATCCAACAAAATAACCAGGACATGACTGGTACATTAGTAACCTGTAAACTATATGTAAACTATCTATCATCAAAAAATTCTGAAGTAAAGAAAATCTCTCAAAGCATTCGACAGATCAGCTAATATATATCACGGATATTTCTTAGAGCAAATATCAACAAAGGTTAATTTGTGATGCTGCCGTTGAAGATGTTTGATATCAGGATTTATTGAATTACCCGGTTGATGTTTACCAGAAAGTTTGAGGTGACCCCTGCCCGACGTTAATTACCCGGACCGTTGTTACAGCACTTTAATGTTTACATATCACATGCTTTTAATTAAAGGGATGTCGCCTATGTTTTGACGAACTTTCAGAACGTCCCACTTTTGTTTTCATTCGGAATGATGCATAGGTTTCACGTGGCTTATTAACCAGGAAAACAGACTATGAGAATTAACCAGTGATGATACTTGTATAAATTTACTAAAGTTACAACAGCAGCTGCACTACATTATTTTGAATTATACTTTTCAAGTATACTGACGAGTAGGTGATAAATATCAAAAGAAGAACATAATTGAATTTTATAGCATTGGTCACTGAAATATGGATGAAAAGAATCCTTGAATAACGAAGAATAGTTTTCCCAGAGATTTTGTACGGTTACTCTTGACCAGATCAGAATAGGGTTATTTTATTCAGTTATTAATAATAGCGTCAAAAACCAAATTGGCCACAATTTGGATATGCCCTGACAAAATTTTGTGTTGACAAAATGTCTGTGCAATGGAAATCCTATCTACTACCAATGTAGTTTTTTATCCGTAAAGTGCGTTTTGAATTTTATACTAAAGCAAATTAAGAAAAAAAAGAAGAAATACCAAAAGTGCGATTACCAGGGACATAATTATTATTATGAGCATAAAATTGGTAGCATTGCAAAATGAAATTTACTTGTTGGTTTAATTATATCGACAAGGAAAATAACTAAATAAACTGTTAACTATCTCCGATTTTTGAACTGATATAAACAAAACGTTCATATTGCTCAGCATGTGCACATAGCTGATAAAGATCTTTGTTTATTACCACCATGGTTACATTTATTAATCACGAAATACAAATTGCTTAAAAAACAGCAACTTACAAGTTTGGCAAAAACAGAAATTAGAGTTTTAAAAGAGTTAATGCCAAGCTGGTAAATATCAAAGAATAATTAATTGATTGCAAAAACGTTGTATCACATTTTCATCAAAATATATCATATTTTGATCAGTGAGTACGAATATTCGCTCCACCTATCTTTCAGTGGCAGACGACGCTGCACGCGCAATTTTCTTCACGTGATAAATAATAAATTTGATAAATATCTCTTCCCAAGATACTGTTATTTCGTTGAAACAAAAGTCCCTTTCATAAAATGTCAATCCACTTGATGGAAAATAGCAACGAAACAATATCGCTTCATCTAAGTGTCATTAGGCATGTGATAAAATAATAAAACGCGCCTGGAAGTTTGAATCTGCGGAGTTATCTGTTCCAACCACATTTGAAGGTCGTGACCTTCAGGGGGAGATAAGCGTTTGTTGAAATCAAATTTGGTAACTGTATATTTTAAATAGAACACCTTTAGATAGATGATTGAAAATACACAGGTATATTCATTCAGAGGAAAGTGAAACTGTTTGTTTCAAGATTTATACTTTTACATCAGAAATGGAATCAGTTCGATCAATCAGACTTCATCACAGGAAAGACGCCTGGTTACCCCAGTTACGTACTAGTAATCTGATTCTATGGTGATACCTTAATAAACAATTGAGAAGAAATGAATTGAAGTAGTAATAGCCAGCATTCATTCGTTCGTTCGTTCGTTCGCTCGCTCGCTCCCTACCTCCCTCCCTCCGTCCCTGCCTCCCTCCCTCCCTCCCTCACTCACTCACTCACTCACTCACTCACTCACTCACTCACTCACTCACTCACTCACTCACTCACTCACTCACTCACTCACTCACTCACTCACTCACTCACTCACTCACTCACTCACTCACTCACTCACTCACTCACTCACTCACTCACTCACTCACTCACTCACTCACTCACTCACTCACTCACTCACCCCTGCCTTCCTGCTTTCCTGCCTTCATTCATTCATTCATTCATTCATTCATTCATTCGTTCATTCATTTCGTTTGTTTATTCGTTCGTTCTTTCGAGTTAATAAAGAAGACACTAAAGCCAGGACTTAATCACTTACCACGCTAAATTTCTAAAAAGGACTTGTTCATCTTTCAATATGAATAGAATATTCGATTTTTTTCTTATTATGCAGGCTGATCATGATCTACACTGATCGCAAAGGCAGAGCATGGAAATGATCAGTTATAATAGCTGCTGTTACAAAGAATACTACAGGTGTAGACTCGATTCAACAATTTTAAAGTGCATCGTTCGATTGTGTATCAAGGCGGATAGATTCGTCGCAAAGAGTTTCTAGTAAATGACATATATTGGCATTATGGGCTAGTCCCCCCTTCCAACCCCATCCCCACTAGTATATATGCTGTAACAGTGTTCTCTAATCTTATA
The DNA here is from genome assembly GCA_022818135.1 of Saxidomus purpurata. Taxonomy (NCBI): domain Eukaryota; kingdom Metazoa; phylum Mollusca; class Bivalvia; order Venerida; family Veneridae; genus Saxidomus; species Saxidomus purpurata. The sequence goes on from JAFMSR010000001.1 coordinate 57,615,199, forward strand.
AAATGGTATTATTATCGGCTTATTTTACAACCTACTTAGTATTACATTTTGCTATAAATTGGAATCTAATGAAATTTATATGACGATATTTATTTAGCATGTGGAAATATTTATTTCTGTTTATTTTCCCATCAAGTAACGTTTGTTTATATACTTTATGACATTTTAATGATAAAAGGATTCTGGTTTTGATATTCTACATTTGATATGTAACGCTTTTTACTATATTTATTGTCATGATGGTTTTTATCAGTAGTAGTATTATTGTAGCAGCAGCAGCAGTAGTAGCAGCAGCAGCAGCAGCAGCAGCACTACAACAACAACAACAACAACAAAAGTGCCGGCAACAGAGAAGAAAATGTTAACACAATACGTTATGGTCATCATCAACAGCAGCAGCAGTTGCAACAACAGCAACAGCAGCAGCAACAACAATATCCTCATCGTCATCATTATCAGCATAAACCATATATAAACAGCGGCAGAAGGAGAACGCTGGTTTTGCATGTAGGCCTAATTCAGAGAGCATGCTGACTTTTTTCTTTTTTCAACTCATATAATAATTTGATACGCTTGACTATACTCACGCGGAAGGTTACTTGGCACTTTACAGAGTTGAAAAAATATTAATGATACTTTTGACACTTTTACGACACCGTAACATAAATATAACGCGGGAAAATGCAGACGTATCTCCAACATTATTGTCTTTGCAATACTGTGTGAAATATTTGGAACCGTATATTTATATAGCAAATATCGTGCTTATGATTATGCAAATGAAGTGAATTTTTATTATAACTAAATCGCATATTTTGACGAATAAGCACCTCTTCTTCCGTTTTTCATGATTATTAGAAATTGCTTTTGGCAGATGTTTGGGATCTCTTACCCGATTCAAAGCAGATTTAAAAGTGTTAAAGGAAGGTGGTGATTACATTATTAAATAACGATGCAGAATGCTAGAAAAGAGACGCAGTATAGGGCGGAATAATGGTTCAAGGGAAAGAAATGATATGACAAGAAAAAGAATAGTTACCAAGAGTTTTTTCCCTTCCCTTGAAAAGCGAAAAATCAGTTGCTATTAATTTATGATAATTTCCAATTTCGCATACTCAGGCTCGACTCAAAAGATTATGGCAACTCAGGGCACTCATAAGCAGGGTAAGATTTTCCCTTTTGATAGAAGTACAATGTATTATGCTTTATTATTATTATTATGCGTTGTCCCTCTCAATTTGATGACACAGACATACATCACATGGTTCGGAACACTAATAGTTCTAGATGGAACCATGATACCTAAATATACACTGAAATCATACACTATAACCATTTGTATCCACTTGTAAACAGATATTTTGTCCAAAATGACTACGTTTCTGAAGATGATAAATTTGTCCTTTCCCATCGTGCATAGCTATGGAACGCCAAATCTACATATACTCAAATATTTGAAGAGGTCTTTAAATATTTGTAGAGCTCTGCAAATAATTTTAGAGGTCTCAATTTCAATGAGATATCTCCAAATAATTATAGCGCGCAATAATTGTAATAGAGAGGTCTTTAGATGAGAGCTCCCGAAGTCAATTTTTGATAAAAGCGTGCAATTAATTAATTGTAGACCTCTCCAATTCAGTTAAAGATATCAAAACTTAAGGTGTAATTCATATAGTCTCTATAAAGACCTCTTCAAATATTTGAGTATATGTAGATCTCTTTATTTTCAGAAGGTAACTCATTAAGACATTAAACTTAAAAGGGGGCGATCTTTCATAAAAATGTATTCATGGACTTAAAGCAGAAATATGGCGAATTTGAAATACCTTTGGTAATAGAAATACGTTTCTAGGCCTACCTCATAAAAACAATTCGGTATCATGTTAAGGTAATATGGACAGCGTGATACTTGCCTCACCACCATCCGTGGTATGGACCGTTATCACACCAAACTTACTAGGTCTAATTAGACAGTCCGAGGAATCATCTATCTACCTATTGATTCTGCCTAACCCCCCTTTCGTATATTACTGGCGTCAGTGCGAAAAAAGGTAAAAAGACAAAAGATATCAAAAGTGAGAGATTAAAAAACAACAGCACGTCACCAAGTGATAGTTAAAAATTAAAAAAAAAACAACACTGTTTCGGCTATAAAGAGACTTTGGCAGGAGTGCAGGGCATGTTGAAACTGACAAGATCATGTTGCATAACTATGAGGGAAGGGAGGCTATTCCATGTCATCACTGTACCGGAGAAAAACGAAAACTTAGAATAGTTAGCAGAAGTGTGAATCTGCCTGTATAAGGGATGCGTGCGGCTTGTATGATGCATCCTGTCAATACATTCCATCTCCCCGGTCAGTATAGTCTGTCAGTGTAGCCAGTCAGTGTAGCCAGTCAGTGTAGCCAGTCAGTGTAGCTAGTCAGTGTAGCCAGAGATGTACGGGTAGACCAGACCCTGTCTGTTGATCACTTCCTTTAAGCCACAGTCCATTGTTTCCAATGGCTAGACCTTGGTATTTAACATCTTCATTTATAAGCGGTTTGCCGGGCTTTCAGACAAATTATTATTGAAATTATATTATGAATGCTTTGGATAACGAGAATGGATAGTTCACGTCTTGGACTGTTTCTAGAATATGTCCATATTGTTCAAAGTTAAAGAGAACGTTCTCCTTACTGTGTTTAAAACAGTGCATTTGCTGGGATTGAACACCATCCCCCATTTCTTTTCCCATTCTTCAAGCTACTTCAGGTCTTTGGTGTTAATAATTGCAAGATAAACGGCAGTGTCATCTGCCAATAAACGAACCTGGGACTTAAGGGTTTCCAGAAGGTAGGAAAAGTAAAGGTCAAAGTACAGATTCCTGTTGTACACCGGATGTAACTGGTACCTTAGATGAGTGTTTATCTTCTATGATAACTGGCTTGCATGCTATCAAGTCTTGGCATTAGTCTTTCCCAGAAGTTCGTGTCAAGCAAGAAACTTGTACATTTCATTTCGAATTCAAAATATAAACCTTTACACTTCTGTCAACATATGCTATTAATTGACGACCTAGATATTAATCAAGCGATGGGAGGTTACAATGCCTGGATGGGTCAACAAACCGACATTGAAAGCTCCAACACGGAAGTGGACAGGTAAACTGAGGAAAGGTCTGTCTAATCTAATTCCAACACAATTCTTGTATATGGTCTCCGATTGGTCACACTAACAAGCGTTCAGTAAGCTACACTAAACTTTGAAACCTGACTGATGTCAGGCAACGACTAGTACTTGAAATATGCCAAACATATAAAACTACACGTTTCTAAAATGAATGCATTATGTGTCACTCATGACAAAGGTCTTGCAGGTCTCTTGCAGCACTTAGACACATTTTTAGTGATGGTATGACATAGAAAAGTGAAATCATAAAAACAACGCAAAAAAGTGAAAGAATCTTGAGAGTTTCTAAAAATAAAATCAATACACCTTTTCCCGGAATAGACAAAATCTTTATAAGAATACAACACAAACAAAAAGAAAATATATAATTTATCATATAAATTAAGTGACTGTCGGCTTTGCAATCGATTTTCAAGAGGAAAAAGTCAAGCAAACGCCAGCAGTATAACAGTATTTTGGCGATTTGAGCATTTAAAAAACGTAAAAGCAATCCATGCACACTGACATTTCATAGCACTCCATTCTATTCAACCTGTTCTTTTAACCTATCCTTACGGGTGTCTTTTCAAAGCACTTTGTTTACACAATACTATTAATATTTTCCGTTTTCAGTTGATCCTGGTCTGTCATTAAGTTGTATGCTGTCACCATTTGTCTTTCCAATATCCTGTTCAACACTTCCATGTTCATGCGATTCACCGGTATCAAGTTCTAAACCACTGTCCATTGTTTCCAACCCAAGTATATCGTCTGCACCTACATCGTTTACAGGGTCGATCGCTCCTTGTTCATGTACACCATTTTCATCATTTATAACAAGCCTATTACTTTCGTCGCCCCTGTCTCCTGATTCAGTTTTTTCATCTCCTCCATCAATTTTTTGGTGATCGTCCATTGCAAGCTTGGACTCTTTAGTCTTTTTGAAGTTTCCATTTGGGAAAACGAATTCTTTCTCACATAATTCCCGGAATTGTTTCCAATGCTGCTCTAGAGTATCTGCAAAGCTCATATAGTTTTCGACGGGATATTCTATCTGTCTTAAATCATACCGTTTCTTCAATGCCATCGCGAGTTCCTCTCGTCTATTCTTCATCCATTCCGGATCATTCAGATTCGTTCTAGTAGCACGCTTTTTCCAAATCGCTTCTTGTGACTCTGTTGTCGTATCATTCTTGAGCAGATCAAGTTCAATTTCAACCCACGCTACATCGCCATCTATTGTCATATCTAACGGTTCTAAAGATCCGTCGTCGTGATGCTCCTGTACTACTGTTGCATATACTTCATGTGTGTCTCCCCAGTCATCTTTCAACAGTGGTGCCACTGACCAAGCTCCTTCTTCTGGAACATCACAATCGAACACAGTCCATGTCTCAATCCACTTCCTCAGAACATTGGGATCTGCTTGTATGTCTGGTGGTAACGGAAATACCATTTCATTCGGGTCTGTTTGTGGCTTAGGTGGATCATTGTACACTTTATTCATGGGATAATCTGCTAGCCACCGTTCTAGCTGACTCTTATAGTCTTTGAAATATTCCGAATCAGCGTCTTCTTCGAGAACGCTCTCTGCACTCTGTTTCATTCGTGATAAGCGTTCCTCGCGCGGTATTTCAACACAGATACCGACCTGACAGACGGCCAGAACACTGAGAAGTTCCTTCCTGGATACACCCTGTCTTCTGGCAACATAAATCGGGTATGTTACCATGGCGGCTTCATCCACCCATATCGTTCCGTTCTCTACAAGTTCTCTGTGCTTATCTACTCGTCCCTAAAATTACAGTTTGGAAACTACAAAAGCATTTTATTAAAATGAAAATGTAATTATGACATGGTAAAATGAAATGTAAAAGAAAATATTTTGCTATCAAACAGACATCACGGTTACTTGTATTTCAATTCAATATTTCATCTTTGTCTGCTACGGGTGAAATAGACTTTATTCAAGTTCAAGCGCAATACGCTTTGAGCCTCAGTGACATTATGTATATGTAGCAATCGCTTAGTAGCCAAAAGCAGCAAGGTTCCATTCCCTTTAAGGCTACTTGAGACGAGGACAAGGCATCTGATGCCACATGTACCGCAGTCTACCTAGCTGGGCACCATGAATGAACAGTGCTGATTCTGTTTCTGGTAAGCGATTATTTCTATCTTGTTAGGTTTCTCAACGCCGAGAGTTTTTGTTTCGCAACAAAGTATAAACTAAAGCAAATTCTTTGCAGACCCCCCTATAAAATCTCCCCCCCCCCCCAAAAAAAAAAAAAAAAATAAAAAAAAAAAAAAAAACTAAAAAAAAAAAACCCCCCCCCAAAAAAAACCCCAAAAAAAAACCCCCCCCCCCCCTTTTTTTTTTTCCCACCACCCCCCCCCCCCCCCCCCCCCCCCCCTTTTTTTATGCACCAGATACGTTATACATGTCACGAATAGGCGGCTAAACGCCTTTCCCTGTTGCTTTTGTATTCAAATACAAGCAAATTTTAAAGAAGAGACTTTAACAAAGAATTGTACCATTGTAACACCAGATACAGCTCCTTTCGAATAGAGCTCCCCGGAGAGCTGTATTCGGTGCGCGTTAACGAATACAGCTCCCCGGAGGGCTGTATTCGGCGTGCATTAACGAATACAGCTCCCCTAATCAAACAGGAGCTGTATTCGGGGTTCCTGTACTTAATTTTTCGGATAGAGCTCCCCAGTGACCCGATGCAACATAGACGTATATTTAAGGCGTATCATTGCGGCATAGAATTTATTATAGAATAATAAGGATCCATCCCGCTATTCATGATGCAGTACTTAGTCCTGGGATGTTTGTCTTTTTGTCCGTCAGTGTTGGTCGGACCGTTGAACGAAACTTAAAGGTTTAATGACCGTTTTGTTGGTATTTAAGAATTGATTTCTTTCAATAAATCTACATTTTTCATACATGAGTGTTGCACATAAGGCGGCAGTTTAACTGGTTTTGTACTTCATTTCTTAAATAAATTGCTGAAGGAATGAAGCACATTCACACCATGGTAGGCCCGACGGAACGATAAGACAGCATTGTAACACCGGATACAGCTCCTTTCGAATACAGCTCCCCGGGGAGCTGTATTCGGTGCACATTAACGAATACAGCTCCCTTGGTGTAACAGAGCTGTATACGAAACTAAAACCTATGCACATTCGAATAAAGCTCCCTATGTTTGATCAAACGGATGATAAACGGATTAAATAACAGAAATCTGAGTATGTGGTGATGTGCCTTTTGGCCAAATTAATTTATTTTTTCACTTTAAGAAGAAGCTTTGCCATTCCGAAATCTTTTAAGTCAATGTCCACATTGTAGTTCGAAAGCTTAGGTCCATCTGTCCGAACATATGTCTTTTGTCCTACCCTGTATGCTGTGTAACACCGGATACAGCTCCTTTCGAATACAGCTCCCCGGAGGGCTGTATTCGGTGCGCATTAACGAATACAGCTTCTCTAATCAAATGGGAGCTGTATTCGGGGTTGTTGTACCTTTTTTCGAATAGAGCTCCCCAGTGATCCGATGCAATATAGACGTGTATTTAAGGTGTATCATTGCTGCACGGAATTTATTATAGAATGATAATGATCCATCCCGCTATTCAGGATGCAGTACTTAGCCCTGGGATGTTTGTCTTTTTGTCCGTCCGTGTTGGACGAACGGTTGAACGCAACTTAGAGGTTTCATGACTTTTTTGTTGGTATTGAAGTAGTAATTTCTTTCAATAAACCTACATTTTTTCATGCATGACTGTTGCACATAAGGCGGAAGTTTAAGTGGTTTTGTGCTTTGTAAACTGTTGACGGAATGAAACACATTAAACCAGAGTGTCAGGCCGGGCAGACGGACTGATAAGACAACATACAGGGTAGGACAACAGACGTATGTTTGGACAGATGAACCCAAGCGTTCGAACTACAATTTGGTCATTGACTTAAAAGTTTTCAGAACGGCCAAGCTTCTTCCTAAAGTGGAGATATTAAATTCATTTGGCCAAAAGACACTTCACCACGTACTCAGACTTCTGTTATTTAATCCGTTTTATCATCCGTTTGACCAAACATAGGGAGCTTTATTCGAATGTGCATATGCTTTGGTTCGAATACAGCTCCGCTACACCAAGGGAGCTGTATTCGTTAATGTGCACCGAATACAGCTCCCCGGGGAGCTGTATTCGAAAGGAGCTGTATCCGGTGTTACATACCATCTGACCCATCATAATGTTATTCCACCCCCTAAAATTGATCACGTGTATCTGTAAAAAAAATACAAACCTGTATTATAGACTGCATCTTCTTGCAGCTGTAGATCTTTCGTCCGTATTTGAACCAGTCTTGACCTCCAGCTTCATTATTATGTGCAATGATATCATCAATTGTGTACTCGATATTTTTATCACCGTTGTCCATTTCCGGGATCATTATAGCCACTAAACCGTGTTCTTTAATTCTATCTTCTTCTAATTTATCAAAATCATACTGAGATCTTTTTTCTTCCTTCCGCCTGAAAATTTCTTCATGACTTTCTGCCCTTGTTTCATTCTGTTCTTTGCTTTTAACATGAGGTTCATCTTCAGGATCACCTGTGATAAATGTCTGTTTCTGAATCACTTCGTGATGTCTCTGGGCCTCTATTTTTTTCTCATTGCTTTCATTTTTTTCAAATTCATTTTCTTCAAATTCATTTTCGAATGCTTCTACAGAAGTTTGAATGTTTTCGTTTTCGCCATGGGGAGCAACAGGTAAAGGCGTGTAATTGTGTGTGACGTCTGAATCTGGTCTTTGTATCGTGTAAGTTTTTTTTGTACTCGCACTATTAATTCTAGTTTCTTCGTCAGATTTCGATTGTCGTCTGCTACCGGCAGAAGACGAAGAACTAGACGCAGACGATTTCCTTTTACTTGTTTTATTCTTTTTGTTAACCGAACTTTGGCTTCTTACGGATGTTACAGCAGACGGTTGTCTAGATGGCGCCTTTTGCTTTTGATACTTTTTGTTCTCTTCCGGGTCTCGGAAAGCTTGAACGTTTGTACTGGAACTTCCACAGCCCATTCTTTGTGCTTAGTAGAATCGGAAGTCCTGAAAACAAAAATACCATATTGATTACCAGAAATAGGTGACATGAAAAAAGTTGTGATAAAGCGTTGGATTTCAAGTACAGGTCACAGATGCATGAGATATTGACTCGCCACCCAATCTCATACTGGTCCCATGTTGTGCGGGGCATATACAAATACACTGTCTCCCTACACATGTGATCAGTAAGTAAGAAGAATAAAGAATTGAATCTATAATTGGTTAGCTTACATATATTTGTAGGATGTATTTAAAACTAGTCTAGTGATCCACCGCTCCTCCACTAACATAACTAATGAGACCTAAACAGAGGTCCGACGTATCGGTGCTGTACACCAGGCATGTTAAAAAAACCAGACGGTGTCTTTGGAACCGGACGCGTTCTGTATCTTGCACTAGCCCCCGAAAACTGAAATAACTAAACTATTTTGGGGGCGTTGGTCATATGAATTATCCAGTACCAACGATAAAATATATTACATACATAGCTGGTATAGCTCTCCAGTTATACGATACCGGGAGTAGTGGACATACCCATATAGCATAAAATAATATTTCAATGAGATCATTAATCCGGTACAATTGAATGATCGATTCCTAGATAAGGCAGTGTGTTTACTTTCAACCATATTTATGTTTGACTGACAGTATATTGAATTTAAATGTATTTTCTTTCTATTTATTTATCTCGTTATCATTCTATCTCGTGAAAAGGTGATAACCCGTATTCTAATCTCTCTTTTCAGGTATTGATTCGTCCTACAGTGGTTAGTTTTTGTGGGAATTAAAGACCAAAGAAGATTGTAAACATTCCCCACGAGGAAGTCCTCTATGTATTACTTGTTCCATAATAAAAATGATTTTTCTATATCTAAATTGAAAACCTGATGTGTATATTGTTACATTATCGATATAATTTACTATTTTCATATTCATTAATTTCGTTTCTCGGTATGTAACGCCCGTTTCCTCCGTATTCAGTGTAACAGTCTTGCAGGTAGACAGTTTTCCTAACCATCGTTCTTGGGAGCCAGAACAAGACCTAGAGCCAACCCTCCCCCCCCCCCCCGCCTCCCCACACACACAATTTTAAGAAACTGTCAATTTTCTCACATGAAGAGTAAAGAGACATGATCGGTAACAAGTCTCGAATCCACGACCCTCTATCAATGAGAGGCGACATTGACTTCAAGTCAGAGATTCTAGAGGCGTTTTTAATTGTGTTTAATATATTGTTTAATAGGAAAGCAAATCTAATAATTCCATAATGGTATTAGCAGTTGATACGTTTAAATGATAAGCTTCCACGGTATATAATTTAGAAATTAACCCGTTCAATGTTTTTAAAATCTAGTTCATATTTGTTTCTTGGAAGAATGATATTTCTTATTTTATGCGCTGAGCCCTTACTGACAAGTGCAGCTCTCTGTGAAACAGTCGTTCTGATAATATTCAAGACTCGAACGTGATTCTGTCGGAATCAGTATCCCCTCATCAGTGAAACTTTGTTGGTTTAAACTATCTTTATATTGCAACAACTCCGACACTTCCACTCTTTCTGAATTCTTTTTGCGCTGCAAACCTTGAAGAAGCAATGTTTAATTTAACATAGACCTGTATATATGTATGTAATGAAAACAATAAATTCAATTCTAAATCCAGTTTCTTATCAAAGTTCTCTTAATGTCTCTACGAATTCAGGTTGTGTTGAAGCGCGCCGCCTTTAAATCCAGTCTGTTTCCCTTTCATTGTCTTTTAAGGGTTTCACGCTTTGTCATATATAAATATATAAATACAATTATTCTTTTTAAAGTTTAGCGAAAAAACTTACCACAAAATCTTACTTTCCTATTAAGCACAATGTCTAAAGATTTTGTCCTTACATTTCACTGTCCATACGTATCATTATTAGTTGGTTTAAACTGGTTGAAATTGGTGTAAAACAATTTAAACTTCAAGGTTTAAGTATCAATATAAACGCTCAATAGTCCTACCTTATACTTATAGATATTAGAAATATTTGTAACACTTGAAAGGTAATCTTATTATCGGATATTAGAAGTTCTATTTTATGTTTTATACACAGATCGATTTAGCACTATCGATCACCCTCTTGAATAAGAGACGGCGTTTCTTTATTTCCCGGGTAGATATTTGGAAATAAGTCAAATAGTGTTTAATGCCGTCTTCTGAAAACACGGAAATGTCCGTGACGACCAGAAACAGACTGGTTGTCCTGAATTCACTTAATTAACCAGTCTCATGTAGAACATAATTAAAATGTACTTGGATTGGCAACGAACTTTTTGCATTCTTGTATTGCTAGTTTTTGATTGAAGATGAATTCGTTCAGTGCATACAAACCGCGCTTGATATATGCACCAGTATCCAACTCGAGATGCGTTGTGGAAGTGACCATACTATATTCGGGACATCTTTTTATCTATGGCGAGAGAATAAATAACCATGTTTTGGTATTGTTTTTGGTTAAATTGTTTCCTGTTATAATGTAGAGTAAAAGTAAATCACAACAAAACACGAAAGACAATTTTGAAAATGTATTTCCTAATATTGCTATAGCTACAACGATCTCGTCTGCTACAATAACCTCTTCTGCTACCATGTCGCCTGCTACAATAATCTCCTCTGCTATAATGTCGTCTGCTATAGTATCCTCGTCTGCTGCAATGACCTCGTCTACGACCACAACCCCCACTGCAACAATGTCGTCTGCTACAAAAACCTCCTCTGCTACAATAGCCTCGTCTGCTACAATGACATCGTCTGCTTCAATAAACTGCTCTGCTATTGTAACGTCTGCTACAATAACCTCGTCTGCTACAATAACCTCGTCTGCTACAATGACATCAGCATCTGCTTCAATAAACTCCTCTGCTATCATGTCGTCTGCTACAATAACCTCCTATTCTACAATGTCATCTGCTACAATAACCATCTCTTGCTATAATGTCGTCTGCTACAATAACCTCTGCTATAATGTCGTCTGCTATAATAACCTCTGCTAAAATGTCATCTGCTACAATAACCTACTCTGTTACAACTTCGTCTGCTATAATAACCTCGTTTGCTACCACGTCCTCCTGAGCTACAATAACCTCATCTGCGACAATGACCTCCTCTATCTCGCCTGTTTTTATGACCTCCTCTGATACAATGTTTTCTGTCTGCTAGAATGACCTCGTTCGCTGTTTGAACTTCAATAATTACAAATGATTGGCTAAATAGTCACCATGTCATCTTCTAAATTTCAGCTTAGTAATGTTTAATGTTTGATTTTTGGCAGGGGGACTGAAAGTCCCCAAGGCCTAAGTTAGTATACCACATTTCAAACCCTGCAAGAATTTTAGTCGTGCTATGTGCGAATAACAACTGTAAACATGCGCTATGCGAAAGTAGTGCAAGACAGACCAGATCAATCTTCTGTTTGAATGCCACATATGATAAGAACATGTTACAAATAAAAATAGTACATAAATCTTCAAACGACTGCAGGAAGGTATATAGCTTACGGGCTGCATTACACATTTTTTTCTGTTTTAGAAATTAATGCGCTGTTAGCTGATTACGGAAGATAATCATATGCATATCACGGAAAAGTACGGATATTTACGGAAATTTACGAAAACGTACGAAGCTCGATATAAGAGTTTGTAGTTTGATTTTCAAATTTCCGATGTTATTTCATTGACAACTTTGTTATTTACGAACGATTACATATATATTTACCTAAAAATAAATGTCTCTAAAAAAGATATAATTTACGTACATTCCCGAGAAGGAACGAACGTGATCAAATTCACCCGCCATTTAACGAGGACGCTGCATGTCGAGGCCCAGTGAACGGTTTCACCGATTACAACTACAAGGTAACCCAGAATCATTTTTGGTTTTCTCTGTTATACACATTGTACAGTACTGTATTTATATTTCATTGCTGGTATTGCTTTGTTTATTTCTGTTTCAAGGTCTTGTCATTGGTACACAATAATTTTCGATCCACATCATCAGATCATATCGCTTGAAGTTGTACAAAGCGCAGATCGAATTATTTGTACTGGCTTAAACATTTTATAATGTTGACTATGTGATTATTTTTCATTTAACGTACATTTTATAATAAAACAAACTTCCCTGCCACCCATATATTTGTGAATCATTCATTCTGTCATATATTGAATTTCGTCCTCTGCATATTTCGACCCGCGCTTTAGGTAAGGTTCAGCGCAAAACACGTATGTCAAAAGTTGTTTTTCGGGGAGTTAACCTATAGCCCCAGGCCTTCAGCGGTCACAGCGCTTTGATTATATGATATTTTCTTTTCTATATGAGATATTATTTTCTGCAACAGATTTTAACTGCAATTCAAAGTGTTGATACCTAGTTTCAAATTAACATTCGACATGGAAATGTGACTATTATAAATTCCATAATGCTAGTATATTTATGTGTACTCGTCAACCAATTCTGCGCTGTAAGATATCTTACATATTTTTGCGCCACTGATTCACAATAGTGGTAAAGTAATTAACTATTATGTACTATTGGATTATAATTTTATACAAAATTGGACTCGAGGTTTACAATGCAATACAGACGTTCAAACATTCTGCGTAGCCAAAACAAAGTGAAAACAGCAACTAAAAGAAAGAACATTTTTGTACTCAATCAATGCTTTAGTTTGGACCAATTGATTTATATTTGAACATTGAACATTACGAAATGTTGGGTTAAAAAGTAGTTCTACCAGTTCTTCATATAAGTTGAGAATTTAAAGCTATATATATGTAAATATTTGTTTTGTGAGCTATGTGAGCTTCTGCGCATTCAGTTAATTAGTCAGCTCACTTCTGTACTAGGTCACGCTTGGACTGTTAATGGAATGAATGTGATGTATCATTAGACACCGTCTCGTTGGTGAGACTGTGTCGGACCGTTTCCCTGCCAGTGACCACTAGTGAGAGGCCAACTTCATCTTTTAGTAAATGAAAATAAAGATAGTCCTATGGAGAAAGCATGCATTTTAGGTAAACTGTATCAAGGTCACATACTGCGTTTTCTTTATATTGTGCAATCGCCTTATGTTTTATAAAGCTTTCTAAATTTATATCAAAGTACTATTTTCAGCGAGTTATTGAGTGAGGAACAGAATAAACATAACCCAGCCAGTCCTCGAAATATCCAAAGACGTACAGGTTTATTGATGCAAGGGTTAATGCTAAACATGTACTCATTTCTACTCTCATTATTATTGAAATAATCGACACGGCTTTAAATGTTTTCATATCAAACATGCATGTACTTTTCCAACCCAAATGCACGTTGGGAGCCTAAAAAAGTATTTAAACTTTTTATACAATCTAATAAGTACACTTGCGTGACGTATTTCTGCTATTAACTCTCTCAGGAATTGCCTGCACTTTATGACGCGAGAATTTTCTCAAACAAAAATTACAAAAGTCAATGTTTACATACATTTATCAAATCTGAAGCTTTCTTACGGCAATTAACTATTTTGTCATTTTTTTTCTTGATAGCTGTTTGTAAAATTTAAACAAAAACGCCAAAGCATGCGTTATCACTTGTTAGGATACAGTCAAGTGAGTATGACAGCACTCATTTATATACAGTGTTTACGTTTCTTCGTCAACAATTGTTGCTGTCAATCAAAATGTTCATTTCAACATTTGTTAACACTTTGAGTTGAAATTAATTCTTTGGGGTAAATGAAGTTACCTTGGTGTAACGTGTAAAGTATTATGATGATGAGCGCGAGTCACTGGATGCTATCTCGTGTATAGCTTCATTAAAACGAATGAAACGAAATTGTTAAAACTTATCAAAGCATCGTTTACATGGTTTGAAATCATTTGACAATGTAGAACAAACTGAAATGTTGAATCAATTAAACCGTTTATGTAGATATACAAACTAATTAGAACAGTAGTTTACCATTATACAAACTAATTAGATTCTTTGTCAAGAACACTCGAAAGCACCGTAACAATGCTATTTCTAAACCATTTCATTCATCTTGTTCGTCACAATAAAAACAAGTAGGTATATATAAATGTATATATTTGTTACCCTAGACGGCAGTTATTCATAGACATATATGCCAACGTCATTTTTGACGGTTTTGTCTTACGTGCGATTGTTTGTACCTGTGTGTAATAAGTAAAGACCTTCATTGAATTCATGAATGTCTATGATTATATAATTATACGGTTTTCAAAATCATATGAATGTATAATTCAAATGCACATTAATATCTGTCCTCATATGATTTTTTGATATATATTTATGAACGTATTGGCTAATTTTTCGTTATTATTCCGAGAGAAAGAAAATAAACACAAGAATATGTAGACTAAGTATTTCATTTTTGGCACTGCCACTCGGTAAGTTCATTGTGCCTCCAGCACTACGTGTGAATAAACTAAGCTTACATTGAACAAAGAGTTTCAAATGCTTGGGAGATCGCTCGAGTGTAATTTATCTGAAGTATTAAAGAACATTACAAATATGTTGAATGTGAACCACGTCACTGGTAAAAGACCAGATAAATAATTAAGAAAAATGGTGCTTTGCACTTGAACCTTTGAGAGTAAAGTCTACGTTAAATCAAAGAAAATCGACATAAAATTAAGTGTTTTGAAATGATGTTTCGGGTTTAATGTGAAAACCTCATTATAAGCATATTTCGCAATATAATACGCACATGCCGACGAAATGGGGTTCGTAAGTAGTTGTGTTACTTAATGTCAATTCTTATGTCAGACTATTTAACTTGATTTGAAGCGGTCCTTTATGGCAGATGGTTTTTCTCTCTCATAAAAACCAAAACATGTGTTAAATTCAATGAGTCTTTATATTTTATTACGTTTTTACATTGCATGTAAATAAGAGCCCACTGACAGAAACAGTAATAAAACAGTCAAAAGTATTTCGCCACAGCATCAGTTGGGCCGCCTATAACACCTAAAATTACGCTGTCATACCGCAATATAAAATTTACATTTAATTCTGAAAAAAAGCAATTTGCATAGTCTACATAGGTTTTATCATTCGCAATAAGACTTCACATATCTGACGCTGCATTCAAATGCAAAAATTCAATGACATAATAGTTATGTCTGGAACCGTCGGCACCCACCCATAATTTGTACTTTTATTAAAAACTATTTACAGAAATTTCTGTGACTTCCTTCAATTATTACCAACATTGCATGCGTATGTTTAATAGAATAAAAGGTAAATGGAAAATAGCAGCAGAAATAGGAAAATGGCACATGTCAAGTTACCCCTGTTGTTCATATTATTATTATTTCAATGCTACTGCTACTTTGATATAAGACGATGTCACCAGGGTAACGAACATTGAATTTGCAATCAATAGTTAACAAGGAGTTATTATCGTGGAGGGATTGTTTTTCCACAGGGAAAGCAATAAGAAACGTGCTCCAAAACAAAGACATGCAACAACAACAACAACAACAACGACAGTTATATAATTATGTGGAAAGGCACCTTGACGGTGCATTGTCACATCTCGTTTAAGAATTCAATGATGCTTTTAAATACTGAGAGACTCTTACTGGCATTTTACACAACTTATATACTGACTACGTATTGCAGTGAGGTAAAAAATCAAACTCCATAAGTTTTCAAATTTTATTAGGTACTAATAAACATGGGAGTCATACTCCTGTTTTGACTAGTTCACCAGGGTAGAAATCCCACGGTCGGCCGGGACTACAAATAATCTAAAACAACATAATTCCATTCTTAGTCAGCACGTTCAGATGTTCACTTCATTGTACATATGTTATACAATATATCGGCCTTCTTTAAGCAAGATGTCTATATTTTATAATAAAAAAAAAGAATCTCTCAGTACATGTATTTACAAGCATTATTTAATTCTAAAACGAGCTATGGTTTCTATGTGTGAACCCTTTTAGCTTATACTTAAAGCTTTAAATGTAATTACTGAAGTATAAGCTAAAGCCGGGTATCTTCACACATACACACATTCTTTTTGCAGAAATTGTTTTTTTAATGAATCAAAAGCATTGGAGCCAGCAGGACACCGAAATAAAACTGAAGCCCCTTTAATGTGAAAGTAATCCCGAGGTCCTGGCAAAGCGCTCTCCCACAGAGCGCGAAATTTACCAGCTCAGGTAAACATATTAAGATGCTATTTTATCAGATATTTTGAGTCTTAAATACAGAAGAGGTGGAATGCTTTAATCCTTTGTCACTGAGCTTAGAATATATAAAGCTGCTAATTTAAGTACTCCTCCTTTACGCATAAGTAATGCCAAAATGTCAATCCCCCATGAAACAGTTCCAGTATGCTGGGAAATATGTCGTTGCAATGCAAATAAAGAACCATGGTAGTTGAAATACAGTTTAGTAGATCATTACACAATTTATATGTAATAAACGGCAAATAAACAAGACAAAAGTAACGGGGAAAATGTCTACATGTAATGTTACCACTTACACTAAATTGGTCAAAAATGCAAAGGATTTAGCCAAAGTTCGAAGAATTTTGACATGTTATAAATTTCGACTTGATAAATTGTAAGTATAAAGACCTGGCCGCAGCAGTTAACATTGTTAAATAACGTTCAAGTCGTAAAATATGGTCGTTTATTGTATCATTCGCAGCAAAAAATGCCTTTAAAAGTGCGAATAATTGTGTTTTATTACTCTTTAACCCTTGAAAGTAAATTCTTGTTTCGTTAAAGATTTCCATGATTTTGGGTTATGCTCATCGTCTGGGATTACCTTTATCCGGTGAGTTATTCATTTTAATTAGTAGGTCAACTTCAGTATCAGTCATGCTTTAAACTGAAATCACTCTTCAAGGTTTCGGCGTTTCAATGTACATTGTATATCTTAAAAAAAAACAACAACGTGAGTCACCTTTAAGACTTGTGGTTTGGGTAGACTTTGTCGAGGCTCAGAGCTCGATACTCCTCCTCCTTGGGACACTCTTAAAGAGCCAGCTTCATCCCCGTGTGTTCTAAATACATGTAGTTGTGCAGATATTGTGGGGGTGCATTGTACCATGTTTAAAAGTGAAAAAATATTGCTTGGTGTATCTGACTTCAGCTGCCAGGATACACAGGAGGGAGCTTAATATAGGGCCCATAAAAAACTGTTTGTCCATAGCTGGGGTCTGCCAATGGGCTTCAACACCTGTCGACATGCCGATGAGCCTAGAGTACTGCATGTCTTAGACAGACCTCCTCCGAGTCCCTTGCAGCTCAGATCGAGGCCGTGAGGTGCTCAGTTTTCTGGCGTGTAGCGCCACACAGAGGCACTGCATAGGTCATGCTGAGGCTTTTTACTGGCAGAGGGCATTTGGGCACTCGGCTCTCTTCCGCACAAGGCTATACAATAGCAGAGGAGGCAATAGATGATGATATCATACTACACTCAGCACACCATCACACGAGTCTATCAACCTAGCAAAACACTGTAACGGTCAATGTTAGTGAGAAGGTAGGCACATACTTTTGAATATCTGAGAGTAGAATGTCTACTAAAACAACATAATCCATATCACGCAGAACTGGTCACTCCAATATTCGGAGCTTACAGGATTAAAGCGTAGCATGGTGAAAGTTAGCGAACACTTTTTCCTCGTCTACTTTGCTGTCCGTCCGTCTGTTTGTTCGACCGTCACACTTAAATATTATTTATAATAAATGTTCGGGGAGGTAACTGCTATGGGGATTTCTGTCGTGTATTAAAACATTACTCCCCTTGAAACTACCGACACGGTCATATGGATAGTGGGAAAATGATAGATACATGGATATATAATTATGTAGAGCCAGACGCTGTCTTCCTTGCCGTGTACAGACATAGGCTTTATAATATTGGACATTGGCTTTTTAGACGGTTCCGCTGGACGATTTATATATAGGGCCTACTGTATCATTTTATTGACCAAGCAAATGTCACAATAACTGTAAAATGGTGACTCGTGCCAGATCTATCAGTCACACAATAACAGTTATATAACACTTATCTAACATCGGAAATACCGTTCATACTTCATTCAAACAAGATAGGTTTTAATATTAAAACTTAAGCCCACACAGATTAAGTTGGCTACTACTTCCTCCACGAAATATATGTCACGCATGAATCTATTATAAATTCAAAGCAATCGAAAAGTTTACAAAGTACGTTTTTATTAATTGCAAAAAAGAAAGAAATTAAAAGATAACTTACCCATTTTAGTTGAAAGTTAACAATATCCTTTCTTACAGCCTAACACAAGGAAGCACATATACATGTATATAAAGCTACATTAAACAGCATATTCAGTTTGCTGCATCACAAGCGGAAAAATAACTTATATACATTTTTTATTCAGTATGTAGCATGAATACATGTTAATTGTTTGATATTTGCTCCCAGGAGTATACATGTTTACTATCATATCAATCTAGACATTTATCGGAAAAAGTGGCCCGTTCAATACAGCTAAAACAATAATAACCCTAGTTTTGGAATAATTACATTATACGACTATTGTTTGGTGTTCACACATGAATATTTCAATGAAGAAGTCACAGCAGTGGTATAACAATGGAAAAAGTAAACCGCTTTTTTGTGTGTCATTTTATGCCTTACCAATTAGATTTATATGAGCAAATGGCTAAATTTAATAACTATATTTTAAATAACTAAAGTCCCTACTGCATGCATGCTGAATCCTTTCCCTAAGAGGCTGTGTATTCCCCAGGGATCCCAGCCCAACAAGGGTCCTATGTTACTTAATAAATTTAATTCAGGTTCTAAAGCATGATCAGTTCACGTTTTTTTATCATTTGTTACATACTTACAACACTTAGAAAAAGTATACGGCTTTTGACGCCAAAGCAATAATTATAATACCAAACAAGACCTCAACTTTAAGCGGTATTTGCCAAATGTCATTCTGAATAGTACATACGCATTCAGAAACAATACCATTTATGACTAAGCCCCCCCCCCCAACTGTGTGTTTCCGGTCTCCCTACCTCAAATCTTTTTTTCATTAAATTAAATTGACCAATGAGACCAATCCGAAGGTCGAATCCCGGCCAGGGCACTGGGAATTTCAGAACGCTTGTCAGTGTTTCCCACCCATCTAGAGATGAACTGGTAAGAAACCCATGGGTACTCTCGTGTGTTTCGGTGCTATGCTAAGTAAAATAACCATGGGGTCTGTTCATAAAGAGATAGGGTCTGGTATCCGGACTCCCTTGCATCTATATCGTAAACCTGCATATGTCAGGGGTCTTGGCACTTTCGTCTGAGGAAAAATCCTAGGATTGGCCGGGACAATAAACAATAAAAAAAATCTTTTCGAGTAAAAAACTCAAAATAAAATAAATTTCAAAAAGTCCCTGCCGGCCATAATTGTTTTGGCGAGGAGACCCGAAACTTTTTTTGGCCTGCCTTTATAAGTCGTAAAAGGAACGTTTCAAGTCACATGAAGAGATGTATAGAGAATATCAGGGCCAAAAGAAAAAAGTGTCCGTCATTTTACTCGTAAAAAAATAGCAATCTTGTAACACGGTGATCACTATCACCCTGCTCACAGGTATCGGTGTGCAGTCTTGTTGTTCACGGTGAACAGTATCACCCTGCTCACAGGCATCGGTGTGTCGTCTGGTTGTTCACAGTGAGCTATCACCCTGCTCACATGCATCGGTGTGCAGTCTTGTTATACACGGTGAACACTATCAACCTGTTTACAGACATCGGTGTGAAGTCTTGTTGTTCACTTTGGACACTATCACCCCGCTCACATGCATCCGTGTGCAGTCTGGTTGTTCACGGTGAACACTATCACCCTGCTCACAGGCATCAGTGTGTCGTCTTGTTGTTCAAGGTGAACACTTTCACCCTGCTCACATGCATCGGTGTGCAGTCTGGTTGTTCACGGTGAACACTATCACCCTGCTCACAGGCATCGGTGTGTCGTCTGGTTGTTCATGGTGAGCTTTCACACTGCTCACATGCATCGATGTGCAGTCTTGTTATACATGGTGAACACTATTAACCTGTTTACAGGCATCGGTGTGCAGTCTTGTTGTTCACTTTGGACACTATGACCCTGCTCACATGCATCGGTGTGCAGTCTGGTTGTTCGCGGTGAAAACTATTACCCTCTTTACAGGCATCGGTGTGTCGCCTGGTTGTTCACGGTAAACACTATCACCCTGCTCACAGGCATTGGTGTGCAGTCATGTTATTCACTGTGCACACTATCACCCTGCTCACAGGCATCGATGTGTAGTTTTGTTGTTCACGGTGTACACTATCACCCTGCTCACAGACATCGATGTGCAGTTTGGTTATTCACGGTGTACACTATCTACCTAATCACAGGCATCTGTGTGCAGTCTTGTTATTCACGGTGTACACTATCACCCTGCTCACAAGCATATGTGTGAAGCCTCGTTGTTCGGTGTACACTATTACCCTGCCCCCGTGCATCGGTGTGCAGTCTCGTTGTTCACGATGTACACTATCACCCTGCTCACAGGCATCGGTGTGCAGCCTCGTTGTTCGGTGTACACTATCACCCTGCTAACATGCATAGGTGTGCAGTCTTGTTGTTCACGGTGTACACTACTACCCTGGTCACATGCAGCTGTGTGCAGCCTCGTTGTTCACGGTATACACTATCACCCTGCTCACATGCATCGTAGTGCAGCCTCGTTGTTCGGTGTACACTATCACCCTGCTAACATGCATAGGTGTGCAGTCTTGTTGTTCACGGTGTACACTACTACCCTGGTCACTTGCAGCTGTGTGCAGCCTCGTTGTTCACGGTATACACTATCACCCTGCTCACATGCACAGGTGTGCAGCCTCGTTGTTCGGTGTACACTATCACCCTGCTCACATGCATAGGTGTGCAGCCTCGTTATTAATGTGTACACTACTACCCTGGTCACATGCAGCTGTGTGCAGCCTCGTTGTTCACGGTGTACACTATCACCCTGCTCACAGGCATATGTGTTCAGTCTCGTTGTTCACGTTGTACATTATCCCTCTGCTCATGCATAGGTGTGCAGTCTCGTTGCTCAAGGTGTACACTATCACCCAGCTCACAGGCATCAGTGTGTAGCCTCGTTGTTCACGGTGTACACTATCACCCTTATCACATGAATCGGTATGCAGCCTCGTTGTTCTCGCATCGGTGTGCAGCCTCGTTGTTCACGGTGTATACTATCATCCTGCTCACATGCATCGGTGTGCAGCCTCGTTGTTCATGCATCGATGTGCAGTCTCGTTTTTTCACCGTGTTCACTATCAATATGCATATATCCTCCGCAGGGCCACTCCCCTCGTCATTAGCCAAAGCCCCGACCGTTACAAGACCAAAGTCAAGTAGCTGTCGAGACCTGTTTCGCGACGTGCATGTCTCGAGGAACCGAAAGCAGGCACTGTATACACTATCACTCTGCACACGGGCATCGATGTGCAGTCTGCCTGATTATGTCAAAAATGCTACTTTACAGCTACGTGTTCTAGTGTTAGAAGGTTTCCCTGCTCTTCAAACATCTGCGAGGTCACATCATTCACGAGCAATCGTCTTTTGCTTAAATTATCGGAAAAAGAAAAGACTGGTTGCTTTTTTTCGCCTGAACAGGATTGCTATGGTAAATAAGATGAAGATGTAACATCGTTTCGTATTTCTGTCCCACATTAGCCGCAACACACTTCCATAATGTCAGGTAGAAGAGAGCACACTCATCCTGGCAGTGAATCTGTTGCAAACTCTGTCAAACTACTTTAGTGTGGCTAAATTGTGTTTAACAGACATCCCGCGGTAGGAAAAGAGCCTTCTCTGGCTTTGTTTTATCTTTTTACATTCATTTCGAACAAGAAGTCAGGTGACAAAAGATGATCCTAAATTTTCCACATTTTAACTTTTATATTCTACCATTGAAAAACTCTTTTTCATTTTTCAGTCTACGAGGTACTTGAGGGGCACACTATTAAAGTTAAGATGCGGGAAACATAAGCTCATATTTTGTTGGCTTGGTTCTTAAAGGAATGTAAAAAGACAAACAAGGCCGGAACAAGCACAATCATGTCCGCGGGCTTCCATCTTCAGTATCAGATAGAAGTCGTTGTTTAGTTTCACGAATCTCTCAAATTTGAACGAAAGTATCAACACACATCTCTTGTCAGTGGAAAAAAAGTGGCCATCCATTCATCCACGCAGCCGTCCGTCCGTCCACTTTAACAAATCTATTAACAATTCGTTCATTCCGTGGTCATTTATTCCACCTAACGTTTAGGGTTAGGTCGGTTTACGGTGGTCGCTTTAGAGCTAAGTGGTAACCGGAATATCGAAAAATACAATGGAAAATGCCACCTGAGGACCGTCCGTCCGTCTATCCAGACAGAAAGTGTGCTAAAACTCGCAAAATTTTACATTTGATGTTCGAGTAATCATGTTCTACCTTAATAGATTAATTTTAGAACTCTAAAAGCAATGAGGTGTATGACATTACTGACCGCCTTCATCAACAACTGGACATGAATGCTCAGATGAAGTTATTTTATTGAAGTTGTTATTTAGTAGTTACATTTAAGCTGTCCTATATAGATCAGTATTGGCAAAATTTACATTTTAGTCAATAGCATCCACCGTGACAATACCGGTACATCATGTGCTGAGAAAAAAAGACAAAACCCAAAGATGCTCCTTAAATAACATTTTATTGACACCATGCAAGCAGAAGAATCAGTCAGTTGCATTTTGACGACTCTCGTTTCCTTGGAACGAAACAAAGCAATTAAATCCTAAATACACAATGCTCACAGACAGTATATCCGCAAGGCACACATGTACAGTCCTTGTTGTTGCTCATGCAAATAAAGGATTGAAGAAACTCATCCATAACTTCAATCCGGCATTCTGCAAGTTTTCAAAGCTCTTCTTGTCTCAAGCTCCTTTCGTTTTCAGTGATTCACTTGAGTCTCCGCTGCAGATTTGCTTTATTCTGATTCTAACTGACCAGATGTAACAGTTGCACTTAAACTGTAATTGTGTTTTTATACGGTTTAAAGCAATGGAAATTTCACTTTCTTAGGTTTAGCATGACAGATGTATAGCATTTCATTTTCATCACTGTCGCTCCACAATGTGATTATGCCATTCAAAGCGGTATTTGAATGAGTCTGTCTTTCGACTTTGCCAATGCTGTTTGCTGAAAGAGAAATCAACTTTCGTGAATATTGCGTCTGTCTTGTATATCACGATATTAAATCAAGTAGAGAATCTACAATTTTCATTGACAGCAAATTAGCAAGTCGTCATCGGTTTACAAGTACAGAAGAAAAAAAAACAGTATTCGGCAAAAAGTAAACAATAATACCAAATTTGTTTAAAAAACTGACCTATATCGCCTTCCAAGTAATACTCATTTTCCAACAAGAATCTCGCCACTGATATGACCACAGAAATCTCGGCGTCATTCTCGTACTGCACAGATTCAATTTCAGCTCGAAATGATCTCAAACTGAACCGATTCCTTACCTCTGTCGAGTTTTAAATTGTCGATATTAAGCAAATGCCGTGCTTTAGAAATCTTCTTGTTCTATCGCTTGCGAATAAATGAACATTTTTACTCCGCTTTTTCAATTCTGACTGCTTGCTTCGACTGACAAAGACGATATGACTGGGTCATGTCTCACTCATACAATTAAAAAATACTTTTTAAACCAGTGTTGTCATGGTAACTTCCAACACCAACCAATCCATCACAAAGCAGAATTATACGCGACGCGGTGTTCAACCGTATGCGACGCGGTGTTCAACCGACTCGAAACATAAAAATGGTCTCAAACACAATTCGGCTTTCGAGAAGATAATATCTATAGTCGATACCAATATGAAGACTACGAAATAATCATGGACAAGTATCAAATACGGCAGGATCAGTACAGTATTTGTTTGGACTACAAAGATTTTTGTTCAGAAACAAACCTTGTGTGCCAATACTGTGCCAATAGTGTATCTATAGATGTACCGCCAACGTCTGTAGTAAGAAACAACGGATCTGGATCGTCTTACATGGGGAATTGGGTGGGTGGTGGGTGTAAGATGAGATTTTCCAGCACTGGTAAAAACTGAGGATATCCCTGTCTGGTATGCAAGAAAGAATTTATATAACATGTGATGCTTTTATTATTGGACCTGCACCACTTAAGGCACGGTACTTATCACTTCTGTGAAGTATAATTAAACTCTGACCAGGTGTTTTGGAGATTAAGAGAGCACAAAAAATTATTATGTCGACCCCCCTATGACCTTGACCTAGTGACACGAAACATGGACCATGGACAACTAGGCATGGTACTTATCACTTCTGTCAAATATTATTAAATTGTGACCAGTGGTTTAGGAGATTAAGAGCGTACACAAATTTAGTATCTCGATTCTTTGTGACCTTGAATTTTGACCTAGTGACCTGAAACATTGACCATGCACAACTAGGCATGGTACTTATCATTTTTATTAAATATCATTCAATTGTGACCAGGGCTATTAGAGATTAAAAGCGCACAAGATTTAAGTATCTCGAGCCCCTGTGACCTTGACCTTTGACTTAGTGACCCAAAACATAAACCACGCACAACTAAGCATTGAACTTATCACTTTAATGAAGTATCATTAAATTCTGACACGGGGTTTTGGAGATTTAACGTCCACAAGAATGTACTATATCGAGCCCCTGTGACCTTGACCTTTGACCTAGTGACCAAAACATGGACCATGCACAACTAAGCATTGTACTTATCACTTCTGTGAAGTATCTTCAAATTCTGACCAGGGGTTTGGGAAATTTAGCGTCCACAAGAGTTAACTAGCTCGAGTCCTGTGACATTGACCTTTGACCTAGTGACCCGAAACATGGACCATGCACAACTAAACATTGTACTTATCACTTCTGTGATGTATCCTTAAATTCTGACCAGGGGATTTGGAGATTTTACGTCCACAAGTGTTTTCTATCTCGAGCCCCTGTGACCTTGACCTTTGTCCTAGTGACCTGAAACACAGACCATGCACACCTAAGCATCGTACTTATCACTTCTGTGACGTATCATTAAATTCTGATACGGGGTTTTGGAGATTTAGTTTACAAGTTTACTATCTCGAGCCCCTGTGACCTTGACCTTTGCCCTAGTGATCTGACCTGAAACACGGACCATGCACACCTAAGCATTGTACTTATCACTTCTGTGATGTATCATTAAATTCTGACACGGGGTTTTGGAGATTTAGCGTACACAAGAGTTTACTATCTCGAGCCCCTGTGACCTTGACCTTTGCCCTAGTGACCTGAAACACGGACCATGCACACCTAAGCATTGTACTTATCACTTCTGTGAAGTATCATTAAATTCTGACACGGGGTTTTGGAGATTTAGCGTACACAAGAGTTTTCTATCTCGAGCCTCTGTGACCATGACCTTTGACCTAGTGATCCGAAACATGGACCATGCACACCTAAGCATTGTACTTATCACTTCTGTGAAGTATTATTAAATTCTGACACGGGGTTTTAGAGATTTAACGTACACAAGAGTAAATAAGAGATAGAAAACTCCAACACCTGTGACCTTGACCTTTAACCTAGTGACCCGAAACATGGAAACACTATGCTTCTCATCTTTAATACCGCTAGGACCATAATACATATACAAGCCCGACATAAATTTAGTAATATATACCACTACAATGTATACGGGCTTAGTTTATATCCAACAGAT
This sequence comes from Saxidomus purpurata, assembly GCA_022818135.1. NCBI lineage: Eukaryota > Metazoa > Mollusca > Bivalvia > Venerida > Veneridae > Saxidomus > Saxidomus purpurata. The sequence continues at coordinate 57,641,290 of JAFMSR010000001.1, forward strand.
ACAAACAAGCAGTAAATCTCACTGTCTTCGTCTTTTCATATGTAATTGTCAGTTTATAGGGGACGCGCCAGTAAGATAATATCTTAACAAACAACAAATCCACTGTGACAAGAAGTACAGTTAATGTTGGCGTTGGGAAATGAATCATAAAATTTATATTTAACTACAAACTGTTTAAATTTCACGCTACAGCAACAACAGAAAACTTGACTTACAACTTTTAGTCACGTGATCAGATTGCTGAAGCGATCGATAAACGCTCAATCACCGGAAAGTTTCCTCTTCGTGTTTCGCCTGTTTTCATCTACAGGATAATAAAATATTATACTGAACAGTTTAAAGATCAATAAAATATAATCAATATAATAGCAGTATAACTAAGTCGGATTGCAAGTGCTGGAAAATCTTCCATTCTTTTGCGTTCTTTGATCAGCATCTTTAACTTCCGGCGACAGTCACGTGACAAAATGGCCGGTGGATTCGGAGCTGCCTCGTTACCCCTAATTTCTTCGATTGCCCTTCTGGCTGGGGCTGTGTTTGTAATTCTGGGATTTGCTGCCCCTTACTGGCACAATGATGGCGTTCATTATGTTGGATTGTGGAGATACGGAAAGTGTGTGAATCCAGACTACAAAGATTGTTACCACTATGACCAACCAAGCCTTATACATATCCCTGGTACGTAAATTTATTGCTGATATTTATTCCTATTATAGTATGATATTGTTTTAAATTCGTAGCCAGTGTAACGTTAATTGTTTCGTATTTCTGGGCTTCAACAGTGTTTAAAGTGCGGATGAAAGTTATCTGCGGATTTAATTCCGTTGGGGTTTCTTACTGACCAACAACGTCCGGAGGCAACGATAAAAAAATCATTTTACAAATATGTATAACAGTGTCTGCAGAAATTTATCAGAAAATGCCCTTTTGACTATGTTTTATCCATATTTTCCTGCTAGTGTTGATACTTGATTTCGATTTTTTTATATCAGCGAGTGTAACTATTTTGTTCAAAGTTGGACATCTTTATGTTCTGTGAAATATCGCTTGTTACTGCTGTCAAAATTATTCAAACGAATTTTCAGGAAAAACTTTGTAACATGTATGAATGTACTTTAGGCTAATATCTTACAAAATTACATAATAACATAATTGGAACACAATTAATTAGATGTAATAATTTAAACAATTTTTTTACCGGTGTATAAACTTTATATTATAGACAAAAGGACCTTTTATAAAACAGCTTAATTATTTTTGCCCAAATGACATTTTCTTAAGTGAAATGTATATTTTAAGGCGTGAAATATTCACTAAAATGCATAAACACGTAAAACGCAACCATGTATTACATTAAGCATACACTTTAAGTGAAACGTTTTCCTCTATCTAAATTTATGTAATGAATGATTAGGTTTGAAGGTGAAGTCAGATGACTGCTGCCCACTCACCTGAAAACTGAACGTGAATTATTCACAGGTTGATCTTTAATATTGAATGTTTGCGAAAGGCTAAGCCAAATAGAAACTTAATATATCTCAACTACTTCAATACATGTAAAGTTAGAAAAGCTTTTTGGTCGTCTATCATTTAAAGGCAATATAAACAGTTTTTAAAATCAAGTATTTTCCTTGAAATTCATCTAAAATCGTTCGATACTCCTCGCAGCGATTGTGAATAGAAGTCTAGTGTCTATGTTTTGTGTCCGTACAAATGGGTGCGATATCACTTTTCATTATCAAACTTTTTCGGTTTAGATTGGATGCTGCTGTTAATCTGATTTCTTAACATTTTCTTAATATTTGTTGACTTAACTTTTTACCTTTGCAAGGACGTATGTACTTAAGATATACATTGAGCAGAGAATACATGCGACTTCTTGGCTAAAATGCAACAAGAGTACTTTTATGTCATTGAAAAATATCAAAACTCTGCTCGAAGTGCTATATAATTATACAGATTTCCATCTAAATACCGGTCAACTACGCTAATGATGCGAATTTGTACCCTCTGGACAAGAAGTGTCTTCAATCCATAAACACTGTACAATTCACAACGCGGAACTGACTGCGACAAACACCTTTGCAAAGCGTGGGACTGTCGCTGCGGTAAACATTTATTTGTAAACTGATCACTACAGTACTGAACACATAATAAACCAAATAATTTGAACAGCGGGAGTGTATTGGAATGAAATTTTGAATAAAATCAAAATTGATTGTCCGCAGTCAAAAGTACGAGTGTCGTTCATTAAATTTTAGCTCAAACGAACACGAAGCATTCCTGGTGAGCGTCCACAATTGTTCATCTATCTTAATCAAACTTTTACATAATTCTTATGGCAACATGTTTGTTACCATCCTCGGTAACCCAGGCTATTCAGTATCCAATTGAAGCGGCAGGAATTAACCGTGGGTTCCGACGATGGTTTGTTACATCGATTACTGTGTATATCCATTTCTAGCCCCAACATGTTATATTTGACCTTATTCAGTCCGAAAGGTATATTTCTGGAGCGGTCATTACCAAACATGGATGAAATGTGCATGACCACTAGATCAGTAAAGAGTACCAATTAACTATCAAATCAAAAAGGAGATATGTCTTTGATTTCATAAAAATATCACCTAAAATAAGGGAGATATCTATTAAATTCAGAGATATCTGTGTATATTTGACGATATCTTTCTTTTACTAGAGATGTATGTCATATTTAGAAAGATATCTCCCAATACCAAAGAGATATCCATCAATGTAAAAGAGATATCTCTCAACAGTACACAGATACCTTAAAAGAAGTCTCTCAAAAATAGATATCTGTTTAAGACAAAGAGATAGCTGTTAAATTTGAGATATCTCTGTAACTTTGAGGGATATCTCTCAAAAATAGATATCCCTCAAGTGATGTGAAACAGATAGTTCTGTAAGTAGAAAAGATGTCTCTTTGAGTTCAGGAGATATCTTTTTGTGCTACAAAGATATATCTCTCAGCGTGAAAGATATATCTTAATTAAAACGAAAGACATTGAAACTTCTTTTGCTATTTCATCATCTTGAAAAGAGATATTTCTCTGATATAGAATAGAGAAATCACCAATCAGTTAACCTCATCCCGGAGGTAGCGGGTTCGAGCCCCACTGGGGTCACGAACATACCTCCTCATATGACACCAGTACTGTTTTTTTCCCAGGAAGCAGATTGGAGAGTGTCTCGATAAGCTACACACTTTCTTTAGAATCGAGTTACATGAATTAGTATAAACTAAACAAACCTCAATATGATGATATGGACCCCTGAATGGAAATGCTATATTTGACTGATATTTACACTCGGGTTATTCAAGACTTGTGCCAATCATTATTAAACATGAATAGAGTGTTTTTAGGAAATATAGGGTTCGACTTGACCTGTATTATTAGACTTGTGGGACCTGATTTAATACAGTTAGTAACCCATATCGAAAACAGTCTAGATACCTAATTTCATGCATCAGTTTTCTGTTGCATTGTGTAATGACCATGATTTTATTGATCGCCAGGTAAGCACTATATGGCTATCTTGGTCCTGGTGTAGAATTTGCTTAATTACTGTTCATAATTAAGGTTAATGTATTTGTTTAATTCTATTCAATTCATTTCAAACAGCTACGAGACAATGGGTTATATCACAGATATGTGAGTCATAAAATCTTAACCTCGTTTAATGGGTACATTCACGCTGAACAACATTCCACATCTCTATAAACGCAAGAAAGTGAAATCCAATACATTAAATGCACGAACATTTAACGATACTAGTTTTCGTTGGTGTGTTGCATGTCAGGGTCATACCCTTTTTGACGGCATGTCAATATATGATAAATACAGTCAACACTATCAATTTTAAGGCAGTGTGGGTGTTTGGGGCTGTAGGAGAGGGGTATAGAAATGGTCTCCGTCTGTCATTCTGTCGGTAGAATTTAGCGTTAACATAATCATGACGAGGTGCAGAAGCCATGTTTCAACCGCACCGTCTCAATGTCAAGGTCACAACATGCAGTTAAAGCTTAGACTGATCCATATTTTGTAAAAGCCTTTGCAGATTTTACAATCGAGATTACGTACAGACCCTGGCCTTTTAAGCTGAGGTCACAGTTTGAGGTTCATGATTCGAACCCTGAATTTCGTCTCCGCTCTGTATTTGCTAAACGCTTAGAAGGATGTTTCAACGGTCATCTGATTAGGGGTTTAGGATTGGTCTCTTGTTCTTCAGTCCAGTCCGTAACAGTTCGTGTCCGCTTCATATCTCCTAAACGTCTTGAAGGAATCGACCATATTATAACCGCGCTGCATTCAGATAAAGGCTACAGTTGAAGGTCAATGGTCCGAGTCTGTCTCCTTGTAATTGAAATGGAAAGATGAAAAAATGACTATGCTACCTGAAAACCATATCCTTCCTAAACATCAGATCTCTAAATAACCGCCACAAAGTCTTACAGTCCGAGGAAATTGTTTTTGTTAATGAGTCTCCAGTCAAGGTCACTATACCATACACTATATATGGCTTCTACACATTTTGACTACTGAACTTTAAGTCAGGAATGACCACAGCCTTCTAATCTCACCACTGTAAATCAAATTCAGGTAATTGGCAGAACAATTAGTAGCTGATTTACCAGAACAAACAACAAAACGCTACTCCTTAGAAAATGTACATATTTAAATGTTCACTCTTAATATATTGTATCTGCTTTTCAGTGCAGTATGTCAAAGCAGGTCGTATGAAGGCATATACGGCTTAAGCTTGAATATGGTGAATGTATAAAATTTACATACATTAAAATTTTGTTACTGAACAGATGAAGCCTTGTTATTGTATACTACTACGATCACTGATCTGTCAATAAAGTAGACAAGTGAATGAAGAATTACCACGCAAAGTTAGAAAAAATATAAAATACTGGATCAATTTTTTTAGTAAGACATGTTAAAATATATTTTATATTTGCATAGTCAGGAACAAAGAATTTATGAAGAAGTATTTTTGGAAGTAGAGGTGTACAAAATAAGACACTGAAAATGAATAATATATTCCCACAAAGTCTTGTCGCGTTTAGATGATTTGCCAAAGTTTCACGACAACCTTTCAAATACTAGGTCTTATGACCTCTGACCCCCTTTTTGAGTAACTGCGGTTGGAATATGGGTTCTGTTTTGTCTTAGTGAGATCAACGTTTGACCCAAGTTTCATTTATATCACTGAAGTGGTTTAGGAAAAAATAGCCTCGTGACCTTTGTCCTCTTGGTGTGGCCTTGACCCAGAGTCGACATGGAAGATGAACATTTGGTACAACTGTCATGAAAACCAATCAAGGGGTTAAGCAAATATTACCACATGACATCTGACCCGTAAATGTGACCGTGATTTTGAAATGCTGTGGTTGGGACATGAATTCGACATGTCGTGTCTGTTAGATGAGTAATTGACCAAAGTTTCACGAAAATCCTTCTAATGGTTTAAGAGATGGATTATCGTGACCTGTGACCCCTACTTGTGACCTTGAAATAGCGTCGTATGTGAAGTACAAGACATGCCCATGTGCTATAGGTAACCACTCTGTTAATCTATCTGCATGTAGATGTTATATTCCGGATACAAAGTATTGCTAAGTATAATAGCCTTAGGTTTTGGCACAGAGCTGACCTTGACATTTGGTAAAGCCACCTACCTTGTGTTGTGTGCAACAATTGTGTGAAGTCACTTTAGTTTGAAAGCTGGTACATGCCTGTTAAAGTTGCAGACCGGACATGAAATATTGTCATAATTTATAGTCCTGTATTAAAGTTGTTGGACTGACCTTGCAGCTAGCCGCATTAGTGTGGTACATCGCTGCATGACAAACCCTATACTATCATGGGCAATATCTCTGGACGACCTTGGGCACAGGCAGGTGGACATGAGCAAACTACTCGGCCTATGACATTGACTGGTAGGGAATTAGTAAGGGCCAATCTTACAGATGTAATATTATCAAAACAGAAAGGGCTATGTTTTATCGCACATCAACGCCGGATGTGACAATCCGATTCATAGAAATTGAAACGATAAATATATTAACACATCGACACGGAATATGTAATCATTAATCTAAAGCCGGCTCAATCGGATGCCCAAAACAAATGTGACAAAATTCTTGTCAGTCAGAACAAACGGTATATCAACTTAAGTGGGTACACGTGAAGTACACGTCAATACTGAGATTGTGACGCTCTAACACGTACAGAGATCGAACATGCAGAGATTGAGTGGAGAAGCACGAGGTCGGAAGAGATCAGCGATTTTAAGATCTAATAGACTCCATCAACATTAATCATTACATATTTTATTCTTTTTGTAACAATGTCTAATGTCAGTATATTGTTTTACAGACTGGTTGCACGCTGCGCGAGCCTTGGAAATTTGTTGCGTGATTTTCGTGTCCTTTCCCTTGGTGATACTACCTGTATACATGTATGTAGCCCTGGGAATGTACTACCGATGTATGATGGGAACCATGTGTGCTTCTTGTTTACTATCAAGTAAGTTATATTTTCTAGCGTACGTTATCAACATTCTTTTTCGGATTGCTCTTCTATTTCAATACGTTCGTCCCGTATATTTCTACCACTATCTCGTACTCTCTTCATGCGTCATTCTTTGGATCATGCCCATTTATGACTGTTTTCCGTGTTTGTTCTTCATTAAAATGAATTACTTGAGTTAGGTTTTATTAAATTTATACGCTAAAAAACTGTGACCTTCAAGAGTAGGCCCTAAATATATCTTGCTTTTACGGCTGAGTGCAAGTTGCTCGCACTCGATCAAACAATCATCAAAGAAACCCTGCAAAATAATGATTATTTATATCTTTTCTTCTTTAATTCCAGCGATTACAGGAATTGCGGGCGTCGTTGTTTATGGTGTAAATCTAAGTGACAATGGTTGGGACGTCGCATGGAGTTTGATATGCGTCATTGTCGGTTGCGCATGCGTATTCATCGGGTTCCTCGTCCTGCTTGTTTCAATGATTGCAAAGCGTCCAGCAGGAATTACAGAACCATACTACCCGACCACAATTTTCGTCGACCCGAAGAAGAATAAACTGTATACAATAAGGCTAGAAGAGGAGGACGAATGATTGTCTTGCCTGAAACTTTGTGTTTCCGAATGACAGTGTTACAAAGAAAATGCATGTGCTAGTTAATTGTCCTTAATCTAGTTAAGGATTTCGAGGATTAGTTTAGAACAGATGTATCAAAGCTGTATTTCTCTAAAGCTAGAATTCTTTCGTTCATGTTAACTGCTTCAATAGCCACTGATCTCTTCAGAACATTACTGATATTAGCCACCATAGCCATATTTCTATGCAAGCACGTTAGAGTCATCAGTACTTACACGTACAGTACTAAACGGTGCGTTTCTAATACTAATCTAAATCAGGGTCCGTATCTTAAGGACCCCGTCTATATGAAAAAAATAGCAATAAATGCTTCTCTTCTTTAACTTGCCTGAAATGAAACTATTTTTTATTCTCAAAAGTACTTTTATGCAAGGTGAACCTAGCCTTTATTTTACCTTTAGCTGCGTGTTTCAACAAGTTTTTCTTTTAATAAATCAAACATGGAATGGATACTTTATGTTGATGTACGACTCAAGATGACAATAATAGGTCTAATATTTTCTTTAAAACGAAGAAAACTACATGTATACGAGAAAGATAAACCAAATGAGTTTGATATACGTATGTAAATATGCTATGCTTTTTTCTGCTTGCCGTTAGATTTTACTGTGAACTTATATATACATGTGATATTTTTATATCTTATTTTACAAAAATAAATGAATTGTAAAGTTGCTCATTATTTATGCAAGGGAGACAGTTGTAACAAAAATCCAGACTTATTCTTAGTGCTTGTAATGTGGATGTAATTTCTCCAAAGATTAATTGTATGCAGTTGTCCTTTAAATTTTTATTATCATAATACATGTACTCTTTTCATGGTTATTCATGAAAGTACATGTGAGGAGAGAGTTGGCAGTTCCTTGCAGACGAGACAGGAATTCGTTTATCTACGTCAGAAATAGTAAAATCGTAAAATAAACTATCTATCTCTTTTTTAGCCCTACTAGAATTACAAAAACATTCAATCTTAGACAAACACAGGGTGAAACACCTATATATATGGCGTCCCTAAAATAATTTCAATACTTGCTCCAGACTTTTTTTTATATAGAAAAAGCTGTTCAGATGATGCTAGTAACCTTTTCTGGACAGCTTTTTCCATAAAAAATAACCTTTCCACCAAGAGCCTAGACTTGTGACCAAGTTTTAAGTAGTGGTTATGAAGATACTGAACTAACAATTGCAGAAACTTATATATCTGGAGGTGTACTTTTTCATACATCTGAAATACTCAAATAAATGAAAGAATAGCATTTTCAGAAATATGCATTTTTGCTGTCAGCTTTTGTGAAATCTACATGGGTTGCTAATTATGATTACCTTTAGAACATAAGATTAACCTTTTAATTTCCCTGTGTTCATCTTGAAATTTAACTTTGACCTGTTTACTATCAGACTGTTTGTCCTTAACATTACCATTATCAAGTTAATGGTTAGATCATTATGTGACATTTACATTAATACTGTTGTAACAATATGGACTATGATATCAGTTATTGTGTTTCTGGAAATAGCTTAACTTCTCTCATTCGAATACAATGTATAAACTGAACAAAAGTGGAAAGTAACTAGTGAGCAGAATTGTGTGAAAAACAAAAAAAAAAACAAGAGGGCTAAGATGGCCCTATATCACTCACCTGAGGCCTACTAACGACAACCTTAAACTACATATCATAAACACAAACATTCATTTTGACCTTGACAAGACAAACCTGCTGACCAATTTACAATGATGATTGGGTTGTAAATGTCAACTGTATGACATACAGAAGGTTTTATCCAGGTGACCTAGTTTTCATAAAGTTTCATGAAGATACCATGAAAAATGCAACCTACATTGCATACAGCAGGTTTATCTATCATTTATGACCTAGTTTTTGACACCAGATAATCCATATTCTAACTCGATCTAGATTACATCAAGATAATGATTTTGACCAAGTTTCATGAAGATTCAATGAAAACTACAACCTCTATTGCATACACAACGTTTTTCTCTGATTTGACCTCGTTTTTGATCCCAGATGAGCCATATTTGAACTCGATCTAGATTGCATCAAGATAATGATTTTGACCAAGTTTCATGGACATTCAATGAAAACTACAACCTCTATTGCATACACAACGTTTTTCTATGATTTGACTGGGTTACCTTATTTTTGACCCCAGATGACCCATATTCGAACTCGACCTAGATTTCATTAAGGCAATCATACTGACCAAGTTTCATGAAATCCAATGAAAAATGCAACCTCTATTGCATACACAAGGTTTTTCTTGGAAGAGGTCCACTAGACAAAGCTACATGCCAAATCTCTTGCATGTCAGATTGGCATTTCCGGTGATTTTGCCCATGCCGGAAAAACCAGTCTGGCACCCCTCCTATGCCAGACGACTCTGTTACTTATGACGCAACATTATAAACAATGTGACGTCACTCCTAAACACAACGTCGGAATATTGTTTTTTTTTTATGATAATTCATCATTTTGATAAGTTTACATTTAGAAATCTACATTAAAGTGCAAGATGGTATGCAAGAAAAAGTTTCCATCATTAAACACTTGGCTAAGATGGAAATATCCGGATATTTCGATCTGAACCTCCTGCTCATGACAGAAACTATTAATCTAAGCTCTGGGCCTTTCAGTTTTGAGAGGATTTTTAAAAGCTATTCCTATTTGTTGCCATAGCAACCAGAGATCTACTTTGAACAAATTTGGTAGAGCTAGCTTCATGCAAGAGTCATCCGTACCAAGTTTCATCAATATTGGCTTAGGGGTTTTAGAGGAGATGTCATTCAAAGGAAATCGTGGCCAGATGCTGAGTGATCCTAATAGCTCACCCTGGCACCTTGAGCTTATAGTATAATATAATAGTTGCATGCATGACAATCCTGACTGATCCCAAGCATAGGTTGTGTTTATAGATTCTTTAGGTAATCAACAATAAGAATGAAAAAATAAATAATTTATTATTTAAAATAATTATTTGTAATTGTACAACAAAATATTACATATATATGTACATGTATTTCATGTTTAGCTGTTTTGCCTTTTCAATCAGCGGACTAGAGATAGAACAAAATGTTGGCCATCCTAGATTTCTAGCGACTCCACCACTTTAAATTTAACAAAATGTTTCTTCCCTCACTACGGTCAACTACTGACGATGATCAACCTATCTACATGTATACAGTTTGAGGGCTGTGCCCAATGCAATTCTGTGTTACTGAGCTATTTATTATTTTCAATATCAAGGTTCTTCACTTTTGATCTACCAACCAAGAAAACAAGATCTGACAATGCTTTAACTCGAGTTCTGTATGTCAAACCAGTATCAAGCAGTGAGAAATGAAAAATAACACATAGATGGATGATAAAGACAAACACAACAAGTCTGTCATGTAACAGTGAGATGTGATTAAAGAAAGCCCTTAACTGGCATCATTATTGTTTAAATTATCCATTTATTGCACATAAAAGTTATAGTATTTTCACCATGAAGAATACTCATGTCATGTATCCATCAGAGTTTGGTGATCACTGAGACATTTTGGAATAGCTGACACCAGACTGTCACCGTGGACATTCCATAACTTGTACTCTGAGGACAGGAATTCTCGAACTGAAATAGATGCGATACATTTACTTAGTATGTGCCCTTATAGAGAGTTGTTCCCTTGAACTAGCACACAACAAGCAGGTATATGTCTGACAACTTAGTATTAAATTTTGATCATCACCAAACATAATGATAGATAAAGGGAAACTACTCCATTTTTAAAAAGAGACTGAATAATAATGATAAGAATATTAACGTTCAAGAACTTGACTAAATATATTATTAATACAACATGGCCCACATGTGAAAGCCTTAGTTCTCTTGGAGAGCAAAACTTCAGCTAAATAAACAACTTACCGCAGGAAAGTTTATACTTCATGTTTGGAGAAACTTGGATAGACTTTGCATCAATGAAACAACCAGACTGAGTGAAGTCAACTATCTTAAAGAATAGCTGCAAAGGGGAAAAAAGGAACACATTATTCAATTTAGACTTCAGTTTAATAGACATCAAATATTTTATACAGTAAACTCAATTAAGAACAAACTCATTAGGGCCTTATATCTAAAGTATGTTATATCAACATGGCAATTTCAAATTTAATAAAGAAAGAATAAAATCGGGGCCAAACAATTTGTTTGTTGTATCCAAACTTTCACTATATCCGCATTCATTATACAAAGAGTTTACTGTTCTGATTTACTTTTTGAACTGTTACAAAGTATTCAATATAACTAGAACATCCATCACCACATGAATGCATATCTGACTTCTTATTCTATAAGATTTCTTAGTGTTTTCCAACTTAACTTCTTTAGGACACTTTACTGTCTTAAACTAAAAATCTGTTCATCGTACACGGATGCCCTCGCTATGGCTTTCAAGTCAATTTTACAAAGCAAACTTCAAGTAAAATACAGTCATGCACTGTGACCTTGACCTAAAAGAAGGGACCATTTTCTTGTACAAAACACGTTCAGCACTTTAGGTGAACTAAAAAGTAATGAGCATTAGTTAGACACAAGCAACCATTACTAAACAAAGTTCAGTTCAAGTTCATATATGTACTGTCACCTTGACCTTTGTTAAAGGGACATAGATCTTGCATATAACACATCAGGTATTTTAATTATACATTTATGTAAATTTGTGGTTAATATGATTGAAATTCATCAAACTGTTTTATGAAGTAATGATCTGAAACTACCAATTTGCTGGAACTGTAAGTTGATAACTGACCCTAATTTGTGTAAGAATTAGTGCAATGTAACCAAAACTGAACTTGACTTGTATCTTATGATTAAACTAGATGGGTGTTCAGTAGAACACTTGTGTCGCCCTCTTATGCTTTGTCAGAATAACCAACAATTTTGTGACAAAATCTAAGTGTAAAAAGGGGCATAACTCTGTCAAATATGACCTTGACCTACAAACTTTGGCGGCAACATGACCCTTATGTCATAAGCAATACAATTTGAAAGTTTGATGAAGGAATCTTAAGAAATGGCAAAGTTATAGCCAACATTAAGTTTTCGTGACAAAATCTAAGTACAAAAAGGGGCATAACTCTGTCAAATAAGACCTTGACCTACAAAATCTGGCGGCATCACAACCCCTTTGACATAAGCAATATAATTTGAAAGTTTGATAAAGAAATCTTAAGAAATGGCAAAGTTATAGCAAAATCTAAGTATATAAAGGGGCATAACTCTGTCAAATATGACCTTGACCTACAAACTTTGGCGGCATCACGACCCTTATGTCATAAGCAATACAATTTGAAAGTTTGATGAAGAAATCTTAAGAAATGGCAAAGTTATAGACAATGTTAAGTTTTTGTGACAAAATCTAAGTACAATAAGGGGCATAACTCTGTCAAATATGACCTTGACCTACAAAATTTGGCGGCATCACAACCCTTTTGACATAAGCAATACAATTTGAAAGTTTGATAAAGAAATCTTAAGAAATGGCAAAGTTATAGCAAAAATCTAAGTATAAAAAGGGGCATAACTCTGTCAAATATGACCTTGACCTACAAACTTTGGCGGCATCACGACCCTTATGTCATAAGCAATACAATTTGAAAGTTTGATGAAGAAATCTTAAGAAATGGCAAAGTTATAGCCAACGTTAAGTTTTCGTGACAAAATCCAAGTACAAAAAGGGGCATAACTCTGTCAAATATGACCTTGACCTACAAAATTTGGTGGCATCATGACCCTATTGTCATAAGCAATACAATTGTAAAGTTTGATGAAGAAATCTTAAGAAATGGCAAAGTTATAGCCAATGTTAAGTTTGTGTGACGGACGGACGGACTGACGGACAAAGCGATCCCTATGTATCGCCTTTTCTCCGAAAGGGCGACACAAAAACTGCATGTAAAATCTGAATCAAATTCATGTAACCTTTCAAAAGTTATTGATCAGAAACCATCATTTTGCTGAAATTTAAGTTGAAATGGGGCCAATTAGATTGTAACCAAAATCAAAATTGACCTGTATACAATTTTGTTATCATAAACCTACATGTACAATTTGAATTAAATCCATGCAACCCTTCAAAAGTTATTGATTTGAAAATAAATTTTACGAGGATGCAAGCAGGCACAGACGGATGGACAAGGGTAACACTTTGTGCTCTTCTCTCATTCTTCAAATGGCAGTAGTATAAAAGTTCAAAAGTATAGGGCTATAATTCATTCAAAATCCAATTTAGAGTTATGTAACTTGCATTAGTCAACTTAAGGTGATGAATAAGTGTTTAAAGTTTCAAATTTCAAGCTTTCATACTTCAGGCAAAAAGCTGACATAAACACAAAATGTAACCAATATATGTAATAAGTCTTAATAGGACATTAGTTTATGCAAAATTTCACACAGAGGTTTGTAACATATATCACATCACTGTCCTTTGATGGTGATTATGAGACCTTTTGTGGTTTGTATGTGAAATGGACCTAAACACAAAACTTAACCTAGCCGCAACGCTAACACTGATGATGCTCAGGTGATGACAATGGCTCACAAGTTCATTCAGAAAGGAAATATGACTTGAAAAAGTATCACTTCTTTTCAAGGTATTGTTTAAATCTTACCTGAGCATAGGCATTCTGTCCAGTACAGAACTGCTCTTCCAGGGAACCAGTTCTTTTGGCCTGACTGTTGCCCAGCATTATTATAGATGACATAGTGATATCTGGTTGTTTGGCCGGGAACCGTTGTCCTATATTCCACACCACCACAGACTTGTCAGGTGACAGGAGCAGGGACCCATGATTATAGGAAGACTCCTGAATAGTCAAAGGACCTCTGTAAGACAGAGAAATTCAGATGTATGATAAGTTCACAACACTTTCATGACTGGTAGGAAATGAAGTCAAATACTGGAAACTATGGCAAAATTTGAGGTAAAACTTGAGGAGTCATTAAGGTGACAATAGCCTCTGCAACTTCATACTGACACAAAAACACTAAGTAAAAATTTGGCATGACATAGCAGTACTTCTATGTTTATGCACTTTTAAAAACACATCTTAACAATAAAAACTCCTTTGTAACCAGAGAAGCAACAAGAGTATGAGTTCAAGGTGACTAACTTCTATATATTGACAGATATGTACCAACAGTTTCTACTTTCGCAAAGTTTCCTTTCAATCTCTTGACAACTGAAGAAGTAATTTATATCTCGACGGACTGACTCACACAATGATTCAAGAACAGCCCCCACAAACCCTTGATATTTGTTTGGGGCATTATGATCCTACATTTATACAAGAAAGATCATATTTGTAGTCAATCAATGCTACCAGACCCTGAAAGTGCATGCTTGACTCGAAAAATGAACTGTGATGCTTCAATAACAATGTAATTTTTTCTACTGTATGATTGATGTAAATGTGTTAATAATTTTAGGCTTACCTTTTTCCAAATGGAATCTGTAGTTCACAATATTCAAACGCATTTTTTATGTTTTCATTCAATCTCAGATGCACTTTGATCTTCAATCTGTCTTCCTCTGCCTGTAAACAATTCCAAACACATATGAGAAACATTGCTTCAAGGTTGTGAAACTACAGAGCATTTTCTCTAGAATAAGATTGAAAATGAGGACTAAACACAAATTCCTCAAGTAATTGTTCTTTCCCAGTTGGTAGGCTTTATGATAGGAAAAAGACAGTTTTCAACAGAAATTAATATTTATCTGAACTGAACTGTATTTATGTACTTACAAAGAGTTCAAAACTCCCGGAGATGGGTGGTTGCTTGGTTGGATTGACCCTGTAATGACACAGGGTGATCATCTCAAGGGGCGGGGTAAACCGAACTCTTCTTGGTATAGCTCTGTCTTTACCTGCAAAAAGAGTGGCCACAAGGACATACATTTCAGTTATTATACAATAAGTTGTGTAAATGTATTGTTTTAATAGCACACAAAATTATGTAAGGTTGGAAAGTATGGATTATTATTAAATTTAATAGGTTTATTTCAAACATGTTAATATCATTAACCTCCCTATCAAATTTCATGATCCTAGCCCCAAGCGTTCTTAAGTTATCATCCGGAAACCGTTTAACTGTTCCGAGTCATGTGACCTTGACCTACAGACCTCAAAGTCAAACTTGACCTGTATTTCATGATGTTACACCTGTGTACCAAAAATTATTTAAATAGGTCAAGCCTTTCATGAGTTATCATCCAGAAACAGTTTTACTGTTCAGGGTCACGGTGACCTTGACCTTTGACCTACTGACCCCAAAGTCGAACTTGACCTGTATTTCATGATGTTACAGCTGTGTACCAAAAATAATATAAATCGGTCAAGTCGTTCACGAGTTATCATCCGAAACCGTTTTACTGTTCCGAGTCACTGTGACCTTGACCTACAGACCTCAAAGTCAAACTTGACCTGTATTTCATGATGTAACACCTGTGTACCAAAAATTATTTAAATTGGTCAAGTCTTTCATGAGTTATCAACTGGAAACCGTTCTACTGTTCAGGGTCACTGTGACCTTGACCTTTGACCTACTGACCCCAAAGTCGAACTTGACCTGTATTTTCTGATGATGCACCTGTGTACCAAAAATTATTTAAATCGGTCAAGTCGTTCATGAGTTACCATCAGGAAACCGTTTTACTGTTCAAGGTCACTGTGACCTTGACCTTTGGCCTACTGATCCCAAAGTCGAACTTGACCTGTATTTCATGATGTTACAGCTGTGTACCAAAAATTATTTAAATTGGTCCAGGCGTTCATGAGTTATCATCCGGAAACTGTTTTACTGTTCAGGGTCACTGTGACCTTGACCTTTGACCTACTGACCCCAAAGTCGAACTTGACCTGTATTTTTTTATGTTGCACCTGTGTACCAAATATTATTTAAATTGGTCAAGTCGTTCATGAGTTATCATCCAGAAACCATAAAACCAACAGACCGACCGACAAACAAACAAACCGACAAGCTCACTCCTATATACCCCCCCCAAACTTCGTTTTGTGGGGGTATAATTATAACTATTTGAGGGAAGCATAGGTTGTTTCAAAACTCTTATTATTCTAAGACCTGATGGCCCCTACATCCCAATGTTTACCATTGAGAAAATTGTTCAAAAGTACTTGAATAGTTTAAGCACCATAGCTATGTAATAACCCCCATTTAAAACTGTCCAATAAAACACAAACCTTCCTCCAAGATATATGCATCAGCACTCTGAACACATGGATGTATTAAAAGATGATTGAGCGGAGTGACCTCCCCTTCTGTTGTTTGAGATAATGTCATGGTAACGGTTGGCATGGCACCCTCCAGTTCAGCCTTACAGGATACAGTACCATATACAACCCATACATCGTCTATATTCTCTCTGTCATACTAAAATAGTTAGTTACAGGATTAATACCTATAAAGTCTGAACAAAAGCATTAGGCCAAACCAAAAAATATGTGTTTTTCCGCAGTCACTTTGCAAAGAAAAAGTGGTCCATTGGTTGGCATTTTTTTTTCTATTTTGCCTTTTTTTCTTTAAAAACATTTGAAAGTTGGACTTTTTGATCATTTTCTGATAAAGGAAGTTTGAGATTAGCAGTAAAAACTTACGGTTCTTCAGGAGACTGGAAAAACACATCTTTTCTTTTACTTTACATAAAACACATTGCGAAATATTGAAAGAAGTCAATTTCTTTTTTATTGAAAAAGCCTGTCACAATAAAGGGTTTTCCATATACCTGACACCAAATAACAGCATTTTTAACAATTTACTTCAGTTGCTCTACTAAGTTGAGCTTAAAATTTGGACAAGTCACACAAGTCTATGGATAATAAAGTTCATTTCTCTTTGTTTGAAGTGAATTACACAGCCATACCATAACAATAAATCTTTTTCTAATATATTATATATTTTCATAGCTAGATAAACTAGTGAAATGCCCAATCTTCTGTGACATACTAGTATTACAAAACATGGTTCAACTAACAAGTAAACCAGACATTTTAAGAAAAATACCTGGACTGCTCTGACATATTCTGTAACAGCTAAGTGCATTGTATTCTTGCCTTTGTGTAAAACAGGTTTCCATGCTGGTTGCTGCAAGATATAAACATTGTGTACATTTTCAAAAACCAGGCTACAGAAATGGAAGAAATTAACATTTGTTGAGAAAGTGACTGCAAACCGAGAAACTTCCTTTACAATTCTTTCGAAAAATATATTTGATAGAAAAGAAGATATGTGTACAAATTTATAGTACATGTATATGCTATTCAACTTAGTATTGAATTATGTTCTGTATAGATCTTTCTAACTTTGCCAACTTCTAATGAGTACATTACATGTACTAGGAAACCTTAGGAAGAACAAGACATTCTGACACCACTCTGCAGTACTTTTAACACTTAAACACATGCAGCAAAAAGACAGATATAACAGTATCAGACCTACCTTATAAATTAACACCAGACATACACTGACCTCAAGCTGAGGTAGCTGGGAAGGTGGATGTTCTTTTAATAATGTTTGACTTTCTTTCATTTCACATTCTATAACAATATTTCAGCAAGGAGATCTGTCCACCTGTGAAGTGTTACTAACTGTAAGAATTATTCTCCCCCATGTTAAGTAACTGACAACTTTCTCACTTCAGTCAGAGATGGGAGATTAAAGGCCATTGCAAACAGTGACAGGAATGAATCTTGATGTCGTGCCTCTAACGTGACAGACACATGACTACCTAAACCCAATCATTTACCATCATTGTGATACCTGCAGTAATCAGTCTAAGTATTTAAAACCAATTATGTATTTTCATAAGATATGATTTTCTCTAAAATTGCCTGATATACTGTAGAAGCACTCATGAGAGACAAGTATACCTTTTGTGTTTTAGGTGTTGCGCTAGCTCTGTTTGCCATCTTTGCTAGCACAGAGTCTACTGTTGTATCCAAGACTGTGCCAAATGGGGCTGCTTGATTCAGGAATGCATATACATCACTTATCTTGTGATCAAACTGTAAACAATACAGCAATGAATCACAATAAATCAACTCAGTACACTGAGTAACATTCATTGTATTACTTAATCATATACAAACTGTTCAAATATTGTCAATTTTGGTAACCTCTAATAATTCATTTCCCTTTAGTTTACTTTATTTCTTTATTTACATATTATATTAATTTTGCCTCAGCTTGATTGTGAAACAAACTTTTTGAGCCTATGTATATCCCTCTCCATTATTCACATACAAAATATAAAATACATCTTTATGTTTATGTACAGAAAAAAAGAACTTCTACAAAACATGGGAAAACTAGGTGTTTTAAATTCTTACTTCAGAAATCACAGTGTTTCTCAGGTAATCACCAAGAGCACAGAGTAATGTGAAACCTAGAGTAACACCTGGACTGAAAATACAATGCATACTACCGGTAATACGCTTGATCGCAATGGGGGATAAAAATTAACATGTGCATATACATAAATATATCACTGGCACACTGTTAATCTTGCATGTGTAAATGAACTTACATTCTCTTACTAACATGGTCAGTACTAATTGAAATCTTTGTCCAAAACATAAATACTGAAATTAAATACAAAATCATTTGGGCCTACAATGGGATCAGTTAATGCAATTAACAAGCTAGTGTATTATAGTATATCAATTCTGTCTGAAAATATGTTTTCTTTTGAACACTTTACTTAAAAGTTGGAACTTTAAAACGGCATAGACATTTTCACTTTCAACCAGTCTATGGCCTACTGTTCAATAAATTCAGATCCATGGAATTTCTTCTTTATTATTTTTTTTATTATTTTTATATAGTAATGCTGTAAAATTATTAAAATCAAATGTTACTAACAACATGTACGTTATGCTCTTCAATAACCTGAAGTAAACAAATCCGAAGAATCCCAAATTTAGCAAACATAGAATCTACTTACATGTCTATCAGTGGTGGCCTGGTACTTGGTCCCTGCGACACAAATGGAAGACAACATATTGTCATACCTGGCTGAAAATATATGAAGGGATATAATGGTAGGAAAGTTCATCTCTAATGTTATGGTACATTTCAATGGAAGACAAGCTTATTTTATACAGTAAAAGGACAGGAGCAAAGTTTTTCTTATATATGTACATTCATTAAATGGAAATAACTCCTGCCCAACAGGCCATGGGTCTATGATGAATCAACATGTGAAAATCATTCCCATGAACTGATTCCCAAATATTAACAACGGTTTTCTAAGGAGATAAAGTGAAACTAACATGTTCATGAGTTGTGGATAAGGAAATCCCACCCGAGGGTTGAGATACGTCCAAAAATGAAGCTGTGCCAAGTTTTTTGGACGTATCTCAACCCGAGGGTGGGATTTCCTTTTCCACAACTCAATGGACATGGTAGATTTATTTTCTCACCGTTTAAATCGCATTTTCACACATGTAAGAAGGAGTAAGTGCAAATACAGGATGGGAATGAAACAAGAGCTGTCAGTAGGACAGCGTGCTCGACTTTTTTAGTGCTTGCCAATAAAACAAAACTTTGACAGTTAAGGGCACACAAGACTTTAACTAGGAATTTCTAAGTACAAATCAAGAAACATTTTTCACAGAGTTATCTTCTTTTGCTTACAGATAGGTCTTACAATGGTACATAAATACTCCAACTTTCAAAGTAATATCTCAAATGGTTAAGTTAACAAGTGGACAAGAATGAAAATTTTAACTGAGTTTCTAAGTCAAAAAGGGCCATAATTCAAATAAAATCCTTGACAGAATTACCTTCTCCTACCCATGTTTGGGAATGGTAAACAAGTATTCCAACTTTCAAATTAATATCTCAAACAGTTCAGTCAAAAAGTGGACTGGTACGAAAAACTTAACCAAGATTCTAAGTTGATAAAAGGCCTTAATTTTTAAAACAAATCCCTGACAGAGTTACCTTCTCTTGCGTACAGATGGGGGTAATGATGTGAAATAGCATTAAAAGTTTCAAAGCAATATCTCAAAGGGTTAAGGCAATAAGTGGATTTTACCCATATTCAATGTACTTTCTAAGTAAAAAAGGGGCATAATTCTGTCAAAAACCTTGACAGAGTTATGTCCTCTTGTCTATTGATGAAGGTCGTGATGGTAAACAAGTATGGTTAGTTTCAAAGCAATACCTCCAATGGTTTTGAAATAAAGTGAGGTGGTACGAAAAACTTAACCAAGCTCAATACACTTTCAGAGTAAAAAAAGGGCCATAATTCTGTCAAAAACCTTGACAGAGTTATGTACTCTTGTCTGTAGATGGAGGTTATGATGGTAAACAAGTATGGTAAGTTTCAAAGCCATACCTCTAATACTTCTGAAATAAAGTGGGGTGGTACGAAAAACTTAACCAAGATTCTAAGTTGATAAAAGGCCTTAATTTTTAAAACAAATCCCTGACAGAGTTACCTTCTCTTGCGTACAGATATGGGTAATTATGTGAAATAGCATTAAAAGTTTCAAAGCAATATCTCAAAGGGTTAAGGCAATAAGTGGATTTTACCCATATTCAATGTATTTTCTAAGTAAAAAAGGGGCATAATTCTGTCAAAAACCTTGACAGAGTTATGTCCTCTTGTCTGTTGATGAAGGTCGTGATGGTAAACAAGTATGGTTAGTTTCAAAGCAATACCTCCAATGGTTTTGAAATTAAAGTGAGGTGGTACGAAAAACTTAACCAAGCTCAATACACTTTCAGAGTAAAAAACGGGCCATAATTCTGTCAAAAACCTTGACAGAGTTATGTACTCTTGTCTGTAGATGGAGGTTATGATGGTAAACAAGTATGGTAAGTTTCAAAGCCATACCTCTAATACTTCTGAAATAAAGTGGGGTGGTACGAAAAACTTAACCAAGGTGTGACGCCAACGCCGACGCGAGTAGGATAGCTCCCCTTTTCATAGAAAAGTCGAGCTAAAAATGAAAATCAACTTTTTCTCAAATTTTACTTTAAAACTGCTATAGATGGATAGAAAATGATCTAACTAAGAAAATGAATACCAACAACCCTATGTTTATTTCAAAAATAACAATTTTACAGTCATTTTTCGATTTTTATGTCTGCTTACAATTTTCGTAAAAATAGTCCGGCAGCGATGTGAGATAAGTTTATCTCACATGGGTAAATGACCGGAAATATGTATCTTATAGGTGAGAAAATTTGAAGTGTACTTTGTGGACATAATAGGGAAAATTCCTCCTTCCTGGATGATCAGCTTTTTTCACACATTCTTTGACAGACCGAGAAGGCTTGAAGATGATTACTTCATAGTTTCAACAGAACTGGCAACATGGTTTCAGAAAGACTTTGTTTTAAAGTATATTTTGGTTTCATACTCCGGGTTATTCATATACAACCTATTTACAGCCTCTTCTGAGAGAATTCTGGAAAATTACAACTGGAAAACCTAATTTTGTTTTTGAAAAGACAAAATATAATTTATTAATTCTTTTGTTCAACTCAAATTTTCAACACAATATGGTCACAGTTGATGCAGTATGTCATATTTTTCCTTTTGAAAAAGATGCCCCTTACAATTCCAGATTTAAAAGAAAATTTGATTTGGTCTTAGTAATGGACCTTCAAGTAAAACCTCTTAATCTTACCTGTTCTACGACCACCAATGGCCAGAGTTTACCATGACTGGTTCCTATCTCAAGCACTGGTTTCTGTTCAACCCTCTGACAACTGTCTCTTGATGGAATAAACTTGAAAGAAAGTTGCAAATGAACAACTGTTTGTATGTAAAAGCAAAGTTATCATAATGTATAAATGGCCTACAGGTCATGAAAAAATATTCCTTGACCAAAAAATAAGACATGGAACCTAAACGTTGAATTTGGCCACTACACAGTCTATTGAAAAGTTAAAGTTGAAGTGATATTACCGTTCAAAGTGATCATCAAAATTTTAGATAAAACATTAATCAGTGATCGTTACTCCTAGAATGATAAACATTGCCAAAGTTATACGCCAAAAATAACGATCTGTATAACAGTTTCATTCGCATTGAATGTAGAAGAAATCTGTAAAAATCTTTTTTGACTATCCTAGTCAAAAATAAAAAATCCACACTTTCGGTTATGTATATCTTAATTTGTATTTGTCAATAACAGGAATAATTTGGTAAAACTGATTTTTTATATGTTTTTAAAGCATCCACTGTGTTTTGAGCATCACTCTGAACTATAAACCAATGTGATCATTTTGATTAAGGAATCTATTTATGGCTTTCTGTGGCAGATATTTCAAAATATACAATGTTTATACATGTACATGTAAGTAAGAAATAAAGCTTTGTCATATTAGAACAAACCTTTTTTCTTAATTTACCTTTGAAAATTCATCTGCAGTGTGACCAAGTTCAAACAAAAGAGCTTTGGCAAATTCTGGATTACTTGGAATAGGTACATGCAGGTCACCATCTATCTGTTTGGATTTTCTTATAAATGTTTGGTAAAACCTAAAATAAAACAACTAGGCATAATCTCTTATTGGGGGGAAGAAATTGATGTTCCTTTGCTTTGTGGCAACAACTTTAGAATAACTTTTGATATCTGAAGCTATCAGCTTTCATTATAATATACAAAGTATTTCAAAGACACACGCAAAACTTTAAGAAAAAAATATTTGACAAGGGTCATAATTTGAGATAAGTTAAATAAAGAGTTATCTTACTCTATTGCTTGGTAGCCCTAAAGTCACTTAAGACAGGTTATCTAACTTGACTGTTTGATACCCGTGATGACAAATCATTCCCATTAGTGGTTATGTGCTTTATTATAGCAGTCGCATGTAAAACTTTAACCTTAATTTCTAAGTCAGGCAAGGCTCATAAATTGTGATAAAATTTCATTAATTCCATTAAGAGTTATTTAACTTGATTGCTTGACGGGAAACATTAATGAAGTTTCAAATAAAAAATTCCCATATATTAGCAGTTACAGTTTATAGTAGTTGGACAATGTTGGATGTAAAACTTGAATCAAACTTTAACCAAAGAGCAATAAATTACATCCAGAGTTAACAAACTGGTGTATTTTGACTCTTAATCTATGTTCAATTTCCTTGCTGTAAAACAAGGCAGGGTTTAATGACGCATATTTTATGCTACAGTTTTGCAAAAGTAAAGTTTTGGTTTTTATGGCTTTGGTGACTGAGAAGCCTTCTGTGAAGTTTCAATCCAATACATTGTATGCTTAGTGAGATATGGCCTTGATGGTAAATTTTAACCAAAAGTTGACTCATACAAGGGATGATGACGGACAAAGTGATCCCCATTTGTCCCGTGACACTAAAATTATGTTCTTTTTTCGTTGCTTTTCCTTGTTTATTTTTGTATTTTCTGAGAATAGCAACCAGTCATAACAGACTATGACAGCCATGCATAATATACTACGTGTATATGTCTAGCAGGTGCAGACAAGTTAAAGAGACAGATGTAGATACAAAAGAATCCTGGTACCAGAACATAGCTCTTTAAGAAAAAACCTCTTGGATTTTTAACTTGCCTGGTGTATAGCACCGATACATACAAGACATCTAGTTCATCTCTAGATGGGTGGGAAACATTGAATTTTAGCGTCTCTGAAATTTCCAGTGCCTGGCTGGGATTTAAACCAGGAACCTAAGGTTAAGTCACTAGCCTTAATATTTCGACTGCAAGACTGACCCATTTTACAAACTGACATTACATATATGTTTGTCCAGGGTCGTGGTCGTATATAGCTGAAAACCTTGCGCACAATTAGTTGGGCAAGTAAAGACACCAGATGAAGAGAGCTTGGCTTTAATCATAAAGATTCTGTTGTCAAATATAAACAAACTTGAAAGTCTTTCTGCATTTACCAGTGCCCTGGCTGGAAATTGAACCGGGGACCTCTGGATTGGTAGTCGAGAGTGTTAACCACTTGACCACTGCGTTTTGTGCTACAGATTTGACACATATTAAAGTTTTATTTTTATGGCTTTTGTGACTAGGAAGCCTTACTTGAAGTGTCATTCCTATTTAATGTATGATAATTATTGATGGATGGCATTGCTACCGAACTTTAACCGTTTTATTTAACCAAAAGTGTGACGCTTATTACACCTGTACACTGGTTGATGACAGGACAAAGTGATCCCCATTTGTCTGCTGCGATTCACAGGCATGTTTCGTTTACAGCTACAGCAAATAGTGAAGTTTTGCTTTTAAATAGGAATGATTTGACATGTGGGCGATGAGCTGATGAGACCTTGCCTTGAAAACAAAACAGCATCACCAGTTCCAGTTGACGGTCGAGTTCGTACAATCCAGAGAGCTTGAATACTCATTTTGTTGTCAAAAATACTCTTTTATTGTTTCATTTACACTGCAGTAAGAGTTTTTCGCAACATATTCAGGTGCAATTCGACCAGATACGGAAGTGTGAAAATACCGGAAGTTGACATATGACGCGGGCTGTAGTATCGTATTAATTTACTATTTAAATTTAAAGCTTACTGTAGATGTTTAGAAGTCTGAACATTAGTAACTTAACTCTGTAAGATATAGATTTTATGATTTTCAAAAATGTGTAGGTTTCTTATTCAAATCGGAAATAATTCGAAACGTATAGGCTAGCACAGAGGACATGTTTACTTATCGGGCGACTTTGGTTATATTGCGGGCCTATTTGCGGGCCTAGAGCACTTTTTACTAAGCCCTCACCAGCAGGTCAAGATAGAAGAATCTTTATTTAATGTCGGTCATACATACGTATTCAACATTAGTTTGAAGCTATCTACCGGCTAATAGGTCCTGTCTATTTAAAGTCAAACCCCTCGCGGAAGCGTAAACAGTTGGCAAGTCAGTCACAAAGATATTAATTAGGTGTCTGCCGCTCATCCCGGAGGTTGCGGGTTCGAGCCCCACCAAGGTCACGACCGTACTTCCTCATATGACACCAGTACTGGTTTTGCCAGGAAGCGTACTCGAGAGTGACTCGATAAGCTCAAAGCTTTCTTTACAATCGAGCTAAAATGAATTAGTATAAACTAAGATATTAATTGACTGAAAGGTAATAAGAAGATTAAAAGAATAACTAGGTTTGGTTAAAACGCAGCTGGCATGTCCAAGTTTTCTTAAGTACTTAAAGAATGAAGGATATATTAGCACACGTTCCACATACCATTACGGCATTGAAGCCAAAAATGTTAATAGTCCCGGCCGACCCTAGGATTTCTGCTCAGGTGAAAGTGCCAGGACTCCAGACTGGCGCAGGTTGAAGACTCGAACAGAGTGCAGATACGTGACAACGGAATCAGGGTGCCATACCCTAACTCTTTACGATTAGATCTTGACCCCTTGTTTCTTTTACGTCCCCGGTGAAGGCACCGATACACGCAAGACTGCACGATCGTTGCCTAGCCTCATTACTAATCTTGTACCCATTGTATCATTTCGTTGCTTTTATTGAGTAAAAATCCTGTTAATTTCAAGACGCGTTGATAATTTGGAATCGGTAACAGTTGTGCTATTTTCTTAAAAAGACTAATAACAAGGATATGGATATACTTCAAAATGTGATCTTATTTCCATGGTAACAGGGCGAATCTTAATAGTATTATCGATCGGACTAGTTGTATTATTTTGTAATAAAAATAACTTAGCTCTATCAATTTGTTGACGCCGCGAGGGATCGCGGCGTCAGTATTGAATAGGTTTCAATTTTGGACCATGGGGTTGCATAATCAAATAGGGAGCAGCCAACATTATTATTGTAAATCTAAACTATGTTCTGTATGTATGAAAAATGACTTTTATGAATCATTAAATTGTATTAAGTCATTAAGAAATAATAAAGTACAAAATACTTACGTCTTCTTCCCTTATTACAAAACTTTGGACACATTTAATGAGTATTTAATAACTTTTCCACAAACTCGCAGACTACGGGTTTTTTATAGCTTTGTTTACGGACATTACGACCCGATTCATCAAAGCTCAGAAAAAAAGATTCGGAAGATGTTTTGCTATCTTAAACCACTCAGATAATAGAATACATGGCGCCAACGCGAAAAATCAATGAAAACCCATTTTAATTACTACATATTAGACTATAATATTGAAACTGTAAAGAAAAACCGTTCACCCAACTATGCAATACGTAGGGCCCTAACGGAATTCCATTCTATCATTTGTAAATAAAAACAATACTCAGCCAATGGTAGTTCTGTAAAATGTATACGTCACAGCATAATTAATCATGTGGATTTCATCTCTTTCCGCCATATTGCTAGAGTGTATACGCTTCGGGAATAGAAAGAAAGAATAATCCACATTACCAGCTACAGGGAGGGAGGGGCTGGTATATCTGTTTTACAAATAGTTATTTTTCACAATATTTGGACCCGGTGTAAATTATATTTGCACAGGTTTTTTTGCCTCTGCTTCCTATAAACCGACCTGTAGTCAGGGAAATTGTGGGAGGAGCCATGGTTATAAATAGTTTTGTCTATCTAAAAATAGCCAGTGTAAAATTAGCATCCGAAAATAATTAATGTTGTGAAAAAAGAGGTAACACAAGGATTTAGTATTATGCTAGTTACTAATAAAAAGTTTATTTTTATGAATCAGATTCATAAACAAAAAGTACACAGAGGTAATGAT
Source organism: Saxidomus purpurata (assembly GCA_022818135.1). Taxonomy (NCBI): domain Eukaryota; kingdom Metazoa; phylum Mollusca; class Bivalvia; order Venerida; family Veneridae; genus Saxidomus; species Saxidomus purpurata. The sequence continues at coordinate 57,668,229 of JAFMSR010000001.1, forward strand.
CATTTATAGAGAAACCTGTCCAAGTCATGCTTCTAAAACATGCGCGGCGTCTTTGATGCTTTGCATCAAAATTCGTCTTGTTATATACTTGACCGTGTTAACCAATTATCATTGTAAAGAAATATTCTCTCTGAAACGCATTTCCAGTAGATGTCTATTTAAAGCCCTTTCTTTAATTACGGAAGAAAAGAGAAAGAGACAGGAGTATGTAAAGAAAAAAGTAATGGATGTATGCGTGTGTGAAAACAAGGGCGTAAACTCTTCACAGCAATCTGGATTAATCAAACGTAGTTTGTTCCCCTACACTGTCTACCATCTTCCATATAAGAAGTAGCTACACAATTATTTGATGGATGTATAAAACAGAATATAAGAATACTTTAGCCATGTCATCATCACTATAATGAAAATGATAACATAAAAAGAAATAAAAAAATCTTTCATCTTCATAGTGGTCCTTGAAATATGATATAGTATGACAAAGGAAGACATATTATAGGCATAAATAGAAAGCTTAACATATTGCACTAAAATGATAGTTAAACACTTTATGAAAAAATTTGTGGTATTATTAAAAATACTGAACATTTACACGTATGACAGGTAGGGAATATAAGACTATTATTGTGCGATGACACATAATCATACTGCAGCTATATTCTTCTGGTGATAACGTGCGCTACTTCGCCAGTTCTAGAGCGTGAAGGAACATATGGGTGAACGGGCGGACAGAAATACGAACAGACAGGCAGAAACTCAGGTACAAGAGTTAAAAGTATTAAAGAAGCAACAAGTACACATTGCATAAGTTCTTGATTGATACATTTGTAAGTAACATGATAATAATAATAACATTTGACATAAAGTATCACGTGCTGGCCGTGCACTTCAAACAGACCGACCGTCTTGGAGAATGCTAATATTCACAACAAAACAATGCATTTAACCCAACTAGCCGAACTAGAGCACGAGGCTGATATAGTTTGAAGACACAGCAGAGTAGAAATAAGAAAAAGGATCTGTTGAAGTGCTTGCATTGGCGATAGCCTCTCCGGAAGGAGTTCTAGCTCGAGACATTTATGGAATGAAAACAGAAGGGACACCGCATGAAGTTTAGTCAAGAAAGAGAACTAATTACTAGCGTAACTAATTGCGTTGACACAGTAATTTTAATTTGTTTCAATTATTTAGACTTTATTGCGTTGTGATAAATATATAGTTTAAGGTGCAGTGGGATGTTTTGCTATAAAAATGGCGTGAAACGCTATTTAGATTAATAATGCGATGTACTTTACAAAATATCAAATTTAATGCTTGAAAGACTATCATGTTTAGTTTATTGAAACAGGTATCTGTAAGGAGCGAATATACCATGTACAACTGAAGATAAAAAGTACGCTTTAAAAGTTTGAATAACCATGAATGTGTTATAAATGATAATGAAATACTAGGAGTGTTGAAAAATCCAGGAAGATCATCCATGATTCTATACTGAGTATTCCGCTTTCAGTTTCTTCGTTTTTCCTCATCGCTCATGCATAACTCAATTGATATTCACTTTGGCCAAATTAGAAACAACAAATTAAAATTTAAATATAGTTAACAAGGTGCTTTTCTTATTCCCTTACCAATCTAGGGGCACTTTGAAACACCTGTCCGAAATCAAACAAAAGTTACGAGGTTTGTTCTTTTGTGAACTTTGGGCTCAACGGGCGATATAGGAGAGGGAACAATATATGGGAAGCTGAAAAATCTTTTATTTTCAGTTATTAAACTTAACCGTGGTAACAACGTGGTAATGCAATACACTGAATAAGCAACTTTTGTCTCTGAGCCTCGATACTACTGGAGGTCGCTCATATCAATTTGGATTCCACAGACGCAGAAAGACCTCTACAAGACACACGATACCAGATCAGCACATATTCAAAGGTATTCACGGACATTCTGTAGACATTTTCAAAACAGAGACTGAAGTAAAGGGTATTTCAAGTATGTGAAAAACATCCAAATTGGCTGCATTTCGGAGACACACCTTTCAGATGAAAAGTCCTCCAAGATTAGAGGCTGCAAGCGCATCAGTTGTGACAGGGTTTAAACAGTGAACGGAGGAATATTTGCACTTGTTTAAATAATATTGGACCCACAGACGGATGACCCTAAATAGCAGGTGCTTTAATTTAGACTTAGCAATTTGTTAATTACTGTTATCAATCTATTGACTCCTGTTCTTGAGGAAATCAATTGTTGGCGACCTAAACAGCCACACAGAGTTGGGGATGTGACAGTATTGATAGCGTTTAGAACTAGTCGGAAGACCAGGACATTCTGCTAATGATCCCCCTAATGGTAACAAACATTATCCTTAAGACGCTGGCATACGACCTGCACCTCCTCAATAAAGACATCTCGGAGGGCCACAAGTGATGTAGGTGAATAGTGTAGAGGCAGCGATCAAAACTTTCCCTGGTGTATTTACAAGAGACTAAATTGAAGCTTATACATTGCAGAAATTAACCGAGACCCCTGAAGTTACTTCGGAATATAGGCAGAGATTTATCGAAAATATTCAATCCTTCGTTTCTTACAGCTGCATGTAAGTGCATTCCTACTGGACTGCATGCTTTACAGAACAGTTATTATGAAAGTTTTTCAAGATACATGTAATTAGTGATAGGTCAGTCGAGAGGCTATAACAAGTAACTCTGAAGGAAAGGACATTAACTAGCTGCTTTCTAAAAATTACAACCTTTGTTCAAGGTTTGTTAATAAATGAATTAATTGCTTCATATATACAAACCAACTCCTAGCTTCATAGCAAGCATAGGAGAAAGAAAATGAGTGACAATTGTCCTCCATGTGGGGCAACGTATTTCTGCTTCCGGATTCCAATTTGCTACATGTATTTCGTAGTTGAAGTAGAAAATCGTTTCTCCAAACCTTGTCAGAAGCTTTCTGGAGGTCGATCCAAGATGAAAAAGGGGCTAAAAGTATTTTGAATGTATGTTCGACCTTCTAGACAATATATGTTGTCTGGTTTATCTGCTCAACCAGGATGCCTGGTCTGCTCTGTATGCAATGACGTAATACTACGAACATGCCTTTACTTCGACCAATACTATGCAATTCCTTCTGACATAATAGAACAGGGTCTATAAAGAAAAATTCACAAGTGCCATTTGCCACATAATAATTGGCACATCTATTACAGAAGTGGAAGAAACTTTTTTACGTGTGTCTACCTAGTTCACACTACAAACTTAGATCAACAGTATCGTCCTTGAAATGGTTTCAAAGATGTTTCTAATACATCACGTGTACAAACTACAGATGTGCAGCCATCAGGGCATCGTAGAAACAATGAACGCTTGATTCGCCTTTTGGGATCTGCATAGGATCCCATCTAAATATAGATTTTCCTTCGGGAAATATAGACTTTACGTTCGCATTCAAAACCTTGAAAGCAAGGCTCTAATTAGCAGGCGGAAGGTCGTCTGATTGTGATCTTCTACCGGTTTTGAGATGACTGTACAATGTAATAAGATTGCATGTTGTTTTAAGTAACTGTCAACAGGCTGAAGGTTAGACGCATATCAAATATAGACGCATAGTTTGTGTCTATACGTATAAGCCTTTATCAAAAATAAGGGCTTAAAGGTGTCCTTAAATTCATATAAGCGCATGCACTTATTTACCAGGTTCTACTGTATTTCATTGCAAGAAACCTAATGAAAAAAGTGTTTTGTTGAGCAGGGCAATAGTTTTCATATAAAGGTTAACGTAACTTTATAGGGGGAACATCGTCTTTTATGTATTTGACAGCACAATCAGATAGGCAACCGATTTCAACAAACGTCTATGTACCTTACGAAAAGAACGTTTGAAAAGTATTTTCGCCTTTGTACTGTACTATTATATAAATTCACAGAACGTGTCAGAAGTGGTACAAATTGTTGACTTGGCATTTTATACAATCTTTACAATTGTGAAAAGAAAAATTGAAATTATATCCTGCCTCATATATTCAATTATTACGACTGAATTAAATTCTACTTATAAAAATGCAAATTAACGTAAAATACAAATGTAATTCAGCTCCACAATAACTAGATAACCATATTTTCCCAGCCTATATATTGATTTTGAAATTTGAAATTTAATTTAATATTATATTTATGACCAATTTTACAATAGTCCTTTTTTATTTGATTATTTAAATCTTTACGATAATTGAATCAAATGAAGTGATCTATACTGTTTAGCAAGAACTTAATATGTTTCAAATATTGTAAAACCAACGAATATGTAGGTTTCTTTGATCTGCCGACAAAATTTCGTCTTTGACAGTGTGAAGTAGCTTAGGAAAATTGATTTTGCTAATTTTTCGCTTCGTGCCTTCCACTTGATACGTTCATAAATCAAATTTAGATTATTGAAATTGATAATAGTAGAATATACGATATTTTATACCTTCGCAGGGCAATTCACATATAAAAATCAACTAGTCTCAGTTATAATGCAGAAGACGAACGTCTCAATTTGATGAGAATGTCACTTATAACCAACTCACAGGATCATGTTGTAGAAAAAAAACCACAACGAATCTAATTGCCTTTTTTCTGTATGGCCGATACACGTGTACTTTACGTCTTCATGCACACATTTAAAGTGACCGAGGCCAGTCACCAATTTTTTGAGAGATGGTTGTTTGTCCTTTGCTAAAGTGACATGTAATAAATGAAAGAATGTAAAAAGTTGATTTTACCCTTCAAACTGACAATCGTAATTTGAGAAAGCCATTGATTATCAATTTATATTTTTTGAAAAAAATGAACATTGGCAAAGCAATAACAAAAATAAAATTATATACCTATATAAAAGTTGCATTACCATTGAACATAGGTAAAATGTATGAAAATCATAGTTGACTAGCCTAGTGAAATGTTTATATTAATTTACATCTATCAGAAGGGATATCACTCAGTATAACTCCTTTCTTACATGTTTTCAAAGCATCTACCGTGTTTTCAGCATCAATGTCGATCATACATTACTATGGCAATTTGAATGGGTAGTATACCTTTAAAGGTCCACTACTAAGCGAAAATTAAGTGACAGTTATTTCAATGGCAAGTACATTACCTTATGCAAGACACTAAATAATGAAGATTGTCAGGTTAAAATTTACAGAAAGTGTTTGGAACACAAAGAAAAGTATGTGTATTATGTTGAAATCTCAGTGATTTGACAAAATGACTACCCAGGTCTTTTTAACTTTCTTCATAATGCATAGAAAAATAAGTGTACATGTACTGTGGTTTATTTAGAATTTTTACATACCAACTTTCATTTTTTATTAAAAATAACTGATTTCTATGTTTTTTAAAGTATATTTGAATTTTCGCTTTCCTTAGTATTGGACCTTTAAAGACTAAAATTGGTTTGGCTGCATAAAACCTGCCGGCTCAAAATTATCACCCGGTGTGTGAAAGAAGTCGCCCCTTATCCGCACTCAGAAGGCCATTTGCTTTTGATATATACACTATGGTATCTTAAAGACAAGAATAGACTGTAAGGTGTCATCCTAAAGTGTCTCAGATATATACACTATGGTATCTTAGAGACAAGAATAGACTGTAAGGTGTCATCCTAAAGTGTCTCAGATATATACACTATGGTATCTTAGAGACCAGAATAGACTGTAAGGTGTCATCCTAAAGTGTCTCAGATATATACACTATGGTATCTTAGAGACAAGAATAGACTGTAAGGTGTCATTCTAAAGTGTCTCAGATATATACACTATGGTATCTTAGAGACCAGAATAGACTGTAAGGTGTCATTCTAAAGTGTCTCAGATATATACACTATGGTATCTTAGAGACCAGAATAGACTGTAAGGTGTCATTCTAAAGTGTCTCAGATATATACACTATGGTATCTTAGAGACCAGAATAGACTGTAAGGTGTCATTCTAAAGTGTCTCAGATATATACACTATGGTATCTTAGAGACCAGAATAGACTGTAAGGTGTCATTCTAAAGTGTCTCAGATATATACACTATGGTATCTTAGAGACCAGAATAGACTGTAAGGTGTCATTCTAAAGTGTCTCAGATATATACACTATGGTATCTTAGAGACCAGAATAGACTGTAAGGTGTCATCCTAAAGTGTCTCAGATATATACACTATGGTATCTTAGAGACAAGAATAGACTGTAAGGTGTCATTCTAAAGTGTCTCAGATATATACACTATGGTATCTTAGAGACCAGAATAGACTGTAAGGTGTCATCCTAAAGTGTCTCAGATAATGCTTTACACAGAATGTGGCATCCTGCCTACATAATGTGTACCCGTATTACTGGCATAACATGACACTTATTTTTACTTTACAACCTGATTATATTTTTGTCCCATTCTTATAACAACTTATCAAAAAAAAAAAAAAGAACGAATAATTGTATTCATAAACAAACCAAAATAACTTTGCCATGACAGAAAATTTCGGCATTTATACAGAGGACCACACAATTATTAGATTAAATTATGTCGTTTTGATTTAACTTTGAATAAAATTTGGACTAATATATTCGTGTTACTGTGATTTACATAAACTGAACATACCACGTGACACTGATATGATATTTCTTGAGTCAACTTTACGAGCTGTTGTTTTAGAGTGTACTTTTAATTCTAAATAACGCAATCAAATTATTATTACAATTAAAAGTACATGTACAGTGTAATTACAACTTACGGATACCAATATGTTAAGGAGTTGTGGAGGCAGTATGCAGTTTCAGGATGTAAGTGTCGCAATGGCCAGGGTCAAATATACAGATTAGAAGTAAAATGCAGATGCAAGTGCATGGTTTTGGTTGAAAATATTAGTACATGCCATGCCATACATGTATGCATTTTAATGTTCAAATATTGAGATTTAGTCATGTGATGAAAGTGAAACCAGTTACATTGACCTTGCAGTAGTGACGTAATGACTGCCAAGTACGAAAGCATGTCTGTTTAGGATTAGCCGGGAGTGCGAGTGTCATTTTGAAAGGGGCCTCAGGAGATTTGAAGTAACGAAGAAAAAAAACTTTTATCATTGAACGTGTTTTCTTGATTAACAGTGTTTCAAGAGTCGGAAACAGTGCAGCAGTTGGTTCCAGCATTTGCAGACAATTTTCAGTTGTATTTTAAACATTAGCAGAATGTGTTATTTTTGTCGTTAGATTTCTCGATATTGGAAAACACAGAATGCTGAGCTGGTGGTTGAAAATTTTACATTTTGGAGCCACGGGTATTTGATTTAACGTTTTCAAAACTTCACTGCACGACTTCAAATTATTTACACCCATATATATCTGTAAAAAATCATTGTAGTTATAAAATGTTAATGAGGAAATTTAGTTAATGTTTTACACATGTTTATGTGCTAATTTTGAACTTATTAACCTCAAAAAGAAAGAAATGTGACACTTTCAACCAAATCACGAAGTTTTGAAAATAATAAATTATACGAACGTGAGGAGTTTCTTGGTAAGAGTGATGATTAAGTTTGCAAACATTTGGAACAATTATTCATTTTGTATTCACGTGACGCTTTCGGTCCAGCTTAAGTTTAATATATTCTGCCAGAGCACTATATTCACTGTAAAATCTTGCAGCTTACTAAAACTGGGCTTGGTGACTAATTCTTTCAGTTCTGGCCAGGCTGGAACAAAGGTGTTTGCCGCTGATGGGATTCAAACTGCGGGTTTGGAAACGAAACCCCCTACCCATACAACAAAGGCAATCCCGAAGGCTTTTATGAATGTGTCTGAATGAATTCTGATTAAATAGCAAATATTATTGATATAATATTACAGACAGTCTAATCGTTCTAAAGTTTCCACCTTGGACTAACTTGATGGGAACAATAATTGGTTTATATATATAATTAAGGCTCGTCATTGATAACATTATATTGCTAATGTAGCCACGGTATGTTATATGAAACTTACACTGTAAATGATGAAATATGTGTTTAAACATTCACTTTCCCACAATGTCGGCTCCGATGCATGTTCAATACAAGTAAGTGTCAGATTTCACTTGATAGGATCATTAGAGTAATTACCGTTGTACAAATTTACATTGAACTGCCAGAAAACTGAATATTTGGTACTTAAAAACTGACATTAACCATGTATCAAACGTTTAAGATATCAATTTTTATTGACACCCCTTTTCTCATTTTAAAACCTTTTGATGTACGAACGTTTCTTAGGGTAAAGCATACAGTTTATGAAATGCAGGTGATGTCATTTTGAATGACTTATAACGTACTTAAAGTTTCGTCATTAGCGGGATAATGAAGTTATTTTAGACTCGTATTGTTGTCTTCAGTTGGCTCAACATACGAGGGCTGCGAAAAAAGTTCATGGAATTTGTTATAGAAGAATAACCACAAATAACAGAGTATTGAATTGTGTATACACAAATTAATACACTACTAAAAAGCTCGCCAAATTTCAGCTCTATATACCGGTATTCTACGAGGGGTGATCTAAATCTTTTGTTAGTACTTTGAAAATAAAATAAATTCACGTCATTTGGTAAAATAAAGTTCTTATGTAATTTTAGATGTTGAAGAAAGTTTTGTGCATCTAGCCGACGTTGTATAGTCAAGTGGTAATCAAATTTGCCCATTGATGGTACCTCGCTGCACACCAAATAAATATTGCAGTAATTGCTTCGGAAATTTGATACTTAAATAAATACAACAAGAGGGACAAGCTACAAGCTATAACGCTCACCTGAGACCTTCTTATCTTCAAATTTGACCAAAATTCAACTCTTAACTATATATCATAAACCACGGTGGGGAATCACATGATCAAAATAATCTCTAAACAAAAGTAAATCTATGAAAATGTTAAAAAAATAATGAAAGCTGTTCAGCTGTGATTATAAAAAGTAGCCTATCTTATAACAACAGTAACGTATTCTAGAACTGCTCAGGTCTCAATAACAATCACCTTCTGATTGTGCTGAACACTTCAAAAATAAATTAGTTCCGTGTACTGAAGTGTGTATTACAATCGGAATGAGAATATGATTGAGACCTATGTAGTTCTATAATACAGTAATGTCGCCATAAGTTAGGCTTCATTTCATATTTAAAGGTAAACAACTTTCATTATTTTTTAACATTTTCATAGATTTACTTTTGTTTAGAGATTATTTTTATCACGTGATTCCCCACCGTGATAAACACAAACATTCTGTTTGACATAGACAAGAAAGTCTGACCAATTTTCATGAAGATTGATATAAAATGTGACCTCTACAGTGTTAGCAAGTTTGTTTTAACTGTGTGACCTACTTTTTGTCACCACTTTAGGTCACGTGGTCAACGCTTTAGGTCACGTGGTCGTATATAAACATAGTTAATACTCTTGAGGCTACATTCAATATCCAATCTCCAAAAAAAGATTGGATATTGAATGTAGCCTCAAGAGTATTAACCATGTTTATATACGACCACGTGACCTAAAGTTTACCCATATTGATCCAAATCTGTACTTGACCTATAAATCATAGAAAAAATCATGCAATTCCATTTCATGATGATTTGGTAATAAATGTGGCATCTAGAGTGTTAATAAAGTTTTTCTTCTAAATGACATTGTGACCTAGTTTTTTTAACCCCAGGTGACCCAGATTCGAATTCAGAAACCATTGAAAAAGAGTTTTTGTTCTATGACTTGACCAGGTGATCTAGTTTTAACCCAAGATAACCCATATCTGAACTTGACCAAGGTTTTATTGACTAAATCTTACGAAGTTCCGATGGAAAATGCAGACTGCATACACAAGAGTTTTCTATGATTTAACCGGGTGACCTAGATTTTAACCTCATATAGCCCATATGAAAACTCGCCCTAGATTTCATCAAGACACTCATTCTGACCAAGATTCCTGAAGATCCAATTTAGAATGCCACTTTTATTGCATACACAAGGATTTTTCATTGATTTAGCTTGGTGACCTAGTTCTTTTTTTGACCCATAGTCGAACTCGATTTTGATTTAATCAGGGATCTCGTTCTGATTAAATTTCATGAAGATCCAGTGAAAAATACAGTCTCTATTGCATACACAAGATTAAGCGTGGACAGACAGGCAATCAGGCAGGCAGACAGGCAGGCAGGTACGAGGACAATACTGTAAACGGAGTGGTAGATCGACAGACACCGACGCTGCGTAGAACACGACGGATGGTACTTTGACATAGAGTGGCACTAGCGGTGGGTAATAAAAAATTTGTGACGTTGTTGCTGTGTGCAGATGATTAATGAAGTTTTATACATGCTCGTATAAAGGCTAATCTTCGAGATATCGGTGTGATGTTTGGCATTTTTATTGGCAGTACAATGTATTATATATTTGCAAATTTTCACATTCGTCTGTCAATTTTAAAGCGATTTCCAACTGGTGTGATAATACTGTTGGATCATCCCTCAGTAGAGAGTTACGGATAATTAAAAACAAATGATCCTATTTAGACTTGACACGAAACACAACATACCCACTACCATCACGCTTATTATGTGTTTCAGGACAACAGAGCAATTTCAACAAGTGTACGCCAAGATACACCCGCCATAGAAAAAAACTTGTACGGCAAGAAGTAGGATCTGATAACGACAACGTTTTCTTACTCGTTCTTAGCAGGTTGACAGTGCATAAGAAAAAGAAGAATTAAGAAAAAAGGAGACACTGAACATGCCTTGATATTTTAAGACATCACCGTGTAAACATATGAATGTCATGCTGGAATCACATACAACATCCGAACTATCACTGTTGTGTTAACAATACTGGAGCTTCATTGTACTATATAAGATTTCATACATTTTATCATCATACTTACATGATATAGATATTCGATATTCAGCCCTTGGATGTCTTATTCATGATCTATGAATGGCGAATGTAAAACTAATACGACATTCAAATGTACTGATTGTGATAAGTTAATGTTGAATGTTTGCAATAGTAAGATGTTTGCGAAATTATATATTGAACGTACATTGTCGTCTAGTAACAATAACATGCAAAGTTCAAGTATTAAATGTCCCATATAAGCCAACACGACGCATGAAAGATTTTGAATGACAAAAAAACGTAATATCGAGCAACCCGACTTTAGACAAGTTTCATAATATTTATATTGTATTCGTTTACGTTTTCGCCTATCTTATTTAAAATGTTTACATCTACATATTTGCATTTAGCGTAAAACCTATTTGACTACTAGTATAGTAATAAAGGCTTTATTGGCGAGTATTACGGTTCATAAAATAAAACATATTGGTGTCCCTGACGTTAAATATATGAATTTAGTATCAGAGGTTTGACAGTTATTTCTTTTAAACTTTTTAGTTTTATAATAATTGCCATTGTTAATTAGGTATCGTTATTAAAATTTTAAACATCGTCAAAACTGATAGACATGTAAGAGACATTAATGTAAGAGTAAATTGAAAATGTTCAGTAAGCCTCCAGTCTCAGTGCGAGTGGGAACCAGTTTATGCAAATATTATGTCTTTATTACCACGAAATGCCAGGTTCGTTACGGGGCACATGCAAAAAGCTCGTAAAACAATGAACATTATATGATTCAGTAATGACATATCAGCAGTGCTATAACCTTTATATGAATATATAATTATATCACTGTGTTTCTAAGAGTTTCAAGTACGGATCACCGTTGCCATTATCCGCTGTATTTAAGTGTTTGTCTGGCCATTTTCACCTGGCACAAATTGAACCCAGTCAAAATTTACAGCTACTATGTAAAAATCAAAGCGCTGTGAGCTCTGAAGGCCTGGGGGCTATAGGTTAACTCCCCGGAAAACAACTTTTGACCTACGTGTTTTGCGCTGAACCTTCTTTTGCGGAACCTAAAGCGCGGGTCGAAATGTGGAGAGGACGAAATTCAATATATGACACAGAATGAATGATTCACAAATATATGGGGGCAGGGAAGTTTGTTTTATTATAAAACGTACGTTTAATGAAAAATAATCACATAGTCAACATTATAAATTGTTTAAGCCAATAGCCAAAATAATTCGATCTGCGCTTTGTACAACTTCAAGCGATATGATCTGATGATGTGGATCGAAAATTATTGTGTACCAAGGACAAGACCTTGAAACAGAAATAAACAAAGCAATACCAGCAATGAAATATAAATACAGTACTGTACAATGTGTATAACAGAGAAAACCAAAAATGATTCTGGGTTACCTTATAGTTGTAATCGGTGAAACCGATAAATGGCGGATGATTTTGATCACGTGAGTTCCTTCTTGGGAATGTACGTAAGTTATATCTTTTTTTAGAGAAATTTATTTTTAGGTAAATATATATGTAATCGTTCGTAAATAACAAAGTTGTCAATGAAATAACATCGGAAATTTGAAAATCAAACTACAAACTCTTATATCGAGCTCCGTACGTTTCCGTAAATTTCCGTAATATCCGTACTTTTCCGTGATATGCATATGATTATCTTCCGTAATCAGCTAACAGCGCATTAATTTCTAAACCAGAAAAAAATGTGTAATGCAGCCCGTAAGTTAAATAACCTTCCTGCAATCGTTTGAAGTTGTATGTACTCTTTTATTTGTAATATGTTCTTATCATATGCGACATTCAAACAGAAGATTGATCTGGTCTGTCTTGCACTACTTTCGCATAGCGCATGTTTACAGTTGTAATTCGCACATAGCACAGTTAAATTCCTTGCAGTGTTTGAAATCTGGTATGCTAACTTAGGCCTTGGGAACTTTCAGTCCCCAGGCCAACTAGAATATCGGTGACATGTAAAGAGATGTGAAAAATAATTTAAAAATTCCATAAAATTACTGCACCAATTAATATAGAACGCATTTACTGTTATGGACTTTTTATTTTTAATCTGTCTTTTCTCTCTGTTGTTTAGTCCAGATGATTCGGTTGTATATGCGCATATGTATTGTGAAGTTGTCATTCTGTTGTGTGTAGGCTACTCATCATTATGATGTGTCGATGTATCATTCACCAATATTTCTTGAGTAGTCTTTCATATTAGTCAAGCATGCTAGCTGTACGCAGCTGCTTTATAAATCTCTGAGGAAGTAGGGTTCATCAAAAAGTCTAAAACCTTTAATTAGAAACGTATTACTCAAATTCATACATTTTATTTTTCAACATAACTGTCCTTGATTTTTTGTTGCCAAAAAAGGCATCGGCAGCACAAATGACGTCATTATGACAGTCAAAATGTCTCCCACGTAGGTCAGATTTGGGTTTGGCAAAGAGGTTAAATTCCGACGGTGCTAAATAAGGTTATTACGAGGAATCTGGAAGAAGCTCCAAACCACACTCAGCAGCTTCGGCTACTGCAACATATGAGGTATGCGCAAATGCATTATCGTGAAGCAAAGGAGACCTGCTCTGGACATTCACCGCTGGTTTTCTTTAATATTCTCAATAAGCTCTCGTTTTTTGTTGGCATATTACTGCCCATTAATGGATTGACCTCTCTGAGGATAAAAGACTATGGTGACATCCATGCAATCCCAGAGAACTGATGCAATAACTTTGCCTACTGATTTCGTCTGATAGCACTTCCTCGGTGGTGGGGGACTTTGATGTTTTAAATGTTTGCTTTGAACTTTTGATTCTTGATCAAACAAGTTGCACTCTTCTCTCATCCTGGGTCACTATCCTCCAGAAAAAGTTTTCTGGCTTTCTTTGGAAATGTTTCAAAAGCTCTCTGGAATTATTCAGCCTAGTCAATTATTGGTCTGGTGTTAACATTCACGGAACCTGTCTTGCCGAAAGTTTGTTCATCTGAAGATAATCAGACAAGACGACTAAGACGGACCAAAACCTTTTCGTCAATATGATGAATGTTCATTCTTTTATTCATTACCATACGATGTACAGCATCAGTTTGAATTTTGGAAGTGGTATCTTTAGGACGGCCAGACCTCAGATCATCTTCAGTGCTGGTTATTCCTCAATTCTCTGAATTCAGCATTCCAACAGTTGAATATGAAGGATAGTACTCGCTAAGTGTATTTTCATGTCTTTCTGATTTTTCTTGGGTGATATTCATTTCATGTCCAGATTCTTTATCATCGCTCTCTTCTCTAACATCTTTATTTCATTAATTTTCATTAATAACTCATCAAAAATGTTAAACATATTTTTTTCCAAACCACCTCAGCACGTACACACCACATACTGCATGTACTCAGTAAAGCTAGTGACTCCAAACTTGCAGAAACGCATGTCCGTATACACTCAGTTCCAAAAGAAAGTGTGCACTATTTCAATATTAAGCAGACTTATCGGCTTCAATTTTCGCACACTATATCTCATGTGTATTTGTCATCGATCGATTGCAAAATCTAAAATGTTCGCCATATTGTACGTAAACAGATCTCAAATTTTGGTACCAAATATATAGGTTTTCTGAAAAGTAGTCGGTGAAAAATTACAGAAAACAAAGTGCACACTTTCTTTTGGAACTGAGTGTATGTGCCTTCCGTCAATAAAAACTGAGCCTATGTTTATATAAAGTTTAGAGCCGTGTTAAATCTGTGTAAATTAAATACTTTTAGGAAAAAGACCATATCATAAGAATTGCAAGCAAAACCTACGTTGTCAGAAAATTTGAATTTACATATTTCCAATATTAATTACATAATGTGTCATTTATTTGTTTACTTAGCTTTATATGCTTGAAAGATACATTAATCATATTTGTAAAAACATAAAGTACCTCTTGTTTGAAGTTTCACTAGAATAAGCGGTATTTTTTCATGAACAACAACTTACGACAACTCTGGAGACATTTGTGGGATTTTTGAACCACAGGCGTAACTACGAACAAGCGCGAGGTATCATGGAAAAACATATTTTATATAAAGTTAAAGTGACAATAATCTCTTAAGTAATAAAACATTTACGGTTCGTCAAATGTTGTGGCAAATACCTCGACGGATGAAGGTTAATTAACTTACCGTTAGAACAGTTTGATGTTCTATGATTAGCTTTACATCAGGTCCAATCATTATGATGAAATATCTCGCTGCCAAAAGATTTAAAAACCATTTATAAAGCTGTTGTTGTTCACTGTTGTTCATGGATGTTTTTGTCGATATGCAATACACGACTGAGCCAACCGTCGCTGAACCTTTGAATGAAAAAGTAATTCTTAGTGGGCAAGTAGAGGACAATTTTGACTTTGCTTTGAAGAATTTATAGTCCCCATTCTATTGATTGCACAAATATGTTTCAAACAGTCTTTAGCACTGTAGAAATGTAACCCTAAAAGTTAAACTTGAAACATATGTGGGACTTTTAATCCATATGCGTTTCGTAGCTTGAAACTGCGAATAAGAGTGAGGTATCATGGAAAAACAGATTCTATGTAAAATTAAAAGTGACAATGATTTCTAAAGGAATAAAACATTTACAAAGGTTGTCAAAGGTCAAAGATTGTGCAAAATACCATTTTGGATGAAGGTTAATCATCTCACCTTGCAGAACAGTTTGGTATTATAAGATTTGCTTGACATCAAGGCGTAATGCAAAATCATGTTTGATGAAGAATTTGATATCGATTAAAAAATATTTTTCCAAAGTTGTTGTTAACTGTTGTTCATGAATGGTTTTTCAGTGTGCAGTTCATGACCTGATTGTTCGAAATTGTTACCGGCTGCTTAGCCAGATGTCGATTAACCTTTGACTGAAAAAAGAAATTATAGGTGGGCAACACAAGTGGACTACTTTGATTTTGCTTTGAAGAGTTTATAGTCCCCGTTCTACTGAATGCACACATATGTTTAAAAAAAGTCTTAAGCAATGTAGAAATGCAACCCTTAAAGCTAACCGGCTATTAGTTTAATCATAGATTAAAGTTTCAAACAATTGGGGAACTTTTCTTAACAAACGGTATTTTTCTGCTGATCTCCGGAAAGCCAAAGTCTTACCAAATTATGGCTAGTGATGCAAGTTGTTCAATTTTTAACAAACAAATATATTTCATGTAAAAGTAAACATTGATTGACAAAATGCATGCAAAAAAACAAACGTTCTCCTTGAATACTTGCAAGAACATTATCTATTTAACTAGTTTATCAAAAATGTTGAAAGATTACAAATTTTTTATTTAAGTCATGGCATAACATATTCATGTAACACTAACAATTAAAATGTCTCTGAAATTAATTACAACTAACGCAGATGACATTATAATATATCGTACATTATAATCATACATAAACTCATTAATTATTTAATCAGTTCACCTTGTTTCCCAAGTGACTAATCATTGTGCAGTAGCACTGTTTGACATGGAAACGTAATGTTATATCAAAAACGAAACAAAACGGCTCTATGTCTAACACTTCTAAGGTAATACTGTTAAATTTAACAAATATTTTAAATGTGTCTGTTCAACTTGCTGAAATAAGCTATACTTGATAAGCTCTTATATATACACTCAGTTCCAAAAGAAAATGTGCACTTCTTAATTTTAAATATTTCAATATTTAGCAGACGTATCGGCTTCAATTTTCGCATACTATATGTCATCGATCGATTGCAAAATCTAAAATGTTCGCCATATTGTACGTAAACAGATCTCAATTTTGGTACCAAATATATAGGCTTTCAGAAAAGTAGTCGATGAAATATCACAGAAAACAAAGTGCACACATTCTTTTTGAACTGAGTGTATATGCAATTTGGTGAAGATTACAAATGAAATTATTTTGCAGCCAGCTATGGTCGTCTCAACCGCTACCATCAATAGTTTTAAAGTCAATTTACTTATTTAGGTCCGAGCAATGAAAGAATCTTACGTATGTTTTTCAAAAAGGCGAGCGTTTCCAAAGATCCCAAAGAGAAAGCTTTAAACTTATTACTAGTTCTAGCATTTATATATTCCGACCAGGGGAATTCGGTTTTCTAGCTATGTTGATGTGATGTATGAATTATGATATAATATAGCAAAATACTGATTGGACTTAAACAATAGCTAAACTTGAATTTACAAAGGTGGTGTAATAAAAACAATGATATTCTGCAGAAGACGATAATTAATACATGCATTAACATATTATTATTATATCAAAACAGCCAAGACAGAATAATTTTCCCTATGAAATAACGTTTAGTTAGATATAACAACCTCCCCGTTCATATTGCATATAGTAATCTGTATGTGTGCTTTCTGAAGGGCACTGACCGACTGGACGAAGAAGCTAATTGAATATTAACCTGTTGTCATGTCATCGTAACGTGAGACCATAAAAATTAAAACATCCCGTAAAATGGCAGTTAAAATTTATTCGGAACCCGTATACGAACAAGATGAATGCCAGATGTCAACGTCCCTGTCCTGTCGACAATATTTCGCTAATAAAATACTTGTCCTTGTTTACCACGCCATTAAAATTTAGTGACAGTGTCAATGATAAGTAGATATTTTATTCAAAATATGTTGATGAAATTATAAATCATAAATTTTTCGAAGATATTAATCTTTCGTCACTGCAGTATTCGGCGCCAAAAAAAAAAAAACAGTGTGCAAAAAGTATTTAAAGGGAAATTATTTTCGTCGCAGCGTGTTGTTGAACATTACTGTTTCATGGCATAAATCAGAACCGGGGTCATATCCCGACATTTCTCAACGGCGTGTCGTACCTACTGAGGGACCAAGTATGAATTTGACAACCTGATGCAAACGTTGTGTCAAGTTATTTTATATATAAAATATATGTAAAATGTCAGTTTGTAATACGTGTTCCAGAACCTTACCATTTAGAGAACAGAACATATGCACATCAAATAGATGAAGTTAAACTACGTCTTAATGCTTAAAGCCTAACTAGGCCTAGGAGTTGAATCATTATACACTCATAAATTCAAAATGTATCAAACATATTTTGCCTTTTTAGCGAGGGTTTCAATTGCTCCATAACATAATATCACACTTTGCTGTCCATTGGGATATGATTGTCGTACATAATATAGGTTATAGATTAGAAATGCATTTTAGTTAAATCCTTTTTTGTCATGGATGGCACAATCCAATTTGGTATTGACACTTAATTCGAAAGTCTTGCAGATGGGCTTCTACTTTTTCTTGATACTAGTTTGACACAACCTGATGTTTGTTGTGAAGTCCATCTAGCATGGTTTGTCCATCAATGAAAATGTAAAATGGATATTATTTGAATCTTTGAATCTATTTGAACGTTTATAACCATGTACAGTATTGCTGCCATGACAATATTGACTAGAAGTGTCTTGCCTGTTGAAAAATATTTCATTTGAACAATAGCATTTGTACAAACATATCTGCAAAGGTCTAGTTTTCTTTATTCGTTTTGATATATTTTCAGTGTTTCTATACACACTAACTGTTATCTCAAATGATCAAGCAAGTAGAAATCGTTTTTTAAGAGCTAAATGCATATAATCCAGTGTTAATTACAGACAGTGTAATTGGTGTTTACAATGTAAGTGGTTGTACTTCAAAAGTACACACACTTGCATTTTACTGTGCATTTCTCGTCTCTGTAAAGCCTAATAAACGTTATAAATTGCACATTAACACATTAAATTATCTATATTGTTACTTTTCATTTAACAATCAGAATTTATATATTCATACTACCAGTCCATTAGCATTGATCCTTTATATTCTGGATGTGAAACATGATCCCAAAGTATGTTGCAAAATCGTTATGAATGTGAAATGTTATGGTGTGTTCTTTTATTACACCAAAGATGTTACTTTCTTCAAAATGATTTAAAAGCCGGGATATAATATGTTCACAGAAGATAGGATTTCTTATTGTCATTTTTAATAGGGTTTTGACAATTTTGGAGATTCTGTGTATTCATGGAAGTCTTCCTCAGAGCGACAACCCGAGTGTAATTGAATCAGAATATTATAATCAGGCGATGTGAATTAGATACAAGAAACTTGATGAAAACTGTGGCCCCAATAACATCCCAAGAAATCAGATTTCTCTTTATCATTTAAAACTAATTTATCAACTGGAACCCGAGAAACTTGAATGTTCAATTAACTATCTTCCTCTTAATCCAAGACTTTTTGAAAGCGGTAGTTGCCTTTTTATTGCTTTTGGTCATGTCATATTACAGCACCATTATGACTGTAAATGAGTTTACTTAATATGTAAGATAATTATGCAATTTCGTTCGTGTATCATATAGCACATCTTGTAACAAACAGCATTGCTTACGAATGTTAAATAGTAGTCTTGTACAAATGTATATATGATACGTGATAGAAGGCACATGAATATTGCTACAAAAAGCAGAGATTACAAAGAAATATGCAACGATGCTGAAATATGATCAACACTGATGTAATCATTAGGTTATAACTACGTAACTGAGCTTTCATTTCCTTTTTTATGATTATCTATGTCAGTTTAAGCATACGATATTTTTGATTGGCTTAGGTGAATGTATTTGTAGAAAATCAGAGACATTGCCATGCTATCTAAATCTAAAATGTAATTAAAAGCAAATAATATACAATATGCAAAGCGATAGTTTAAAATGCAAAGACAGGCTGAGTCCTATCCTCTTAAAAGTTATACTTTTTTACTCTTTTTACTCTTCACAGAAAGAAAAAGAAAATAGTTACCACCTCTGCAGAAATCTTTTCCTCTGATGACACGCCGTGCTTTCAGATAGACCACAGTAAGAAATAAACAAACAACATATTTTGCAACAGAATTCGAGCCCTTCTCTCCATTTATGTTGGTGCCCAAAGCTCCAGTAACAGAGCGGAGATGCAGCAGACCATCTTGTCAGAGCCCATCAACATATCCACCGTGTATATAACTACACAAGAAATGATACTTTTCCCTACAGCAAAACATTGTTTGTTCCAGTAGAATCCAACTAACATGAGCAAGGCTGGAAACAGGGACGCTGACATACCAGCCAAAGAGGGCAGCAGATTTCTACAACTCAATGGTCTCTCATCTCGTACAGTTTCGCGAGACATTGAGTAAGAACAGTGAAACATATAAACACATATGTGCAAAAAGTATATATACTTTATATGGACCATATGACATAAATTGCTCTTGCATTTGCCACATTTCTATGACAAATGCCGTATCTGTTTTGTCACAGTTTGATGTCGGAAAGATATATTACACTTATATAATAATTTCTACGATGCTTTATAATTGCCATTAAATTGTTCAGCATCTCGTAACACAATATTCAATATATAATTTTTTCAGCCTTATCATCGCCGTTTATCATAATACTTTTGAAATATGGGTTTTAAATTAGGGATCCAGGCATGATATTAGATTTTGTATTCAGCTCACAAAACTGAAATCATTCAAGAGTTACTGATTTTAAATCATTACAAAGTTACAAAGTTACATTTTTACAGGATTTGTCAATTATGAAACTCTGCACGAAGTTATTTATTCTCATTTATACCGGCATTACTTTTGGATGTTTAAAGGTTGTTTTGCGCATTTACAAATGTTTAAGTATGACAGATGAGTTATCAAACGATTATTTGTGAGTACGTTTTACAAAATAAGCGCAGAACTGCGTGATGTTCTTTCACCAGACTGGCCGAATGAGCTATACATTGCTTTATCATGTTTGTAAAATGTATCGTCTTGGGTAACGATGCTAAAGCAAAGCGTTTCAAATCGTTGTATTTGTACTATGTGATACAAAATAACATAAGGTTTGAAAATACGATTATAGGTGACACATTGCGCTCTTATCTGTCTTTTCAAAAATTCAGTTACCAACATGCCTAGTTCTCTAGTTGGCCAAACAGTATAATTCAGACCACGTGGTCAAAGAACAAGGTAAAAAAACAAGGTCAAAGGTAAATTTCAAGTGGTTTACCTTCGAGGCTGTTATTTCATTTTGTCTTTGCGAGGAACATGTCTATGAGAAACGGTTTGCGAGGAACATGTCTATGAGAAACGGTTTGCTAGGAACATGTCTATGAGAAACGGTTTGCGAGCAACATGTCTATGAGAAACGGTTTGCGAGGAACATGTCTATGAGAAACGGTTTGCGAGCAACATGTCTATGAGAAACGGTTTGCGAGGAACATGTCTATGAGAAACGGTTTGCGAGGAACATGTCTATGAGAAACGGTTTGCGAGGAACATGTCTATGAGAAACAAATGAGATGATTTAAAAGCATGTGAAAGGAAGTTGCCGTTATTGGCAGTGATGATAACGTGTGGAATAGCTCCTTGATAGTACTGCATGAACCATCTTATTCTTTGTTTTTCCAGGAAGTAACTTTCATGCTTTACACATGGACTACACAAATATTCTGTTGAAGGTATAACTTTGCATAATACATGCGGTACGCAGGGCGAAGTTGACTGTGTTAAACATAGTTTACTCGCTTCATGGGATAACATTAAATTTTAATAGTGACATTATTAGGTGACCACAGAGAAGATGCCATTTATATTTTGTATTATCTGTAATAAAATGTTTATGTGAATTCAAGTGGCTACTTCTTTAGACTTTCGGAATCATAATAGAGTACGATTTAGTATTTCTTACACGGTGGTTTTCAATAAAATATATTGCAAAGTGAGCCAATATGAGTTTTTCTTGGTCGTTAAACCCTGAAATGTTCGCAGTCATTTAAAACTGGTACCCACTGTTGTAGTACTTAACACATTTAGAAATATATGCACCTTTCAGATGAATTGGTACAGTTGCTAAAACAAATAAAAAAGAGGAATACATAGACTGGTCGCAACAATGTTGCCTTTCGGACGCTATGAAACTGGTCTGTTCTACTGTTCTTGGGTCATCTTTATTCCCTTTGATCAACGACCAACATTTCATGCCTTGATACTGACGCATGCTGCTGTTGTATGGTTTTCTGTGTTTGTCTTTGGCAAGAAGTCTGACAGTCGACCGATTATGAGGATGTTTCATACATAATAACTGTTTTAAGTCAGAAGGCTCAGGTCTATGGTAGCTAACTTTTGCCCTGTCGTATTTTCGAAAACAGAAAACTCGAAAACTCAACGATTTTTAAGTAGTGTTTCGCCCTTTTGTCCTTTTCGACGTTTTGCCCCGCCTAAAAAACGACATGGCAGAAACCAGCCACCATAGAGATATCCACAAAAGCACTATTTAATGTTAATAATCTAATCATCCAGTTTCTCTCTTTAAAATTTAATGCAGCTCTGCGTGCGAAGCGACAAAAAAGGGATTCACAAATACACGTTTAAGAGTTAAATTTGCATACTGCACGCAGGAAGAAGGGCTCAACTGACTGTTATAAATATGGAAAGAGGTAGAAAAAAGGATTAATGAGGCTATTTAATGCGCTTTACTAAGCAATATTAAATTTATATAGTAAACATTATAACGTGATCACAAAGACGCTGCTATTAACATTTTGTTTTACCGACAATAAAATGGCCACATACTTGGAAATTAAGTATAAGGTTACATGTAAATGTTATTAAAATTCATTCAAGATAATATTTACTTGCATGCAAATAATGTACAGTAAAACGATCTTAATGCACATTAAAATAGTCACCTACGTAAAGCATAATATGTTTTTGTGAAAGTATAAGTTTCACTTTAATATTCGTATGATATTTACTTTTCATTTAAAAAAAGTATTTAACAAATTTTGAACGAACGATTTGAAAAATGGTAAACATTATTCAGGCAAATTACCACGGCCATTTAAGCTTTAAAACGTCAAATTTTGCTCTCAACTGGCAGGGATAAAGTCGCGTGACCAGTCAAATACAGTCTGAAAAAATGATATACGACGTTGGCATCAGGTATGTCTAGAGACATTTTGTCAATGTTGATTCAAACGATGAGAAAATAACCATTTATTCTTAACCTTTACAAATAATTAGACACGGTTTAATTGTACATTTGATAAGTTTAATTATTTTCATTTCTTTTTTTCGCGTTCATTCCTATTAGCAATTTATGGATCACATTTCACCATACTAATATTATTACAAGCTTTGAGGTTAGTACCTGCAATGATGTGACCTGTCCAATACCTAATGAATCGTAAACGTTGACACTGAATTACTTCGACTGATCAATTTTCTAAATTGAGTGCATGATTTTGAAATTTATGGAACGTGTGTGTGGGAAAAATTTAAATGTCATTCATGTAGGCTCGTAGTTCACATTTTACATGATAGCATCAAGTTATCACAATCGTTGTATCGTTTGGAAAGCAATCCAATTTTTTCTGTATACATGTAAACATGTAACCATCTATTTTATGGCTAGGTTGTGGAAAAATTAAGTCCAAGAGATTACCATTTAAGAGTGTACAGCGTAGCTGTTGTTATTGAAGTTGTATAAATCAGCAAAAATTCTCCACATTTTACGCAAATATGTAGTTATAATGAAATGATATTTGATATGATTTTATCTGTTTTATGTAGATGGTGTTGTCAATCTACCATATATGCGTAGTATAACGATGTGTGATAGGCGTTGAGAGCGTCTCATACTGTACGAGTGTTTGCTTTCGCCTAATGATTGTATCGTATAAAACGAAGTCCTTTGATGATAATGTTGAAGATCACTTCATTAAAAAAGGTTAACACGTTTTTTGTTATGATGACACACGATGGCAACGTAATCAGCAACCAGCATGGTCAACGACCTCTGTATCTTATATTTTACGAAAACATTTGTTAAATTTTGTTGTAGTTTCGGGGCTACTTGCAGCGAGATATCATTTCGAGAGTCGTAGCGTACTAATGCGTATATGCTGGTTAAGACATGTTTGGCTTTCCATAAAATAAACAGTTATCGTACGGAATATAATTTAAAAGTTATGCCAATAGCTCCTTAATACTGAACAATCAGACATCTGAGGTAAACGCTGACACTTTTAGACAACATTGAAAAATACCTTGGATACGATTTTACCATTTGTGTTTTGACCGCGTGCAATTTTTTTCCATAGACAAACATCAGACATGTCGTTTTCAAACCCAGCTATATTGACATCCTAAAACAAGGCTTAATATTGACCTCTCGTCAGCAAAAAACAAGTCCATGCGCAAGTCAGACATTCAAGTATTTTGAAGATGGAGCAATGGTGGTGGATTAACTTTTTAAATCCGTGATTTTACGAAAGACAACTCAAAAACATTCTTATTTATTATGCATAATATGCACCAAAAAAAACAAACAAAAAAAAACAACACTTCATGTGTCTATTATAATTGTTTGTTACTACATTTGTATTATCTGCTTGTAATATGTCACTTAGATAATTTCTGAATGGCAAAAAAGAAATACTTACAAAACATACAGGTATATTAAATTTTGTGAAATACCTGTGAAATTACAAGTAGATTTATATGACACGAGTACGACATTGCTACCTAAATCAAAGAGCTAATATATTCACAAATATTAGAAAACTCGAATTTATTTAATATATACCAGATTGTATTCATCGTGTCGCCTGTGAATTGTTGACCTCTAACATTACATGAAACATTATAGCTCGAAATTGGCTTTCTTAAGAAGGCGGTTTGCATTTAATTTGCCAAATGCATAATTTCTAAACTCAAAAGTCAAAATTACCATGTAAATTAAAACTGAAAAAATATTTAAGTAAAATGTTCCTTTAATTATCAAAACGAAGTAATTTATCATCAAGGATTGCCGACAGACAGTGTTGGGGTACTTGATACAACTATACTGTACCAGAACGTCTGTCACGCCGGACAAAAGAATGGGAAAGAAATAGGACCAGTTGGTATTTGCTTGGCATATATGGAACTCGTGCATTTTCGTCAACTTTGACAAGTATTTGACTGTTGGATTCCAAGATAAACATCCGTTTTCAGTCGTTAACAATTACTTCTAGCTATATTTACAATTAGCTCTTTTTTTAAATCAGTGTACATAAAAAAGAGTACATACTATTATGATCCACTTTAAAATACTTCTTGTTTTTGCATAGCAGTTCCAAAAGCCTTTACGAATACCGATTTTTTCTTTCTGTAAATTAAGAAAGAGTGACAGCCTCGATTATCATCTTATGTCTCAGTGGTCCTCTTCTCCTTCCAGCCCCGTGACAACAATGAAGGATGAAGTCTTCTTGAGGTCGTTAATTCTTCCATGCTATAACTGTACTGGCGTGACATTGAGTGGTCACAAGCACCTTTGTAGTTTAAGCTCTATATTTTCCTCTGTCAGACCACATGACATGGCGGTTATGGGCACAATGTCAGTTAAGAGCACTTTGGGCATTGAGCTTGTTGTGTCCCATACGTAGCTTTATCTGAGTGACTTATTCCCATCTGTCCAATAGATGGTAGTAAGTATAGTTGGGTTTAATATTTGCTCAAGTGCCTGACATACACACGTTGCTTCTCACTGTAGGAGGTAATCGTGGATTGTTGGTTAAATTTAATTGGTCAACTTTCGATCGTTTTATTTAAAGAAAAACCGCGATATGTGGGTTCTGTAGTAACCACTTAAGGAAAGCCTTTCTTGAAAAGCGCTTTAAAGGAAGTAATATTGCCAAAGACTTGTAATACGGACAACGACAGATCATAAACGACAGGCCATTACTGTTGCTGCAATAGTTTTTACTGTCTATACGGTAGCTTAAAGTTGCCACGGTGTATTGCTTTTGTCATAATTTAAAACTGACATTCGAACGCTTAGTCGTTGTGTTTATTCTTGAATTTTGTATTATCTAAGTTTCTTTAACTAAAAGATAAACATGCTGTATTGTACAACAGCACATGTTAGTAATATTTACAATGGATGTGTTGTAATACAGCGCCGTATTCGTTACCCAAAGACCGCTGTTTCAAGCTTTTGACCTCTCCCCTATCGACAAATGTTCCTTTGTAAGTCACCAGGGTTTCATGAGCTTAAGTCTATAATAAATGCAACAGAAATATGTTGAAAATAAACTCTTTGCACCACCGAGGTGGCCTTTTAAATAATCTAAACAAAGTTTTGATGTTTTTATAATCAGATTGATAAGATGACATTGATATTTCAATATCTGTAAAAGATATACAATCCGATGTGAATTTATCAATGAAATGTTTAAATCGTCAGACAAAGTACACAATAAGAAATCCAAAGTATCAATTATGATTTTTAAGTTGTACACGCCATGTTATTTACAAAAGGCGCCGATCGAGAACGTTTGAAAAAGTACCCGATTATATAATGATCAAGTTAGTTATATTTGATCCTATCACATGAATGTAAGATTTTAAACGATAACAAATAATGTCTGTTATTGAATGTCTTTATAAAAACCCAGGGTTAAGTCTAATACCGAAACATTTATGTGAGTAAAACGCTATTTAAAAGACGAATAAATCAAGTCCCCAGTCATCGGGTTGCTGTTTTGGGATTCATTTTCAAACAAGACACTCCAGTTAGCACAATCAAGTTATTGTATCTTGCAGATAAAACTTTTATGTATGTCAGGTAAACGCAATTTTTTCCCCAACAAGTTAATGTAAGCTAGAAAAATATTAACGACCAGAGCTTGTCTTCAGTGTGCAACTATGCACGACAACTGATAGGATCTTTAGTATTAGAAACGTGCACATTTAGGGCAGTGTAAATATTTAAATGATATTCTTTTTGAATGAGCAAATTGAATGGTTTAGACTGCGATGTACAGCATTAAATCGTCGCAAGAGGTGTCTACCACAATATGGTCTATCGCTTTTCAGTTCATGCTATTTTATTATAGCATTGATGAAACCTTTTTTCACTGATCAAATGTATAGCTCGTGTTCATTGAAAAGTCGGAACGTAAAATATAAAGAAGTCGGTCGCACAAATTTCACAGCATCTGTGCAACTTTTACGTGTTGCCAAAATAATATATTTTGCTTTTGTCGTTGCACCCGCCAAACAAAATAATATATTTTGCTTTTGTCGTTATTAGTTTTGTCGGTTTGTTGCCTCTGAATAAACGGCATTACATTTAGCGACCTTACTGGGAAAAAGCCCCAAAACTGCACACGTAAACTGTCGTCTGATCGTTTTGTACTGTAACCGGGACGTTACAGATAAATTGAAACAAGCACAGAATACAGGCAATGCCAGACAAACGCTGCCAAAGAACGAGTATACAGACTACGCATTTGCCGTTACCACTTCTCTAACAGATCACGTACCCCTTTCTAGAAACTGTAAGGGAACAACGTAGCGCTTAGCTTTACTGTTGGTGGTGACTGGGCCCTTTTGTTGATTCTTTAAATATTCCTCAATTTTTACATTTGATGACAGTTTTGTCGAAATATCCATACAATCGCGAAACACAGTTTTATTAGGAATGACAACGTTTTCAATTATATTTGTTAATTAATGGTACATAAAGACAGAGTTCCACGTACCTGCAATACAAGTCTGCAGTGCAACGTTTAAACATATTTAACACTTTCTCTGCTAGATATTCGAAATAAACTTCAATTTTTCAATTTAAGTTTAACATGGATTCATGTATGTGAGTAGTATGCATTCAGATCAGGCTGTACATACGGATGTGCAGGCTGGTCTAGATGTATATAGATACATACGGATTGAAATGACCTGACGTAGTCATCTCGCACAGCGGGACACAAATGTGGTAACATTTAAGTAGGTGTTTTTGGTGTCATGAATCTATAGCTATTACGAAAATGTCACTATCTATTGCGTTTCAAATATGATGAAGAAAACAAAAACAGACGACCAGGGCGCCAAGCGAGGACATACCAACATCGCAGCGGGAGCGTTTTTGGTAAAATTTAGCAAATGGATGTGGTTGCATTTGTAAATAATTGATATAAGGGTTCGTCTGTTTCCATGTATTGGGATAAATAATCTACCTACACGAATGTTGATCAATGACAATTTCAATTGTGATTATATTTCGTCACTCAAACATAAATATTACTCGTCACATGTACTGTAACTACCACTACTGTAACTGCAAACTACTAGTAACCAAATTGACATACAACAACTTCATTACATGTAGTAAGAACCTTTCTGTCATATGGATCTTTGTAAAGTTAGTTTCCAAACTCAAACGACAACAGGTATATATTAATTTGCCAGATAAACGTAACAAATTTGCCAGATATACGTAACAAATTTGCCAGGTATACGTAACAAATTTGCCAGGTATACGTAACAAATATGCCAGATATACGTAACAGATTTGCCAGGTATACGTAGCGAATTTGCTAGATATACGTAACAAATATGCCAGATATACGTAACAAATTTGCCAGGTATACGTACCAAATTACCAGATATACGTAACAAATATGCCAGGTATACGTAACAAATTTGCCAGGTATACGTAACAAATTTGCCAGATATAAGTAACAAATATGCCAGGTATACGTAACAAATTTGCCAGGTATACGTAACAAATATGCCATATATACGTAACAAATATGCCAGGTATACGTAACAAATTTGCCAGGTATACGTAACAAATATAGGAATAACTGTTTTGTAATTTTGATATTTGCGACTGTATATACGGTTTTTAATGGTCGCAAATATTTTTAACGGCGACGGCGTTAGCCGGAGCTGTTAAAACTGTTTGCGACCATTAAAACCGTATATACGGTCGCAAATATCAAAATCACTAAATAGTTATCCCTTTTCTAACGCACAGTGTGTCTAAATGCGATAATTTAAACGCCGTTTGAATTTTGCGACTATATATACGTTATTTAATAGTCGCAAATTTAAACGACGTCACCAATCAGAAACGACGTTACATCGGTACTGTGTTAGAATATGCCATATATACGTAACAAATTTGGCAGGTATACGTAACAAATTTGCCAGGTATACGTAACAAATTTGCCAGATATACGTAACAAATATGCCAGATATAGGTAACAAATTACCATGTCTGCCTTTGATTCCAAGATAAGCTTTTGACATTATTAAATAGATATTGCGAAGTTAGAAAAGGTAAACATATCTGCAATGCTGTATTATAGTTAATTATGTATTACAACTATTCGTTAAATCAGTTTGTGAACTTTCTGGACTTAGTTATGTCCTTGACTGGCATCATGAATGTGGTCATATTATATTGAATTCTATTCAAATGTTCTCCTGATTTATTAGAATAGATATATGATTATCATATGTACGGCTCGTGAAGATTTTACAAAAAAAATCAAACATAAGAAACACCACTTTTCTTTTAACCTATAGAGACATGATATGCTGATAACAAAATACTATCAAATAAGGAGCGTAACTAACATTATTCATTAAAATGTCATAAAAACGATGCAGTTGTTATAGCCACAATAATGAAAGGTCACGTGACCTAGGGGCACAATTTGTTATAAAAGAAAATACCACATCACATTCTTGCTATCATTTGATCAGATTATTTTTTGAGTATTTTTGGTGTTTTATATGCAAAGTGGTAAAAAGATCCATTCAATTAAAAAGGGCACTTAAACTTTATGAGGACCGCATCTCATTGTGTCTGAATGCATGTTCTGTTTCATGTTTAAACCTGTATATTAGCAGCTACTCACAGTGACTTATAGAGCTTTGACCAGAACTGACAGTAAAGCCTGGTAAGTGGGGAGTTTTGACAAGTACTGAGTGTGGGGACCGCCATAAACGAAATCATAAATTTTGAGACCCCCGGGATAGACGACAATTCTAACAAGCATTACCCCTGTACGACGGATTCCGGTTTCCATGGGGATTATTAATAAACATCTGATTTTAAAAGTTGCCCAATACAAACTATTTCCTAATTTTCAGTTTATTCATGTCGCGGTCCTCCAGTTATGCAAATGAGCATTCAAAATAAACTTCCATCAACATTGATTTCCTCTTGGTGAGATGACAACAGACAATAAATTAGTCGAACAAAAAGATGAAAAACGATGTTGTGCAGTGTTTACAGTGATGAGGGATGCACATAGAAGCGATGTTCACTTTGTTTTACTTTTACAGTTTCTTGATTTATCTACTCGATGTGTTATCCATCTCCATTCAAACACAGAACGTCAGAGTCTCCGTTTTATAAAATAAATCGGTGAAGTATCACTGCTATTGTGTGAAGCGCATATTTTGGTTTGTTTGGAAAGCTAATAAATAATAATATTATGCAACTAATCAGATTGTAACTTTTTGTAAACCGCAAGTATTTAGGATACGCTAGGATCGGCTTAACTGAAATACTGAAGTTTAAAACACTTCTATAATGCCTAAACCCTTCTGTGAATGAAATTCAATGTTTTGTGAAGCGTTCAAAATCTGTCAATACCGAGATACGTTCAAGCATGAATATATAGACCTCCCGTTTATATTATTTTAATTCATTATTGTCGCTCCGTGACGTTAATTGCCGGTAGATGAATGGGCGGTATCAAACGCGCAAGATTCACTGATTCCGCTCATGCGATTGGTTGTAAACACTTGTATATAATAGTGACAGGTAAACTGTTCAAAAGTAAGTAAAGTAAAATATTTAAAAGAAATACTTTGCTATGTGGTCTTTAAATATGATGTAAACATTGCCGAGGTGTGACTAGATCAACACTGGTGACGTTTCTTTGCAAACTTTTAAAGATTTATTTTCACAGTGTCTTTAGGAAAATATTATTTTCTGTACTTTAATAAGGGTTTGAATTAATACAGTAAAGATTTAAAAATGGAAGAAATGGAAACGGATGTTACAAATGCTGCAAATAACACTGACGCAGCCTCTGCACGCAGTGATAATTCGATAAAGAGCGAGGAGGATCTAGCAAAACTGGACAGTGAAGACGTAGACAAACTTAAATCTGAATACAGTCCAGAATACAACCTTAGAAAAAAGACAATAGTGAACAGAATCAAAACAGAGAAAAAGAAACACCTTCCGAGGGTTCCAAAGCCCAAATCGTCACCGGCACCACTCAGTAAATATCGCCGAAAAGCGGCGAATGCACGAGAAAGGGGACGAATGGAAGATATTAATCTTGCCTTTGAAACATTGAAAACTGCACTTCCAAATATTGAAGAAGGTCAGAATTTTAAAATGACCAAAATAACCACATTGAGATTGGCTATGAACTACATTTCTGCACTCAGGGATATGTTAGGGCATGGTGAGGACTCGGGCTCTGACCTCAGTGGAGAGCTGAGCTCTGACTTGCAGTCAGACGGCGATTCGGTCGGAACGTCAGGTGTGTCTTCCGGAGATGACACATGTTTGAGTCCTGATTCTGTTGACGGGAATTTTTTGACAATGGATTTCCTGTCAAATGTAAAACTTGATGATTTTGCGAATGTAGATACAGAAAACCTATTATTAGACTGTACATAAAATCGCAGGTGATTCACAAACTTAATTCTCAAGTTGTGCTATTTGATGACATTTTTCACAAAGCATGGAATATCAAATGTTCTTCCGGTTGGAATTGAATGTGTACATTTGAAACCATAGAGGCTGAACATATCCGCATGTAAGAACGCTCTAGTTAAGCTAGTAGCGAAGTGGTGGCGTTTAAATGAAACACTATTGCAATGTATAAATAACAAATCTGTAGTGTTTGCTATACAGTAAGTAATTGTTGTTTTTAGTGGTTAAAGCGCTTCGGACCGAAAGATGTTGATTGAAAGCGGTAATTGAATCATTTAAAAGTGCCCATGGCAAATTATTTTATTACTGTCTCAAATAAAAGATCTGTAAACGCAACCATAGCATTTCGCTGGATGAAAGTGTACAAAATTGTGTCATCTTCGTACAAAAACTTTCACCGATTTATAAGATAGGTCTTTAATATTTTACATATTTTGTAAGGTTCAAATCGAGCGAGTGTATATTCTATCGGGCTATTTATCTATTGAATGACCTGAACGAGCGAGGCCGCAGAAATGTTTTGCGGGTATTTAAGCGGATTTAAAAGATATCATTATAAATAAGAGATGGTATTATTCCTGTGTTGAAATGTATATAATTTATTGAGAAAGCTGTCTCAGCAAAATTTGGTATTTAAGACACCCGTGAACTGTTAAGATTTAACGCATTTTAAAGAGGCACTCCCTAAAACTTGGTGTACTGTGAAATAACTAAAAAGTTAATAAAAAGCATATTCCCAAAACATAAAATATTCAGCCAAAAAATAGTAAGAAACATGTTAAATATTGCGAAATATAATGTGTTGTAGTACCATTAAATTCATTTTATACTTGGTTTTAAATCTTGGGTGGATAGCGAAGTATTTATAAAGGTCGCTATATTGGCGTTTTGGGCAGAAACGAAACATTTCTCGATATATGTTCTTCTCGAAAAATGTCTTCATTTATTATTTTATTAACATTTACCCTATTTTTAACATTTTGAAAAAATTATCTGCTAGTTGTAGGGAATGCCCCTTTAAAAAGGTGAATTACAGAGAATTGGTGAGCTTGGCACATGTCTAACAATGTAATGGCTGAAGATAATTTTTCAAAACGAAGTTCCTGACATAGTATATGGTTGATAAAGAGAAGGTTGATATGTCAAATTTCGCATCATAAATCAAGTATGCAACGTTTTATCACTAAACTTCTAGCTTCTACTTAGCTATAAAATTTGTATTTCAACATTAATAAATCATGTTTACAAAATTATACTCGTGCCAGAAATAACTGAATAAACTTATTTTGCTCACTGAATTTCAAATTATTATATTGGCGCCTCTTTATGACTGTATTAAGTCATACGTCTTAAGTAAACGTGCAAGAAGTAAGGATGCAGTCTACCTCTGTGTTAAAAATATTGGTATGGAATTCTACCTACAAATTTAACCATTACCATGCTGGCAGTAAGTTCTCACACCCGTGCAGTCTGATCATGTCTGATCATAGTCTGCACTGTTTGCTACTCAGACAGTATTTTTTCAGGCAGCGCCTCTGAAAGCTAATCACATTATCCAAATTGAAAAATGGACAAGTCCACGTTAGTAATTTAGCAAAATACGGGTTAATTGGAAAGAAACTCGGATTCTTCTACAGACTCGTGAAGTTTTGTATAAAATCATGTAAAAGCAGACGAGCACCTGTATGTGTCAAGTAATAGCTGTTTTAACAATGTCACTAGTACAATCTGTAACATACACCTTCACGTTGTTTGCGATACCAATACGCCAGGCAAGAAGGTTGACATGGTTCGTTATCAGAAGCGATTTGTCACGAATCCTCAGTTTCATTCGGATAAAAAGCTCGAGTTCCACAAAATGTTTGATTAAACCAATCAAGCAAGTGTCATAGCGGTCAGCTTCGTTCTGAAGCATTGTCTAAGAAAGACGATAGCTGTATCTAATTCTCCACTATCATAAAATTTGCATTTCTTTTAGAGCGTTCGCCTTGACGACAAAGTACATGGTATTTTACAGGGACAATGTTAGAATTGACAGATTACAGTTTCAGTGCATTGATAACTGAGTATAAAAAAAGAACATTTACGCAAAGAAGTTTCTTACCTGTTTGTATGCTCTTTTTTACAAAAAGTAATACACAATATTTGAACGAATGTACGAGTGTATGTACATTTCTGTGCATTTTATTTCTTCTTGTGTTCTGTGCATTATATCATTTAATTTGGTAAATTGTATAGCATACTGTGTCGGTTATATCTATCGTGTTTGCATCATTGATAATTCATTATGTACATTTCAGTGTTTATAATGTTCTTCGTTTTACTGCTCAATTTGGGTTTCGATGCCAGTACTTTCATTGTAAATATCACTTTTTGTCACCAGCATATCAGTTAGATCATCACGGATTTGTCTCAAAGACGTTATGTGTAAATGATTGGTTCATGTGCATTCACAAGTTTCGGCCTACGGATCGATGATTTTCTAAATCCAACATAAAGTATACTCATATTTCAGCTTACATTGTTTAAGTTTTTTTATGATTTGCACATTTTATTTCTTCTACCTAATGTTTGATATACCTGTCACCTTTACTGTCAACTCAAAGGATTTTGTCTTGGTGAACCTCTTCATGAGAAAAAAGTACGACATGGTAAAAGAACGAAACATAAAAATGACGTCACCATATGCGACACCGCCGCAAATATCGTCAAAAAGGGCGACATTATTGTTTAGAAACAAACAATTTAATTTCTAGTATGCCTAAATAGTAAGATACACTAAGAAAATTACCACACGCTTCTTTCACATAACCCTCCGTGCAGTATTTTACCTGTAAAAATAGGCTACCATTGTTCATTCATTAATCAACGGACTGAATAGTTTAGCATTTTGGTTTCACATTTTTACGTTCACCGAAGACATTGTCAAAATAAGTTATATGTTTACACTAACTTTACAGTTTTATGTTTTATGCAATGTGAAAATAAAGTTGTTATGTTTCAAATAATCTCATGCCTCGTTTTTCAATTTCTGAGAGATCACAAGTTGTGGTTTTAAACCTGGTACAGGGCTGATCCATTTCTTCTTTGAGCCATACTTTGCATAGCACACATAAGTCTAGAAAGTGTAGCCAATTCATTTTTTATAACTAATATAACATTTTTGTAGCCAATTTTGGCAGTGGCTACTCAGTTGGTGCACATTTATCGCTCAACATTGGTCTTTCACACCAAACAGCAGAGCACTCACCTCAGTTTTGACATACTGTACCACCCGGGAAAAGAATTTGGTTGGCAGGAAGGAGGGAGCTCAAAAAAGCTTTCTTCATTGCTGTGACCTGGGTGACGGTTGAGACTGTGACTGCAGATATATATAGAGAGAACGCTCAACATAGAATGAGATTGTTGTTATAGTTCAACAGCAATAAATGACACCTGATTCACAAGGTCTCCTCGGCCTTTACTATTATAATACGATAAGCTGAAAACAGAGACTTTGTTCAATGAACGTTGTAATTATTCACTGTCTTGAAAGCATTTTATACCCGAGTGATATCATGTTGGTAGATAACATTTCATTTTAAACGCCAAATTATGTGTATTAACAAAATGTAAATTAAAATGCAATTACTGACGCGCTTGTTACGCCTTTTTGCAATAGGAAAGTGTATCTGACACAACGGTTCAACGAGATGAGGTGCTAGCAGGTACCTCAAACCATACATTGTATAAATGATAATATAGAATTATGTATTTTACGCTTTTAAAAGAATTCTTGCGACCATTTCTAACTTTTAAACCTGACAGAGAATCAATAGTAGTTTTTTCTAAAACCCGATTTAATTTCTGGTAAACAGCAAATAATTTACATGTTAAATTGATGTTGTGGCACCGTTAAACACCTGTACAATTTTACATTTAGATGTGTCATGTAGGTACGTTTTTGCTCTTTAGTATACCATAAATATTATGTCAAGGGGTCTTTTTTTCTGAATATATTTAACGATGGTTTTAGATACGCCATTATCAGTGTCAAATCTTCGCGTGGATAAAAATAAAGACACCTAATAAAGGTTGCTGATGTATCCTTGGCGACAGGACTCTTGACTTATTTCACCATCTGTAACGACTTTATAGTCTAGGTTGAAGTGATCTAGTCGAGGTTCTACGCCGATTACTGTAGCACCCACATAGCGTAAAGGTTTTATGAGAGAACATTTATTAAGCATGAAATGACACTTAATTTCAATGATTTAAAGTGTGTCTATGTAAAACTGATACAATATTATGTCGAAATTAACGAAAGAAAACAAAATTCAAATTTAGCACTTTCTTTATGCGTTCTGTCGGGAAGACTGTTCAAATGACCTTGAACCAAATCTCAGTTAGAGCTAAAATGTATATTAAATCTCTGGCCATTATCTAACATCCATATTCTGCTTTTAAAATAATTTCTGCAAAATATCTGAACAAAAGGTAAGGATTTGAACCAAAATTGTTTGGTTTTCACGCTAGAACCGTACTTGTATATAGTAAATAAAACTGTGAAGATTTGTCTTTTTGTGAAGACTTCGCTTTTTGTCAGAACACCTTCTGAAAAACAACGTCTCGTCTCAGCTAGGAAACAATCGTTAGAGCCATTCAGTGTGCTTGCTGTACTCGGTTTAGGGCAATGTTTCATGCAACATCTCCGTATCCAAGGTAATTTGTCGTAACCACGGTTTTAAATGGAGATTTTCATAGCTTCATAGTAAGAAATCAAAAGTTATACTGTCGGGTATGGACTGAAGATCTAGTAGCTGTCGGTTTTGGGTTCAGTAACTTCAGGTATATATCATAATTGATCGTTTCGCTCAAATAGATCACTTTCAGCTTCGGGTTTTTGAGACATTCTTCGAATATTTGGCACTTCGCTATTGTCATTTCTATGTCCGGGCACTATACCTTACACTTGACAAAATGTAGTTTTGGGCCTGTTTTTGAACTGACATATGAATTTGCAGAAGAAAACAAATAAAAATTGTAGTCCTTTTGAACACTGCATATTGTTAGACCATCAAAAATAAATGTTATTGCAAAAGTTTCCATTTTGATTTGAGAGAGCAAATCTTTTACACTCTGTTATTTTTTTAATATCATTTAGAACGTGACCGTGGCTTATGTCCGAATACTTATCAAGGATGCAGTCACTGAGTACGGATGGTATATATATGTTGTAAGAACCTGTCTCTATGACATGTTCTCGCAAAGTCGACACGTACATCTACATCATGTCAACGGATAAAAACACGGTCTTACAGTATCAAGGAAGCTTATAACAGACAGAATGTATTAAGAAAGAAAGATTTGAAAGTTCTTTCAACGCTGCAGTCACGGCAATAAACTATAAATTATCGTTATGTTGTTACTTTAAGCAAATAACTATGTTATTCCAAGGTAAGTAATAAAACTTTTAACATGTAAAAAACACACCGCTTAGGTTATTTATATCTCTGTAATGAAGATGAAAGGTTTTTGCATAAAGATCACGCATGATAATAACATTCAAGTACAAATGTTTTAATTCATTTGTAAAAACTATTTAAGGTCACAATAACCTAAACGCAATTTCAAGGTTGATGTGAGACACAAGTGCACGCGGATAATATAAAGGTGAATTATACGACCAAACCCAACCTTACCGAAGAACATTTATCCCCCCTCCCCCACCCCCTCCCCTAAATTTCTAAAATCAACTTAGTCTGTCTTTCAGTATGGACATTACCATAAATTGTTCAAAGAAGTGCTGAGTGAAGATTTTACTGACTGACTTTCAAACAGTTTAAACCATGATCAGATTTGACGGCAGGCTGATCATGATCTGCACCGGTTGCAAAAGGACGCCAGTAGTGTAAGGTTTAAAGGAGGGTTGCAAAAGGACGCCAGCAGTGTAAGGTTTAAAGGAGGGTTGCAAAAGGACGCCAGCAGTGTAAGGTTTAAAGGAGGGTTTGCTGATCGCATTTCTGGAAAGTTAAAAAGGCAAAACAAAATAACTGAACACAGAAGTATCAGCAAAAAGTTCTCCATCTTATGATTTTGAGTGGCCTACAGCAAAGGTTTCAATACCAAAAACAAACAAGATATAAGGAGTTATTCCAGACCAACAATCTGATACAAATGTAAGATAAGAAAAACTAACACATTGAGATTTTCATGAAGATTTCATGTCTCCTTAAAGCTAGACAATGTTCTTAGATATTCACAAGACCGTAGTACCGTAGTACCCCAATATGATAAAATCGATTGCCCACAGGCTATGGAACTGTAGAAGTAAAGAAACCATTTAAACCGGGTAACTTAAATCAAATAATTTAATCATTTCAACAAATATAGTAAGTACGAAGAGTGCACGAAAGTATAATCGTTTCTGAACCAATTCGAACTTGAAGTGGCATAAAATTACCACTTCTGTGGTCTTTGAAATAAGGATGTAATATCATAATTAACAATGAATCAAAGCTGTAAGGCCTAATTAACGTTCCAGTGCTTATACGTCACATTGTACCTGTACCTCTTAATTTCTGTCTTCGCTGATGTCAAGTTTTACAACTTACCTTTTTGTTACTCGTGCAAAAAGGATGAATAATTGTAAACGAGTAATAAAATGCAAATGTTGATATGGTAACAAAAACAGTTTTTAATGTGTGCGTATAAAATGCATCAATTTGCTGTAAATGCAAATCGCGTTACTTTTATCACTGCCGAGGGATATATGCAATACTAGGACAAGAGGACAAGAGAAACCAATTTACTGCATGTTGTATGAATGATATATGTCTTTACGCAATCTACACTTCGTTGCAGCGTCTCGTGTCACTAAACTTAATGTCATTTGTGGTTTGAAAAAGGTTTAAGTACCTTGCAGGACATCAATATTTTGTCGAGCTTAGTTGCCTCCGTCAAAATGTTGACATGTAATCAAATTTATAGAAATTTCAAACATTATCAGAAGAATAGACGGCAATGCAGTGTCACCTCTCTCTTCGCGTTGACGGTCTACACCGTAATTCCGGTCACAGCAATGAAGGAAGCTATTTTTGAGCTCCTCCTTCCTGCTGTAAAAGTTCTTTTCTAGGGTCACACACTTTTCTTGACTGATCATACAAGGAATATTAACTAAATGCTATGCTGTTTGATCTGAAAAACCACAGGGGCATTTCGGTGAGAGGACATCTTCAATTGTTCATACAAAACTGTCTAGTACATGGTAGTCACCTTTCTGCGTTTCCGTTTATGTAAGTATCTTAATCAGCATGTACTTTTCTTCATAAGTGACTCTATTGGGGCAACATTGCTAACAACTACGAACTCATACGGCACCATCTCCAATCAACTTCGGAAACATAGGGCAACTTCGCTTGGCAAATACAAATATATAAGACGACATCGCCAAGCAACTATGAATCATTACGACTACTGCACGTAGCACTTACGGATGCATACGGCAATATAACTCAATATAGGGACATCACCTAGCAACTACGATTTCATTCGCCTACATTGCTGAACCACAGCGAATCCGACCATGCTCTACCAACTGTGCTACAGCTATACAAATAAAAACAAAAATATACTATGGTCATTGTGTGTATTTGACAATAACATTGTATGCAAGTGCAAGCAGAACATTTACAAAGTAATTTTTTAGTAAAACTGTAGGCCTACGTAGAAAAAAGAAGCCAACTTGTACGTTTTCATCGTAAGTAAATCTGTTTTAGAATGTATTTGACACTGTATTTAAATATTTGGTTAAGTAGTGTAGTAAATCTAGAATTACGATGGTGAGGTCAAATCAAGGTCGTATTTCACAGAGAGAAACGTACATGATACTTTGAGTATATATATTTTCTGCCTTAGATAACATACTTAAAGTAGATTTTAAATATCTTTTCATAAATTTACACTAATTGCCATAAGTGTGAAAGGAAATTGACGTCAGGTATACAGGATATTTTTTAATCTATGATCCTTAATAGAAAGTGTAAATAAGCCGATTCGGCTCATCCGTATGAATGTCAATTTATGTACCATGTATTTCTAAAACTTGATTCGTTTTCTGGATGTCAGCTTGTAAGGTATTGTCCTGTTACAATAGTTGAGAGGACACTTGAACAATTTGACATTCACCAACATCGAAACTCCTAACATCGAACATCATATTCTCATAGCCATCGCTTAAACAATGTGGTTGCATGTTTTAGAGAACACCTTGTGACAGGTTCTCGGTCTTGGCAAACGGTGAACCCATTTGAACAGCGTATGTTTAAATACGAGTCCTACTTAAGAGCACCATTGCCATGTGCTGTTCACTGGTTCCCCGTGTTTAGTCGTTCGACAAAAGAAGTGTCACATATTACCAGAGCCAGGTCTTTGATTAATTGGCTAGTTTATGAAGTGGGGGGATGAAAATCATTCGCGTGACAGCGTATCCTTCTCTGCAGCTTCCATATGAACTTCCCCCATGTGGTTAATGTCAGATATGAACTTCCCCTAAGTGGTTAATGTCAGATATAAACTTCCCCCAAGTGGTTAACGTCAGATATGAACTTCCCCCAAGTGGTTAACGTCAGATATGAACTCCCCCTAAGTGGTTAACGTCAGATATGAACTCCCCCCAAGTGTTTAACGTCAGATTTGAACTTCCCCTAAGTGGTTAACGTCAGATATGAACTTCCCCTAAGTGGTTAAATTCAGATATGAACTTCCCCTAAGTGGTTAACGTCAGATATGAACTTCCCCTAAGTGGTTAACGTCAGATATGAACTTCTCCTAAGTGGTTAACGTCAGATATGAACTTCCCCCAAGTGGTTAACGTCAGATATGAACTTCCCCCAAGTGGTTAACGTCAGATATGAACTCCCCCTAAGTGGTTAACGTCAGATATGAACTTCCCCTAAGTGGTTAAATTCAGATATGAACTCCCCCTAAGTGGTTAACGTCAGATATGAACTCCCCCTTAGTGGTTAACGTCAGATATGAACTCCCCCTAAGTGGTTAACGTCAGATATGAACTTCCCCTAAGTGGTTAACGTCAGATATGAACTCCCCCTAAGTGGTTAATGTCAGATATGAACTCCCCCTAAGTGGTTAATGTCAGTTACTTCTCATACTGAGAATTACAGTTCTTACGGAAAAATCTACATACATTGTACAATTTTTGTGTGGATAAATTTACAGCTGCAGAGGTATAAAAACAAGACTCAAAGTAAAATAACCCTAAAGCTTTATGTTTTAATCAAATGTTTTATCAAATAAAATCTACAGCTATTGTAAGGCCTGTATCAAGCAACCTAGGCCATGTATTGTATTTTGATGAAAAGAGGATGTCTTTTAAATAACAATTATCTCCCTAAAGTATTTTTCTAAACGTTTTCTTTGGCAAATCACTACATTAAATGTTTATAATCAAACTTCCGTTTATTTTATTAAATTTTGCAGAAACTGTCGCTTTAGCCAAAAGCAATATTTTTTTTAACGCATGCTTCATCGAATCTACCCCTGATACTGTTCAACTTAAGATGAAGGCATTATTTGTTTAAGTGTGCATCACAGAATCTGTCCCATTATACTTTACAACTCAAACTGAAAGTAATATTTCTATTCAGTAACTTTCGCAGAATCTGTCCCATTATACTTTACAACTCAAACCGAAAGTAATATTTCTATTTTTATTCTATTCCTTTAACTATATTTCACAGAATGTGTTCCTATTGAACCGAACGCAATATACCAGTACTAGTATACATTTAACATTTTTCTCTTAGTACATTTATTATAACATTTATTATTACTAAATAATGACTAAATTATATAAAACTATGTCAATATGTCAAAGTATCACAGCAAATACGATGTACGCATCCAACTGAGACTGTAAAGGTCACTGATTAGTACAAGATTAATAACTTTTGAAGTATCAAATTACAACATACTTTTTGATGTCTGTAAATATTACAATAATAGAGAGGAGGTCTAGTCTATTAGTTCCTCATCACCAGTTATGTATGGCAAGTACGTGATTTGCAGTACACTCTTGTTACTTGTACGACCAACATCTGCAGATGCTCCGAGAGACTGATCACGTGTTTCCTCTGTAACATCACCGAGAGATCAAGACAATAGAAACACTTATTATATTACAGAAAGGTAAAATTTCCATGGCGATAGATCTGACGAAGAAAAACTTTATCAGAAAATCAGTAGTTTGCACGCTACAAGTTTTTGATGACACAGTATGTAAATGTTACATTTGTTATGGACATAGCAGGAAGATAAAAGTGCAGCTCGATGTTGTCATTATGAGATTAATAAAAGTAGATTACTTGCCAGGGATCAAACTTGTGGTGAAGAGACTAGTAAAAGAGGGAAACAATACTTCTGCAAATATTAAGCAAATAGGATACACCTGCTCATATACAATATTAGCAGTATTTACTAACGAACAAAGACACATACAACAGTTTCTTGAAAAGCCATGACATGATAGTATAGTAACAAACGTGTAATGAAAAAGACTGACGACTAGTTTTTCCAATGATATGTCTTTTGTTATCAGATTCTTATCACTATAAAGATCACACATTTTGTTATCAGATTCTTATCACTATAAAGATCACACATTTTGTTATCAGATTCTTATCACTATAAAGATCACACATTTTGTTATCAGATTCTTATCACTATAAAGATCACACATTTTGTTATCAGATTCTTATCACTATAAAGATCACACATTTTGTTATCAGATTCTTATCACTATAAAGATCACACATTTTGTTTGAAAATAGGCTGGCTTATTTTTCTGTCTATGTCTTTCAGAGAACTTGTACAACTTACTTTGTTAGTAAAGAAATACCACAAAAAAACTGACAAAGAAAACTGTAAACCCTTTGACCGCGTAAAAGTTGTAAGGACGAAACATACTTGTTTGAGTTCGAGCACTGATTTATAATAGTGCTGAAGTTCTTTTTAAAGTTCACGTGGAATTCGAACTAATTCTAGAAGTCCTATTTTATTTTATATTAAGTGTATACATACAAATATGTAAATGAGTTTAAACGCATTGCCTTTTCTTTCACAGTTATAGAGTCACTGTGAAGGATATGGGTTTAAAAAAAAATAAATTACAGAGTTGTGACACGCATGACGGGAAGTTTATACAGATTTGAAGGTGTATATGGAATATCAGGCAATAAAATTCATCGTTACTTATGTAAAAAAGAGATTTATTGTATTGTTATCTTGATTATAACTAATGTCTTACGTAGGTTCTATGTCTTCTTTTGAACTTCCTTTTGTTTTTGTGATATATTTTCTGAAGAATTTTACAGCTAAGTTGATTAAGATAGCATAAGTTACAGAATATTTATTGTTTATTTTTTCTGTTTTGTGTATGATGAAGTGCACTTGCCAGTTTTGAACGCGTTTGACTTTCCGGTCGTAAATTATATAAATATATAAAAACCTCAAGACGTTTGTTATATAATGAGCCTTTCTGATATCTGGCTTCTGAAATTGCATTAAATGAAACGTTATTAATGGCAGTGGTCTTTTGAATATGTTTTCTGAAAATATACATCTAATGTATAACTCAGATGCTGTAGCAAATTCCTATTAAATTCCCATGTTCTAAAAATGTTATTGTGCTTTGATACATGCCTTATTATTGTTGCTTAGAGTATGACTACCTTTATGAATAACTTTCGTAATGTTTATTTTCTAACAAACATATGCACATATATTTATATTTTCCACAAAGATCGCGTAAACTTTGTACAGAGTCAGAGACATAGTCTGTATCTGGTTAGTATTGATTCTACACCCAAGAATGCATACAATGCCAACTTTATCATTATCCTTTAAAGAAACGTTGAGTATCTCCCAAACTTTTAATTAAAGATCTGCTTTTGTTTCGCCTGCCATTCGTTGATAAAAGGTCAATTCCAAAATAATAATTGATCAGTGTCTTTCCGGTATTTCATTAGTATCCCTGAACTTGAACAAATGAGCATGTTTATGACTACAACTCAATACTGCATAGGGCAAGACGCCATGTTCTGCATCTATTTGTAGACTAATCATGCTATATAATTACGAGTGAACTACACCAGTTGGATGATCTGGCAAGGCAGTTACTTCCAATACATATATTTTGACGTTTAAAGAACTGATTATATTCTTCTCTCTCAGCACCCTGGAGTATCGCGACAGCGGCTTCTGACCTTTGCCTGTTGCAGTGTCTTAAAAACCAAACTCACGATCTCACCTTATATATAAATTATATATCTGTTTATTTTTCTTTTCATGGCACACAGACAATGTCGCTTCTCATTCGTTTTATGAATATAGAAAATAATTTAAATTTACTTTATTTTGAATGGTAGCTTTGTTTTAATTTCCAGGACACGTGTGTGTTTGTGCCTTGGTTAGTCATAATTTTTGTTTTGTAGTATGACGTTAATATACATCATACTGGTGTAATGTCAACTTAGATATTGATAAATTTAAACGTGTGTGCATATAATGAAATAATTATTTACTCTCTCCGAGGTCGGTTCAATCTTGAGTGAGTCTCGATAGTGATTAATCTAAATTGTAAGAATTTGTTTCGCAGTCGAATTTACTTAATATTGGTTGTACAATGCACTACGTAAATGGAAAACAGATCATCATTCAACAGTTGCTTCTTGTTCAAATTATCACCTATAGATCAATATCTAATTTTTGTTCAAACCACAGCGTATCACATATAGATATCGTTTTGTTCAGATCACAGCATATCACCTATTGGTCAATGTCAATAGTTTTGTTCAAACCAAGCATATCGCCTATTGGTCAATATCAAAGTTTTGTTCAGATCACAGCAAA
Source organism: Saxidomus purpurata (assembly GCA_022818135.1). Lineage (NCBI taxonomy): Eukaryota > Metazoa > Mollusca > Bivalvia > Venerida > Veneridae > Saxidomus > Saxidomus purpurata. The sequence continues at coordinate 57,712,631 of JAFMSR010000001.1, forward strand.
TCACCTATTGGCCAATGTCAATAGTTTTGTTCAAATCACAGCATATCGACTATTGGTCAATATCAAAGTTTTGTTGAACTCCCAGCATATCACCTATTGGTCAATGTCAATAGTTTTGTTAAAATCACAGCATATCGCCTATTCATTTGGTCCAAATCACAGCACATCGCTTATTGACCAATATCGATATTTTTATACGTCCGAATGGATGTATTATGGGAAAACATGTTGTCAGCAGTTTTCATCTGATCTTCATCAAACTTGCTGCACATGGTTGTGGGCGTAATGTCTCGGCCAAGCTCGAAAATCAGCCAAATCGCCCGTTACACTTATGGATTATTACCCTTGAATTATCCAAAATTGGCCAAATTAGCCTTGTCCGCTCTCTATTTGTGGGCATAATGTCTCGGCCAAGTTGCAGAACAGCCAAAACACCCAAGGCACTTTTGTTTACCAAACTTGGTGAAAATAGTTGTGGGCATAATGTCTGGGCCAAGTTGCAAACCAGCCAAATCACTTTGTTTATGGCCGTTGTTATACCGAAAAATGATGAAATAGTTCTATAGTTCAAACTGGTGAAATAGCCTTGTCGTCAATAGAGTTCAAAAAGGTTAAATAAAACCTATGAACTACCAGAGACTGATTTATGCCCCTCTTACGGGCGAATTTTTTGACAGTTTGGGACTTTTGTTTCAAATCACAGCATATCGCCTTTTGGTCAATATCAATGTTCATATCCCCTATTGGTCAATATCGATACTTTTGTTCAAATCACAGCATATCGCTTTTTTTTAAAGTCACAACATATCGTCTATTGGTCAATATCGATATTTTTTCAAATCATAGCATATCGCGTATTGGTAAATATCGATATTTATTCAAATCGGATCATATCATCTATTGGTCAATATCAAATGAAAGCAGATCACCTATTGGTCAATATCAGATCACAGTATATCGCCTATTGGTCAGTAACCGTCTATTGGTTAATATAGACTAATTGTCAATATCAAAGCATTTTGTACAGGTAGTTCGTGTTTAATGCGTGTGATATTTTTGCCATGTATCAAATTTTATAATTAGAAAAAAATGAAGCTCAATACCTTGAATGGCGGCAAATGCATTAAAGGGATTTTTTTTGCGTATTGTTATTATTGAACCGAATGAAAAATGAAAGTAGATAAGGTATTTTTAAGAAAAAAATTAAATAGCTAATTTAATGTTTACATAGTATGATTGACATTATCGTAATCTTTATACAATAAAATTTCATGGTGTTGCAGTGAGACTTGCTCCTATTGGCACCTTTAAGATTGCGACATTTTGAAGGGAAATATGATATATGTGTTGTCTAGACTATATATGGACTATGGACTAGGAATCTTTGATGTAAAGAGCAGAATTATCGCAAAATGGTGTCAGGAACATCCTTGTAACGTTGAGATGTTAACAGCATTTGTATAAGGTAATAACACATTAACCGACAATAAAACACATTAACCAATTAGCTGAGCTTTTAAATACTCGTACCGTTACTAGATAAAACTAAAAAAGGCACAATGTTCAATGGTTAAAGTCATTTATGTGATTAGAAATCAGTCACGCTAAAAGGAGTTCCGCACAATATTGTAAAGTCTGCGTGGAACGTCTGTTGTTATACCCAATATATGCAACTTAAGCGACATCGTTCAGGTTTAACATTTTTTCATATCACCGAAAAAAAACCCAACAACAGTATTGTACTTAAACCTGAAAATACTTTTGTTTTTAAGTTACTTTTATTATAGTAAACACAGGAAATCCCTGCAACTACCGGGGGTATTCATAAACATCACTGTTGCGGTCAAAACCAAGATAGGGTTATACAGCAAAATTTCTTATCTGGATCATAACATACTTATACTCTTAGATACTTTGAATTTTTATCACAGTTTTAACGAAATATTTAATTTAACGTAATTTTGTCAGTGTGCACCATTTGGTCACACATTACACAAAGTGAATTTCTTTAGATGATATGTGTCAGAACTAAACGCGCATACAGTTTTCTGTATCATTCATTAGGATCATTTACTTAAAACAAAAAAGTCCGTCGAGCACAATACACTCAGAGTTATGAATCCGATTCACCGAGTAATGATATGTTAGTGGGAAAATCTACATTAAAGTGTTTTGTAGGTAGTGTTTAATCATGAAATCATTTTAAGAAAAAAGGCCTAGAACGACCCATAAACGGCCAAATCATGTTTTTATGTAATATATGAGCGACGCCAGAAGCCATAAGGTAATGGTATTGTAAATATCTGATAATCAGATAGAAGTAAATCAGTAACAATTTGTATTCACTGGTTACTGGTTCATTATAAACGATCTAGGTAATTCACGAACACAACATGCCTTCAATATCGTAGCGTGATCTTCAGTATTACTTTTTTATGTAGTTGAAATACTTTAGCTTGTGCAAATAATTTCAAGCGCACTGCAAAAGGTGTTTTTTTTTATTATTGCTTTGCTGAAAAATTAGTTGAGTGAAAAATTAATAGATCTAAATCTGTTTACAATTACGGATTGATGATTTAAATGAATGGAGATGGCATATTCATTTGGAATCCACTAAGTCATGCTTGACCTAGCGTTAATTTAGTCAGTCGTGCGCTCGACTTTAAAGACACGAATTTAGTGAAACCTTTCCTAGTGGATGTTCTTTCCTTAAACGTTGCGCTTCTAAGTCATGGCTGATCATATACCTGGCATCGGACAATTAGGTGAGTCGCAATTTGCAGGCACAAAATATTCAATTCTGTTATTTTAATGTAAGATTAGAACATCAGGAGCCCCGAATAGAGCAAACATAGCAGAAGGTAGACATCCCTAAGTAACCGAATTACAATGACTGAAGCACTATCACAGAAAAAATCAGAGAGAACTCATACAAATGACAGGTATAAATAACAGAAACCAACGTACAACACAACCTTAGAAACAAAAGTTACCATAAAACCATTAACGTCGGTTTAACCGCAAACCGAAAGTATTTTATGAATACAATAGCAGTGACAGAAACAAGGTTTCCCATTGTTTTAAACAGTAATTCAGTCTAGAGAAGTCACAAATCGTTGAACGTACATTGAAATGATAATTTTACATTCTCCGTTAATTAGTATTCAAAAACACGAAAAAATATTTAATTAAACTATCACTGTTATTAAATAATCTGGTTAAGCCTGAAATGTTACACCTGGCCTCATTTAAGAAATGCATTACGTAAAAGGAAAGGCTCTATTTTAACGGAAAATAATTTACTTAACGAAACGAGTTTAAGTACAATTTTATAGTATAAATATTGTCTCACGACTATGCCTGTATTTTTAACTACGACAAACAATCATACAACATTGAATTCATATTCACGGATCATATTTGTGACAGAAAAGAGCTATCACGAAACGACCCAGTAGATACGGCAAACTGCGTGCGGTTAAATTATTGCCGAATTCATGTTACTTTTTACAGCCATGCTTCAGTGATGAAATGGTTAGGATGTAATATTACAGCTGATCCTCATCATTCGTCATGGTAAGTAAAACAGGAAATTATTTCAGTGATCGAAATATTTTAAACGTGATGATCATATTTAACGATAACTAAAATATGTATAAACGAAACGGACATGATGGCCGTATACCGCTAACCTGAGTGCCAGTGCATTGACCTAAGGAAGTCATTTGTAGCTAAAAGGGGTTAGTTGTTGCTACGAAAGTCACCGGTTGCTAGGGAAACTCACTAGTCGCGATAGAAGTCACTGTTCGGTAAAGGTCACCAGCTGCAAGGGGCAGTAAATGGTCGCTCAGGAAGTCACTAGTGGCAAGGGGTAGCTAAAGTTTTTGCTATGGAAGTCACTGATTGCTAAGGAAGTCACTTTTCTCATTGGAGAAATCACTGATAGCTTAGGAAGTAATTGGTGGTTATGGAAGTAAATGGTTGCTGAGAAAGTCACTGGTTGCTAGGTAAGTCGCTAGTTGTGCTACAGGAACTCATTGAAAGCCATATTTTTTCTATAATTATATACGTACAAGGGAACCTCAGGGCGTGTTAAATTCTCACCCCAGGGGCATGACTTAAACAACTTTGCAGAGGTCTTCTAGACAATGCTTCAAACAAAATATCTAAGTTCTAGGCCATGTGGTTTTGAAAAAGAATAATATTAAAGGTTTTGACTTTACAAGTCTATGATAAACAAGTGACAGCCGGGGCGATGTCAATATTGACTTCAGTACCAAAGTTCGAACAAACTTGTTAGATGTCTTATAGACAATGCTTCACACTAAATATGTAAGTTCTGGACCTTGTGGTTTTCCAGAAGAAGAATTAAAAAGTTTATTCTATAACAAGTGACCCAATTTTGACCACAAGGGACTTGGTTTTAACAAACTTGGTAGAGATCCAATAGACAATCTACATAGTACATACTAGATAACTAAGATCTGTTGGTAAAGAAGACTTAAACGTTTTTCCGATAGAAACATATGTAAAATGAAGTGATCCGGATGGCGGGGTCAATTGTGACCCGTGGGTTATGATTTGAACAGTCTTGGTAAGGGTCCACTAGAGAATGACGCATGCCAAATATCTAAGCTCTGGGCATTCCAGTTTTTGATTAGAGGATTAAAAAAACCACTATTTGTTGCCATATCAACCAGAGTTCTTATTGGAACTACTTCGTTTGAACAATCTTTAATGAGAATCACCTTAGGCACATTCGTCTGGCGGTTTTTCGCAAAAGGTTTGAATGGACACCGGCCTGTGAGTGGTCACAACAGCGCACGCTGAACACAAGTGCTGAGGTGAGCTTAAAAGTAGCAAATGTTTGTTGAATACTAAATACTAATTTCAGAAAGTCTTCAAAGCATTCACATAAAGGAGCCCAGTACCGCTGAAATGCATAAGTCTAAAGTTATGCTTGTAACGAAATGGTCTGCTTATTTAGTACAAACATGGCGTTTTGTAGTTGTAGTGTTTGAGAAAACCCGTTGTTAGTATATTTCACGTGTGACTGCGTCAAAAACTGCAAAACTCTTACAATCATTTAATAGCTAGAATATTATACTATATCAGGAAGTTGAATAAAGTCACGCGGTAAGAGATTACATACCTGGTAACCACTCAGTATGTACTGGCATATTTGAGGCTCATATAAACATCAAAGTATAGATAAATTGTGCCAAAAACTGTATCACTGGACACATCCGATACCAGGATGGCGACGTTATAGAAATAAATAAGGATCTCATGCATGAAAAACATATAGTATTTGTTTTCTGATCGAATGTGTTCAGTCTTTAGAAACGTGAATAACATAGGGTATACTTTTGTCCAATGGTAAATTGACAGAAAAAATAGTAAAACAATATTGGTTGGTGAAAAATAAACTTTAACATACGAAAACCATTGCGGCACCGCTGTTGCGGAAGACGAACATATTATACACATTTGACAGTAGTAGAAATAAGGATTGGTTTTCCATACCAAACAACAAATGCCTTTTAGTTCACACCATTCCACGGCGGTTTAAGTTAAGGTAATGGAAAATCGTTTCAGGAACAACATACCATGTATAGAAATGCTGTCCATCTTGAACTCCCGACAGCTCCTTTGAATAGATTAGAATCACTAAATATGAGATATTGTGAACTGTCGAGTACATATATAAGCATAACGTATCCTGGCATAAAGGCGGTAGTACTAGACAAGACTACTTGAAGGAACCTCATAGTTACCATGTTCGTGAATAACTATACACAAGAGACCATAACACTGTGTACATAGATAACTTAGCAACAGTCGCCATATGTGATTAGTGACCAAGTAAACGGAGTTGAGGCCATCATGAAAGTATTAAAACAATCGTATTAACATTAAAAACACATCGGATGTGGACGGATATTTTGTCAGCTTCACGAAGCTTTGACAACCATAAAATACCATCTCTTCCAAGAAAGGTTTCAAGCATATCCAACAACGGAGAGTTTCCTTCATTGGATTACCACACAAATTAGAGTTCATATGGGAATACGAAGGCAGGCACTAGTTGTCCATAAGGGTATCAAATCATAAATAATATAATATGTAAATAGGTCACAATGAGAAAGAATAAGGCAAGCCAATGCCTTGTAAAATGCAAAGATGTAGGCACATGAAAAAGATTGTTTAATCTTCAAAGTGTTTTGCGTTCTTGCATGCAAAGGTGCCCCCTGTCGGAACACCTCGAAACATGTACATGTTTCGCCATTGAACAGAAATAATATTGCAACATTTATGACCTAAGGAGACAATGTGCAGAAAATGAACGAGAAAAAGAAGAAAATCTTGGCTAAAATGTGTTCATTAGTTAATAATGTAGTTATAACAGGAAGAAGTATATGTAGTTCATATGTTTTACCAGGGCATTGCAAGTGCTAAGATAACACATTTTAACAATAGTATATCAACATTTTAATAAATATTTCTAAATTCTAATTATGGCAATACCACGTACACATTGTAAACAGATCTTGATTACAAATTTCAAAACGTGCTTTCGTTTGATCTGAAATAATCATCCTTTTTAAACTATTGCTAAGTTAGCAGACATACGTCTTACAGGGAGGAGCCCGAGAAAATACTGAAATAAGAGTTCGTACGATACCAATTAACATCAATGATTATATTAAAAATATAGCATACCAGTGCAGTGTATATTTAAGAACGTTAAAGTAATTAACGAAATGGATTTTGTTTGTTGCTGATTGGTATACAAATTAACTGATTAAAATGTACGTTTTTGCGTCCTCTTAATCATAGTTTACTTTGATGGAGATGCTTTCAAACATTTACGAGTAAACGTGTAACTGTTTCTTTCACTTGAACAACCCGATTGAATTTTGTACGTGTGTTGACTTTGTTTCTCTTTAGCTAACTTTTACGTTTGTGTGTATGAGTCTAAGAGATACAGTGGTTACGGCGTTCGCTTTGCAACACGTGGGAAGTGAAGCTGATCTCCGGTGATTTATATGAGATGTGTCCTTGGTATGCTTAAACATCCCAAATTATGAAATGTTAATATAGATTATGAAAACATAACCTGAAGCTAATTTAAGGGAAATAGAAGAAGTTTGATAACACCAGACCCTGTTTAGTTCGGCTCAAATTTTGTTATGTTCATAAAAGAGGCAATGGTGTGACAATTTAAAGATTCTGAAACGTGATACATTTGCATGTTAGTTATATTGAATCGGTCGAGGTTAGTCAATAGTATCGTCGTTAAAAGATCTTCAGTTCTGATTGACCTTTTTTGCCATTACCTTTTCTCTAAGTACTTTCGTTGTTCTAGGTTAGAGAAGGTATACCATGTACAAAAATAAAAATTGAAGATGGAGAAAGGATACAGCTGGTTGTTTTGTCGATTTTGGTAGCCATTATAGATACTGTCGTAGATTTCTGTCGAGTCCAACCATTTTAGTAATACCGAACTTTCATTTCATATTGAAAAGACTCTTACGAACATGAACATTTTGATCTGTGAAACTCATTATTATAGAACCGGCATGTAATAAATATATCGGTTGGGTGGTCCAAACCTAAGGGTATTTGCTTCACTAATATCTATAATCAAAGAAATTAGACAGGACTGTGCTGTTGTGATGAGGTAGTATTGTTTTCGTTGCTATTGTTATGACGTTTTCCTAAAAACCATCAGGGCTTTTTGGAAAACGACTTCAAACTCTCAGAACATTAGATCAGTAGTTGCTTCTTTGTTTTTGTTTTCGAAACTGCAATAACAAGAAATACTATTTTTTAGCCCATTTTGTCTTGTGTAGACAAACATAGAAAAACGAAAGAAATATAAACACACTAACATATTTCTGTGCTCACGTATATACATATTAATAATTGCAACCTTACCTTTCAAATTTGTAATATATAAAGGTCGCAAAATACCTTATACAAGTTTATACTAAAAGAAGAAATGCAATTTTTAAACGATGAATGTATTATAACTTACTGTATTAATTTATATAATGAATTTTACTTTATTGATTTCATTGAACATTTACTTTATTTCGAACAGCTGAGACTATTAAATCCTTCAAACGTTAATAAATAACAGGTATTCTTGGAACAAATTTAGTAGTACTCATGTACAGTATTGTATTTATGTTAAGATAGATGTCATGATGAAACTACTTTAGTACTGTTGTTAAAAAAAATGAAATACTCATAATTTTCTGCAAAATTAATATAAATTTATTTACCCTTCTCATCTCAGGACACGCTTCTTGCCTGTAATACGTTAGGGCGCAGGTAATGTACCAGTTTTTCTGCAGCTTTTAAAAGGTTGAGCAAGACATAGATCATTACCGCCACCACCAACGATTGCTTTTACTTTTATCAGGTAATCTACTTACTCACTCAACTACTTTGAGCAAATGCTAATTAATTAAATTCTTATCTGTCCTTTTCAATCCCTTGCAGTTTATGTTGTGCTATAAAATTGCCATGTAGTTACTTCTAAGATTTTATCGAAAAAATATCAAAGTTATTTTGTTATGAGAAATTTTGTTTTTAAAACACTCAAGGTTTTTCATTATTTGGACATGGACATATAATTCAACCGTTAAAATCACATATAAACTTAAGTTACTAAAAAGATATGAATACGGTTTTTGTCCCATTACATAAGATAGACAGTAAGCGTTTGCAAACTATTGCTTGCAACAAACGAGGATTCTTTTAAAATTTAGAAGGTATATGTGATCATTTTCTACCATAATTCCCTATGTGACTTTCCAGATATAACGTTTAATTTAGGCAACGGACGATTTGAAACCAAAGTTAAGATGTGAAAAAGTCGTCCGAGCAATGGACGTCCTTTTAACATCTATGTTATTTCCACACGATACAAGTTTTTAAAGTGAACTAAATTGTAGTAAAATACACCTAATCATTGTGTTCAAGATATCACCAGGGTACGACTTCAGACAAACAAAAGGTACCTGGATCTGGTGCTTAAAGCATATGCCATTAATGCGGAATTTATGGACTCTGCTTGCATATCTCATTTTTGAGCCAGACAATTCCCACCATTAAAAATAAATGAAAATGACACCTTCTGCATTTAATATATTTTTTATGATGAAATTTTAAGAAATATGGACAAAATGTAACACATTATTCAAAGTTGCCGTATTTTTAACGACACATATTTGTACTTCCATGCAGTGAAACATTATTTCCTCTATACAAAATCACCTAAAATTTGAAAGTTACATCGCAATATTCGCCATGCATATCCGATTAAGTCGCGTAAAATTTCTTCTAGATAATCAATTTACAATTTGCCAACTGGTGCGTTTTAATTTTGTAGGTATATTGAAAGAAAACAAGTTATCGCCAAAAGAAAATTGATATAATGTAACCGAAACCAGTTTGTTTATATTATAAATGAATTTTGAGATTGTCTGATATTAATGATGTAGTTTCTTATTAAGCTGTATATTTTTAGTCGATTTTATTTATATATTAAAATGACATGTTCTGTATTTTGCAGGCAATGTCCATGTATATATCTTTCACCGAGTCTGACCTGATCATGGTCGTGTTTCCTCAGTGTCCGATTTGGTAGACTTACTTTATAATATTACAGACAGATGCGCCTGAAAAGTACACGTAGCTATATAGCAAAACATGATTTGGAATATTCGCTGTAAAGTAGACCAAGAACAAACCTATAAAATCCGTGATGTCTGGACGTTCTAAAAGTGAGTGTTTCTCCCTGGTATATTTAGCAGTTTTTGAATCTTAGGAAAACGAATTCCATTTAGATGAATGACATGCTAGTATAATTTTCATTTCAGAAAAAAGCTAATATTTGAGTAATAAATGATCAAAGATAATGGAATTGAATTTATTGAATGTTACATTTCAAACGGAAGAAGGCCATATAGTTTCTATAATACTTCTGAACATGTCCTACAGGTATTTTAGCTTGTTTGTGCAACGATTGGCGTTACCAGATTTGAAATAAGCAACAGTTTTTATATATGATTATAAATGGATATTTAGAAAGAATTTCTAAACTGATTAAAATGTGAGTTTCGTTTTCTGATTGAAAAATCTTTCACCTAATGAAGATAATATTTGGCGTCAAGAACCGTTCTCACTCAAATCTTAATCGGCCTTCTTAGTGCGTTTGGTGATGGCATAACAAGACGATAAGGTATTGACCAGGTCCACTGATGATAGCTACGACAGAGTTAAATGGACAAAATTGGCAGTTTGCATTAAAGACACTGTATTTCCAAATGATGATCAAATGCATTGGAATGAACATTAATTATCTTGTTCACGCTTGTCTAAGCTTTAACAATCTGATTTATTACTATAGAAAATTTAATTGAAAATAAAATTATTTTAAATAACAAATCCTTCTTCTAACAACTGAAAAGAGTCTTGCTTCAAGGCTTTGCAATGAGAATCTTTGAAGTAAATTTTTGTTTATATGAATTGCTTTCTTTTCTTGACAGGCATGTGAAGTATGTATCAAATTTTTAGAATCTAAATGTTTCCGATCTAGACCAGATTGCAGACTAACTTTAGGATTTATTAGTTACAAGGTAATATTAACTAACCATCTGTTAAGACCCTCGCAGCTAAAATGAATAATAACTATAAAGAATTTACGAGACACTGAAACATGTGCATTTTAAAATAGTTCTACGTTTCATTATCAGGCTTATTCTCATAAAAGTGTATATTCTGAATGAGCAATATCCAAATATTGCAGATTGTGTTGATAAATGTTTGTTGTCATAAAAAATCCATATTTAGCCACTTTTTTGTTCAAAATTTATTTTTCCGTTTCTTCATGGCGGATACTGTCAAATCGGTCTGTCAGAGATTTATTTAAAAAGTGTTAATTGCAGCACATTTCATACCGGCTTTCCCACTATTTTTTCTTCATGTAATAAATGAAACGTGTCGTCTTTGCTTTACGAAAGAATATATTTGGTGCAGCTTTTCAAGATCAACATTTAGATGTGCATATAACAAGTTCAGCAGTTTCGTGATCCGTTGGAAAACATCTATTATTTTTTCTGGTGTTTATCTAAACGTTCATTGAACGTTAATTTGTTTCTAAGATGGGTAAATTCTTTAAAATGCAGTAATGTTTAGCAAACAATATGTATTAGAGAAGATTTCGCTCGTATTCGGTGCTCTATAACAATGTTTATTTGAGCTCTTTGGATATGACAGAAACAACTGAGGCGGTCCGACTGAGTTTCAACAGCGTTTTATTAACAGGTTGGTTACAGTAAACGCAATGCGACGTTGAAAGTTCCAGTCATCACTGCACCGTGTCTCACTACACTGGTAAACTTCCGGCTGTCATCGGCTCAAAGTTTTTCCAAGGTATCTGACAAAACCAAGACATATATCATGTACTATTGTGTTTACAAAAGCAATATATAACATCTTTTGTAAACATATATATTTCGTTTTCAAGGTTTGAATTTCTGTTTAGACCTTCAGCGCTATTATTAAGAGATACAATATATTCAATAGACATACGATGTTTTTCCATAGATCAGAACATGCCAAGACGAGTACACAAGTACTCGTATTACTGCGTATTATTGCGAACTTAGTAATACAAGTTACTTCAGACATTTAAATGTTTCCCCTTCATTCTGTGTTAAAGACTGCATTTTAAACAGCGTTCTAAAAGGTGAAACAAATTCGATCCTAAAAATGGCTTAATTTACACTTTTCCAGGTGTAAGATTGGGAATAATCCGATCCAGTCTCGTATACGCTCCGTAGCAAAGGCGACCGCCGCACAGACAAAGCAGCAACTACTAAATAAGGTCCATAACCAGGCCTTAACGATAATGTCTGGAGCTATGCTTACAACTCCAATTAAGGCATGAGTAATGAAGGAAGCGATTACCGTATCAGAAGGGATGCACCTGTCAGATCACCACATAAAAACAAAACTTTGGACCACGAAAAGAATCGTTAGTAAAGAGGGTGCTTAGAATCCAAGAAGCTGGCAAAAGTAAATGCTACAAATATTGGACCATCAACATATTCATTGGATCTATGGAAAGATTGTCTGTCTCATATGAGTATCTGTTGTATTCTCCATGAACTACGACTGTTTGTTGAAGATGAAAATATCACAATCCTGTACACAGATTATGATCGCAGTCAAAAAAACTTCAGATTTGAATCCATGTTTACAAAGACGGTTCAGACTGGATGCTGTTAATAACACAACTGTTAAAACTGAGTCAAAACAGTGATCACACCAGTAGGCAAGCAGGACCAGAAAACTTTACAAATGCAATATATGTTATTCGAAAGTGAAAAGAGAGGACTCTACCTCTCTAGAAAACAAAGTGGTACGATAGGGGGGATGTCTTCAAAACATTCCTCCCTTCGTTGCAATAGGGTATTACAAATCTCCTTTGCATGTGGAGAAAAAACCAAGGTTTACAATAAGATGAGTACTTAATAGTAAAAACAGTATGTCTGTATACCTTTTATGTGGGCATATTTATTACCAAAGCACATATTTTGCTTTTCTTTTATAAACATTATTTGGCTGATCGGATGTTTAAACAACAATTTATGGTGCAAAAATGTTAACACATCGTGAAAACCTATCTGCGGCTGCAAGAGGATTTACTTAAAATTGGAGTGAGCCGTGATAGCATGCAGCAAAGTTTTTGCATTAAATAGCATTATATATTTGAAAGTTTTTGTCAAAGCGTCGAAATAAATTTTGGTTAAGTGCTGTCCTTAGGCAATATTAACGCAAGATTTTGCTCAAAATAACAAGTAAAACATTTTGTTCACCGTTAAAATGTGATATAAATAAATTGTTTTTATTTTCCCAAATCAAGTACATGTAGTTTATAATGATGTGACACTTGCACATAAGACGTAGAAGGTAAGATGAACTGCAATAAATCTTGCTGCTATTTGCAGGAGTTCTTCAGTTTACTTCCGACGTAGTATTGAATTTGTATATACACACATTTACATGTCTTAACAGCATCGTCCTTACCCTGTCGAAACGAAGTGTTCTCCGAAATCCACAAATGCGCACTACGAGAAACGCTTGACTCATTTGTTAGGACGACGATAATTTATTTCGTCTAGGTAATGCTTTCTTAATTTATACTCGTATAATCATCATACAGTGATGTCGCAGTAGAAGCCACAGACAGCTTTTTCTCTGATAATTATAGGGAAATTTAAATATGTTTCACATGTTCGATATAGGTTAAACCAACTGCATCTCTTTTCCTGTCTGTCTATACTTTATTTACGTTTTCCTTAATGATAGATTCATTCTGGAGTGGATCTTCTCCAGATGTAAGGGAAAATATTACACGCGTTTGCACTGGCTTACACAAACTTCACAAATCATTCACAATTCATAAAAAAGAGTGTTTTTACATTTGTTTAACGGGGGGAAATTTATCATAAACCACACTTTTGATTAATTATACAATCAGTGATAGATCGAAAAACAAACTTTAGATGATTTGCATTTATGACTTCTGATGTTTCTCGTTTTTGGCCATAAATCTTACTTAACTCTAAATGATATGCATTAAATTTACACTGTAATTTTAAAGATTCAATCGGAAATAAAAAAAGACCATGCCATTTCGACAAAACTAGCTAAAACATAGAATTTCGGTTTCGCCCATGTACACTTTTTATTTTAACATGTTTTTAATTTTCAGTCCATAAAAAATGTTTTCATATCAACACTTCTTTTTTTACTAACAACTATGTTTAACTACAACAAAGCGAACTGATCATGATATGTTTTATTCCTCAATTCATTCCATAAGTTCAATATGGAAGTAACACATATGTTCCAGTAACATTACATATATACGATTCGTTTTGTTTCCTCATGTCAACTCTTGGGGGGAGGGGGGAGGGGGTTAGGGGACGTAGACAGACCTCAAAGTTTGCTTCTGCGTGTTTATATGAAACACAATTGATTGAAGCGTGTACCACGCAAAAACGACCATATACTAGGACGTGTTAAGATTATTGAAAGAGCATTCATTCGAAAAGTGTTTCGTCTGTAGGCAGAGTTTTGAACAATTTTTTATCTAATCATTGTAAATTTTGATGACTCAAATGAACCACCCAAAGTCATATTGCAACATCAGTGCATAGCATTCAAGGCATGGGTGCGCCCTGATTGATATTGTATAGAATGACTGTAGTCATTAATTACTCGTTGCCATTCATATCATACGTGCTTATTCATAATAATTGCATGTTTGACCAACCGCCTTTGATGACGAAAGAACGTAGCGTGCTTGTGATAGAACGAAAGAGATCAAGAGGCACCGCACGCACTTTTTCCTCCTTAACAAGTGGTTATCAGCTTTTGTTGAATTTATTTGCTCATAAATGCAAGCATAATTGCTGAGAATTGTGACAGGAATTTGCAGGAAAAGACGGGATTCGAAAAGAGATGCTGTTTAAGTACAAACTATCCTACAATAGTGTAGGAGTGGGGACACCATGGTCCATTTCAGATTAAGAGATATATTTAGTTAGTTTGAAGAAAACCAAAGCATTTCATATGTGAGCCAGACACATAGCCAATGTAAAAACAACATGTACGGATGTTTTCCAGTTCATAAAGACGCAATACATCCATTTTCAAGACTGAAATGCTGTAACTTGGTCAGTGTCCTTAGATGTATGGTATTCTTTGTAGTTATGTGACTGTATTACATTGGGTCATGCGACTGTAAAATACACTGTATCATTTAGAACACTATGTATATTTTTCGAGGGATGATATCTTTAAATGATACGGGTGGTGTCTATAATAAAACAGTTTATTGCGTTTAGAATAACTTATTTATCTTAATTATAAAATGTAAGTAGATACAACCTATTAAGTTCATATGCAATTTTGCAAATAATAGAATATATTTCAAAGATTTGAAGTAAGATAAACATCTTATATGAAAATAGGATTGCTTCCTGTAACAAAAAGTGGGAGTTTTCACAATATAATTATATCATTTATCTTTCCCTTTTTATAATTTGTTTATGTTTTGTGAAAATATAATAACCATAATACCTTTCAAGAAAAAAATGTTGTTTTCATATCAGGTAAACAGATGCCTACACGTAATCATATTGCTTCTGATTGGTTTCAATATCCGTAACCTTGTTCCTGTCAGACATATCCGACTCTTTCTTCTGTAACGCTTATACTGTAAATGTACGGGGAAAAAAGTACTTTCTTCTTCGCATTCAGTCTGTACTATCACCCTATCAACAGCGAGGAGGAAACAATTTTCTTGACGTCATACATTCTATCATATAACTTTTGTCCCATGGTGATATTGGCTGACTTCTCTTGTTTTTGTAATACTTTCTCTGTAGTCTCGTCTGATAGCATGAACGATGTCGTAACAGGGAAAACTTTATACATGTACTTGAGTACATGCGGTCCTGAGGTATGGTGTAGCCGTGCATTGTTTCCAATTTGACAAGAAGATGGTAGTCACCGTTTATCATGTGACTTTCTTTTCATTGGTGGCATTCTTGTATAATAGGTCAGAAGGTTATATTTGAGTTGAGTTCAAAATGTTTTATTTTTCAATGTTCAATATTTACGTGTAAGCCTAAGCACTGTCATAACTGTCCTAGATTAGCTAAACTGACTAATTAGTCATTACTTCCGCTTTTCGTCACGTGACTGATAATATCATTAAATTTAAGCTTCGATTTATCACAAATACAGACTGATGGAAAGCCCGTTTCCGTAAATTAATCATTTATCAGATCTCTAGCAAATCACACGTTAGTATGCAAAGAAACAGGATTTTATTACTGTTTAAAGGACTGCGTGCAAAATGGGATATGTTACTCCAGTAGATGAATGATACGGTAATTTGTCAGTCGGGACAGTTTTGACATTAAATATTAAGTGAAATACATCAGCTGAAGGCTGAAGTCATCTACTCTCATTTCAGTTATTGGTACCTTAGACACTTTGTTGAGTGCCAACGTTTTACCAAAGATACGAAATGTGGACCGTTGATGTAGAATTATCAAAAATTTAGTGTAACTCTTAGATCCTTCTAAAGATGGAGTGGTGTCTGAGACAAGCTCTCATATAGTATACCAATACTGACAGATGATGAGGCGAGACTATCGTAAATGTCACATTCCTCAGGTCCAAAGATATTCACCGAAATCATCAGTCATTGTGCGTTTCATTGTATGACCACGATAGACTTTGCCATATTCCCTACGTCCTATTCTACCAAATCTCCAGAGTTCTGTTTGCTGAAACTTTTATCATTTCTAAAACAATGAAGATTATTGCACAGATGGAAAAGGGGTCGGTAGAGCTTTCGAACAGAAAACAAAAGGCATCGCTTGACAGTTTGGCTACATTTTGTTTTCTCACGGCGTTAGATTTGGCATCCAACGTGGGGCAGTGTTTCAATATGAGATGAATCTCTGACCGAAATAGTTTGATAGAGAAAGTGTGAATACTATGTAAACAAATCGGAGAGACTATTTAAAAGTTGCTGAAGGGCTTAGACCTTAGCGCACTCGCATTTATATAAAAGGACCTAAATTCGAGTTCCAATCTGACAGTGCACTTGTCCCATCCGCCCAAAAGCCTCTCTTCACAAAAATGCTGGAATAATTTTTATGAATATTTATATTCCTTACAATATGCGTAAAAAACATTTAAACGGAAATATTTTCATACTGTTTAATATGCATTTTTACGTGTGTATAACCCCCATTCCATCAGTATTTCAGCTATTCACAGAGGGTAGTGCTCGTTGTTCGAGAGAAGAAGAAGAAATAGTACTATCACTCATCTTCTCCGTCAAAACTACCATCTTTTTCACATAAAGAGTTAACAATAGATAGTTTGGCTGTAAATCTTAGTAAAGTTTAATATACGGTATATGTTTGAATAGTGTAGAGGGACATTAAAGAGTAAGATATGAGTATGTCAGTTACAGTTAGCACCTGCTCCTCATTGTAGAAACACATACAAAAGTATGTCATTGAAATGATAGTTTTATATTAACTTTATTGTTAACGCATTTATTTTTTATGAAAAGCTGTTTATCATATATATATGTACGGTGTAGCATTTTGTATCAATATTTTTAAAAGCGTGCAATAAAAAAGTCAAAATTTTATCGGTGTAGTTAATTACCCTAAAAAATTACATTACTACAAGATAATGTATAAAAGATCCCAAGGTAAAGACTATGGCAAAATGCCAAAACACTGACATGATTTAGTAAGTATATGCAAAATACATAAGCAATCATGCTGTTTTGATTTATTGAGATTATATAAAAATAACTTTTTAAGAATAATAAATGAAATGGTGCATGCACGTGGATTGCTACTGTTTTAGACATTGATATAATTTTACAGAATTTCATATCCATTCAACACTATTTCTAGCACAGCCTCACACAGGGTTGCTTCTTTTCAAATGATATTCAATCCTTAAAATCCAAAAACTCTCAATCATATGGAGTAATTTTATGGCAAGTAATGTATACGTAGTGTGTCATTTCCATTTATACTTCGCAGTCTCCGTGGTGGGACTATAAAATAGAAATATGCAGATAGGTTTTGGTGATGTTTCAATTTTATATCACATTATTGTCAAGTATTTGAGAGAGACCCACGTCGATGATTTTTTTAAATATCATTTCAAATTTCATGTGTGAATTCTTCAAAATATCGTCTATCACTATTACTTGTTTTGACAAGAACTCGCTACTTGCGCCCAAACAACCCTGCTCGCAGTAGATACGATCTCCTTTTGGTGAAACCTGGCCTTCATTTTGAGTTGAATGTAGCGAACGAAGACCTTCAGTTTAAATTAAATCTTATAAATATTAAAAATCCTTTTATGATAATATATCATAAAGTTAAATTTTATCTATTGTGGAGTTGGACATTGATTTTCCTTAAGATAAAAGTTTGGTATTTATATATTCTTTATATAGAAATTTAGCACTAATCTAAAACTGTTTCAACAACGTTTTTAAATACAATCTATTTTAATTATTTTCAAAAAATATGTACGTATATACATATGATAAGGGCAGAAATGTCTTTCTACGGGAGCTTTTTGTAACTTTAAGGTGCAAGAAGCCAAGATCATTTCAATTAAACATTATTTCCTGTTTACTGTACGCAAATATTCGCTGATAGCTTTATTCCGATAATTTGCAATCGATTGAAATAAGAAAAGATATACATTTGAGTTTGCATTCCGGTGAAAGTGAGTTAATCAGATAACGAAAGACCTTAAAACGCTATCTTGGTATGCAAGAGGTAATTCTGATAGTAAATTTCAATACTTTAAAGAAGTTCATTGGATACAAACCTGCAATTGTGTTTGGAGTTTACGACAGTCCCGTAAATATGTTAGAAATTGAAGTTATTACTTCTCTGTGGTTATCCACTTATTTAAGTTAAAGTAGGAAGATTTTCCAAATAGTTTCAACTTTCATTTAATGCTCGAAACAGATATCAACACAACGTAAGAGCAGTAAGCGTTTATTTCCATTGTCTAACTAACACTTGCACGGCATAATTAATTTAGAAGCGAAGAATACTGATTTTTGTATCCTTGGTACTTTTTCTCAAGTCCAAACAAGACATTTATTACATGCCATACACAGTTGATCTCGATTGCAACAAAAGCAGCAGGAGCAGCAGCAAAAACAGCAGCAGCAACAACAACAACAACAACATCAGCAGCAGCAACAACAAAAACAACAACAATATCAAAAATCACTATCTTGTGCTTCATTTTCATATGCGTTTAAAATTTCACTAAGATTTTATGCATCAGATTTCAGTTTTCGATGAACACAACTGCGTAGAACATGTATACACTTACTGTTTCTTATCTCTATTCTTCTACAGCCATAGCTTTATGAAATGCTTAGTCTGTCTTTTTTAGCTCCGAATTTCTTTTCAATGTTTACGAATATAAGATCATGCATTTATCACTTCTAGACATCCTCAAACTACAGCAAAGGCGACTCCGTACGTTTGGAAAGAACTTAATCGAATTGTGTATACATGTATTAAAGTAATCTCACGGTGCAAAATGGCCATATTACAAATTGGTCTAGACAGGTGCTTGAAACCCAAGGAATGCTTTTAAAATACATAAGAAATCAATTTTATTGAATTGTTTCTCTTATTGACAAGTAGCAATGAAAATCTACTTTAAAATTTAGATGGGTTTTCAATTTATGACTATGATAGTCAAAAAAAATATTCTTGTTTTTTTTTACTTTATTCAATTACGAATACAACTTTTACAGATTCAAAAAAGAGGTCTGAACAGTTAATTACGCCCTAAAACAGCTAGTATTATCATAATTATGACGGACTCAAATAGTTTGGTTGTAAGTTTGGTGATGTTCTTTTTCACGGAGTAACTTCTTTTCTACTGGTCAATCTGAATAGTAACTGAACTTTAAGATAATTTGAATTAGGAAATTATTGTTATTATGTAGCTCAATTTTCCGAAAAGCGGTTCTAGCACAGACTTTCAGGACTAGTTGAAATGCAACTCGTTGTGTAAACAAACAGAGCACGTTTCCTTACTTGTGTTCATTTCGCAGCCTTCCTCACTGCTTATTAAACTGCTTCGTTTTTCATAAAATTGATTAATGTAGCTTATAACATCAAAATGTCGACATAAATATCAGGTAATTTCAGTGTTGATGCACAAGATAAAAAGATTTTATTACATAAAAAATTTGCAATCTATCAAATGGGACATATGAACTTGCTATACGATACAGTATAGAAATTTTATCTTGTCAGGTCAAAGCTATGCAATGCATAAGCAACGAAAATAAATCATGACTGACATTCTTATTCAACCACTTAAATGGTTTCTCACCAAGAGAGAAGTTCTGAATATTGCAAATTAAAGGTATCGAAAGTGTGAAATATTTAAGCATCAAGCTTCACTTTGGTGCAATACACCATCATATAGAACTGGAGGTCAAAAGTTATCGAAACACTTTATCTATTAATAAAACAGAAAAATGATTTACAATGGGCCTTTTCACTGAAAAATACAGTAAATAGCATATCCCAGATAGCCAAATAAAGGCATGGAGTTTCAAAATACTCAATGTATCACAAAAAACAAATATCTCTCAAGGTTCAATCAAGTATATAAATGCAGTTACCTAAACTTTTCAGAAAAATGTGTTACAAATTGTAGAGCTCTTCACAGTTCTTAGTATCAGTTTTTACTTCTTCAAACTTTGAGAATTTCCACAGTTTCTTCAGTCTGTTTTCCATCTCGGAGCTGGAATATGTATATTTTCCATATCCGTTGATAATTGTCTCTGGAAATAAAAGTATCAGCTGGTTTATTTTTGTTTTTCAGTATCCCGAGATATGCATAAGGGTCTAAGGTAACAAATACCTAAGTACGTTCTCACATCAAGAGGGTATTTTAGATATTTGTTCATCTACTCATTTAGTGTATCTGAAGTGTCAGAAAAAAGACACGTTTTTAAATTTTGAATGCGTGTATTATATAAATAAGACTAATTGATAATTAACTATTTCAGCAGTCGTAGCTCTAGCATTACAATTGGTTATTTTGTTTCTTTTTTGTGAAGCAGGGGCTAATTTGACTAACATTTTTGCTGGTGTTGTTACCATGTCAGATGTTAAACCATTGACTGTTGATATAAATCTTCAAAACGCTTGTCACTGTTTTACAGAGTGTCTTTGAAGGTGCTTTAAATTTTCAGTCACCAAAGGACCGGCAGATGTAAATTTGAAACAAGAAAAGCGACATCACTCTTGTCCAGTCAGGACGTTCATAATCGCGGAGGTATGACCTATCAAACATCAGTATCCGCTCTTAGACTACAATTCATGGGCTTTAACCAAGCCTGGCAAACGAAAATATCAAAAAGATCATGACAGAAGCCTTGATTACGAAAGACATGCACCTATGTGTACAAAAACTGCTTTACCAGATGTTGGTGTTGGTATTTTCATCATGCACACGACTCGTGCTATAATCTGGTCCGCTATAATCAGTATATGTGTAATATAGACTACGGTCAATACCTAACAAATAATGATTACAAAGTGCCTGAGATAGTTTGCACAAAAACAGACATGCCGTGACTGTACCGACTATATACAAGGCAGAAGTAAAGTATCATATAGGCCATCATATAGGTATCGACAACTAATGAAGAGTCAAAAGACTGTCATCAGGTAGTCATTCTGAGGCAGAAGATTCTCAGTGAGAAGCGAAAAGAATTCCTTCCATGAATCATGACTCGCACACTGCTGTGTACATGGCAATTTGATAGCGAACTATGACCATGATAAACCGAAGAGATTTTAGGCAGAAAATGAGTGTATTACAGTCCAACTTTCAAATTCTGCACACAAAAAACAAACAGAACTTCAAATGTAAAAACAATGAGTTTCGAAGTTGTTGCCTTTTCTCACACATAATTAGCATTTGTATGTGATGAAGCTTTCAGTCTTGGTGTAGTGTTTCCAACTTCCACCCTATGTAAAACGTAATACTTGGGCTTTATAAGGTCGGATGGTCGTTATTGTTTTGTCTGTACATATCAAGGAGATAGTATGTCGGACGATTTATTCGTGCTTAGTTCCTGTCCTACATTACCTCTTGGCGGCCAAAATAGAAGTGCACTTTTACATTGAAATTCTAAATTTAGTATAGCACGCGATATCATCACGAGACAGAGAAAGATAATCTAAATTGGTCAGCTATAAATAAAATCAGAAATTGCATTTTTTACGCGGCAATATGATAGTTGAAAATGAGATACTAGCGTCTAGTGAAGTTATAAAATCAAAAAGCGTGAGAAAAAAAAATGTACCTGTACAATGATTATAAAAATTAGAACATGAAAGGAAACTTATAGGCAAATCAGCACGCTTGTTTAATTCAAATTTCCCTAATAATTTGTATTTCTATAGATGTAAAAGGGTCATCAATGGTTAACAATCACGCTATAAACTGTATCACAAGGATATTCATTTCAATATTGTACATGAATAATTTCTTTTCACAAAACGATTTACCGATGATATGTTATTCATTTAAAACTTCAAGTTGCTCCTCATCAAGTTGTCTTGAGGGATCAATCAGGTGATACATGTGCGATCAGTGGCTTAAGTAAACATTGTAAGAAGTTATGTGAAGTATCTAGCCTGGTCAATGTGACAGAAGTACATTTAAAATATTCATGACGCACACGAGTTTAAAAAATGTCCAATTTTAGTTACGATTTTGTTTTAATTTAGTACCCTGCCTAAAATTATCCTAAATATGTAGAAGATTTTGATGCCCTGTATCAGTGCCAGTCAATTAAGGTGTGGTATACAAGACTTGAAACATAGTGTTTATTCCATGGTACCACTAAACTTCTACTTTTTCTGCTATTTCCAAGGGCTTACAGAGAGTGATCATCAAATAAAGTTGTGTTTTGAATGTGAACTTCAATAGATAAAGGGAAAAAAACGTAACCTGTCACATTATTGAAGACCACTGATTCAAGCAGGCATATTTTAACGTCTAAAGTGCAAACAAGATCCTCTGTTGCATTATTTTGCGCTCGTGTTTCAGTTTCCAAAAAAATAGAATTTCGCATTGAAAACTTACCACTTTCATTACTGAAACACGTTAAAAGTTGCTCAAGTTGCCCTCTGACGCGGAAAGAACGATTTGATAAATCTAGAAACATGGTTTTTTTATAGATACTCGTATTAGCTTCAGTTTGTTTTTCTCCTGTCGGTAAAAACTTGCCACTTATTGCAATAAAATTATACAACATGATAATACTGTTATATTATATAACAGCATTTTGGTCACATCTTTTCTGCATGGATACATCCCATTCTCTAGTTTGTCCATTAACTGTGCTTGTCAGTTTAGTGATTTGTTTTTATACCCAACATATTTTTCATTCTTCTGAGTGCGTTAAGTGTATTTCGTTTTAATGTGTAATACATTTTATCATTTTCAATTATCACCTTTTTAGGAAGTGTCAAAGCAGTGAATTTATTATTATAATGTACACATGTATATCTTCATTTAAATCAGTCCCTACTGATTGATGTCAAATTTCTTTTCTTAAATAGATGTATATGTTCTGATGTTGACATGTATAAAAATATGTTGCTTTGAAAACTGCTACCGGTCAAATTAGTGTCAATTTAATTCTGTAAACAGATTCGGTAGCATCACATTTTCATACATTATCTGATGAAAGATTCACAAAAGATACAATCATGAAATATTTTCCAGAGTAAATAAAACCGCGAAACTGAAACCAATAGCGTTTTACCTGAACGAGTTTATGGTTAACCGGATGGAATGACATCCGAACATATAGTCCATTCATAAAAGTGTTGCGGTCCATGTGAAATTTTAGTGGTAATGTTCTAAAGTCGGTCAAGCAAACAAGATTTAATGTTCGTCAAATGATACTTTGCGCGTTTAAATAGACCTGGTATTATATTTAATCTCTTTCCTTACATGGTTTATTTTTTCTTAAAATAGTAATTTAAGCATAAAACATTTTGAAGATTATATGTACATTACGACAACTATGATATCAAGTGGTATGGTCATAGATGTATAATCTTACTCTACATTCATGTATGATTTGTAGACATGTCGTTATGACAACACTGTCATTAGTGTCAAAGAAAACTGGCGTCTCTGCTAAATTCCAATTTGCTATTCAGAATTTATTTTTTTAAAATTCATAACTTCTGTTTAACAAGTGTCATATCCATAATATAACTAACTACAAATTGGATTTCATTATATTAAAACGTATCATTAATTAAGGTATTTCATGTAATATCAAAAGAAAGGATTTTACTGATGTCTTACTAAAATAGTTGTTACATATTTTTTATATATCTAGGTAATATAACTGTCAATGCTTTTTATTCAAGATTTGTATATGAAAGTGATGAATGTTACATCAAATATTGCCTTTTAAAGCATTAAAGATAATAACAGTTACAAAATATTTTTTGATCGCTCCATATTTGATAATGTTATTAAGATATTTAAATGCAAATTTTACACATTAATAAAAAATGCATTTCTTTGAAGACAAGATAAACAGCGTTCACGAGTACTAAAAGCTATCAAAAATTAAAAGATTCACACCCTGCTAGGTATGTTATCTTCGATATTAGACCCTCCGGATTCATTAAATGAAATCTTGTCAAACTTGTCACAAAATAGCAAAGCAAAGATATATATGTTCATGGTTTGGATTTTCTAGACCTATAAAGAGCAGAATAGTTTTCAAAGTTTCACTGCATCGGGCTTTCTTTTGTCGCCTTTTCAAAATACACGTACAAAGGGTAATGTGTTTGTTTATTATAGTGTCACCCCTACTTAAAGTGGTGACCATGTCTGACTTACCTCCCTAACCATATCCTTTGATACCATGGAGGTAGGCAAACGAGAGTCATTATTTCACTAGCTGGCGACTTACCAACCAGCCATAGCACAACGGACACCATCTGGGATTCGAACCTTCGACCTCCCACTCCAAAGGTGGCTGCCTAAACCGACAGTTACACCAAGGAAGACTCTCGTCAAGCGGACATGATAAAAGTTTTGTTGAAGTCGGCAGAGGCCCAATCAATCTCTTTGATTAAAAACTTTTACTGTTTTTGCCTTTGAATTCAAATACATGTATGATCTGTAGGAAAAAGCCACTTGATTCCTCATCGGTAAAAATAAAAACCAATCAAAATACAAATGTAATTAATGTTTGTAAAGCATTTTGAAACCCACGCTGTATTCACAACACTTAAATAAAAATATAACGCTGTGTAGATTTTAGATTAGATTTACCGATGTCACACTATCTATAAAAAAATCACTGTGAGCAAAGCAAACTCTAATTGGAATACATTTCAATACTTTTGAAAACCGAAAGAAAATCTGTTTCAAATTTCTCAGGTTAAATGACTTACATTCTTATGTTAAGATAAAATATGTGCATCTAAATGTAGCGAAACTAAATAAATTGATATATTCCCACATGTAAGTTGTGATACTCTTCTCAATTTCATTCATGGATAAACTTGAAATCCGTACAGGTTTTCACAATGACCCCTAAAGGGCAGCTTTTGTATGTAATAAATCCGCCTTTGTGAAAAATGATCAACAGAGGATAGCTGGCTTATGCCTTGTTGAGATTCTTAAGAGGTTTTAAGACACCTACTGCGACAATGAATATAAAATATAGAAATAGTTTTAACCTGGGCTAAGATAGGTCTAGCCTTTATAACTAGATGAAAATGAAATGTGTATCAAACAGAGACAAATGTAAGCTTGTCACGCGACGCAGAATGTTCGTGTAACCATTTTTAAATGAACCATGAATACTTTTAAATGAACAGGTCTCCATAACGTTCTTTTAAAATGAACAGGTCTCCGTAACGTTATTAAAAACAGGTCTCAAAGTGAACAGAGCAATGTAATGATGTGTGTCCGTAACGTCCAAATAAATTGGGCTCGGCTCCGTAACTTTCTTTTTTTAAATGAAAGGTTAATTCCACACTGCCTGTCTCTGTCTTCGAGGTAGATTCCATCTGAAGTGAATCTCCAGAGCTATTAATATAAGTTGTAAAAAAGTTTTTCGTGAGCAAATGGATCAGTATTAAATAATGAAAATGACTTCATCACACTCTTTTACTTACGTATCATTCGTTTTTTTAGATGAATAGGGCTCCGTAACGTTCTTACTTAAATGAACAATCAAAGAATGATTGTGCAAAGCATTTTTATTACAATCAAATTTCTAGAGCATATTATTATAAATATAATAATTCCCGGCTGATACACACGCGATGGTATCTTTACTTACAATATACCCACACAAAATGATCTTGTTTGATTGCTGCCTTCGCAAGAAAGACAAATCCATAGCCACTTTCATTTTCTTTTTGTCTTGGATGCTTGACTTCAGTCTGGTCTTCGTCTATAGCTTCTGGTTTGATACTCGGTCTTGAAGGATCTTTCGCATTCGCCGAGTATGCTGGTTTTTTTTAACGACGACCTGCATTTTGTGTTCATGCTTCTTCGTGAGTGGGTGTGTGGTCAGTTACTCATTTTATTTCAGAGCAAAACGATTTGCTGCAAAATAGCATAAGTATAGTGAGAAAATACTGGCGAAAAGGACCGTTAACACATCCCAATAATTGTTTCTATACCAAATTTTGTAATTAAATTCTAAAACGTTGTTGTATTTTGTTATGGTTATGGTTGCTAGCAAGTTCGCATTAATCATAATTAAAAATAATTAGAAACTTTAGCGTTAAAGGAACGCGCGTCTGTTAATACATACACTTCTGTTTTACAAATGAGGGAATAAAACATGCGTTTTGTTAACTGAAGTATACTTAACAGATTGCATTTCATATTCACGCTTGGCGTATGAAGTAATCACTTTAGCAATTTTATTTAAAATAAATGATCTTCTTTGACTTTTACCCACGAAATGCTTCTTTAAGTGGATTCAGGCCAAAGAAAATAGCCGTTTTATTTCTCAGTACTTTGAAGCTGAAACACAAAATTAGTTTGAGAAAGAAAAAAGCCTTGGAGACAACATCTTTGCTTGCAAAATTTATAAGATGACATAAACGTACGTATGGAATATTGTCTTAAGTTTCACATTATACTTTCCCGATTTGGAACTAGTTCACGGTGGGGAATCACATGGACAAAATAATCTCTAAACAAAAGTGAATATATGAAAAATGTTATAAAATAATGAAAGCTGTTCAGCTGTGATTATAAAAAGTTGACTATCTTATGACAACATTAACGTATTCTAGAACTACTCAAGTCTCAATAACAATCATCTTCTTATTGTGCTGAACACTTCAAAACTAAATTAGTTCAGTGTACTGAAGTGTTTATTACAATCGGAAGGAGACTATGATTGAGACCTATGTAGTTCTAGAATACATTAACGTCGCCAGAAGACAGGCTACATTTCATATTTAAAGCTAACAACTTTCATTATTTTTTAAACATTTTCATAGATTTACTTTTGTTTAGAGATTATTTTGATCACGTGATTCCCCACCGTGTAGTTACTTACTTAAGTTTAAATATTGATCGAGAAATGTGGACATTACAGTCGTTCACACATTTGGAACGTTTCGGTATCATTGTTAACAGTCCGGTATACTAGAGAGCTTTGAGTATCTATGCAATTTCTGCAAAGGTTCCCGTTACCAAAGGCGATACAACAATTAATAAAACATTTTGTAATGTGATAGGCTGTCCGCAGTGTTTTGGAAGATTGCAGCAGAAACATGTTGACTGCTAATAGAACAGTCGATGATCATTCGGCAATGAGTTTTAATTATGAACAAGTTTAATAGTAACTGAATGATTTTGGTTTCAAAGACAATATATGATTTAGATCTACTGATCGACCTAAATATTATTTTGAAACAGTACAGCAGAGCGGTAATCTGAAATTTGAAGCTAGATAAATTTCGTTCGGGAAGATTGCAAAGAGTAGCGGTATTGTCATTGATTACTCTGCAAAAACAGTTCATATCTCTAAGTAGTGAAATGTAGAAATCACCAAAAATATTGAGGAAGTCTAAATGCAATTTGAATGAAGGGGAATAGATAAGTAGCAAAGTATGTCGTTTTCTTCCTGATCTCGCTAAGTATTGTGACATATAAAAGTGTCACATTCTGCTGTTTTAACAGATCATAAACTGGATGTTCATTCATGGCAAGATGTATATGTTCTTTGCCTCACCAGGCACGTGTATAAAGGACTACCTCTTAGATCTTCGACGGGTGTAATTACCAAATGATGAATTTGCTTGAGAATGTATACGAAACGATGATGGAGACCAAATTATCTTCTGTTTATGACTTAGTTACTGAGGCAATGAAATCATTAGATCAATCATTGCATCGTTAACATCATTGACTGTAACATTTTTGTGGGAAACTAGACTGAAAACAACACAACACTTCACACTTTCTGTACTGATATTGGCGGGTGTTCTAAGTCACCCTGAACATAGAAACCATTTTGCAAAGATCAGCAAAATTAAATGAAAATGATTAGAGTATGAAAATCTATAATTGCATTGGACATGTCTTCTGTTACTACAAATATTGAAAACGAAAGTACTACACATGTTAGAGAATGCTTCCAGAAAACCACAGAGTTACCGACAGCCTAATCCACAGTTCGTAATATTCGAATCCTGTCAGCGGATGTTAACGTGACTTCCACGCTCTCCTCTTCTGTTCAGGTTCGAACTTCAGGAGACAGTAAGAGAGCACAGTAAATATTTACCATAGAAGCTGAACGAACTTAGATAAACACGAATGTAACACGTTTAGAAGTGAAATCTGAAAATCAGAACAGCAATAGCAGAGAATATCCTATATAGTTAGCAACTGTTCAACAGGAAGAACGCATTCTATAGTACATCTACTGATGACTTTCTCTTTAAATATTTTCTTGGACATACCTTGCAATTATATCATTTTGCCTTAGTCAGCGTTAGTCAGCGTTTGATCACTACAAAAGTAGCTGTAAGTTGACTTTGATTTGACATAAAACGGTTTGTTCAATTGTAGTACTCAAACGAAAGTGTATTTTATGGAGTCAAATTCATTGTAAATTGGTATATAAAAGTACAGTAACTGACAGAAAAAGCATATAAAATGTTTTAAAACGCATATAAATACACGATACAAATATCATCATTGTACATTTTATGTCATTTTATCGTTGTTACTCTAAGATGGTCAAAACAACCACTTTTCGTGATTTCTCCATTCAATAAAATAAAACATATAAAACTGTTCTGCCAGCCCTTTGTAATCTGATCAACAACAGTGTTTTAATGGTATATACCTTCTCACCTTCTCGCGTTGATACAATCAAAAAGGCCTCATAATTTCTACTTTGAAATACCGTAATAACTTACCCATATTAATCAGTTACAACAACAAACCTATATAGTCTTATTTATTGTTCATGATAAAAAGATATAAACAACTATAAAAACATAAAAAAGTAATATAAATCAGCTTAAATGTCACCTTTTCATTTAAATCATTCACGTTACGAACGTTATCAAAAATGAGGACTACTTAAACACATGGCATATTTCTATCAAACAGTAACTTTTTCTTTCAAATCTTCGGTTGTCACAGTAGTTTTACGTGCATATAATGGCGGTATTATCAGTTTAACTTGTTTGACGTCAAAGTATGATTCTTACATCAATAGGCTGTATTATTTCTGTTGCATGAAGCAATGACATTGTTATGTCGAAAGGTACCGTATCGAGTCATTGACGTGCAAAAGGCTGTGCAGTAACTTTCGCATCATTACTCAGAATCTTCTGAGCTAGATTATGACTTTAACAGATAATACATTATTTTATTTCAGCAGAAGGCGACGAAGAAACATTCCTAACAAGAGGTGATCTACAGTATTTAAGATATAATAAATATGTCTCTTTATTTGTCGTTGAATAAATTACAGTCAGGAGTTCGAACGCATAGTAATTAAATCAAGAGTGCGTAGCACGAGTGATTGTATATTTCGCATTCGAACGACTGACTGTATTTTATCTTACGATAAAATATTATTTCGATTCTAATACGTCATTTTCTTTGAAAACTATCCCGAAGTATATTCAACTCGTTGCAGTACATCATTGTAACCTTAAAACGCTAAATACGATTGGACGTTCTTGGATACATGCGTCACGTCGTGACGCTATTTACGGCACGTCGTCCTTGGAAAAACGTGCTGTATCTTATCGTAAAATGAAATACAGGCTTTTTCCTACGTGTTTATATAGGAAAGCAGCCGCTTGTGTTAGGATTTAGATTTTTACAAAGATTGTCTCATTTCAAATTGTTACACATACTGTCTTTTAAATTTTGCGTAAAGAGATTGCAGTATGCGCCCGTTTTGCCTTACTAGTAGTTGGTTACAGCTATAGCATCTATTTCAGTGACTAGAGTCACTTCAGCATAATGTTTCTCATTTATAAGATGCAGTGTCCACTTAGCGAAAATCTTTCGCACACGAGGTAGCAATATTTTCTATTATTTTGCAAAATGCCAAAGACGTAACATCAAAACGTAATGAAATGTAAAACTTTAGTCAGAGCCCATTGTCTTGTAGATGCATATGAACGTGTTAAATGCACTGCACAGCGTGCCATTCTGAAACTTCTCTTTAAAACTTCGTTAAATTCCCAAAGTCAAACAATATTCATACACACTCTAGTGAAAAATCAAATTACATTTCTCCTCAAACATTGCCAAAGTATCATTATATCTAGCAAACGTCCTAAAATTTCGTTTTACCTGCATATATTCACTAAATAGGATAAAGGTGCAAATCACTATGAATTTCTTAATATAATTACATTGTGTTTCAGGAAACAGTCATCGAGACAAGTTACTAATTACATGAATTGCAAGAAATTGAGGCTATAATCGATTTAAAGATAAACAAATTGTTCAATGTACATGATTCAGCAAAATTTACTGAAAGGCCTCAATTTCTTACAGAAGATATCAGTGCTGGTCTAGTGTAATGATGCATTATCTATGTAGTTTATCAAAAAAGGGCTTCAAAGTGTTAAAAACCATGGTTCCGGAAAAGTTGATTTACTTGTTTACAACATCACAAGTTGATGTGTAAGTCATAAATAATTAATAATGTGTTAATAATAATTCATTCACTGTGGTCTAAACTCGGTGACATCAAAACCATCAATCATGACAAGATCATTCTTCACTAAAGTTGTATAATCTCTCTCTCTCTTTCTCTTTTCAACCATTTCTTAAATTAACAAACTAACGGTTTGCTAGTTTTAACACGAAATAAGAATAGGAATATCAGCAGCCGCAGACGACATTGTCCTTGGCAAACGAAAAAATAGTCA
The DNA here is from genome assembly GCA_022818135.1 of Saxidomus purpurata. Taxonomy (NCBI): domain Eukaryota; kingdom Metazoa; phylum Mollusca; class Bivalvia; order Venerida; family Veneridae; genus Saxidomus; species Saxidomus purpurata. The sequence continues at coordinate 57,743,755 of JAFMSR010000001.1, forward strand.
ATGGAAAAGCTTCAATTAAGGCACGACATATAGTGTAATCAAACGAAAAACAAAGATGGTAAATGTAATTAATATGGTAAATGTAATTAAGATGGTAAATGTAATTAAGACGACACTTTTAAAAGTCAAGGTACTGGCTCCTAATACAACAACAACAACAACAACAACTTTATTTGCATTAAACATTTTACAAAACTGTTCTAGCAACAATGGTATACTAATTGAATGAACACATGAAGACAAATCGTATGTGTATAAATATTTTCGAGTAGCATTAATTAATTGAACTGTTGAACAACAATAATGCTGTATACTTGTTGGAAAAAGAGATCTCTGTTTTACTGATAAGTTGAATTAGTTTTGTGTTTATCTATCATATTATCTACCATTTCTCCATTTTGATGCATAATATATAAACTTTGCTACGCATTCTACTGTTCTTTTTGCTGTTTGTGACATAAGGTTTTCAAATTTTTTAATATTTGGCCACGGACAATAATAGTTTTTAAAATATTTTCGTCTCAATTCTCTGTATTTTGGACAAACTAGAATAAAGTGATATTCATTTTCCACACAATTCATGTTACAATTTTGACATTTTCTATCGGTTTTTGGCAAATTTAAGGATCTTCCGGTTTCTATCATTAAATCACGTGAAGAAAGTCTAAATATACTTAGGACAATTCTGTATTTCTTTTCTGTTATACAATCTAAGTATCTGTCTAATTTGAAATCGTGTTTGAAAATTGAGTATGCCATCAATCTGTTCGAGTTATCAATGTTAGAGTACCAAGTCTGGTCATACATGTCTAATATTCTTTGTTTAATTGGATTAATAAATATGTTTATATTTTCTTTAATATTTGGCAGTTGCGTCACAATATTATTATGACCCAGTTTGCAGGTTGTTACGTTTTAAACAAGAACATACGACCACCATTATAACAGACTAAAAAGAATGCGGTGTTTATTTAAATGAACATTCTGAAAAAAATAGCACAGAAAACTTACACGAGCGCTATTATATATGTACACATTTGACATGACACATTTTAATATCCTATTTACATATGAAATTAATAGTAAAAAGACCAGAAAGTGCAAAATTAAATTATTATTTTTTTGTATGTTACAGTGTCACATAATTATGCATTAAAGACACACGGACATGAAAAGTAAAACCAAATTAAACACACGTGTAAAATAGCGTATGCAATAAACTAGTGTTCGGCTCGTGCATTTCGAAAGCTAATTGTTATACAAAATGTACAACATAAAGTGACAAAATCAATACTAAGAAGTGACCAACGCCCTGTCCATTACAAAGTCAGACAAGTTTCCACTCGGTGGAACAACAAGAAGTTGCACAAGTTCAACGAATTTACGACGCACTCTGCAGAAATACATCATTAGATGGCAGAGGCATCAACCAAGTCAGCAAAGACAATGATATATTCTGAAAGCTGTATGTGAGTTAACTAATTCCTGGAGAGTTTAAGTGCAATGCTTGGGTGATCATCAGGACCAATTTGCAGACTCGCCGCTAAAACCTATGGATAAGAAAACTGCTTCTTCAACATGGTAGAAGGTGGCATAAAGCTTACCAAATAGCTGAATGATAGATGAACGAAACAACCGGGGCGAACCAACTCTGGTCAAAAAGGACACCAAACGTATAGGAGGCAACCATGATCTTGGAAGGATAGAAATAAAGCATCAAGTTATGGCCACATCAGTCTCACCAGCGTGGCTGGAAATACATGTAGAGCATTGAAATTCCGTGAATTAAGGGTTGGATTCTTAAGCAATCCTAGTTGAACAGGTTGATATCAGAAAACTTCGTTCTATGGAAGACCAAACTACACACCGGATTTGTCATTCCAAGAAAGAAGTTACACTTTTTACTTAGACTGATATTCAAAGAGCGTTCCTGACTGACATAAATAAGTCGATCAAGTCCTACCTTTTGAAAAAGAAGAGCTAATGGGAACCTAAGTTGAAAGTTTTACAGACGGCGGACATGGTGATCCACAAGGAGGTATAGTTTATCCGCTTTTTCTCTAGTCACAGCTATCCAAGAAGTTGACAAGAACAAGTGCTGCCAGTCTTGGATCACTAGCAGAACCTCTGCATTTGTTGAAACTACCAAATCCACGAGGAAACGGCCTGTCAAACAAAACCAGTATCAGGGGTATGTTAAAGAATAACAATGTCAAAATATTTTTGACGCAAACTATAATCTCATCTGTAACATCGAGCATTCTGTATACATACAGGTCTAATATGTGAAATAATTCTACCCATAACATTTTCGACAAATGTGAAACCCTAACCCTAACTCAAAATGCGAAAACAAATTACCCTATATATATTTAACCTTTCCAATGTGACTGTTTACATATATATTTAACTTTCCACATATAGGGGTCCTGCAAGCGCTAAAGCTGAAAATTTAACCATGCACAGAATTTGTTGGTACGCGATAGTGAAAATACAAAATTTAATACGTAAGCACTGCACCAGCTACAAGACAGAAAATAAATCATTCATACAGGCATCAAAAACTACCGAAGAATAAAATAGAGGATTTTCAACAGGGGGACATTTTCACAAATCTACAATCGTTTCTGAATTCCTTAGCGAAAGCCACACTACCAGCTGGCATGCATAGTGAGAGGTCATATACCCAAAAACAGTGGTGTTCTCAAGAGTCACACATGAAGAAACGCCCACGGTCATAAAATCTTTAACAAGGACAAAGAGTTAGACAATGACCACTTTCTACTTGATATATGAGAACCAGTCATTCTAATAAGCCTTCAAATGGGACACAACATGCTCAATGCTCATATGTACACTTTCTATTGAAATATATCAATCGATCTAATGCTCATATGCATAAATATTGAAGATGTACCCAATGTTGCATTCAGAAAGAACAGAAAGGCATTTACTTAATAATACCAATTGTATGAATATTCATTGAAAACTGCATAGCAAGACACCACTATACAAGTTAAAGAAGACTGTTTCCTTCATTGCTCTGGCCTGGGTGACGGTGTAGAACGTGAACGAAGAGTAGAAACCTTACATTCTGAGCTCATAAATAAACTTGCGAGTTACAGTAGAGAAGACAGCCAATGCTTGCTTAACTCTGCAATAAGTTATGCCTCTCTTCGTGAGATCAACAGTAAAGTCAAGGTCGTGAGGTCATTAGCCTTTTCACTTCAACTGTTTCGTCAGAAAAACTACATGTAGTTTAACGGAACAAAACTTTGTTGTAAATTCATCGTCATTAAATTCTATGTTTTTCTGGTCCCTGTTTATTTTCTGTCAGTGTGTCAGAGCTACTACTGATCAATGTTTCGACAACCACGCCTAAATAAAGCCGAAGATATTACATGTATATATTTTTATGTCTTGAGTATGTTTATGAATAATTTCAACCGTGCATATGAACATTTCATATTGTATCATAAAATTTTGTTCCTCCTTCAAAGTTATCACATTACTGCATTAAAATTTTTACACAGACTTAATGTCTTCACAAACATTCAAACGTTTGACTATAAAACAAGAACAAAGCATTCATTAGGTAACGTATAGTTGCTTTTGGTGAAAATATTATTACATTAGCCCAAATCGTTTTATAATTATGACAATTGATTGTTTTGCTCAATGAAACTTTGTTAATTTATTGTAAGTAATAAATGTCTATGTATATTTGTCGAGCTGTTTTATTATTTTGAACCGAATGCCGGTTATTAATGAAACGCCGATATAACGACACTCTTTTATCAAAGTAACGGCTGAGCAAATTTCATTACTTACTAGTTCTGAAACCGCTTTGTTGAAAAAGTTGCTGCAACACGAACAGTTTAATTTAGTTAAGTAACGTTCTGCATCTTCAAATTATTTCAGACCAATCGTTCATTTTTGAAAGTGGGTTAATCTGTCCGATATTTTTTTCCAACAGTGAAGATCATTTTTTATGTTATGCTTTTCAGTATATCAGTGAAATAAAATCAATATTTTCACTGTTATGGAAAAGTGTTGATACCGATGCAATATCACGTTAATTTCACGCTTAAATTATAACGTGATAGTACACCGTAACCAATAATTATCCTCTATATCTAATTAGTATCACTAGAGTATCGTTTGTTGAAATTGTCTGTCGTTGTATTTTTCCAGTCACGTCTGTTCTAACGTCGTTTCTAAACAAACACATGTCGATCATCCTGTGGATGACTTTCTCAATTCTTAATGATTTTGCTGCTTTAGTTAAATGTCTAATATGTGATTGTTTCACCCTCAATTCTATTCATTGTGGTATAACACAGTCTGGATGGACACACTAAAGTAGACGACAATTACCTTTTCCCACTTTTTATTCCAAACTGGTATAAATGAACGACAGTCTATGAGCTTTATGATCAGATTTTAGCCATATCAGAACATCAATATTGCTTGACAATATAGCAGCTGGATATACACAAAGCCAAATTCAGATAGGAGGAGAAGCGGACAAAGTTGCCTTTGGTGTTAAGACTTTATCTAATCAAAGGGCAAGTTTAATTTTTAGAACTCCAGAATGTCTACGAAACTTGATACTTTAGTGTCAGTCGAAAACCATATGCTCTCGAATAGTGTTAACATTTCTTTGCCAACTTTATACATAAGAAAATTGTTTGCACAAATCTTCTTCACAGCCGTTAATTCGGTACCATTATGGATTTATACTTTCATAACTAAATCTATCAGTGAATTGATCGGTAGATAATGTATCAGCAACGACGTATTAAATTATGTCTATTTCTAAACAGTTCAGAAATTTGAAAAAAATGAAAATTGTACTGATGTAAGCAAACTCTGGAGTATTATATCGGTGGTATTTGGAATTTATGTTTGTTTTTGTAACTGAATGGTGACCAGGACATAACCTTTGAGGATGGTACAGATTACAAAAAGTGTACTGTCTGTGACACAGTTATTTGTAAAGTTTTAAGGTCGGTTAATGACCGACTTACTATCTCTTCTTGGAGGGTCTGTGCATCCACTCAGATGGAATAAACCCCCTTATAATGGTACTCCTGTTGTCTTGGACGTATTCACAGTGGGACTTGTGTTACTTGAGAGTTAAATGCTTTACAATATTGTGGAGGTCTTGAAGATAAACTACTTGCATTATGTCAAATGTAAAATTAAATCACAGGGGTAGTTAGAGAAAACAAATATGTAGACCTATGTGTTGTTTTCGAAACACTGCTTATCTTTCGCGATAATATGTTCGTATATGGGATCAGTGATAATATTTCATGAACATATCAGACGATGTTTGGTTAACCATTTTCTTTGGTATTATAGATACTAGTAATAAAATGTTGCATGTCATAACTTTCCATCAGTAAAAAGTATATCCAAAGCTCCAATGCATCTATTCTATGTGTGCGGTAAGTTTCGTAGAGTCTTATCTTATGACATATTAAAACTATGTAAATTCCTACCGGCAAAATAGAACCAGAGATTGCTGATTTCTTATCTCACAGAGTCTTACTACCTGAAATTAACCCACTCAATACGGTTTTGTTCAACAGTCACTGTGGTGTCGGAAAATACAGGCATGGCTACCCTTTAAAATTTAGTGTCAGAAAATCGTAAAAGTAGGCAATGTAATTCAAGCACTTCCTTACCATTTTCAACATTGATTTGAATTGGCCTGTTATTTTTTATTAATATAAAAATAGTTATAATTGCTCATGGAACGAAGGTGTTAGTGGTGACTGAAAGTAATGTGTCCGGGAAGCTGTCACTTTAAAACATATTCATGGTACGTACACACATGGTCCGCTGCTTAATCTGTTTTCTTAAACCAAGTGCCATGTACATTCATTTATAACTTTTCCTATATAGTTAATACATCAGTGGTTAAACGAACTTTTTGATGTTTGTTTAATATAATTCTATCTACTTGAATTAAATTAACGTGAAATCAACACACGAATTGACAACGCCTCTGTATGAACTGAACTTATTCTTGTATCTACGAAATCTCATCAATATTTTGCTGTGTCAACAAATAATTACAACCAGAGTTTCTCTATTACTAATATAAAACTCGGTGTTATGACTTTCATTCAGAATTTTTTGTAAACCTGTATTTACTTTTTGTGTACAAAGCCAATTCTTTTTACCTGACTGCATTTGATTTGTGCAGATATGTTTACTTAGCAGAATTTCATTAATTTTTCTAAAATGAAAACTGCAAGCATGTAATAATTATTATCATTTGTCACACGAGTTTGTTATGTTAATTTCTAAATTCTAAATTGATATATTGTGCATAGCATTTTAAATTCAAGCATTTTTCTGATGAAAAAGTCGACCTTAGTCGACGTCTCTATTAAGATAAGCAAACATTTGTGAAGCACTTAATAGCAGTTATTTAGGTAGCGATTTGTTAATGCTACCTATACACCAATGCTGAAACCTTTGAATAAAAGTACAAATGACTAGGTATGCATATTTGCTAACTATTTCAATGTTGAGAAAGCTATTATGAAGTTTAAAATCGAAAGACACGGTGTTAAAGCGTTTCGGTGCTGAATCCTTGGTATATTTTCCTTTCCAACAAGACGGTAGCCCGTGATCAGCGTGACATGCGTGTAGTCACAACATGGTCTCCTCGGTATATTCGGTATGTACATTGTCATTCCTGTGAAAAAAAGACTTGTCCTGATCAAATGTTGACATAAGACATTTTAAGGAAAATCGGCAGTTAAAGGTCAAAGAAATCAAATAAAAACATGCTCCATAAATCTATAATATGCAAGTGGTAGATCAGTCTAGAATGTTACTCTGAATAACTATGTGCTATAGACTTCGTTAAAAAGACGCGACCTCAGGTATATCGCTCCTACGTGAAATACAATTAATAAAAACTTGCAATCTTTAGGAAATGCCAGATGATAATGATGATGAAATTTTGACTCATCCGTTCTCAATTCCACGATGGTCATACTCAAGTGGTAGCCTTTGTTATCGAAAGTAAAACAGATTGCTGCCACCATCGCTGGAGAAAATTCAAACATGCCTTTTCAAAACGTTCATAATATACTGATTTATACGCGTACAATATTTAAAAAAAATTGTCGAAAAAGCTCGGCATGTCTATATTATTTATAACCAACTGATATATTACCTGACATAACGCTCATAACAAAAACGAGAATTTTCTTTTTATTTGGTAACTAGATAATTGGTGAAGATGATGTCAAAGTTTATCAATACCCGCAGGTGCAGTGAGAATATTTCAAAGTATAGTAATTTTTTACATTAAATACATTCGCATTTCGCGTTTTTAATGAATTTTACCGTGATAAATTGGTATTTTGATGGGTAGCATTTGTATAAGATTTCGATCACTGTACTTTCATCCAACTTAATTTTATTTTTCCCCTTAGTTTGTCAAACATCTTAGTTTGGAATCAATACTAAACTGCTTATTACACGTGTTAATCTCGTTAAATTTCAAACCATTTATGTAAGATGTAGGTAAATTTATTTTGAGTATTTTAGAGATTGCGTTTTCACATGTTTCAGAAGCATTAAAACTTAGACGAATTCCCATTTAGTCGTAGACAATGTCTGGGTGCCCCCCTCGTTATACAAAACTGGTCTCCGTTACATGTACAGAAGATTTAAATCTTAATCGGTACTTTCATTTTTTTAGTTGCGCGGTGGTCAAGTGGTTAACGCTCTGGACTACCAATCCAGAGGTTCCCGGTTCGAATCCCGGCCGGGGCAGTGGAAATTTCAGAAACGCTTTTCAGTGTTCCCCACTCATCTAGAGAGGAACTGGTTAGAAACCCAGAAGTAGTCTCACGTGTATCGGTGCTATACACCGGGCATGTAAAAGAACCAAAGGGTCTATTCGTAAAAAGAGCTAGGGTCTGGTACCCGGATTCCTTTGTATCTGCATCTGTCTCTCTTCAACTTGCGCCTGTCAGGAGTCTTGGCAAGTTCCCACAGGGATAAATCCCAGGGTCGACCGGGAATATAAACAGTCAAAGGGGAAAAAAGGACTTTGATTTGTGTGTTAGAACAAGTAAAATCAAAGCGCTGAAGACGCTGGATTTGTTTGTGTATTCAAAATATGTGTCCTTTGTTTTGTTCTGACGGCTATTTCATTCTGTAATCTTCATTAGCGAAGGCTATTCCAGTTGGTAATAAGATATGAACAGAATGCAACAGTTATAAATCGTATTTTGGATCGAATTGTCTCTGTTTCTGTGGTCGAATAATAATTCCCGGTACACATAGACAGCAAGGATTTTCACTGTACTCAACAAAATGTTTTCACTTACTGTCTAAAATCAGACACTGAGCAGCTAGTTACAACGCTTCGATAACACAAACGAGCAGGCAATAGCACCGATCAATAAGGGGATCGACAAAGTAATAATGCGTATCTAAAATGCCACATTATACATTTATGGAACGAATATGGTTGAGACCAGGAAGTAACGATGTTCAAATGTTTTTCTGCAGTCATTGATAGCTAAGATATGAATGTATTTTAACAAAATAGCTCATTCGCATCGAATTTCAAGATAACGAGGCCTACAGTCGAATATAGTGTAAATTGCCTTCTACTTAAAACAATCACCACCTATTAAATAAAACAAATCGTTTAAACAGCGACATTAACGTATCTTAACACTTGTTTTTTGTTAAAGTTGCTCACGCGTATTTCTAATACATGTAGGAACGCAGACTACCTCGCGCCAGGTCCGCAGAATAAACAATTCAGCAATAAGGAAAGTTATAATTACGTCCCTTGCCGCGCATTGAATAAAATTTATGAATGGATGGATATATTCGTAAAAAGAAAATTTGTAAACATGCGCGTAAATATTCCTGGCTGTTCAAAATATTTCATTCTTTAAAATGACGATCAGGTTTAGACATTTTGTTGTCACAGAAACTCCAAAACATATGTTTTCTTTCCACATAAGGTTTAAGAAATGGCCGGCGGGTTAAGAAATCCGAACTATTTCTATAGGGTGTATATATATAGTAAAGCGTCCCTTATTTTTGCGCATCATTGTAAAATGAAATACATCCGCTGTTCTTATTCGGAAACAGTTTACTTTAATTATATTTACAAAATTTAGCTGATACAGCATGAGTTTATAACATTATATATTCAAACAATACAACTTTCATGTCTGCAATGGCCATATGGTTTAAAATGAAGAATCATAATTTGGGATTATATGCTGACAGACGTGCCGGAGCTAGTTTCAGGTTTGGTCCTTAAGGAGTAGGCATCGGAAAACGGTAAGTATATTTGTTTGGTACCCAAACAAATAAAAAGAGATATCTAAAACATTTCTTTTAATTTGTCGTAGGAGTGTAACGCCTGTTCCAACCACATTTTGTCATTTTAACAGGCAGACAGTTTACCTAACCATCGTTTCTCGGAAGAACCAGTACAAGACACCTATCTTTCGTAAGAAACTGCCACTTCTTACATAAAATATATGATCGGTAGCAGGGCTCGATCCCAGGGTGTCAATAAAGTCAACAATGCGTCATGTGCGCAACCAATTATTTCAAATGGTTGCAACAACTGCATTTTTATGGACTACATGTTCTGATTTCTAACCTGGTTTTTAATCATCATTAGGTGACCTATTATACAGGTTTGACTCTACCTTGTGTCCACTATGACGTACGTTGATGCGAAAAATAAGTCCGGAACATCGGCGCATAATATACGTCACAAAATGGTAGTTAAAGCGCATTTACATTTCTGCTACCTTTGGGAAATTAATTTGTGATCAATCTTCATGTACACCAAGACGACGAGTTTTTCTCAACTTGTACAATTGCATCGATTTTAAACTGATGTAGTTACACTGGCTGCTGAAAATACAAGATGTCACATCTTCCACAGGTTCAACTGTTGTACCCTACAAAATCCAGTTAGCATATGACTATATGTCTGGTAAAATGATATAAAATTCAATTTTCTTTTTGCGCTTGTCTCAGCCATATCAGAGTTGCACTGTGGATGATCTTTTTACTGAAATAAGACCATAAAATAGTATCGCCTTAGTTCATTGCCATATTAGAGGACAAGACAACTTCAAACGTTATTAACGCCAATGTCTCTTGATTGAAAATGATAAATTTTTGTCCCTAAATTATATCTGATCACTCCTTTTATTTGATATTTTATTAGAATAAAAGCAATCCATCAAAAAATGAAAAAGGTTTATAAAAGGTTCATTTTCCCCCACCTAATAAGGCGTCAATGCGCATATTACGGGAAATTTCAATGTTATCATGTTTTAAAATTCGATCTTGTATAACTGATATAGGCGGTGTTTTTTCAATTAAGAAATAAATCCCTGCTTTTATCAAGTGGACTAAGTACAAATAGTATCGTAGTGAAAAGATTTGAACATCATGGAGGACTATAATATAGTTAGATTACACCGGCGTATTGTATATTGTAAATTACTTACGTTTTATGTTGGCGATACGATCATGTACAAGTGATAAACAATGTCAATTTGGTACACAGTAAATGTTGAAAAATCCTTCAGTTAATCTAGAAAAGTCACTGACCTTGCCAAAATGCAATCTTGCAGTTCAAACGAAATCTGTAAGAAAGCCTTAATTATTTCAAATGAATATGGGGTCATAATATGTAACTATGTCCCAGTTAAGACAACCCGAGTACTATTCAGAGCATGTACTTTAGATATGTACTTACTCGTCAATTCCTTATATCAAACGTCTTCGATGGTGTCTGAAATTTGTTTCGAGTTTTAAGTCAGTTGATTGTCAAAATCAATGAAAATATGTTTGCTACTGCTACTGCCAGCTATACTGCTACTGTCAACTTCACAATTTTCTACTGCTACTGCCAAGTACTGCTACTGCCGACGTCACATTTTTCTACTGCTACTGCCAAGTACTGCTACTGCCAACTTCACATTTTTGCTATTGCTACTGCCGACTTCACATTTTGGCGACTGCTACTGCTACTGCCGGCTACTGCTACTGCCAACTTCACATTTTTGTGACTGCTACTGCCAGCTACTGCTACTGCCAACTTCACATTTTTGCGGCTGCTACTGCCAGCTACTGCTACTGCCGACCTCACATTTTTGCTACTGCTCCTACCGGCTTTTGCTCCTGCCGACTTCACATTTTTGCAACTGCTACTGCCAGCTACTGCTACTGCCGACCTCACATTTTTGCTACTGCCCCTACCGGCTTTTGCTCCTACCGACTTCACATTTTTGCGACTGCTACTGCCAGCTACTGCTACTGCCGACCTCACATTTTTGCTACTGCTCCTACCGGATTTTGTTGCTGCCGACTTCACATTTTTGCAACTGCTATTGCTACTGCTACTGCCAGCTATTGCTACTGACGACTTCACATTTTGCTACACCGACGTTCTAATTAATAGACTAATCAACTCATTCATTACCTTTATCTTGAACAGTTTTGCAAAAGCATGTAACCAATGCACATGCAATACTCAACAAGTTACAATGCATAGTACAGCTGTTGGGTGAGATGGAAAATAATCGAACATTCCGCTTAATGTGATTTCTCTGCCCATCCTATGCAGGAATTTCCTCAGATGGAACCGCCAAGACCCCTGGCAGGCGCAGGTTGAAGAACATAATGAAGCTTTGCCAAATGCTACAAGCCATGCAGGTCTGTCAATTTATTTCTTGTTTGAATTATCCTTAAACAAAGTATGCTAATGTCACGACACAAAGATAGATTTAACAAGCCTGTGTGCGTGTAAACTGTCGTTTTCTTCCAACATTACCGCAACATTTATCAATTTCAAATTGACCAGTGTTTGAAAACAGTTTTTATCTTAATTGAGGTCTCGTTTATACCTCATATGAAACGTGATAGTTGTGTCAAATACCTTTCATTGTAAGCCAGTCGATGTTCAACATATATGATATATGATCTAAAATCATGCACAGTCAACATTAACTCTCATGACAAAAAAATGCAAATGGAAATCAATTACTACAATATGTTTTGAAAAAGGTATTAACAAAAGAAAAACAACTTATACCAACAAACGTAACTGCTTGCTGTGTAGAAAGCATCTTTTTGTATTTTGAAATTATTGCAATGATCTACAACTCGACGAGTGTGTTGCACGGCGCTGCTACATGTTTAAGATACTGTTGCCATAAAATTCTGTCAGTTTTAGATACCCTAATATCAAAGTTGATGGGCAATGTCTGAAAGAAATGGGTTATTACATTTAATTTTGTAGCTCATTTGCTCTAGATTTTTTTTAATTGGTCAGTACTAAGTTATTTAAAAGTTCGACCGGTAGTAAATTTGTTAGTTATTTGACGCTCGGTCAGTATTCAGATTACTTGTTAGTTATTTGAAGCTCGGTCAGTTTTCAGATTACTCGAGACTCATAGATTTTGTAAATGTTCTAGTGACCTGTCACTCGGACAGTATGTATCTCTCTCTCGATCTGTAACTCGGACAGTATGTATATCTCGAGAGATCTGTAACTCGTGCAGTACATTTGTACTTAGGTTAAGTTGTGATTTGTAACTCAGTCTGTATTTGAATATCTCGTTGCTTGTAACTCCGAACTTAACGATTTTGTTTACTAGTACTTTAAGCTCGGTCAGTTTTCAGATTGCTACTGATTCCATGGTCGATCGGTATTTGATTTGCTCGAGATTTGTTACTCGAACAACATTAAGTATGCAAGTGATTTGTAACTGGGTCAAAACAAGTATTCAATAGATTGCTCTATTTGTATCTCGGTGAGTAACCAGATTTCTCAAAACCTTTTGGTATTGGGGACCGCCCTTAACTGCAGCCTCGTTCAAGAACTGATGATAGATAATGCATTTTATTTTATAATTTTATCCTCTTTCTTTTTGTAATTAAGAGCACCATTAGTTGTTTCGTTGTATTTGTTGTATTTGTTGTATTTGTTCAGAGTTTTATGTATAGGATTTACATATTTTCTACATACAATAAAACATGATAAAAAGATTTCAAGATTTTGGTGAACGAATATATAGCTTTTGTCAGAGGCTACCATAAGTTACTTAAACTGTTTCAAATGTTTTACAGTGAAGTTATGTCAATAGTTATGTCGAAGAAGTTTTATGAAATAGTTTGCCACCAAACATTTATCAAAGGGAGGTAAATCAAATGTTATATTAAGCAATTGGATTGCGTGCTTGCCTTTCCTTACATGATTCGGAAAAGAGATTATGTTGTTAATAAACACGTGAAGTTTCTAATGTCAACTTTTCAACTGTAGTTTATGAAGTTAAATCGTCTACAGATTCCAATACGGACACATTAAAGGCCAGAATTTCGTCATAGTTTAAAAAATATTTACATTTCAAAATCGGTTTTAGGCCTAATGGAAAAAAAAGTCCTTGTTCTAACATTATTTTCGCTTTATGACTTTATAATAGCGTGCCTAAACATAATTGTGTTTTCATCTTTTTTGGACATACATGAAAGTATAAAGGCCATTAAGGGGCGGGTTTCTATTCGTCATTGACCGCATGCAATTTTTCCTAAAAACTCTTGTATATTTTATTAATTATTGACAATAAACTCTATTGCATGGCTGTGTACAATGTATGAGTAACTATTGGTGATAACCACAAAACCATGGGATTAATCAATTTTCAATTAATTTCTCCTACCTTATTAGGACTTTACTTTACTGACGGGCAGTGGAATTTGCTATTGTCATGGAAACTTTTTTACTACTATTTTTAAAAACAGCACAAATTGTACCAAATCCTCGCTTTTGTAACTTTACATGAGCTTTGCCAGACTATCGTTTAACTTCAAATTACAATAGTCGATCTTTAAAGACTACAAGTGCCTAACCACTTTAGATTTAATTGTTGTTTCCGAGAGAGTTGTCCCTTTCAAACTTCGCCCACTTTGTTACCAAAGCAACAGATCGGAAAAGCATCATCTGTGAATGTTATACACTCGGACACCAATTATTTGGTCAATACTGTTTACACTTGCTATCAACTGGCCGAAGGTATGTTTACATATACATTTGTATTTATTTTTCTGAAATACAAAATGCATGATTTAAAGTAGTGTGTAAGCGCTTCTTTCACTTCTTGCGTATTTCTAAAAAGTTTGATAAAACTAAAAAGATTTTATTTGTTCACGGACAAAATCGTTTTTCCGCGGTCTATAGTTATTTTTAGATAACTAAGTCTATAACTAAATAAACGGGGTTGGAGCGGGAGGGGTGATTAGTGAGCGCAACTTGGTTTAACTGAGAAATTGATCGCAAACTTGAGAAAACGGCGGATTTTGTGTGTTTTCCCTAGGTCAAACGTATTCCTGTTGGGATAAGTCTTCGTTCGCAGTAGTGAACTTCAGATAAATATTTTCCACGCACGTTCACGTTCAAGAAGCGATCTCTTGCCTCAACATCTATCGACTGACAAAATGGTCGGGCATTTTCGGTTTCTATCCGTCAAAACTTTGACCCGACCAGATTCAACCTTAAATAACTTCAAAAGTTCGAAACATTGCTGGTCAAAACTAAGAACCGAGCGAAGGTCAGATATGACCCTTGACTAACAGCATATTCATGTTATTTCATAGCGTTGACAAGAAGACTTATCCCGGTAGGAATCCGTTTAACCTAGATAAAACACTCGAAATCCGCCATTTTCTCAAGTTTGCGGTCATTTTTCTCACTTAAACCAAGTTTGTGCTCAATATACACACACACCTCACCTCCCCTTGATAAATATAATTTTTTGTTTAATCTTTAAAACATTCAACATGTCCTGGCGACTTGCGAATAGACCAAATTACATGCAACCTCTATAAAATCTTGATTTGTTAAAATCAGTAAATAAATATAAATCAAAATATTCATAACGTATTTCAAAAATGATCATTCAATTACAGCCCTTATTATACCGCGGTCTTAAGCCATCTAAAATCTAAGCTTGTTTTAATCAATACCCTGAGCCTCAAAATATACAGATCTGTACAGCGTTAACACACAATGGTCTCTTTCAAGGGTGATCGAAAAGTTCTTTTCATACCCAGTTGTTTGAAAAGACAACATTTCATACCGTGAACATGCAAATATTTTTTCGTTGCTATAAGTGAATTAAATAGGTCTGCATTTTGCAAATATACGAATAGCAGTTTTCTCAAAATGTAAACAACGATACTCTGTCATAATTATGGGATATAACTGGAAGTTAAAGGATTTTCTGTCTTCTCAGGTATTATACATTAATATTTCAACGGCATTGTGTTTATCTCCTCTCCGTTATGCCTGACTGACATTGTGTTTTCTTTTTGTTATTTGTAGAAATATTTTAAATGGAGTTGTGAAAACTTGGCTTTAGAACAGTATTAAAATAGTATTATCGGTTGCATAGAGTCACCAGGACTGTAAGTTATGAACTGATGAACTGCGCACGTGTGTTGTATCGCCTGTTGCTATGTAACGAATGTGTTTATGACTGTCTGTCTGTCTTGTCTATGCTCCCATCTACCCTGTTAACGGCATTTGGGCAACCTCTGTCTATATCGTTGAGTTTGAAGCTGGGTCAAATGGGATTTAAACATTGAACATCAAACGACCATTCTAGAGGACAGTGTTTTATAGATTTCTTGGTCAAGAAGAAATCGGGTTAAAATGGGATTAAAAACTATGTCACTACATCTAAACAAAGTTAATCTGTGAATACTCTAAATCCACTTTTGATATTAAAAAAAAAAACTATGAAAATTGATTTTAATGTATTTTGGCTGCATTATCTAAAGCATTTTCGGGTTAAGTTTGAACCTGAGTTACATGAGTGTTGTGTTGTGTTTTTCTTGACTCGGGTTAGCCATGGCGCTTTCATGTAAAGATATCATGTATACATATTTCGAAATAGATCACTTACTCTATTTATTGTATATATCCCATTGCACTTCAGTGACTTTGCCAAATCTTTTAATCACTACAACTTTACGTGTTTATAATTGATTATTCTCAAAGTATAGGTTTTCAAGTTCATTCAAGTCTGGTGCATAAAGGACATGTTCTTACACCTAGTAACATTTTAAACTACGCTTAGACATTTCTTTTGCAAAAACTTCACTTTCTATATACAATTTCTCCTTTAGGACTTTAGTCATGATTATAAAAACCTTAAGCCTTTATATTCTTTTTGAACCCCCAAGCCCCTCCCTCAAGCTCCTCTCATTGAGAGACCGTACTTCTACACTATAATTATATTTTGGCAACATTGTATGCTTAAATGCTTAATAAAATTGTGTTGTTTTTTGTTGTTGTTAAAACACCTTAGTCCTTAACTTTATATATTATATTTAACAGATTTTCGGTAAATGCTCGAGTGTTTTACATTCCGGTTTTGTCTATTTGTTTTATCACACAATAGAAACCTTGACAATTCGGATATATCTAAGTTGATAGACTGAAAAATATACCTACAGTACATTATTGGCAATTTAACAGTGCTGCAGCGGAATAGTTCACTTTTCTTTTGTTAATTAATAGGGGTGATCATGATCGCTAACAAAACGCCGTATTATGCAATATTTTCTCCTAATATGACACCGGGCGGTAGTTAGTAATTAGACGTTATTATTAGTGGTGTTAATTAGTTAATTAAATGTAATTAGAAACGGTAATTCATTTAAATATGATAGTGAAATATGAAAATATGAATATCACGAACATTTTAGATCTGTTTGAATTTGTAAAATCTGTTCAATAGCAAAAAAGTTATCAAAATTCAAAATTTTCTATCGATATAAACAATTATTGCCCGCGTAAACACAACTGTTATCGTATCAATCTACGCGGGTGACGTCACGGCGATTACTCCTATACATTGGCTATTTTAAAAGATTCAATCTTCTCTTGACGCATACTCTACCAGTATAATATTTGTACATGTCTTAAACTTTTGTATACACAAATATCTGTTAAGTCACTGGCAAATTACCCTTCAATTATTGTACTTTATGTAAGAAGTTGTTTTTTTTTTGGTCTGTGAACTACTTAAAGCAGCTTAGTTGAGTAACCGTATAACAAATAATTTTATTAAGAACCGAGACTCGGCCATAACGAAAGTAATTTATAAGTAGAATACAATGCTAAAGTTTTAAAGCTAAGAATGGGACATTTTTTCGTGTAAATTAAAGGGCTTTAACTCAGATGAGAATGGAATAAACAGTTACAAAAGATGCGACTATAGTGATGATTTTGTATATACATTATGTATGTTTAAACCTCAAAATTGTTCAACTAAACATTTTACTTCTGTGATGCAGACTTCATTTTCTTTCGCGATTTAGAGCACAAGACGACATTATCGTATGGTATATTGTAAGAATGGTATTTTGTAGGAAACAAACTTAATAGATAGATAGATCTTTTATTACAGTGACATTTGTACATCATAGCAAATAGAACAACGTCATGCAATTAAATATAATGCAACCGGCCCGATGGGCCTATAAGTCACTTTTTAACAAAACAAATTAAATTTCTGATCTGAAAAACAATAAATGGACAATTTAAAGAGTTACATATTATATATTAACATCAGATTTAAAGTCTGTTTGAATTAGCGATGGGTTAATGATAATATTGCTTAATATATTATATACTTAATATGAAGTGTACATAAATTTCACATGACAGTCTATTAAGTATGCTATTTCCGATTGCTGTAATGACTGTGAGAAGAACACATCATTTTTTTAGACTTTTGACTTTTGTAGTATTGTTCATCATAATAACTATTAAACATCATTTCAAGTTTGAGGCATGTGAATCATTGTGCTCCTTGTACTTTAATTTTCCTGATGAGTTTTCTATCAGATTAATTATCATAACTATGCATGTAAAGTGCAGTCATAAGGAAGTTACAATTTTAAGGAAATTTATCAATCATTGCAGTCAGATATAACACAAAAAATAACTTCCAGCCTACAAATTTGTTTGTGACATAAATTTATGTAAGTTTTATTGCCTTTTGAATTATTTCTGTGTTGAAACACCTTATTACCATTATGATATTTATTATAATATTTATTATCATTATTATAATCATTATTTTTATTACTATTGTTGTTGTTGTTGTTATTATTTTGTTATTAATAGCTTCACTTTTTATGTTTCAGATGATGTTCTGATCCATCTTTTTGCACCAGCAAACAAACCGAAAGATGTACATCTATGTCCAGACCCAAACATTGTTTCCTTCTGCGAACACTACGTTTTGACGGAAGAGAGAGGTAGATAGGAAAGGACAATGTCATTTTACCGAGGGAGTACGTTGTCTGCTCAAAGCCTGGACACAGTAACCGGTGCAATGTTCTCTGCACCCCCAGCAAATATTTCAGACAAAAACAATTTGAGCAACAACGAAACACAAAACCATGGTGAAATTCTGCGAAAATTGAATTCAGAGAAGGTTTTAGTTTTACTTCCTGTGATCATATTTGTTTTCCTAACGACTATCGCCGGAATCGTTGGAAACTTTTTAGTGTGTTACATATACCGCTTCCGACTGCGAAGATCGCCATCTAGGTACTTCATCTTGTTTTTAGCGGTGCTTGACCTGATTTCGTGTTTTGTCGGCGCACCGTCCGAACTATCTGATCTGTTTCAACCGTATGTGTTCAAGGCAAAGTGGTCTTGCAAAATACTCCGGTTCGGATTGTCTTTCACTATAATTTCAGCAAGCTTTACTCTAATTTGCGTTGCTTTTGACAGATACTACAAAGTTTGCAAACCTTTGAAAGCCTTTCCCGTGAAGAAAGTGAAGATTTTGTGTATATTTGTAGTTTTGCTAAGCATAGCACTTTCTAGTCCAGCTTTAGCAATATTTGGTCTGAAATCGGTCGAGACTGACTATGCTGGAATAACTGGGACTGAATGTTCTACCTCTGATAATGTAAGAAAGAGTGCACTTCCTATTGTGTATTACATCATACTCTTCACAGCGTTCCTAGTGTTACTGGCATCTTTTGTTCTCTTGTACGTTAGAATTGGAATCGAAATATGGAAGAGAAAGAAACGAACAATAGGTGAAACGCTACCGGCCTTGATAAAAGGAATTAACAATATAGAGGTTACAAAATACACACGGAATGAAAGTGTCCCTTTAGACGATGCATCTAGTCGTTCTGTTGATGAATATAGCGAGTCACGCGCTGGATGCGAAAACCTTGCGGTTCTTGAAGGCGACAACAGTTGCATAAGCACAATGAATAGAACTAACACGGACGATTCGCTAAAAGAACATAAACCACTAAGTAGAGCAAAGCCCGTCCTCAGAAGACGACGGTCTACCCTAGGTAGAATGTCAATCCGGACACTGAGAACTACGAGCATTTTCTTTGCAGTATCAGCTGCATTTGTTCTGAGCTTTCTGCCATATTTAATCGCAAATATTCTTAAATTCACAAAAGTTGCTTTCCATGATATCCAGAACTCCTCAGAAGAGGTTGCATATAATTTTTGTGTGCGTTCCTACTTCATTAGCAATTGTATCAACCCAATTATTTACAGTGCATTGAATGTCAATTTCAGAAAGGAGTGTAAGAAACTTGTTAAACGAATTTTTCGGAGAGTAAAACTGTGTTGTTTATGTCGATCTGAATAAATTATTTTCTCTTTTTAAACAAAGTAAACTTGTTTCTCTGGATGACTAAAATGAAGAATATGAAACCCACGTTTGTTAGACAATATTACTCTAGATGAAGATGCTGATTTGTTTTTACTTAAAGCTTGTACAAAATCTAAGTTACAAAAATAAGCTTATATATTTGGCTTGTATCGAGCAGATTCATGGTCCGTATTGTGCATGATGAATAATTATTATAAAGTGGTTACCATTAGAAAAGCAATTGTTCTGAAATTCGGGAAGCCAATTAATTTTTTTTCCGAAGATTACATAACATAGTCTCAAAGTAACTTCTCAAGAGCTAGGTCAATCGCCATTTGTCGCCGCTGTTGATTTACATTTCGGCAACCAATCAAAACACATTTGGCAAAAACTGACTGGAAATTGCAGTCGGGTAAAATCTTTCTCATATTTTAGACACTCAAAGTACATTTTAAGGCATGAAGGGAGACGCCGGGGTCTCAGCCAGATGAAAAAGTTAACAAACTTACTCTAAGCGCCGGACCTTTATAAAATGTAATTAAAATAAAATAAAATCAAATCAAATCACTTCTCAAGTAAATGTAGCCCTTTGAAAAATGCACTAATAGTTTGGACGGAGTTCGAACCTGCGTATTCACCGAGTTGCTGTTAAGATCTTACAACTCTCTTCGAAATGAAAATTCTACTCATTACTTATATTTAATGCTTCAAGCGTCCTAATCTATCAGAAACGGTCCGTGCAAGGCAAATGAATACGACGCAGTACATAAGTAGATGCTTTTATTTGTCCAATAACAAGTATGCACATATACTATCCATATACATAGGTGAACCTACGGTGACAAACAAGTACGATACAAAAAAACAAGCACCAGCAAACATATACAATGAGTCATCACTATAACATATTGATGATACCTTGGATCTTCACTGGGTAAGCATAATGATAAAGTACATTACACAATTTTGTAACATAGCATTTACCATTTATGTAATAAACATCGAAATATCAAAATGTCTTGCTCCTTGATTTATAGAGAGTCATTCGAAGAAAACCCAACGTTTTTTCTACAGTTAGTCACATTTTTGTAAATTTCGAATAAATTGTTTGTCTAAGCTTACAAGCATGCATGCCACAAATGTTTGACGTTCGTTTAGAAAACAGATGCAATAGTATATACACTTTTAAACCCTTTTATTTTGCGAAATTAACACATTCTGGCACATTCTGGCACATTCTGACACTGCATTACTGTTAAATTGTCCTAAGCGTACTGGATGTATATTTGTTTGACTATCAACTTAAATATCGGTTTCTACTGTGCATGAAGTGGATTTAATCAGTCTCGCTCTTAAGGTAACTTGTCCAGATAAAAGTTTGAAAAGTGCAATCATATGGTCTTTGCCAAGTTCGAACCTGCGTTTTTTTCAGAGTTCAGTTGTTCAGCACATACATTTGTATGCTATGTAGAGATATAGGTGAAAAAACTGCATTATGACATATACGCTACAAATAACAAGCACCAACAAACAAATACAATAAGTAAGTCGTCACTAACACAATACTTTGGAACTTCCCCGAGTAAACAAAAAAGATAATACATGTAGTACATACCTTAACAACAGATCACGCACCATTTGTGTGATAAACATCGAAATATCAAAATAAACAAAGACGTATAAATATATTGAACATTGTGTTTTATGAAAACGATACGAAGATCATGTCATCTGCAACCATCGGAGAATAAATTTGATAGCCATAGTTTACCCATGTCCAAGATAGCGATTTGACGATGACTAATCGGCTTGTCTAGTACCTTGCTTTATATGGAGCAGTTTGCAGATAGCCCCACGATGATTTTTTTACAATAAATCATATTTTTGTAAATTTCGAAGGAAACATCTATTGTTGCTCCAGGCTGATAGACCTGCATGTCACAAGTGCTTGATGTTCGGTTAGAAAACAGATACACAAATGTGTACTATTTTAAAACCTTTATACGCCAAAACTTCTCTTGGGACCCCTTGCTACGTATGTGCTTAGATTCAGCAACATGCACTGATTATTCATTCAAACAGTTTCAGAAGCATAATTGTTAATATTATTGCTTTGTGACAAACTGGATCGTATCTACGTTTCCGGCCGCCTTCGTGTAAAAGTCATAATCACACCTCTTTTCACTGAATCTGGAACGTAACCGACACGTAACATATAGGTAAATCCATAAGCAAGAACAAAATAGATAATGTCAGTCACTGGTTTAAAATTATCATGTGGTATGTTATATGCACCGATCTCAACCGTCATTTTATGTTGAATGAATAAATATCATTACAGATGTATTCATTCTCCTGTTCTTATTTTTTATGCGAGTGTAAATATGAATGATTGTTTGGACTTCAATGGATTTAACTATTTCAATAGCTCACAAAGGTACTTTAAACCTTAGAGGGTATCCATAGTAACTCTGATACTGTATTTAGGCACACCATTACAAATACAATGTATGCTTTGCTACGATTTCAATAAAATGGCTCAGATACATAATTCTGTTGCTGAGAAGTATTGCATCTAAACGGATGAAGTGCAGATAGCTTTTCTTAGGATTCTTTTGTATCTGTAGAGGGGTTCTTACATTGTGCTGGACCTAGCTTCACGATTGTCTGCATTATCTCGATCAGTTGTGTGAATACAGGTCCCTGGTATACCGGTAATAGTTATATTTGACAAATCCTTCGATAACAGGTGTTTGAGAGAACAGCAGCCAGTAAGATCTAAATTTACTCTTTCACTAATGTTTGAAGAATCCTTGCACAGCCCGTGAAGTGATATTTTTTGCAACTTAGGAAGACATCGAAGCGCTGTAGACACAGTGTCACAGCAACCAGGAGTAATCCCGTAGACGCAAAGCGAAAAGTCATCGTGTAACTTACTACTTTTGATTTTCTCAAGCACTTCCAATGCATCGTTACACGGCATTTCAGCATGCTTCAAATGGCGTATATTTGTGTCAAAGAGTAACAGTAAATATTTCCTTTTTTCTTTTGCTAAATCATCTGGCACGTAGATATACTCTGTGTAGATTGGATGTTCTTCGGACGGAAATTTTTCATCATTTTCATGTACAACTTGCACCTGCCTAAGGAACATTTCGTTGAAGTATCCAGCATGTGCCGCATAAGTCTCCCAATTAAGTCCTTTAAACAAATCCATCGACATTTTACTACCTGTCACGGAATCAATACCGAACACATGACATAGTGTATTATCTATATCTGGCAGTTTGGAGGCGACTGGGTCGCTAAAATAATGATGTAACATTTCCACTTTTCCCGACTTTTTAAGATTAATTTGAATTGCTATGTATAGTCCTGCAAAATATTCGTGAAAGACTTCGTGTATAAATGAAAGTTTTGTCATTGGGCAAAGGGTCGATTCTGTTACTTCTGACTGTGATAAAATGCCGATCTTAACGATTACACGAAGTTCATCCTCACTGAGATACTGAAGAAGGTCGTCTTGTGAGAAAGTTAGTTGCTTTTTGCGTTCTGAGTTAAAAAACGACTGAAATGCTAGGTACGACACCTTAAAAATAAGTCCACTGTAATCCCTTAAGCTAGCCTTCTTCCTTAACGATGATGGGAAAATATCAGCCAGTTTTGACCATTCATCTTTCAGCTCATTTAAGTTTGATATGCCCTCCAATTTACATATTGGCCTTTTCTTTCGCTTAAATATTCCCCTTGTAAATCCCTCAGCATAACTTATGATAAATTCTACCATACTATCGAGATTTTTAGATAATGTATTTTCAAATTTTCCTTTGTCAAACCATAGACACACCATGATAATCAACATAAGAGGTACATCCATAAAAGCTGGCAGAACGCTGTGATACTTCAAATCTCTATCTTTCATTCCTTTAACTTCTTTTATAAATTCTTTGTAGTCATTTTCGTTAGATTCATTCAGTTGTAAGGGTGTTAGGTCCTTTTTCACTGCGTTGTTCAGCTGTTGAATTACTTTTTTGACGAGAAGTTCTTTGTCCCGAACGCCTGTCATTCTTACAGTTCTGTCAGCGTGAAAAGTGTCGTCATCATCCTGTATCCCAACAAGTCGGTAAGACCTACTCGTTGTTACAACAGAACATCCATGAAGACCAGTTCGTCCAGGTATTTGAATATCTATCTGTGGTGACCATTCATCCAAACCATCTAACAATATCAGACAGGCTTGTGGCTCGTTCCTGAGTACTTCGTCCACGCCAGATTGTAAAGAATATTCTGTTACAATTGGGTGCGCTTTGATCATATCGATAATATTCAAGTGTAGCGTTTGTTGTCGTAGGGCTATGTAAAATAGCACATCAAACTTGCGAAGACATTGCTCGTCCTCGTCTGTTTGACTTATACCCTCATCGGTGTTATCACAGACTTGACTTGTTCCAGCAACTAATCCGAAAGGTATGCTGTTCTCAAAGTTTCTCTCACAGGCATTAACCCAAGTACTCAATACCTTTTTGCACCAGGTTGTTTTACCCATCCCTGCATCTCCAAGCAGATACACACTCTTACAGGGACAGTTGTTCATTATTAGTATATCTTTATAGAGCAGGACTTGGTTTTCGCTATGATCATCGCACATGGACAACTCTACAAATACTGCGTCGACCGTACCAGAAATAGTTTTCAGAATTGGAGACACTGGGATAGTTGATAAGCATTTCTTGTAGAAGCCACAAAACCTCTTCTGTAGCTCTTAAAGAGAATGAATTATAAGTTTAAATAAATTTCTTAAACATAAACTCTTCAAATGGCCATAAAATATGTCATAATGTTACAATATCACTAAGTGAGAAAAGTTTGCTGTTTCTGGAAAGAAAATCAGCTGCTAAATCAACCTGTACTCTATAGTTATGTTCTTATGACATACATGTACAACTCTTGCTTTAGCTTGCACAGACATGTTTTATTACACAGCTATAATAATATGTAACGAGTCTATAGCGCACTTTCTCACCACAAAGGGCAGTTGTTTTTGCATCTTTATTTTCACAAGCGTAATATTTGTTTCTGAAATTACATTTTGTCAATCATCATCTGCTAGATTAATAATTTTATGTTATTAACTGAAATTTTTACTCAGTTACAAGTTGCAACCGATCTGAGAGACATACTGACAGGCGGACACGTATGGGTCATTTGCTCTGTCTTGAAATATTAGTTCAAATTCTTGACTCATTATTCCGCTCAATATGTGTACTGAGTAGCGTTCAAGTTCATAATTCCATTAGTATCTAATCTACGCAACTATTTCGGAAGGACGGGCAAAACGCTAACTTTATAATGCACTCGCTCCACGCTGCGAGAAATCGTAATTAAAACAGTAATAAACAAGAACCTTTTTTCATCTGTAGATATGCTAGTTTTCGATTGTGTCGTGTCATGTCTTCACTCACCTACAAAGAATATAAAATCATCTTTCAATATACATGATTTGTAATAGCAATACAGTTTATGTTAGTTAAGTTAGTATAACTATTATGCTTTACCGAATACGGGCTCACATTTTACTTACTGTTTTAGTGATAAGATAGTTCTCGGTCAGTTTTGGTATCTCTAATCTCAGCTCCAAAATTTGATTTTCTATGTCTTTTTGCTTCAAGTCACACCTTGTGTTCAAAGCACTCATGACGGTTTCCAAACGAGTTAAAGTAACCTGTGCCTCATTTTGTCTGTTCTCTAAGTTTTTACAGTTTTTCTCTAGTTCTGCACACGTTGCTTTCAAATCTGTTTCAAGATTTGCCAACTTTTCGTCTGTCGAATCCTTTCTATCATTTAGTGTTGCCATTTGAGTCTCACAGTGTTCATTGAGGTCTTTAACTCTATCGAGTAAGTCTTCTTTGATTTGTTTTATTTCGTTCATTGACTCTATTCGTTTTGCTTCAATTTGCTGTATGGTTTCCTTTTGAATTTCGATTTCATCTTTTAAAGATATGTAAATTTCGTCATGCTTTAACTGCAAATAAAAACGACGTGTAAAAGATATGTGAAATAAGTAAATAACCGTACTGTTCTTGACATTATAAACAAATGTCACAAATAGGAAAGGTATAAGGTCTTACTGATTTGACTTGCTTGGTCTTTATATTATAGTTGTTGAGATCTATTACCCCACCTTCTTCAGCAATATGTTGACATGCACTTTTTATAAGCTTCCGGTGTTTAAATATTTCTAAACCTTGTTAACTTCAAATTGATTGCTTTAATAAATGTCACTGATGTCATATTTGTGGAAAGTTCTTGATATACAGATATTGTCAGTACCGTTTACAATTTTGAATAACTGGATGTAATCATAATTATAGTATACAAATGTTGTAAGTTTTTTTCTCTTCAATTTGAGCCCTCTAGAGGAGGTAATCCCGTTTACGTCTTCGTCATTGGCTTGATAGGGGGAACTTAGTAAATAATGTAATACGGATATTCACTGTTATATCAAATTTATTCGAAAGCGAAAATAACAAACATGATAAAGCAAAATTAGATTATTTTCCATGCATCGTTACAATGCTAACAATGCTAATCAAAAGTTGCCAATATCTTGGTTGAGATTTTCTTTACTGGTAATTTTTAAAATATTATTTGGTCTTTGATACTGTTAATTTAAGTTAAAGCTTGCAGTAGAAAGTCTATTACCATTGTATTTACAGTTGTTTCAATATTTCAAAATTGCCCGTTTTGTTTAAATAATAACTGTGTTCAATAAGTTTCTTGCGAATGGAAATTCACATACCCCAATGGTGTAAGTTTTAATCATTTTAAACGATCATCATAGGAATACATTAAATTAGTTCTTAAAGCTCTCAAATTTTGGTAAAAAAAATTAGTTCTTCAAACTGTATGAAAATAACATATTTTAGAACCTATAGTCATATAAAAAGGTTCCAGTATAAATTCCTGTCACGTTTATCTGTTGATTTGAAATAATACGCTACCAAATAATAAAGCGTTGCAAACGCTTTTGAAATTCCTGTATTAACATATAGTATAGCGGTACCATTAAACCAGAATTCCAATGGATTTTTGCAAATTCCTACCTAGATTTTGACTTCTGTTGTTGATTCTAGCCTTTAGTTTTATATTTATGTATTAGTATGTCATTTTTGATTTTTTTTTCAACGGCATTTGAGAGCGAGCAGCTTTAAGATCATTCTGGCATTTATATTGGCTTTTGAAAATTAAACAATAGTTTAAATTTGCAGAATTCTATTTGGGGTCTTTCTGAAGATTGTAGATTGTAGTCTGGAGTTCCTTCCCCTTTCGCTGTTTGCAATATCAGTACGACAAGAACCAGACTATATAGATTGTTGATGATATGTAAAAAAAATGCAAACGCTGTTGCTGTTCAATTCGTGTAGATTTAGTATACCTTTTGTAAGTTTTGAAGAGAGAGTGCAGTGTCACCATTGTCCAATATTCCCGGCAGCTGGAGGAGTACAATCATATTATCAATCATGCCATTCAGCTGATCATCTGATAGGTCCATGTTTGACGAATGAAAAACTAAATTTCTATCATTTCTTGCCTGAAAAATATGACAGTCAGCTACTCACAGCTAAGCTGCACCCTGTTTGATTTTCAGTTAATACTTGATGGCAAAAGCAACAATAATAAATGTAGCACAAGAGTAAGATTATTCAAGTAAGCATTTGTTTAAATGGCTGTTTGGGTATTTATGTTCAGGACAAAATACTTGCAGATTTTATAATATTTACTAAAATCTCATACGAGTCATAGTTTGAGTATTTTCATTCACGATAATATGATGCTTTCATGCCTATAATGACATTGCATACAGATCTCTTTTTATATACCTTTTACAGTCGTAAATTATAATTAAACTAATTCATAAAAAGTTTGTGATATACTTCATGCGCTGACTATGATTAAACATGGTAAGTGCGCTACAAGTTAACAACACGTGCATTTAAATATTTACTAGATTTGATATTTTTTTCAATTAATGTTAACAGTAAATTATGCTGTGTACATATATAAGAAAGTGACTCATGTCAACTCTTGACTTTTTTAATTTTAAGAGTGAATAATGATTTTTTTATTGTTTATGCACTCTATATGCAGCTTCTTAATTTCACATTAATTAATCCGTGTTAAAAAGTGACAATATACAAGATGACACTTTAGGGCCCCTATAATCCCTTAATTGGGTTGTTTATTCAGTATCGGTCGCGGTGAAAAAGACGACAATTAGAGTAAAATATGCTTGTATAATAAATCCTTTGTCCCGCTTGAAAAATATCAAATGTACGCATCACATACATGTAAACATATTTGCAGTTACTTGCTGTGGTGGGTTTTAGAAATATTTTTAATTATTGATGTCTGATGCTTCCCCTCCTACTAACTGCAGGGTGTAGTACTTATGATGTTAGATGGGCCCATAAAAAGCATTCTTTCGTTCATTTTTGAATTCAACTTTTAACGAAATACCTCTTGTTTTGTGGCTTTCTTAGTTATTGTTTAGTATGTCTTTGACAAGCTTAAATGTACAACATGTCCCACAATTGTATTTATTTGTTCGTTCATTTTATCTAGTCAGTTCTATGTTTCTTAGAGTATAACATCGCTAAGTTTGTAAATTTTAGTTTTTTTATTCGGTAAAAATGTATATGACATGATAATGACATATTGATAAGGTGACTTTAATTACAGTAATATTCATGTTTACTATTTATTCGTGCAGTCACGTATTGAAGCACAATAAATGATTTCAAGTACATGAGTGTGAATTGCACTGATGTGGTTTCATAAAGAGACGGCCTAGTTTAGTCCTTTAACCAACCACTGCACCTCAGTTAATATTAATTTGTACGTTACGGCTTCATATTTAATTATTTTAAGTAACACATAAATAAATACATCAGATTTACCAAAAAAAATTTATACTTTATAATTGTTCAACCATGTAAACACACGACACTCTCAATTATTGGCGCTGTGCGGAAGCACAGTGCCAGTATTGAATAGGTTTTAATTTTGTACCATGGGGTTGCATAATCGAAAAGGGAGCAGCCAACATTATTATTGTAATTAAAAACTATGTATTATGTTTGAACAAACTCCCT
Organism: Saxidomus purpurata; assembly: GCA_022818135.1. NCBI lineage: Eukaryota > Metazoa > Mollusca > Bivalvia > Venerida > Veneridae > Saxidomus > Saxidomus purpurata. The sequence continues at coordinate 57,772,643 of JAFMSR010000001.1, forward strand.
ATAATGAATAAATAAATAGTATTAATTGATTACAAACAATACTATACCAGATGCATACGTCTTCGACCGTTAATTCAAAACTTTTGACATATTCATAGAATATTTATTAACTTTTCCACAAACTTGAAGGTTACGGTTTTTTTATTGCTTTGTTTACGGACCCTACGGCCAGATTCATCAAAGTTCAGAAAAAACGTCTCGATAGTTGTTTTGCTATCTCTAAACATTTTGAAGTTTATATACATATGTTGTCAACGTGAATAATTAATGAAAACCCATTTTAATTACTACATACTAAAGTAAAATGTAGGCATTATAAATAAGACCGTTCACCTAACTATGCGATACATGGGGTCTCAATGAAAGTTATGTAAAGCATCGCTAACAACTGACCAATAATAAAGACAAAATTAATCACGTGGGTTTCGTCTGCGTCGAAAAGCGTCTACTGACCACGAGCTGTAGCCTTGTTTAATGGGCGTCATCGTACCATTATACGGAAGGTTGTTTTATGATTCGTTTATTTTTTGGTTAAACTGTAGTAAATGTGGTTTTTTTACTTATTATGATAACAGTTACAAATAACATAATGTATTTGGTTTTTCCCGTTGATAGGTTGTTTACTGATATTCTAAAATGACTTTGATTCCTTTAATCATGTTTCAAAAACATGCGCAGCGCCTTTGATGCTTTGCATCAAAATTTGTCTTGTCGATTATTTAAAAGGATTAACAGTCTGTTGAATGTGTGAAAAATCAATAATAGGCGATACCGGCGGATACCGGTACCGGTGGATACCGGTACCGTCGTTTAGTAGGCACCATCGAAAACACAAGTTGTTAACATGCTATTTACCTGTGCCAAAAAGCAAAATAGGTATACAAATGTATATACATTATGTCAATATATTTAGTGTATGGATAAAAAGGCTGACCTAAAGATATGATTCCATCATATCGATGAGAACTTATAAATTTCGGCCACGGGTCTTATCTTAAATGCATCTTAGCATTAAATGTTCTTAGCTAAGTTTTTTTTAGAATAAATATTTTCCGTTAACTGTTTTCTTCAAACTAGAGATTCTAGCTAATAATAATAGATATGTTTCACAATTCATGCAAGAACAAGCGTCAATTATCAACTCTAGAATTTCAAATTGTAAAGTGTAAAACGCATAGAATAGCATGTTTTTAAATGTAAATAATGACTATCACGAACAGATTTAAACTCGTTACAAACGTAGCAATCTCAACTGATAAAATCTTTCGACTGTTAAATTTAATGCGCAATAGTATGGAACGCCAAATCTACATATACTCAAATATTTGAAGAGGTCTTTAAATAATTGGAGAGCTCTCTAATTCAATTATTGATATCAAAAATTGATTTAAAGCGCGCAATAAATGAATTGAAGACCTCTCCAATTCAATTGAAGATATCAAAAATTAAGGTGTATTTCAGCTGTTTTTAAGAGCTCTGTAATTGAATTGAAGAGGTCTCTAATTGATTTGAAGACCTCTGTAATTGTTTTATAGCGCGCTACAAATTAATTTATAGAGGTCTTGAATTCAATTAGAGACCTCTCTAAATCAATTTGAGCGCGGTGAAATTCAATTTTAGATGTCTTGAATTCATACCAAATTTACAAATACTCAATTATTTGAAGAGGTCTTCAAATATTTGGAGAGCTCTGTAAAATATTTGGAGAGGTCTATAAATCAATTTTTGATATCAAAAATTCGTTTGTAGCGCGGTTTAAATCCACTAATTTGGAGACATCTATAACTCAATTGAAGAGGTCTCCATTTAAATTGTAGACCTCTATAATTGTTTTATAGCGCGCAAGTAATGAATTAATGATATCAAACATTGATATTGAGAGGTCTAAAATTGAATTGTACCGCGCTTCAATTGTTTTTATTTGAGAGCTCTCTATTTCAAGGTTGTACATGGATTATATTGAAGCGCGGTACAAATGAATAAGAGACCTCTCTAAATCAATTTTTGATATCATTAATTCATTTCTTGCGTGCTGTAAAACAATTATAGAGGTCTCTAATTCAATTGGAGACCTCTTCAATTGAATTATAGATGTCTCTAAATCAATGGATTTAAACCGCGCTACAAGCGAATTTTTGATGTCTTTAATTAATTTGTAGACCTCTCCAAATATTTTTCAGAGCTCTCCAAATATTTAAAGACCTCTTTATATATGAAGATTTGGCATGTATTAACATCGATTTCAAGATATCTAAAATTGAATTTCACCGCGCTCAAATTGATTTAGAGAGGTCTCTAATTGAATTCAAGACCTCTATAAATCAATTTGTAGCGCGCTATAAAACAATTACAGAGGTCTTCAAATCAATTAACGACCTCTTCAATTCAATTACAGAGCTCTTAAAAACAGCTGAAATACACCTTAATTTTTGATATCTTCAGTTGAATTGGAGAGGTCTTCAATTCATTTATTGCGCGCATTAAATAAATTTTTGATATCAATAATTGAATTAGAGAGCTCTCCAATTATTTAAAGACCTCTCTATTACAATTTTTGCGCGCTATAATTATTTGGAGATATCTCTAATTGAAATTGAGACCTCTAATATTATTTGAAGAGCTCTCCAAATATTTAAAGACCTCTTCAAATATTTGAGTATATGTAGATTTTGCATTCCATTCAATAGGGGGCGAAAATATGCACGGACGTACTCGCCAGACGGACTTTGTGAGGTTATCCCTTTGATCTTTCTTTGATCTTTTTTAACCCCACAATAGAATTATTTAACCCCACTATACCATTTTAACCCCATAATGACGGAATGAACTGAAACAACCTCACAATGCTAAGTTGTACTCAAACCCTAACCCACTAATGTCTACTGGGCATGAACGATATAAGGAGTGTTTAAACCTGTCCATCATCAACTATCTATCTATATTTGCTTTATACTACAATATGCATAAGATACCTTGATAAATGATAGCAATGGATTGGAGCGAGCACCTGCTTTTGTAACACTGCTTACAAACGCCTTATTGTTGATAATGACGTGTAGAAGGCCACTACAATCAACATCTTGTATCGCCAGCTTGTCCTTGTATCCAGCCGAGCCAATGAAACACTTGGCAACTTCAAGATAGCTTGTTCCCCACTTTGTTATATCAGCATTTAACCAGTTTGGGTCTTGATGTCTGTGGTCATCAACTATGTTGTCATAAACAGCACTACAAAAATAATTTGGGCAAAATCTTCGCGATTTTGTATGCATCAAACAAAAACATTTCTTCCTATTCTTTGTGCATTTGTTATCTACCTTTGCATGATTTGGTAGCAGTGTGTGTATAGAGCATTTATCGCATTCTGAAACTGTTAAATGTTTTACATATCTTTCATGCTGATTTTTTACAACAGTATCCACTGTATGAACAAGTCCTTCTCCAAGATATTTAAATCCTAAACACCCCCTTATCCATCGCTTATAACTCCGATTTTTCAACTGTTCTGTGTGTTCCATTTTGACTTTGCTGGGCCTTGCAGTATCACTTTGCTTATATTCAACATATATTGATATATTTTTGTTTTGTTTATGTAGAAAATCACAAAGTTATTGTTGATTGATATCTTTATTCAGATACGCATGCATTTATACGTTCTTACTGGCAAAATTTCAAGTCTAACATAATACCAAATTTTGAAGGGGATTTCCGTATGTTATCCTAAAAATCAGTAAAGTTCCTGTAATAAGACCACCATTCAGACCGGCATACTTGAAACTTGAAACTTGTTTAATTGATTAAACGCCTAATTTTATAGATATACTCAATGGCGTTGTACACAGTAATGTAAACCAATATAAAATCAACTTCAATACAATTTCTTAAAACAAACGAAATATACTTAAGACAGGTGTATGCGACATTAAACAAATAAAATGCAATTGTGTGAAAGTAAAAAGAATTAGTTAAATTAAAACTTATGTATATCTACTATAAAACATAAAAAAATCTAAAGTATTGATTTAGAAAACTCAAAATAAAATACCTGGTGTCCCTCCCTACCACGAACCGAAAAAGTAGGAAGACACAAAATTACAATCTCATAACTATACTGCTTAAGATAATATGAAATAGTTCAACTTGAAACCACACTAGCCCTCCGGAGAACGTCAAGTACCATTCCCACTTGGAGAGCCATACCCCAAAGCGTCATATACCACTATGTGAGTACTGTGTGGCCCATTTTTAAGATTATCATAGAATATCTTTTTAAAATATTTATGAAGGGATTCAATAATATTAACATAAATGTTGCACAAAACAGAAATTGATTGGGATTAAAACAGTCCGCCCACCAACACTGTGTTTATTTAGAACAATGCATAGTAGTCTCTGAAGTAATGCGTTTTCAAGTTCTTCTTAAAACTGTCTGAGGATACAGAGTTCCTGATGTTACTTGGAAGCTCGTTCCAGAGTTTCGGACCAACGGTACTGAAACTTCTATCGGCGAAAGTCATAAAGTGGTCTTCATATCGAAATGGCCTTTTTATCGAGATCTTTCTGCTATAAAATGGACCATTTGGTTCTGAAATGTTTGGTCTTAATATCGGGTGGTCTTAATAGCAGAACTGTACATATCATACTGGATATTATTCTTAAAAAAGCATCAGAATCAATTTCACAAAACACTATTCACATCATTTCATTTATAGTCATCATCATCATCACCACCAACATCATTATCATCATCATCATCATCATCATCTGATAGGTGTTGTCTGATGAACACAAGTGATCCCTACATTCTCTACAAAAGATAGATGAATTTGGAAAATCTTCATATTTGCAACCCAATGTCTTAATCATGTTATTCAGAAAATGACGATTTGCATGACGACTAATCACTTCATCGATCATGATAATCGAACCATCATCATTGTTTGAAAATACTGTCAATATCTTAGTCATCATCATTATAGTCATTATTTTCATGGATGAAAGGCTGATAAAATTATTTTAAAAACCAATAACACCTTCAGCTGAGAAAATACTATTACACAAATACGTTTTGGCAAATACGGTAAACTATCAAACAACTTGTTTGAATAGTTTACACTTTAAACCAAGTGATTGGGCTGAAGATCGAGGTCATATGAGGTAATAAGTAGGTCTCTGGTGGACAACATTGTGCCATCTTAGCCCTCTTGTACTTTAAGGAATAAGGCATATTCAAAGATGCACAGAAATATTATAGGATCTTTAATTATGGAATGCAGATATTCTCTGACACAGCCCGCCCGGGAGCGATATATTGGCAGTCCTTTTGTTTTGTTAGATATGTCTGGAACTTGTAATAAAATGAAGGCTTTTTATTTTTTTCTAAAGCTATACATTTTGACAATTTTACAATGGAGTTTTAAGAAATCCCAATGCCACAATCTGATTAGCCCTCCAAAGATCTGTCATACAAGTAAACTAATGCAAATAAATCCTTTAGGTAAAATTATCAATTGCAAGATTTTTACAAGTGCTTAAGCATTACAGTTTCCAGCCAGAAATTTTGTTGTTCAACAACAATTAACACTTTAATTATCCTACGGTTTGTGTTTCATCAATTCAAATGTAGGTTCTGGTAGTAATGATCATGTTAGCTCATCATATGGTAGCCTACACATATCAAATAAATTTAACGTGATTTCTTCACTTTTTGGGGGCCATGACGCCGAATTTCTAATCTTACGCAGGTAAAAATACTACACACCTTAAAACAGACATTTGACTTTGTAAATGTGCCAACCACTGATGCATTTCTGAGTAATATCCAGTTATTGAGCTAGTATTTGTAATTTTACGAAATTCAGTGTTTTCATATTTCCTTACCAAAGTTTCAACAATAATATTCTCGCCCACAGATCACAAAACTTTTGATTTTTCGCACAAGTTATTATTAGCTGAGGTCAAAATGCTAAATTTACCCACAGGATCAAATGATGATAATACAGGACTGTTTGCTGTATGTTTATACCTTTTATGCCAAAACATATGTGAATAAAGCAAAACATTAAAACACACCTTGAAAGTTGATGATTGAAATTCCAGTTGAGACTTGTCTCTAGTCTTTTGACAGCGTCATTATAGTTACCCTGTACAACAATCATTCGTCCTTCATGAAAGTTAAACAAGGCTTTAGCTTTATCACATGCCAGCGCATCCCGTGTATTTAAAGTAAGCCTGACCTAGTGACGACTCTTCATCTGCTGCCTTCTGTGCTGGAGCACCTTCCTATAGTCACAAAAGACATAAACTAGATGGGTGTTCAGTAGAACACTTGTGTCGCCCTCTTATGCTTTGTCAGAATAACCAACAATTTTGTGACAAAATCTAAGTGTAAAAAGGGGCATAACTCTGTCAAATATGACCTTGACCAACAAACTTTGGCGGCATCATGACCCTTATGTCATAAGCAATACAATTTAAAAGTTTGATGAAGAAATCTTAAGAAATGGCAAAGTTATAGCCAACATTAAGTTTTCGTGACAAAATCTAAGTACAAAAAGGGGCATAACTCTGTCAAATAAGACCTTGACCTACAAAATTTGGCGGCATCACAACCCTTTTGACATAAGCAATATAGTTTGAAAGTTTGATAAAGAAATCTTAAGAAATGGCAAAGTTATAGCAAAAATCTAAATATATAAAGGGGCATAACTCTGTCAAATATGACCTTGACCTACAAACTTTGGCGGCATCACGACCCTTATGTCATAAGCAATGCAATTTGAAAGTTTGATGAAGAAATCTTAAGAAATGGCAAAGTTATAGCCAACATTAAGTTTTCGTGACAAAATCTAAGTACAAAAAGGGACATAACTCTGTCAAATATGACCTTGACCTACACAATTTGGCGGCATCACAACCCTTTTCACATAAGCAATATAATTTGAAAGTTTGATAAAGAAATCTTAAGAAATGGCAAAGTTATAGCAAAAATCTAAGTATAAAAAGGGGCATAACTCTGTCAAATATGACCTTGACCTACACAATTTGGCGGCATCACGACCCTTATTTCATAAGCAATACAATACGAAAGTTTGATGAAGAAATCTTGAGAAATGGCAAAGTTATAGCCAACGTTAAGTTTTCATGACAAAATCCACGTACAAAAAGGGGCATAACTCTGTCAAATATGACTTTGACCTACAAAATTTGGTGGCATCATGACCTTATTGTCATAAGCAATACAATTGTAAAGTTTGATGAAGAAATCTTAAGAAATGCCAAAGTTATAGCCAACGTTAAGTTTGTGTGGACGGAGACAGGCCAGGACGGGGACGGACGGACGGACAAAGCGATCCCTATGTATTGCCTTTTCTCCGAAAGGGCGACACAATAAAGTGTATTATGTATTACCGCATTATGAAAAACATAGAACCTGCATCCTGGAAAATTCATAAAAAATATGCCCCACACAATACAAATATAACACATAAACAGGCTAACACGTTTTTTTCCAGAAAAATTCATTTTAATTGAATAGGAAAACACATTGATAAATGTTTACAAGAGGTCATTGCATTACACATACATGTATGTTGTAGTGCGGGCCACTGTAATGCATTTTTGTTATTTTCAATAAAAGTGATAGGCAGCAAAGGAGACCTAGGCGATTAAGACAAATAAATTTTGTCTAATTCACAACCCAAATGGAAAAATTTAGGTCAACTTGCCGGGGCAAAGGAAAATAATAACAAACGCATAAATCCCAAATGATGCAAACATGCGATGCTTGCTTAGATTTCCACTGGTACACTTCCATCACATGATCTGCCTTTGATGACTGGCCAGAATTTAAACAACTATGGTATTCCATGTCTATGGCTTTTAGCTGGAGAGGTAGGGGTGCTGTGGGCTCTACCCCATGCATTTTACAAATAGCATTACATTCATCATCTTTGGAACTCTCAGTTGCTTGCAGGTTAAGAGATGGAAGGTCATCATGACTCTGTAAAACATTTTATCTACTTCTATATAAGAATACAGAAAATGAAACTGCCAAATTTGTCAATATGTTTGAAAGTCAATGAGATGAATGGTAATATATCAAACTTGAAAATGATATTTCAAAATTGATGTGCAAAACATTATATCATTGGCTGTAATAACTAACTGATACAACTGAATAACAAATAATCAACTTTAAAACAAGGACATTTTTTAACCAATAAAACACTAGTTTGAGTTATGAAACATTGTGGTAGCACTACCTGAGATGCAGTTAGACCCACCTCTTTTTTCAAACCAAATATGTCCTCTATATAGTATTTCTCTTCCAGCAGCTTTCCCTAGTTGTAAATGAAGGTTGGCATCTTTAGATAAATATCTAAGCTCTGTGCAGTCCAGTTACTGGGAAAAGGAATTTTAGAATTTTATCCTTTCTTTTGCCATGGCAACCAGAGTTCTGCACGGAATGGAATTGTGCGGACAAATTAAATGATACAGCTTTCTGCAAAGTACAACCCTGCCAGGTTTCATCAACATTAGCCCAATGAAAGAAATGCAATTATTGGCAGATGTATCTACATGTAATTTATTACCTTGAGATTGTTACTTTTAAAATCCACATACTTAACTAGTCTTTTTTATAATTAGTATTGGGTATACTGACCATTTCAACACTATTCAAGTTTTGTGCTGCAGATGTTAAAAGGCTATGAAGTTTACTTTAGCATAGTTTCTAAGAAAGACCAGTACTTGATACCAAAAACTTATTAAAGAGCCGCTAACTTTCTTCTCTAGTATTATGAATGAATGTTTTAATATGTTCATTTTTTAACTTTTTCAATTTTGACATGCATCTATTAAGAAGCGTTGTTCTTAATGTTTAAGTTTCGGGGAATTTCAAATTAATATCAAGTGGTAGAGTTCTTTTTAATAAAGTTCCAAGTAAGACACTATGCAACTTATGACAATCTTTTATTTCATTTAAATAACAGTTCATTTAGAATATCACATAGATTTACACAAAGTCCATATATTTTTATGAGTCACAAAGAATTAGAAAATGTCCAGTTTTTCACTAAGTACACAAAGTTTTAAAACACAGTGAAAGTAAGATAATTTAAGTATTTCTAAATATTGATCATGATCTATAAAGTTCTGAGGTTTATATACCAATATATTTCTGTTAGATTAGATATGTCACTTACGAAGTTATTAACTCATTTAACAATAAAAATTTAACAACAAATCAAACAAAATAAAAAGTTTAATTTTAATGATTGCATGGCAGCCTTGATAAGCCTTGAGCTAGTAAAGTCATTGCTTGAGAATGACGGCCAATCAGTGATGTAAATAAAAAGGTTTCATTATTAATACCTTAACAATAAAACTATTTCCTTGAGCAGAAATGGCATAGGGCTTTGAGGTGGGAATAAATTAATTTTCTTTAAATATTGTACTAAATTGCATAAAGCAAATCCTAAAATACTACATAAACAATCTACTGTAAATTCTGATCATTTTGATATTAAAATCAATATATTTGTTAAACAATAACCATTTTTTAACTTTTAACAATTAGACTCCAAAATTCACATCATGATACATCTATCACAAAACATGTAAGTACTGTTATTTAGTGCTAAATTGCTGGCACTCTGATATTGATTGAAAAACTACCATTAATATTATCTGATCTTATACAAGACCATTACCAATAGGGAAAACACCAACATAGGCCTAACAAGCTATAAGCTTATATGTTAAACATATTTTTGGCCTCATGCTATGTGAACTATGTGAGCTTAAAACGTAAACATGACCATAATGATTTAACATTGGCCTCTTGAAAAGTTGTTTACACTGACAGGATATCACATATAATCTACACGTAAACATAAGCATACTTGGAAAAATGGAGACTGATGGGAGTGACAATGCATCAGATGAAATAATAAACACCAAATGTTGCGTGTGTGCAGGGAAAAATATAACAAGAGAAGCTGAGAAATACTGTGTGGACTGCCAGGATTATTACTGTAGACCATGTACTGACACGCACAAAACGTTTCCAATGATGAAGGGACATAAACTACTGGATAAAACAGCTTTTGGCACAACCAGTCTACAGGCATCTCTACCAAGCTTTCCGACAGAAAAATGCCCCGTGCATAAAGCTAAAGTGCTTGAAATATACTGTAAGAAACACGATGAGGTCATCTGCCACACTTGTGTAGTTCTTCACCACAGGTAATTATTATTTTAATGTTTGATAATGTTGTGTGGCACACTCTTCAGTGTAATATTCTCAAGAAAAAAGTTTGTATGTTTGTATGTTTCTCAATGAAACAAACATATTATTCAGAAGTACCGGTATACATCATAAGACATGTTAAGAGAATGGCTGTATACTAACTTATTAGATCCAAACATTTTACTGAACTGTAAATTATATCAATCTGATAGGTAATAATATACATGTATCAATATATTAATCAAAGATTGTGTATGTACACAGAAAGTGTATGCTGCTGAAATTTACCAGAATTGGTCACATATTTCTCCATCAAATTCTTTCATGTAGGACGTCGTATGATCGAACAGTACAAACATACTTTACTGTGCTAAATTTCCAAAAACAAATTTGCCCATGTTTCACCTTTGCTTGAGCCATCAATTTTTCAAACAGGGCCCTGAATGAAAATTTATAATAGCTAACTTGACAAATAAAAATATGACTGCACAGATGTTCAGGTTGATAATGATCTACAGGCTGATAATGATCTACAATGTTCAGAGGGGCAGAATCACTAGGCCAGAAAAATGTAAGGCTTAAACATGTAGTACGATATTGTTAACACACACGACAACCTATTAAAAAACAATGCTATATACTAAAGAACTTAACGTATTTATTGCAATGTTCGGTTCTTCCATCCTGTATTTAAACCAAAATTAATTTTCTATCACTGGATAAAACGTAATACTGTTAACTTTCCAGAACCTGCCAAGACATACACTCAATTCCTGATGAAGTTGACAATCTATACAAACAACCTGCCTCTGCTGAAACCACAACGAAGCTAACTGATGCAAAGAAAGCTATGAATGACATCAAGAAAGACAAAGAACACCTTCTTAGTGAGCTGAAGAAACACAGACAAAAGTCAACTGATTCTATCAAAATCTTTAGCCAGGAAATGCAAGCTGACCTCAAGAAAATGGAAACTGAAACTCTACAGGAGGTTGAAGCAGAGTTCAATAGAATGGAAAGTGGCCTACAAAAGGTAATCAAAGAAGCTGAGAAAGCCATTACTAACCTAGAACACTCTGCCAGCAAGCTGCATAGGTGTGATGGAAATAAAGCTCAAGAATTTGTTTGTGTCAAAAATTCTGTAAAATATATTGAGAAGGTTACAGAATCCATTCAACTTCTTGATCAACCAGTAGATGTCAAAATATGTTTTATGCCTGACTTGAAAATTAAGAACTTTCTGCAAGAATTGAAGACTTTAGGAAATGTTTCGTTGGAGAAAAGCACACATGAAGTAAGGTCAACTGTTTATACAGTGAAGCAAGAGAGGGATATCAACATCAAGCTGGAAGGAGATAAATCAAACTGCTGGATTCATGGTTCCTGTTACACAACAGATGGCACATTGCTACTTGCAGATTTGTACAATAAGAAACTGAAACATCTGCATACTTCCACAAATACCATCGAGGACTGTTTAGACCTTGAGGCTGAACCTATTGCCATATGTCTTACCAGTAAACATGAAGCTGCAGTCAGTCTTGACAACAAAACCATTCAGTTTGTATCACTGGGAGACAAGATGACAAGAACAAGGAAGCTGAAAATGGACCATCACTGTTCTGGACTGGCCTGCAATGATGGCAAATTGTTTCTATCTGATGAAGGAAGTTCTTTTTACATTTATGACATGACTGGTACCATGCTCAATAAGATTACAACTGATAAATCTGGCAACTCTGTTTTAAGAAACAGTAAACATGTAAGTCTCGGTACAAACAGAGACAGAGTGTATGTGGCTGACTGGGGAAAAGGTCTAGAAACTCTTGACACACACGGAAATCACCTGTCAACTTTTACTGACCCTGACTTAGTTAATCCATATGGAGTCTGTACAGATGGAAGAGGAAACATTATTGTCTGTGGATGGGGATCGTCAAGCATTGTCCAGATAAGTGAGAAGCTACAAACAAAACTAGGTGTTCTTCCTACAGTAACAAGCCCTTATTCTGTCTGCTTTGATCCAAACCTGAAGAAATTAGCGGTTACAAACCGCAGCAATACTGTAAGGGTCTATGAGCTACAATGAAATATGTTTCCGGGAACAAAATTTAATCTATACAGATACATATTGTAAATAACAAAACAGCCGTTATCGGACGTTTAGAGCAGAATGACTACGAGTTGTGAACTCTACAAATAGCATGAAGTGCCAAAATATAAACTTTTATAATGATTTAGAATTTTTTCAACTATTATGAAAAGACCACATTACTGGTGTAGGAAATATTTGAGACTCATTTGAAACTGTGATATATTAATCAATCACAAAAATTAAAGAACTTTATTCTCGCAGCGTTGAGAAAAAATAAATGTAATAAAATGTATTATACAAGCTCAGACATCATATGTGTTATCTTGAATTACAACACCTGAATTTTAAGCATTCCTTGAAAGGGTAGTCTATCGATCATTCATGCCATATCAATATAATGGACTCAAGTTATGCTTTGGCCATTTATGTATTGATTCAGATCGTGTGTGTTTTATACATATTACTTATTATCTGCAAGTGCTCGGCTGTAAGATGCAACATTATTCCGTTACCTGCCATGTATTTATTAATATAAAATAAAGACATTAAATGATCATTCTATTTATACATATCTAAATTTTCTTTCTGCGTGTAAACTTGATCCTGAAGGCTTAGGCATGTCTAAAGTCATTTAAACTAAGGCCACTGGGCCTAAAGCACTTATTCAGATACTGATACCTGCATAAAAAGGCGTGTTGGTATCAAAGCATTATCTGTCAGCTAGAACAATGTACGTATCTGTGCTCCTGCTACCTTTACAGTTATTAACTTTCCTTTCATACACCCCGAAGCTGAGTACACTTTCCATGAAAGATAAAAAAATACATGGGGGTGTAAGATGAGAGTTTGCAGCACTGGTCAAAACTGCAGATGTCCTGACCTGGTATGCAAACATAATTACTCTAGGGAAGGGGGAGGGGTGTAAGATTATATTTCCCAGCACTGGTAAAAACTGCAGATATCCCGATCTGGTATGCAAGAATAATTACTCAAGGACAGGTACTTTTGGAGTTACGTGAGATAAGCATTCGAAAATGCCATTTCCACTTATTCAAAAATCATAAACACAGCATTTACGTTTTATGACTCTATGACTCATTTACGAGGTAACTGTGTGAAACAAAAACATGACAAGTTTCCTTAGCTCAAAAGTCATAACTCTGCTGTTACTATACAGCAACAAACAAAACCTATGGCGCACAACTATACATCCGGAATAACAATATGTAAGATTTTATAACTCTATATCACTTATATTTTTAGTAACATTCAGAACAAAATGTTACGCACTCAAAGAAAGACACCGAGACACAGGGAGGCAGAGACATTAACAAGGGAAAATATATTTGACCCGAAAGTGGTGTTATAGAAGTTTCACCTCAACTTTATGGTTAACTGGTGCGTATCTTTGAATCTGTCGGTGGCATCCTGAAAAAAATGTAATGAATATAAAAATCAACCAATTTATTCAGTGACACAATTATACTGATATACAACACAGTGTGATACCTTTACACTGCTATAACATATATCTCTGGAAATGGTTTGGTTTCATAAAATGTTCACAAACCCTTCTGTATATTGACAGTAAATTAACCAAACCAGTATTTCTGTTTTAAAGAGTGCTCACATCTATTTCCACAAGTACAATTTGTAACAGTTAACCATAGACGACAAGGTGAGTGGTAAAATATCATTCAGTCATTTTATCAGAAAAAAGTTGCTGCTCAAAGCCTCTCATCATGCTTCAGCTGTATTAGGGGTGCAAGAATCAAGGTAATTTAAAATGAGCAGCGAAAACAGCTACAGAGAACTACACAACATCTATTTTAAATTTATATTGTATTCAACATGCACACCATCAGCATAAATTCAAATACTGTAACCTTATATGTGAGCTTACCTTTTGATTTTCTAAACGTTTGTGGGTGATGTCTTGAAATAAAGCGGACTGTGAAACGCAAAATGGCGAGTACCTGTGCATCCAGCTCTGGTCCAGCCAGTCAGACACCCTCAAAATTTGATTAAAATCTCCCCATAAACGATTAGATTATCATTATCATGAACAATAGTCATAATTGAATGAAGACACGTACATATTAACAGAAAGCTATGGAGATAATGGGAATTAATCTATGATACACAAGTCTGTGTCAGCAACATTTCTAACAAAATCGCAAGAGATTTGTCATAGCTCATTCAATTTTAAATATTTTCCTCTGAAACTTCGTGCTTATGGACAAATTACCCACACACTGTATCACATTCCGCTTCTTTTCAAACCACCACCCGGAAACGTGAGGAAACAGCAAACCATAAGCTCATCTACCTTTGTGTCAAAGAATTTGGTCTAGCACATCCGTTTCCGGAAGCCCATACATCAAACACACTTTTGCACCATTGATACTGATTTGCTGGTCTAGTTCATCCCCTGTGAAATAGTTAAACGCTCTTTATGATTAACTATGTGCGTGAACGAAACCCGCCACTATAATAAAGCATTACCCAAAAAGTGTTTTACATAGATTGACTGGCGATTGAATTTTCTTTAAAAAATGATTAATATTTATGATTTTTATTTCATTTTTAATTTGTGACAATTTGTCCGCATAGCAAAACTTGGTCAGTACAGTCCATCGCAATTTTAAGTATTTCCGATGTTTAATCCCAGTGATAAAATTGTGCATATGAAAAAAACAGCTCAAAATTTCAAAAGGTTTGCATTAAACTTAGTTGAATAGTATAAATCTTACAAACTTAATACTTTAAATGTGTGTTTGGAGCTCAAACGTGTAGCAATGTCATCATGTCATATAACACTTGTCTATAAACTGAGTCGTTCATACTTCCATCATTGTTAGTTGTAACAAAACTTCAGAGGGACCAACTAGCTAGTTCTCCCTGAATTGTGTAGGAAACACCGCTGTGTCTTATGAATATGCCAAACGTTACTTCTAGGGTATCCCTTGGTTTTCTCTGCTTTGATATCCGGCTGTAACAGACAGCCTCCTTGTGTAAAATACAGGAAAAATGTAGCCGAAAAATAAATTCATACTAATGTCTTTAACTCAGAAGAGGATTTGCATTGATAGTGGGGGTCAAACTTCCAGTGGCCGGAATTAATGTAACTAAATGCTGCTAAGTACTGTAGTACTCTATTGTAATGTATAGTTACTGTAGTACTTTGTAGTACTCTTTGGTGTTCTAGTACTCCACTGTACTGTAAAGTTTGGTGACTGGCATTCCATCCATTGGTTTATGAGAAGCTGGTTCTATTTTTAGTAACAACGATCGATGTGTACCGTTTCCTGTTTGTTTTTGAAATTTGTATTTTGGACAATGCAATGATGCTACAGATCTAGTTTGGTGACATTAAATCGATGGGCTCATGACACAAAACCGCTCAACGTATTTTTCTATTTTTTGTAACACCGACTTCAGTGCCTAGACACAGGCTACAGGCACTTTGATGGCTTACAGTATACACCGGCTACCACATAGCTGATACAGATGTACACTGGCTACAAGAAGTTGTTGATGCAAAGAGTAAGGCACATAGCGTTGTTGATGGCAGACAGATGTACACTGGCTACAAGAACGTTGTTGATGGGGCAGATTTGTTCAGATGTACACTGGCTACAAGAACGTTGTTGATGGCAAACAGATGTACACTGGCTACAAGAACGTTGTTGATGGCAGACAGATGTACACTGGCTACAAGAACGTTGCTGATGGCGGAGAGATGTACACTGGCTACAAGAACGTTGTTGATGGCAGACAGATGTACACTGGCTACATTAATACTGGCCGCATTAAAGTTGGTGCTTTAGAAATTAAAACAAGAGCTGTCCATAAGACAGCAAGCTTGACTATTGTGGGTGTTTGCTAATAAAACAAAACTTTTATCAGTATAATAGCAAAACAAAATTCTGCTAACTATTAAGTATAAACTAGGAAAGTTGAATCATAAAAAAAGTCAAAATCTATCACTATATAATTATTTAATTTTTGGTAAATTAATTGTTTGATACAAAATGTACCCCTGAACACTATTGCTAAGTTTGATATAACTACCATAAGTGGTTACTGAGATATGTGCATGATAGTACCTTGCATGCAAAACTTTAACCAAATTTTCAAAGTCAAACAAGGGCCATAATTTGCACTAAATTTAAACAAGAGTTATCTTTCTTGACTGTGTGACACCCCTTAAGACATTAACAAAGTTTCAAGTCAGTATCATAAGTGGTTACTGAGATATGTGCATGATAGTACCTTAAAGCAGGCAAAACTTTAACCAAATTTTCAAAGTCAAACAAGGGCCATAATTTGTAGTTTATACAAGATTTTGTACACAGAAAAAGTTAAGTCAATATCATGACTTGTTACTGAGATGTGACACTACCTAGCGGCAAGACATTAACCAAATTTTCAAAGTCAAACTAGAGCATAATTTGCACAAATAAAGTGGTTACTGTCTAGACTGTGTGACACCCCGTAGATATTAACATAGCAAGGCAATATCATAACTGTTTACTCAAATGTGTGCAATAGTCCAATTACAACTTTAACCAAATCTAGTTTCTCCAAATAGTCGAGCTAAAAATGGACTAATAAAATAATAATTCCTTCCTTGGCAGTGATCTCCCTTGTGTTATTAGTGTTGCTCAGCAGTGGAAGGGAAGCAACTCCGACATGCATTTGTTTATTTCTTAAATTGACTCTCCCAGTCAAAATAGGAAAAGTAATATTTGGAAAGTTATTATTTCGTACTGGTAGCAGGAAAAGTTTGTTGTATTGGGTCAAAAGTTATTATTTCCTCTACCCTTTTCACACACCTATTTCAGCTGGAATTTTACTTTAAAAAAATGTGCATAATTTCACTTTAATGGCAGACCGATGTACACTTGCTACACACACATTATTGATGGCGGAAAGATATACACTGACAACAAGAACACTGTTGATGGCGAACAAATGTACACTGGCTACAGGCACATGTTGAAGGCGGAAAGGTATACACTTGCTAAAAGCACATTGTTGACGGTGGACAGATGTATACTGACGACAAGAACACTGTTGATGGCACACAAATGTACATTGGCTACAAGAACATTGTTGATGGCAGGCAGAAGTACACTGGCTTATCATTGAGCACACTTACTCATCCATATGCAGTTTTATGCTCAGGTGAACTAAAAATGGTATAAAGATGTTACAGGATAGATTGGGTGAGGTTAAAGGTAATGAAACAGATTTTACACATGTTTTGACATAAATTTATTTTGGCTGAGGTGTAATCATTTATACTTACTAAAGCATAACTACTTAGGATCAAACATTAATATATACAGATCTGCTGTAAATAGTTCACCACAGCTTATTGTTGAAAAATAAATACAATTGATATCACAGTTTTTGTAAATAGCCAAGCAAGTAAGAAATAAACTAAATAAAAAAAATATAAAAAAATACAGAATCACAATTTGTGCTGCCTTTAACATGAATATATACATGTTAATGTATAAATATAGTGATATAGATGTAATTTGGCAAATATTATAGCAGCATTCAAATATTTTGCTATCTTAGATCTGGACCAGATAAAGACCACAAAACTTCTTTACACTAATATTGGGATTACATAAACACTGCACATCAATGCTAGCTCAAATGTCTCTATATGTCAACATCATTTTGTTTTATGCAGTAATATCATAATAAAACAACTGCTTTGATATTGACCTGGTTTCAAAAAACATTTAAGGTATGATATAGCTAAGGTTTCAAATAAAAAGACATTTACCGTCAATGGGACAGTATATGCAGATGCATGGGATTAACTGAGTCCATAGTCAACATTGAACCAGAAGTTTGCATTTTGGAGTTTTGCTACATTTTGATATAGCCTGTAAAGTAATTTACATACATGTATTATGTGTTTAAAACCTTTGTCCCAGCCAAGCTACATTTGTAATTGCTGATTTTCAAGCATGTTATGTCTATTTATCAAATACTGATAATTCAGATAAGCTTTATTATAAACACAATGCCAGTCTCAAGTCTAATTGAATCAGCAACAAAAATATTCTTTTATCAGGCATTGTTTTCAACAACAGTAGATTTCTCATTTTAAAAAGAAAAAATTCCAAAAGTCTGAAATTAAGCCAGGTCTGCTTCAGTATTTTCAACATTTATTATTGGTAAAAAATGTGTGCATGTGGCCTAGCGTCTAACCCTGAAAAGGCATTACAGTCAAGATCTTTCTATACACTATAGTATCAAACATCTGAACTTGAAGATAACTTTGATGTGCATTAAATCCATCACTTGAACTAGCACACAAAAATTCTGGTTATGCATATTCAATCCAACATATTTTTAAAATTTTCACATTCACGTTATTCATATCAGATTAATAATGTGCACCAGAGAAAGTTTACATATACAAGCTAGTCATTTTATATCCAACATTTAAACTTGAAGAATGCTTGCATTTCTGGGTCATCAACATCTCTGCCATTCACCCCAGCATATACTTGTTTCAAAGTTTCATTTTTGAATTTCTCTTCCAATATCTTCACATACTTCTCCAAGGCTCCTAGAATGAGTAAACATCTGATCAATAATCAATAAAACAGATGCATTATGGTCTTCTATACCCCTTAATATAGTTCTATCACACATTGACCCGAATAATCATTGGACAGAAACATGGGGAAGTATTAATCCTTTCACATCATTAAACACAACACATATCAACAGCCAGACTCACACGCAGAAGAAAAAATCCTCTTACTTCGAGTTAAAACAGCTGAAAACATACACACGGCAGCTTATATACTAACTATATAAATGTATTGTTTTTCCAAGTGCAGAAGTAAAGGAGGATAAATACATTGTGAAGACACATCACTGAACAAACACAAATACAAATGTATAATAGGTTGAATCCAAGGTTATTACATTGGAACCAAAATTATTGATGTGGGGTGGGTTAAAAAGTTGATATATATATTCATACTATGATAAATAGAAGTAAGTTGCAAAAGTTGTGGTATAATTTGTTTTCAAATGTCAGAAATGTCTACCATTTCACCATCAGTAATAGGCAATAATATTCAAATTTATTAAAATAATGGAAATATACAGACTTATGGATGGCACAAAAGGCTTTATTTCTGCAAATTTCATATAAACTTACTAACACTCAATGTATAAAAAAAGTCCAGAGTACTCAGTTTACAAACCATTTACTGTTAGTCTTTTCTGCAGTAGAATACTCTTCTATTTTCAGTTGTCATTCTTACCTAAACCAAGTATTTTTCCAAGGGTGATCATATTGGGAGCAAGTCTTGGATCGTCAAATTTCTCTGCTTTTATCAACAGTCGTACAATATCACCAAATATGTACGCATCATCAAAGGACGGCTTGTCAGAGACTGGGAATTTACAGTATACATCAACAGCTGCTATTGGATCTGTTTTCACCACCATGTCGGCTAGCTCAATGTAAGCATCATGAACCTATAGATGAAAGAAATAATTTTAGAATCAAACCTAGTCAAACTAATATGCAGAGACTTAACACCTTTATTCATACACTTTATCTTTATTACTTTTAAAAATATTTAGGAACCATAAATTCCCTTTTCCTATCTCTGGGAATTCAAGAATATTTTCAACATTATAAACAGGGAAAATAAAATTGGAAATAGAATTTTTTTTTTTTTAAAGATGTCTCCCCTGTCCCCATCCCTCCCTAAGGAAACACTCACTGGGATAGGACCGCCCCTCCCCAAAATTTAATTCACAGAGGTTAGAAACCCCAAAGTGACGCGAACGTGAAATGTGCACAACTGCACTTCCTACTAATCATTCAGACCATGCTTGATGAAAAGGGTTTTGTAAATAAAGAGCGGACAAGATTTTCATCTTTCAGGCCCTGTGACCTTGACCTTTGACACTATGATGCCCTCAAATTCTAATATGCACAACTACACTTCCCACTACTACTTCAACCAAAGTTCGATGAATTTCGGAGATGAAGAGCAGACAAGATTTTTTTCCGCATTTCTGACCCCTGTGACCTTAACCTTTGACTATATGACTCAAAATTATAAAATACACAACTACACGTCCCTAGGACCCTGAATTACAATATGCACAACTAGACTTCATACTGATGCTTCCGACCAAATCTGATGAGAATCCAACAATGGGTTTTCGAAGATAAAAAGAGCAGACAAGGTAAATTGAACAGACAGCTAGGAGAATACAAGTTTAATGTGGATATTTTCTTATATCTTAACTATAGTAATGTTTTGAAGAGATCCTATCCTACTTTTTGAGTCAAATACTTATTTTGCTATTGCACAGCTATACTTTTAAATAAATCTGATGCGTATAGTCTGCACATATCAAGGCACAACTATTAAACAAAGTACAATGTTATCCGTTTTAGTTATAAAATAAAGAAATTCTTTGATTTTTTAAACAGGTTTTCAGTATATTAGTGTTGTCCAATGTTAGCTTTATACAGTATCAAACATGTGAATCTTTCAAAAAATTACCTCTGGTGACATAGTGATGACTTCATTGTAGTATTTCTGGGAATCTTGTATTTCCCCTGCGCCTTTGTGGGCTCTGGCCAGCCCAAGTCTTGGATGATAGGACTTCCTGTTGATTGGGGCGGGACCAGAGAGCGCTGCAGGTTTGGCCGTCACTTCTGCAGGTGCTGGAGGCGGAGTTTCTGTTTTTGGTGCTGTCACTGTTTATTGGTAAAAAAGTTCTATTTCAGAATGCACAGCTTTGCCTCAGCTCAAGACAGATTTATGCCACAGGTATAAAAAATGATAAGCCAGATCATAAACTGTGAAACTACAGTAGTACTGCCAAGAATTTACCATAATCAAAAGGTTCTTAAGAAATAAAAGCCTTGTTGAAGGAAGCATTACTTGACTATTGATAGATTAAAAGACTGTCAAGTCAGTTTAGATCTTGAAAAAATATCTGGTAGTAAAAATGTCACAGAGTCACTGACAATTACTCATGCAGTCCTGGCATCCTTAAATTGTATCATTTGACATGTTAACACAGTATCTTGTCATACCTTCTGCTGGTGCCTTGGCTCCCGCCTTTGCTGCTCCTCTTGCAGCTGGTGCCCCTCTGGCTGCTGGAGCCTAGATTCAAATAAAAAAACAACTCTTTTGTACAAGTACAATCTTTGCAGTTTCTTTTTCAATCTCTTTTGTCTGAACTGTAAGGAATGACTGTATAATTGTATTCTAATCATTATGTACCCTGTAAGTTTAAATGCTTTCACATTTTCAGCCCAGTTTGATTATAAATATGTATTTTTATGTGTGGATGTACTTCTTCTTTATCAAAGGAAAAGGACAAAGCCCCGTGAGGCTTGAGGCATTTTGAGTATTGAACATTACTCACCTGCAGCTTTGCAAATATGGAAAGCAAAAGAGAGGCAATTTCGAAAGTCATTTACAATTCTTAAAGAAAGCATGTTTGACATATTTTTGTAAGAATTTATAAAATGTTTTCATGTCATATTAGTAAAAAAAAAAATTGAAATGTTTTAGTGCCATATTGGAAAAAAGAATAATTTTTATTTTTAATCACACGGGCAGATAAACTTACCTTAGCTGGTGCCCCTCTTGCTGGGGGTGCTGCCTTTGCTCCTCTTGCTGCAGCTCCTAAAAAGTTTGATAAAATACTCAATATGATATGTCAGTCCATATTTTAACTACATCTAAGATGAGTAAAACAGTTATACAGTAATAACCCTATAATATGACCACCATTCAGACTGTATTAAGTGGTCGTATTACTGGGATAAAGTGGTGGACTTATTTTAGTAAACATTGCATTCTGTTATATTCTCGAAGATAAACAATAAATTTGTTCTTATGGCTAAAGCACAACACTTCCCTTGCATTCTATTTTTTATCATGATTATTCATTGCTCATAGTCTTAATGATCAGATTATGAAAATCTCTATACTGATCAAGAACTATAAAAATATTCTGAGAAATTAGACGAAAAAAGGGCTATAAGAAATTAGGTAAGGGAATTCTTTTAAAGAAATTGACAAGGGAATAGTAAAACTTCGACAAAATATTTACTAAGCCTCAAAATGATATATGCGCATAATTTTTAATTTTCCGAAAGATTTACTCACCTCCTCTTGCAGCGGGTGCTGGTGTAGTGGCTCCCCTACCCCGAGCAGCTGGTGCCCCTCTGGCAGTAGCACCGCCTCGTGCAGCAGGAGCCCCTGGTTTACCTGCAGGAGCCTTCTTTGCCTCCTCTGCTTTCTTCTTCTCTTCTTCAAGTCTAGTTTTCTCTTGCCACCATTGCTGATCTATCAATATATTTAACATTCCTTACCTTACCACACTTAATGGTATTTCACAAATTGGGCAGTATCATTACATACTCAAATACGTGTTCATGGAATATCTAGTAACTGATAGTAAACAGTGCAGATCATGATTATATTGTAGGATGAATATGAACTGCACTGTTCACAGAGACAAAAACAAGCAAGTTAAAAGATTGAATCAAGATTACATATTTGGAACATAAATATATTATCATTTGTAGTGCCTGGTCTAGCCAAGGCAAAATCTATGGGAAATACATGTACTGTTATTTACTAATATGTAAAGTCATAAATGTTTAACAACACACATTAGTGTCTAAACAATCACAGTTTGCATGTTTAGTAGTAAACAACGATTTGAATTTACATGTAGGTAAATGATTTTTTGGTATTGTGCTCTAATAAGGTAGTTGTAATAAAAACCAGGAGCGCATTTGACTTAACTGACATTTTCATCAACTCAGTTACTAATTACTTTAACAAGTATGTAAGCAAACCAAAGCACAAACTTGTACAATTAAATCACTGAAAGAGGCAAAACAAACTACCTTAGACACATACTGGTACACATATAGAGATAAGTATCAATTTCAGAATCATAAATCTTTCTAACTTGTCGACTGTATAAAGGAATTCAAAACTGTTACTAGAACATTGACAATCATATACTTTTAATGTTTTCTGGAACATCTCCTGCAGCCGGTTTGCCTTCCAGGCTAATGGAAGTTTGGAATGATGATTTTACATCAGTGAGAAGCTTGCTTGCCTCATCACCAGGCGGAGTGTTCTCGTAGTGTGCAAACTGAGATGCCCCTAGAAGGTATAGGGCATGACTAGAACATGGAGTTATCTGTATCAACTGCTGGCATGTCTGAAAGTATATTAATATATGTTTGATAAATATCCTTTAATGGTATGTATCATTATGATACTATTTATAATTATTTACAACACAATGAAATATATCAAAGATACTTATCAAGTTAGTAAATTCAGTCAAATCAAACCATGACAAACAGTAATACGTGTATTGTGAAGAGGAGAATGGCAATAACTACCAGTTTTTTTTAAAGCTTTAGATTTTGACAATTTAAGAAAGCCCAATGCCGAAATCTGATTTGGACCAGAATAGTTGTCATACAAGTAAACTAATGTGAATAAATTGTTAAGATGAAAATATCAATTGCATGAAGTGCCGATGCATTACAGTTCCCAGCCAGATATTTTGTTTTTACAACAACAAACACTTTAGTTATCCTATTGTTTGTGTTTCATGAATTAAAATGCAGGCTCTGGTAATAATGATGTTAGCATAGCATATGGTATCCTACAAGTATCAAATAAATTATAAATTTAACAAGATTTCTTCACTGTTTTGGGGGACCATGATGCTGAAATTTTTAATCTTGCGCAGCTAAAAATATAACACACCTTTTTTCAGGATTTGTAAACATGCCAACTACTGTTGCATTTCTGGGTAATATCCAGTATTTTGAGTCACTGTTACTGAAGAGTACAATCTGTATGAAACTGGTTTAAAAAGCCAAGCCATAGACTGTTGCCAGTACTCTAATCTTACATTGTAACATTCAGTAATTTAGCAATTATTTGTAATTTTACGAAATTCAGTGTTACCATTATTCCTTACCTTCTCTTGTAATGCCAGTAATTGATCATTCTGTGGAATAATGGAATGTGTAATAAGTGCCGACAACCTTTCACATCTCTGTACAATCAGCTTCTCGTTACCCGATTGATTGGCCGACAAGACATCAAGGAGACATGCATGAGCATCTAGGATAACCCACTCCAGCTGTCTGTACATGTCACCTCGTGAAATAAAGGGTAGCATCTGGGTGGCTAGTAATGCTGAACTAAAAACAGTACATTTGAATAATGAAATTGTTTTGCGATTAATAAGAAAAATTGTTAAAGTGTGATGTATGGAAATATGTATTAATTTAAGTTAAATTTGATGAATTCTGCCAGTTTCTTTCTTATTGTCACGAAAACCCTAATTGTTCTTTCTAGCATTCAAGTTTAGAACATAATTTTCATGATCAAAATTGTGCACCATTTTTTATTTCATGCGATACTTCCTTCCATATGGATGCTCAGTGAAAATTGGACAATCTTTTGGCCAATTTATTAACCAGTTTAACATGAAAAATATACTTATGAAAGATGTCCTCTGGTGACATGGCTTCCTTGATGTCTGTATTTTGCTTCAAGAGTCGACCTAGCTGTATAAATCCTCGCATCAGATGTACATTGGTCGGTTGCATCAAATTCTCAGCTCTAAGTATTGGTACTATGTAACTATAATGTAATAAAGCAGTAACAAGAGTAAGAAAAATAAATTTCAAATGCTTACATTTGTGCACCTTTCTACAAACACAGGGTTCTTGTAATGAACTATAGTTGTCATGAATAAATATTGATACATACAGTACAGCACAGGCAAAACCCCACGCATATGCGTCCATGCGGCATGTAAATAAGAGTCTGAAAGCATGGAGATGCGGCGGAAAATCAAACGCGTGACGCGACATCGCAAATTGTATGCGGCATTCAATTGCCGCATCTGAAAGACAAAATAGCAATCAAGCGCATTCAAACGCGACAACGAGTCCCGCCGCGGGATGTCGCGTGTCGCGATGTTATGCGGCATGTCATTTTCTATACAGGTAAAAGCGATGAAATAAAAAATATGTACTATATTGTATTGTACACATGCATAAAACTGTGTTTTTCAATAATGATGTACAATGTATTCCATATTGTAACCAATAAAATTTCAGTCTTAAATGTTTTTAGTAATTACATGTGTATACCAGTAAGTTTTAGTAACCATAAAAGCATGTAAACTATATAGAAACGTGTTTTAGAACTGTGAGATGAAAAAGAAATACCTCAACCCATACGATTATTTTGAATGAATTATCTTAATGCAGAGATCGACAAATACTACATTGAATGACAGAGTACGACCAAGAAGACAAATGTTAAGAATAATATTAAAGCATCATGATCACTTTACATGTTGATAATTGAAAAAAAAGATGCTTAAAAGAATCACGACAGAACTAAATATTTACTGTAAATTAACGCTGAAATACATGAGAATGGGATTTCCTTATCCACTACTTAATGGACATGGTAGATTTATTTTCACGCAAGTAAGCAGAAATAAGTGTAAATACAGAATGGGGATGAAAAAATAAATAATCAGCCTTTTCTCGAATTCTCCTTCAAAACTGCTATAAATGGATAGAAAATGATCTAACTAAGAAAAAGAATACCCACAACCCTATGTTTATTTTTTAGAATAGTTTTACAGTCATTTTTTCGTATGTATGTGATGTGCTTGCTCCTTTTAATTTACGTAAAAATAGCCCGGAAGCGATGAAAGATCATTACAGCAGTTAAGTATAAGGTTATCTATCACCGGTATTGGGTGGAAATTTGTATCTCGTAGATGAAAACGTAGTACCGGTATACAGTAAATTTTGCTTATAAAGAACTCTCCGGGATCTATCAAATATGTTCCTTATATCCTTGAGTTCCTTATATCCATATATCGACGTTCCTTATATATATCGAACTAAAATACATATCGAACAAGTATTTTTATAGTCAAATCCCAACCATCAACTTACAGTTGCTTTTGATTTTTCTACCACCTTTTGAACAGTTATAAATATCTATAACTGTTATCCTTTTCTATATCCATATGTAAAATAATTGCAAATATTAATAAAGCATAAAAAAGACGGTTCATGCTTTCATTGGCAATAGTGAAACAAAATAATTTTGTATCGGATACAATTGAAAGAAGCCGATTTTCGCTCAATAGCCAAAACTTTAATATTTAACATGTCTTTTTTTCTCCCAAAATGGGATTTCACTCGGTCTGCATGCTTTTAAAGAAACGCTCATAATTGTTTACGAAGCATATTATCACTTGAACATTGTACTTAGAAATTGTGTTGGTATTCTCTTTTAACTAGTTTATCAAAAGGTTATACATGTGAAATGTAGAAGACTATATCCGAAGTTTCCTTATAAACGGAGTACGATATAACCGCATCTTTTTACATTTAACAAAAAAAAAGAGGAAAAATCGGGCCCAAAAGAACTGTTCATTATAGCCGAAGATACGTTAAATCCGGAGTCACTATATACGGATTTTACTGTAATAAAGTAAACTGCCCGTCTATTAGAACGACCAAAATACGGCTGGAACGGATGTACTTTCCTTATTGAATTGTAATTCAGTTCAAATCAAATTTAATTGTTTTGAAACCAAACCTTAGCACGTGGTGTTAATGTTACATGTGTGTATCACAATGTTTGATGTTACGTCACTAAATTTTACTTTCAACAGTGCGATGTTTTAAATAAAACATCTTTATTATTTTCATAAAACATCAAACACCTATACGTACAAAAGCCGGTTGTGATCCCGGTTCATAGCTCTTAGGTAGTTGGTAAAATGTTGGTGTCTAACTCCGAGTGTAGGAATCGATATGCATGTACGTACAGAAACCGGTGGTTCGAGCTCTCACAATGTAGGTGGTTGATAAGTGGACGTACATTATTTAAGCTGTTACTTGTATTTTTGTGAAGTTTAGTTCTTACATTTATCTACTGATCATGTGGATGCAGTCAGCGCTGAGAGATTGTTGTTTTGATAAAGTAACAATTTTCATGCTAGCAGCAATTGTTCTGCATGAATTTTCAATCAGTGCAGATCATGACCAGTTCTGCACCGTACGAAATTCACCAAATTGAAAGCTGGAAATGTCTACTTTAGAAACTTAATGTAGTACCGTACATTTAAAAGAGTTGATGCCGATTTGTTGTACATTCAGATGGCAAATAATTGTCAGTTCTTATATTTATAACAAACATATTGTTTTTGTCGCAAAGTATGAGGAAAAAAGGAACATACGTATACACTGTAATAGTTAATTCAAATGCAGTAAATCGACAGTTTGCGGTTATCATCTTTTTCAGTATTTATTTAAGATTATTGTGTCTTTGTAGCTCAAATCAGAGTCCAAGAACGAATAACTTATTTAGTTTACCTCGATCAGTTTCTACAATAAACATATTAATAAAAGAGTTTTAAATACTTGACACTAAAATAATCCTGTCTTAACTACTTCGACAGTAAATTGCCAATGATATCTGTTTTAGCTGATTATCTTACTTAAAGTTTATGGTTCATTAAAATGAAAAACATGCTGACAGTACTGTAGACAATGGCAATCATCACCCTTTGTTAATATTAGCAATAAGTGTCTACTCAATTAAGATGTGACACTAACTATCCCCAACTTCAAGGCAAGCGTCGGAATCAATTTTGTTTAAATACATACATCAAAACGACGACAAATTATTGATAAACAATAATATTATACAATGTAATTCTTGCGACAAACATCGATAAAAAGTTTAGAATAAAAGAACAAAGTCATGAAAATGTTACAACTTTTAATTATATACAATAATTGTTTTTTAAACATACTCAAAAGATAGTAAACTGCAGTAACTCATGCAAAAATTCTATAAAATTATATCTTATAAAACCTTTTATAGAATTACATGTACATTTTGTACAAAAGGCATTAATTTTTAAGGGAAAAAATAATCCTTTTCGCCGCGTTACGCGGCACGGTACTTGTCGCATATCGCAAATGACACGCGGCATATAGATGCCGCATATACAATCATATGCCGCGTGATGCGACATGGTTTTATTGCTCCCGCGTTGTAAAACCTCCCGCGCTATAGCGCGGCAAAAACGAAATCCGCCTGTGCTGTACTGTAATTGTATCAGAATTCATCATCAACATTGCAAAACAGATATTTGTAGTAGGGAAGAAAACAACACTAACTATTAATTACAAAAGCTGTATCGAACATCCAGTTAATTGGTTTTCACACCCATATACAGATGAAATTTTTATGGTCACCTGCATACATAGGGTTACTTTAGTTAATTCTACCATTCTATTAAAAATTAGTAAAAAAGTAACAATATTACAATGATGTTAACATAACAATTATTTCTACAAAATGTGTAATATATCAGTGATGTACCTTTCAGGCTCTGGACTCATTGCCTGCTTTGTTCTGTCTGTCATTAAAGTTTCAAATGATTCAAGGAGGTACAAAACTGCCTCTTTTACCCTGGCTCCCGGCCCATCCTTCTTCAAGGCCAGAGCAAGGCCTAAATAAAACCTGAAAGATAGATATCACAGTATAAAATGTAAAGTTTACAGCGTTAAACAATCATATAAAACTAGAGCTATCACAAAATGTGATTAATACCCCCGAAAGACTGCTTTATAAACTGAGGAAGTTCGTAGTAACAGAATACCTTGCAAAAAAACACTAAAATAGAGATATTGTTCTTGGCAATAACTCTGTAATTAGTCAAGATAGAGTTATGGTTCTTGTACACTGCACTTCCTCTCATTGTGCTGGACCATTGTATGAAGTTGTATTGCATTCAAACCAGTAGTTTTCAAGTAATGCTCTGCGACAAGGAAAAGTAAAAATGGGCAATAACTCAGTAAATACACAAGATAGAGTTATGGTTCCTGTACACTGCACTTCCTCTCATTGTGCTAGACCATTGTATGAAGTTGTATTGAATTCTAACCAGTAGTTTTCAAGTAATGCTCCGGACAAGGAAAAGTAACAAAGAGCAATAACTCTGTAATTAGTCAAGAAAGAGTTATGGTTCCTGTGCACTGCACTTCCTCTCAATGTACTTGATCACTGTATGAAGTTGTATTGAATTCCAACCAGTAGTTTTCAAGTTATGCTCTGGACAAGGAAAAGTAACAAAGGGCAATAACTCTGTAAATACTCAAGATAGAGTTATGGTTCTTGTACACTGCACTTCCTCTCATAGTGCAAGACCATTGTATGAAGTTGTATTGAATTCTAACCAGCAATTTTCAAGTAATGCTCCGGACAAGGATAAGTAACAAAGGGCAATAACTCTAAAATGAGTTAAGAAAGAGTTATGGTTCCTATGCACTGCATGTCCTCTCAATGTACTTGACCATTGTATGAAGTTGTATTGAATTCCAACCAGTAGATTTCAAGTTATGCTCCGGACAAGGAAATGTAACAAAGGGCAATAACTCTGTAATTACTATAGATAGAGTTATGGTTCTTGTGCACTGCACTTCCTCTTATTGTGCTTGACCATTGTATGAAGTTGTTTTGAATTCCAACCAGTAGTTTTCAAGTTATGCTCCGGACAAGGAAAAGTAACAAAGGGCAATAACTCTGTAATTAGTCAAGATGGAGTTATGGTTCTTGTGCACTGCACTTCCTCTCAATGTGCTTGACCATTGTATGAAGTTGTATTGAATTCCATTCAGTGGTTTTCAAGTTATGCTCCGGACAAGGAAAATGCAACGGACCGCCTGACTGACCGACCGCCCGCCCGACCGACCGACCGACCGACCAACCACCGGGTGACTCCTATATACCCCCCCAAACTTCGTTTCGGGGGTATAAATATGAGATGAAAAGTTTACATTGTAACAGGGTGAAGTACAGTGGAACTTCCGAAAACCGAACACTGACGGGACCTGCAGAAAAGTTCGGTTTTTGGAAGTTTCCGGTATTTGGAAGTGTAGGGTCATTAGGACTGATAAAGGGAGAGATAATCAAAAGATTCTTCATTGTTTGAAAAGTCCTTCGGTTTTAATTCATAGAAGTGATTATAACCCTTGTGTAGCATATTGCAGTACAAAATGGAATATACAGGACACTGTTCTCAAACAAAGTTCGAATTGCGACGTGTTTGGGGAAAATAAGATACATTTGTACTTCAAGAAATTATATTTTTGCTCAATATCATGTTAAATAAATTTCAAAATAAAACGCACACCTCAAGAGTTGGTTTTGGAACCACTTCAAACTCACAAATTATTTTAATTCTGTCCTGTTTCGGAGTTGTCTCGGGCATTTTTTTTCCAAAATGATACATACTTTTGTCAAAATTAATTTTCTCAATTTTCACTTATATAACACTAATCCGCCGATCCTTTCTTTATTCGATATCATTTATCTAATAATTACAGTCTTATGTTACATTCTTAATCCTTTGATTGACAGGTTGTGATTCTAACACGTGTCAAAATAAACGATAACCGTTAATTGGCCGAACAATGGCAATCATTTTGCCGGAGGCAATTAACTTATGATCCGAGTGTTTCTAGTGTCCGGTTTTTGGAAGACAATTTGTACTGAGATAAGTTAAAATTTACGAAAATATCGTCCGATATTCGGAATTTGGAAGTTCCGGTATTCGGAAGTACGTTTAACATAGAAGATAGAGGAGTAAATTTCGGGACTTAACAAATCGTCCGTTTTTCAGAAGTTTCCGGTATTCGGAAGGTCCGGTTTTCGGAAGTTCCACTGTATACATTTTAAGAGTTGCAGAAAACATGATTTAGAAATACTGTCATCAACTACTTCTCCTAAAAGAGCCTCAAAACTATATTGAAAAAAAAAAGCAATATAGCAAGGAAAATGTCATAAACTATTAACAAAAACAAGATGGGTATTCAGTAGAACAATTGTGTCAACCTCTTACACTAATGATTTCGTGACAAAATCTAAGTACAACAAGAGCTGTCCATAAGACAGCAAGCTCGACTATTGTGGGTGTTTGATAATAAAAACAAAACTTTTATCAGTATAATAGCAAAACAAAATTCTGCTAACTATTAAGTATAAACTAGGAAAGTTGAATCATAAAAAAAGTCAAAATCTATCACTATATATTTAATTTTTGGTAAATTAGTGATACAAAATGTTCCCCTGAACACTATTGCTAAGTTTGACATAACTACCATAAGTGGTTACTGAGATATATATGTGCATGATAGTACCTTGCATGCAAAACTTTAACAAAATTTTCAAAGTCAAACAAGGGCCATAATTTGCACTAAATTTAAACAAGAGTTATCTGACTTGACTGTGTGACACCCCTAGAGACATTAACAAAGTTCAAGTCAATATCATAAGTGGTTACTGAGATATGTGCATGATAGCAGGCAAAACTTTAACCAAATTTTCAAAGTCAAACAAGGGCCATAATTTGCACTAAATTTATACAAGAGTTATCTGACTTGACTGTGTGACACCCCTAAATACATTAACAAAGTTTCAAGTCAATATCATAAGTGGTTACTGAGATATGTGCATGATAGTACTTAGCAGGCAAAACTTTAACCAAAGAAGCAACGCCGACGCCGACGCACAAGTGACTGTAATAGCTCTCCATATTCTCCGAATAGTCGAGCTAAAAAGGGGCAACTCTGTCAACTATGACCTTGACCTACAAAATTTGGTGGCATCACAACCCTTTTGTCACAAGCAATATAAATTGAAAGTTTGATGAAGAAATCTTAAGAAATGGCAAAGTTATAGCTAAGTTATATACACTAAGTTTTGTGACGGATGGACAGACAGACTGATAGACAAAGCGATCCCTATGTATCGCCTTTTCTCAAAAAGGGTGACACAAAAACAGTGTATGTGTAGAGTGTCAAACTCCAAACCCAGAGGTCTGACAGTTTGAATTTCATACTATGATACCTCCTTCAGTACAATCAATGGCCAGTCCTTCAGCATTTACAGTCAATACAACCTGCAAGGATCTTTCCTCAAAAGTTTCAACAATAATATCCTTGCCAACAGATCACAAAACGGATTTTTCACAAAAGTAATTATTAGCTGAAGTCAAAACTTCTATGGATCTATTTGTTTGAAGACACCAAATTTACCAACAGTATCAAATGCTGATTATAAAGATCTGTTCAATGTATACAACTTTTTGTGCCAAAAAAGGGGTGAAAAAAAGCAAACTTTTAAAACATACCTTGACAGTTGATGATTGACATTCCAGTTCAGACTTGTCTCTAGCCTTTTGACAGCGTCGTCATAGTTACCCTGTACAACCATCATTCGTCCTACATGAAAGTTAAACAACGCTTTAGCTTCATCACATGCCAGTGCATCCATGTATTTAAGGTAAGCCTGACCTAGTGGCGACTCTTCATCTGCTGCCTTCTGTGCTGCAGCACCTTCCTGTGGTCACAAAAGACTTAATTAAAGTGTATTATATAGTACCTCAATATGAAAAACATAGAACATGTGTCCTGAAAAATTCACAAAAATATGCCATTCCCAAAAACACACAAAAAGGCTTACACGATTTTCCAGAAACATCCATCTTAATTCATAGGAAAACACATTGATCAAAATTTACACAAGGTCATTGCATAACAAATACATGCTTGTTGTAGTGACAGTCACTGTAACACAATTATGTTACTTTCTATAAAAGTGAAAGGCAGCCAAAGGCAATACAACAAATTTTATCTAATTGGTGAGTCCAAATGGAAAAAAATAGGTGAAAGAAAACAATAACAAGTGCATAAAACATAGATGATGCAAACATTTACCTGCGATGCTTGCTTAGATTTCCACTGGTACAGTTCCATCACATGATCTGCCTTTGATGACTGGCTAGAACTTAAACAACTATGGTATTCCATGTCTATGGCTTTCAGCTGGAGAGGTAGGGGTGCTGTTGGCTCTACACCATGCATTTTACAGATAGCATTACATTCATCATCTTTGGAACTCTCAGTTGCTTACAGATTAAGAGATTGAAAGTCATCATGACTCTGTAAAACATGCTTAGATATGAATTTTATCTACTTCTATATTTGAATATAGAAAATAAAGCTGCCAAATATGTCAATGTATTTGAATGTCAAGGAGATGAATGGTAATATATCAAACTTGAAAATGATATTTCAAAATTGATGTGCAAAACATTTTATCATTGGCTGTAATAACTAACTGATACAACTGAATAACAATAATCAACTTTAAAACAAGGACATTTTCTAACCAATAAAACACTAGTGCGAGTTACGTAACATTGTGGTAGCACTACCTGAGATGCAGTTAGACCCACCTCTTTTTTCAAACCAAAAATGTCCTCTATATAGTATTTCTCTTCCAGCAGCATTCCTAGCTGTAAATGAAGGTTAGCATCTTTTGGTTTAATCTTGATTGCAGTGGCGTAACAGTATATAGCTTGCTGTAGATAGTCCATTGGTGACTCCCCAGCGTCCCACTGCCTTGACTGATCTAAGATACAGAACATAAACTTTAAATAAGTAATCTGTTTAATGTTGTGCATTATGGTTAACCAAAATAAATTTGATTTATGTTCATGTTTTAGTGGATAATGGGTCAATATTTACAAATTATTCAATATCTACAAGAAATGCAATCATTTGCAGATGTATCTAATTCATGACTTTTGGATAGTTACTTCCAAAATCTACATACTTAACTATCCTTATTTTGGGGTGAAACGGCCATTTCATAACAATAATAATAATAATAATAATAATAATAAGCTTTTATAAGTATAAAGTTATTCAACAAGGCAACATATTTTGTCAAGCCAATTCTTCCATATGAGCCTTACAACACAATTTACATACAATATTTACAACAAATTATAAAAAAAAATTATAAAAACATTAAATCACAATACAAATATTACAAAATTTTACAGAAACACTTAAACTACAGAGTAACTAAAACATTAACGCTTTTATTTAGCAGTGTTAATTCCAACCACAGAACTTCCAGTGTATATACCTTCTTCTTATTTCTTCCAATTTGTTAACAGAACAGATATCAATAAGGATGTCATTCCAAACTTTAGACCCCCAGTAAGCAGGAGATTTAAGAAAGCATTCTAAATTGGGCTTTGGAAGCTTTAATAGTAAATTTTAAAAGGTAGGAAGTTTAACTTAGTATATTTCCTAAAAAGGACCAGTTGTAACCAGATGGCAAAAAGAGTCACTAACTTTCTTCACTAGTATTTTGAAATGTAATGGTTATGTCAGACAACTTACTGGGTTTAGGTAGTGTGGAAAAATAGTTCTTGAGTTCATCTTTGGCAGTCGTAACTAGTTTATCAGCATTTGTTTCTCCAAAAACTTGCTGTAAACTCTTCTCCCACTTCCGTATCTGAAGTACACAATGACAGCAAAATTGAACACCATGTAAAATGTGGGCTAGATGCAGAAACTACGTATTTAACTATTTTATGTAAGTATGATGACTACTGTTCCAATGTTTACTTAGGTTCTGCTTGTGAAAGCATAATTTACAAAAGCTTTTGAACATTATCAAACAGAAAATCTTATGTTGACTGGTATTACAACTAGATGCCCATGTGCAACATGTCGAGCCAGCCAGCTGTCAAAAGGACTAACCTTACCAAGTAGAGATAGGTAAAAATACACCTAAATATTGGCTGTAACATGCATGTTGTACCACAGAAAAATGGTCTCGATTTTTCTCTATGGCTAATAATAAAAAAGTTACAATATAAGCTATTTATAGTAACAGCAAAGGGAAGTAATTCTAAAAACAAAGGTTACTCATGGTGGTGAACATTTGTGCCAAGTTACATCAAAATCCCTCCATGATTGAAGAAGAAATGCTCCGGATAAAGATATTCTTGAATTTGACCTTTAACCTCTAAGTGTGACCTTGACCTTAGACCTAGGGACCTGGTTCTTGCACATGACACTCCGTCTCATGGTGGTGAACATTTGTGCCAAGTAACATCAAAATCCCTCCATGCATGAAGAAGAAATGCTTGAAATTCTTGTATCTGACCTTTGGCCTCTAAGTGTGACCTTGACCTTGGAACTAGGGACCTGGTTCTTGCGCGTGACACTCTATCTCATGGTGAACATTTGCACCAAGTTACATCAAAATCCCTCCAAAAAAATGCATGAATTGTAGATATCGACCCGGCTTCCGGATAAAGTCTCTACATTCTTGAATTTGACCTATAGCCTCTAAGTGTGACCTTTACCTTAGACCTAGGGACCTGGTTCTTGCGCATGACACTCCGTCTCATGATGGTGAACATTTGTGCCAAGTTATTTAAGAATCCCTAGATCCATGGATAAGTTACAGCCCAGACAAACTAAACTCGGACGGACGGACACCAAACTGCCATTTGGACAACTATATCGAGCTTTTGCAAGTGGCTCGACAAAAACCAAGTTATTCTGACTGAAATGTGCAGGGTTTCATTATATAGAATTACATTACATACAAAGAATGGCATATTTTAAATGTACATTTCATGTATTTGCTTACTTATATGATTTAAGGAAAACAGTATACTCTGGCAAGGTCTCTATTTTCTATTTTGCCGTCCTAAAATGTAATCATAAAACGTAAACACGACCATATAATGATTCAACCTTGGCCTCTTGGCCTCTTGAGAAGTTGTTCATACTGACAAGATATCACATATACTCTACAATGTTAACACAATGATTATGTACATGTATATACCACTGAATTAACCTGGACTAAATTTATTGTCAGTTTAACTACGGAAATATTGATTATTCACTTTTAAAACTTTTATCTGAAAAGGAAGTTTAAATTGCATACTGGGAAAAAATGGCGACCGTGGGGAGTGACAATGCATCAGATGAAATAATTACTACCAAATGTTGTGTTTGTGCAGGGAAAAATATAACAAGAGAAGCTGAGAAATACTGTGTGGACTGCCAGGATTATTACTGTATACCATGTACGGACACGCACAAAACGTTTCCAATGATGAAGGGACATAAACTGCTGGATAAAACTGCTTTCTGCACATCCAGTTTACAGGCATCTCTACCAAGCTTTCCGACAGAAAAATGCCTTGTGCATAAAGCTAAAGTGCTTGAAATGTACTGTAAGAAACATGATGTGGTCATCTGCCACACTTGTGTAGCTCTTCACCACAGGTAATTATTATTTAAATGTTTGATAATGTTGTGTGACATACTCTTCAGTGTAATATACTAAGGGAAAAAAGTTTGTATGTTTGTATGTTTCTCAATGAAACAAACATATTATTCAGAAGTACGTATACATCATAAGACATGTCAAGGAAATGGCTGTATACTAACTTAAGGTCCAAACATTTTACTGAACTGTAAGTTATATCTATCTAATATCAATTATTAATAAAAGAAGACATTCTTTTAACTGACGTTTCACAACGTGTTTCAACTTTTAATCATAGTCGTCATCAGGTGCAACATAAAATAGGAAGACTATCTAGACAAATATGTACACAGAGAGCTGTTTGTACACGTATCCCCCTGAGCAGAAAGTTGTACAATGAAAGGACGTTTTTGAATACAATGCATATTTCTTGAAAAGGGCTTTCATGTAGGAATTGTCATAAAATGATTTTAAAAAAAATTAAAACATTCAAGTGACCTTGACCTCCAAAAAATTTATTTTTTGCTAAAATAACAATTAAAAACTAAAAAAAAGAAATTGAAAAAAAAAGTATCTTTATAACTCTGACCTTGACCCATAAAATTTTTTTTTGCTGAAAACAATTTAAAACTGAAATCTATTTGAAAAAATTTTTTTATAGTGACCTTGACTAAAATTTTTTTTTTTTGCTAAAACAATTTTATAAAAAAAAAATTTAAAATGAATCTATTTTAGTACACAGTGACCTTAAACAGGCATGATTATATTCTAAACACAGCTTTGTTCAATGACGCCAAATGATAAATAAATACAATTGAAGAACGAAGCCTAAGCCATATATGCCATATTTTACCACATTAATCAATATACAGGCATATTTAAAAATCACATCACCCTATTAAAAACTTACAGATATTGAATGGTTTACGGTACTGCAGTATATTTTAAACCACTGAATTTTCCATTCTTCCATCTCATATTTAAACCAAAGCTATCACTGGATAAAAAATAATATTGTTATCTTTCCAGAACCTGCCAGGATATACACTCAATTCCTGATGAAGTTGACAAATTATACAAACAACCTGCCTCTGCTGAAACCATAAAGAAGCTAACTGATGCAAAGAAAGCTATGATGGATATCAAGAAAGACAAAGAACACCTTCTCAGTGAGCTGAAGAAACACAGACAAAAGGCAACTGAATCTATCAAAACTTTTAGTCAGGAAATGCAAGCTGAGCTCAAGAAAATGGAAACTGAAGCCCTACAGGAGGTTGAAGTAAAGTTCAATAGAGTAGAAAGTGGTCTACAGAAGGTAATCAAAGAAGCTGAGGAAGCCACAACTGACCTAGACTACTCTGCCAGCAAGCTGCACAGGTCTGATGGAAATAAAGCTCAAGAATTTGTTCGTGTCAAAATATCTGTAAAAGATATTGAGAAGGTTACAGAATCCATTCAGCTTCTTGATCAACCAACAGATGTGAAAATATGCTTTCTGCCTGACTTAAAAATTAAGAATTTTCTGAAAGAATTGAAAACTTTAGGAAATGTTTCCTTGGAGAAAAGCAAACCTGAAGTAAGGTCAACTGTTTATACGGTGAAGCAAGAGAGGGGTATAAACATCAAGCTGAAAGAAGACAAATCAGACTGCTGTATTTATGGTTTCTGTTATACAACTGATGGCACATTGCTACTTGCAGATTTAGACAATAAGAAGCTGAAACATCTGCATACTTCCACAGATACCATCCAGGACCATCTAGACCTTGAGGCTGGACCTATTGACATATGTTTTACCAGTAAACATGAAGCTGCAGTCAGTCTTCAAAACAAAACCATACAGTTTGTATCACTGGGAGACAAGATGAGAACAACAAGGAAGCTGAAAATGGACCATCACTGTTGTGGACTAGCCTATAATGATGGCAAACTGTTTATATCTGATGAAGGAAGTTCTCTTTACATTTACGACATGACTGGTACCATGCTCAATAAGATTACAACTGATAAATCTGGCAACTCTATTTTCAGCAGCAGTGAGCATGTAAGTCTCAGTACAAACAGAGACAGAGTGTATGTGGCTGACAGGGGAAAAGGTCTGGTAACTCTTGACACACTGGGAAATCACCTGTCAACTTTTACTGACCCTGACTTAGTTCAACTAGTTGGAGTGTGTACAGATGGAAGAGGAAACATTATTGTCTGTGCATGGGAATCACCAAATATTGTCCAGATAAGTGAGAGTCTACAAACAAAACTAGGAGTTCTTCCTACAGTACCAAAACCTTTGTCTGTCTGCTTTGATCAAAACCTGAAGAAATTAGCAGTTACAAACCACAGCAGCAATATTGTAAGGGTCTATGAGCTACAATGAATTATGTTTCTAGAAACAAATTAAAATCTGTACAGAGAGACAGACATTATCTGAGCCTCTGTTTAAAGCAGACTGACCATGAGTTATGAACATTACAAATACTAGTATTAACATGGAAGTGCCAAAGAGGAACTTTAAAAGTAAACTTTTATAATTATTTAGAATTTTTTCAACTGTTATAAAAAGACCATTACTGATGTAGGAAATATTTGAAACTGTAATATTATAACCACGGAATATCAATCAATCACAGGAATTAAAGAACTTTATTCACACAGCATTGAGAATAGTTAAAGTGACATTATGCGCATTTTTTTCAAGTAAAAATCCAGCTGAAAATGGTGTGTGTACAAAAGTGTAGAGAAAATAATAACTTTTGACCCAATACACCAAACTCTTCCCGTTGTCAGTATGAAAAAAATAACTTTCAAAATATTGATTTTCTTATTTGACTGGGAGAGTCAATTTAAGAAAAGAACAACTGCATGCAGGAGTTGCTTCCCTTCCACTGTCAAAATCTCTACCATCATCAACAACTACACATTCAACTATCATTTTATCAGTCCGATTTTTTTATATCTAAAGCACCAACTTCAAATACTAATGTGGCATAATCATTAATTTAACACATTTAAATGCACAGCAACCAAAAATTGCTTTTATAAAACTGTCACCAAAAATACACTTTGTGCAGTAATATGCGCATAGTGTCACTTTAAGTGCAGTAACATGTGTTATACAAGTTCTATTATCATACATTGTTAACTTGTATTACAACACATGAGTTTTAAATGTTCCTTGAAAGGGAAGTCTATCAGTGCCATATTAACATAATGTTCTCTGGTTATGCTTTAGTCAATTATGTGTTGATTTAATCCTTGTGTGTTTTCCCATATAATTGTTTAACTTACAAGCATTATCTACAAGTGCTAGGCTGTATGATACAACATTATTCCATTATTTTCCATGTATTCATTACTATAAATTGTAAAATAAAGACCCTGTTTTACTGATAATTTCATTTATAACTGTTTAAATGTTCTTTCAGAGTGTAACCTTGATCCTGAAGGCTTATGCATGTCTAAAGTCATTTAATCTAAGGGAACTGGGCCTAAAACACTTATTCAGATACTGATACCTGAAGCACTTATTCAGATACTGATACCTGAAGCACTTATCCAGATATTGATACCTGAAGCACTTATCCAGATATTGATAACCAAAGCACTTATTCATATACTGATACCTGAAGCACTTATTCAGATACTGATACCTGAAGCATTTATTCAGATACTGATACCTGAAGCACTTATTCAGATACTGATACCTGAAGCATTTATTCAGATACTGATACCCGAAGCACTTATTCAGATATTGATACCTGAAGCACTTATTCAGATACTGATACCTGAAGCACTTATTCAGATACTGATACCTGAAGCACTTATTCAGATACTGATACCTGAAGCACTTATTCAGATACTGATACCTGAAGCACTTATCCAGATATTGATACCTGAAGCACTTATCCAGATATTGATACCTGAAGCATTTATTCAGATACTGATACCTGAAGCACTTATCCAGATATTGATACCTGAAGCACTTATCCAGATATTGATACCTGAAGCACTTATCCAGATATTGATACCTGAAGCATTTATTCAGATACTGATACCTGAAGCACTTATCCAGATATTGATACCTGAAGCACTTATCCAGATATTGATACCTGAAGCACTTATTCAGATATTGATACATGAAGCATTTATTCAGATATTGATACCTGAAGCACTTATTCAGATATTGATACCTGCAGAAAAAAAGCGTACTGGTATCAAAGCAGTATCCGGCAGCTAGTATAATGTATATGTGTCCCTGCTACTTAACATTTATTTACATCCCACAAAGAAAATGTTTTTTCTTCATAATGCTATCATATAAGCCAGACCAGAGCTGAGTGAAATTTCCTTGATAGATAAATACATACGTAGAAATACAAAGTTTTAACATGTGTGTATGTATTTAACATGCACTGTTTATTATGTGCCAAGGATAACTCAGGGTCTATCTGTTTAATAAAATCCAACATCTGTGCTACGTATGGCAACAGCCCTATCATTTATTAGACTTCCCACAATTGTCCATGTAAACTCTGAATTTTCTTATCTTCCCAAAGCAGCATAGCTCTGGACTTTATGAAATATAGACATTCATGTTTCCCTTTGCAGCCCAAACCAGACAATGAACAATTAAAGCATTACCAAACAAGAGTGCCAACTGTCACAAAATACGCCCATCAGAGAGGAATAACTCAGTATCCGGCATTAGGTTTTGTAAAGCCTGTTTGAACTATAGAAAGAAGGCTAATTTCATCATTTTTCCATAATTCAAGGGCCATAATCCAAAAGTGCCTAGGTTATGTCTGTGACAAGTATGATAACTAGCCAAATAACCCTAGGCATTTTTGGATTATGGCCCTTGAATTATCCAAAATTGGCCAAATTAGCCTTGTCCGCTCTGTAGGTCAAACAGTTTTCATCAGATCTTCACGAAACTTGCCTAACAAGTTAAACTTTGTGGGCATAATGTCTCGGCCAAGTTCGATAACTAGCCAAATTGCCCTAGGCACTTCGGATTATGGTCCCTGAACTTTCAAAATTGGCCAAATTAGACTTGTCCGCTGTCTACCTCGAATAGTTTTCATCTGATCTTCACCAATCTTGAATTATCGAAAAATGATAAAATCATCCTTGTCCATAGTTTCAACAGGTTTTACAAAACCTATGAACTGTCAGATACCGAGTTATGCCTCACTGACAGGTGTATTTTGTGACAGATTCACACTTTTTTTGCAGACATACAGATACGATATGAAGAACAAGAGTTGTCAGTTGCCAATAACACAAAACTTTGTCAGTAAAAAAAACCCTGGTATAAACAATTAAGTTCTTTCAATATTCCTCAGGGAATAATAAGTATAACTGTTTTTCTATTTAAAACAACTCTTTTAATTCAAATTTTCCATTCCTTTTTCATTGTCTGCACTTTTTAAACTAACATGGTCAACATGTTAATTTAAAAAGTGCAGACAAATTTCTTGAAAAAGGCAGTATTACCGAAAATTGGAATTAAAGAGTTGTTTTAAATAGAAAAACAGTTAAACAATTAAGGGCCACAAGTAGCAAGATATTAAGTCAAGAGTTATCAAACTTAAATGTTTGATATCCCTGAATACTACAGCAAAGCTTCAAGTGGTTAATGATATATGTACATGACAGTGCTAGTTGCACAAAAGACTTTAACTAGGAATTTCTAAGTACAAATCAAGAAACATTTTCACAGAGTTATCTTCTCTTGCTTACAGATAGGTGTCATGATGGTACATAAGTATTCCAACTTTCAAAGTAATATCTCAAATGGTTAAGTCAACAAGTGGACAAGAATGAAAACTGATTTCCTAAGTCAAAAAGGGCCATAATTCATTAAAATCCTTGACAGAGTTACCTTCTCCTGCCTATGTTTGGGGATCAAGATGGTAAACAATTATTCCAACTTTCAAAGTAATATCTCAAACAGTTGAGTCAAAAAGTGGACTTAAAACACTTAACACAGATTCAAAGTCGATAAAGGGCCTTAATTTTTAAAAAATCCTTGACAGAGTTACCTTCTCTTGCCTACAGATGGGGGTTTTGATGTGCTCAATAAATGTGCTATGTAATTTTAAAATCCTTCCATGCACGACAGAGTTACCATGCATACAGTATTCCATTACTTTTAAACACTAAGTGTGACCTTGACCTTTGAGGTAGGGACATGGTTCTTGCAGACAACACATTGTCTTGATGTGCTGAGCATTTGTGCCAAGTTAGTTTAAATCAATTAATACATGACAAAGTTACAATCCAGACACAAATGTATGCATATATACAGGATTCCATTACCTATAAACTCTAAGTGTGACCTTGACATTTGAGGTAGGGACATGGGTCTTGCACGCGACACATCGGCTTGATGTGCTGAACATTTGTGCCAAGTTATTTTTAAATCAATCAATGCATAACAAAGTTATAGTCTGGACACAAATGTATGCATATATACAGGATTCCATTACCTAAAAACTCTTAGTGTGACCTTGACCTCTGAGGTAGCGACATGGATCTTGCACGCGACACGTCGTCTTGATGTGCTAGACATTTGTGCCAAGGTATTTTAAAATCCTTCAATGCATGACAAAGTTACAGTCCGGACACAAATGTGTGCATATATGCATATATAGAGGAATCCATTGCCTTCAAACTCTAAGTGTGACCTTGACCTTTGAGGAAGGGACGCCAAGTTATTTTTAAATCAATCAATGCATAACAAAGTTATAGTCTGGACACAAATGTATGCATATATACAGGATTCCATTACCTATAAACTCTAAGTGTGACCTTGACCTCTGAGGTAGCGACATGGATCTTGCACGCCACGTCGTCTTGATGTGCTAGACATTTGTGCCAAGTTATTTTAAAATCCTTCAATGCATGACAAAGTTACAGTCCGGACACAAATGTGTGCATATATGCATATATAGAGGAATCCATTGCCTTCAAACTCTAAGTGTGACCTTGACCT
This sequence comes from Saxidomus purpurata, assembly GCA_022818135.1. Classification (NCBI taxonomy): domain Eukaryota; kingdom Metazoa; phylum Mollusca; class Bivalvia; order Venerida; family Veneridae; genus Saxidomus; species Saxidomus purpurata. The sequence continues at coordinate 57,816,259 of JAFMSR010000001.1, forward strand.
TTGAGGAAGGGACGTGGGTCTTGCACGCTACACGTCGTCTTGATGTGCTAGACATTTATGCCAAGTTATTTTAAAATCCTTCAATGCATGACAAAGTTACAGTCCGGACACAAATGTATGCATATATACAGGATTCCATTACTAAAAACTCTTAGTGTGACCTTGACCTCTGAGGTAGCGACGTGGATCTTGCACGCGACATGTCGTCTTGATGTGCTAGACATTTGTGCCAAGGTATTTTAAAATCCTTCAATGCATGACAAAGTTACACTCAAGACACAAATGTGTGCATATATGCATATATATAGGAATCCATTGCCTTCAAACTCTAAGTGTGACCTTGACCTTTGAGGTAGGGACGTGGACCTGCAAGTGACACGTCGTCTTGATGTGCTAGACATTTGTGCCAAGTTATTTTAAAATCCTTCAATGCATGACAAAGTTACAGTCCGGACACGAATGTGTAAGTTGGGACGGACGGACGGACAGACGGTGTGATTTTAATATGCCTCCCTTCGGGGGCATAAAAAGGGGCATAATTCTGACAAAAACCTTTGCAGAGTTATGTACTCTTGTATGTGGATGGAAGTAATGATGGTAAATAAGTATGGTTAGTTTCAAAGCAATATCTGTAATGGTTTTGAAATAAAGTGGGGTGGTACGAAAAATTTATCCAAGCTCATTGTACTTTCTAAGTCGAAAAAGAGCCATAATTCTGACAAAAACCGTGACAGAGTTATGTACTCTTGTCTGTTGATAGAGGTTATGATGGTTAACAAGTATGGTAAGTTTCAAAGCAGTACCTCTAATGGTTTTGAAATAAAGTGAGGTGGTACAAAAAGCTTAACCAAGGTGTGACACCAACATGGACGCGGACGCTAAGGCAAGTAGGATAGCTCCCCTTTTCTTTGAAAAGTCGAGCTAAAAATCAAACTATCGCGCTTATTATGAATCAGTTGTCCAAACTTTGCACCATAACTTCCTCTTCCCCTCATCCTCAAACAAAACCCAAGGGGCATAACTTTACATTTTTTATCAACAGTACTGTAACATGTCATAACTCTAGGCCATACGTTTATGGAGGTATTTGTGTGAAACAAAAAATGATGAGTTCCCATAACTCAAGACTCAAGAGCCATATCTCTGCTGTTACGAGGTACACTACAAACAAAAACTATACATCCGGAATAACATGATCTAAGACTAAATAACTCACTATCACAAAAGTTTGGAGTTACATTCAACACAAAATGTTACACACACACAAAGAAAGACGCACTGACTGACGGATGGAGATTCAGGCAGACAGATGGACAAGGGCAAATCTATATGACCTCCACAGTGGGGGAATAAAAATCTCACCTCAACTTTATGGTTAACTGGTGCATTTATATCTTTGAATCTGTCCTTGGCATCCTGAAAATATAAATATATAATCAACAAATTTATACATTGACACTATCATCTTGATACGCAGCAAAGTACGGTACCTTTAAACACTACTATAACATGTACCTCTGGAAATGGTTTTGTTTCATGAAACTCTTTTTTTTGTTTTTGATGAATTATAGTACCAGCAGGCCATGGGATTTCTCACCTGCTGAACTTGCAAAGACCCAAACATTTCTGTATATAGACAAAGAATTAACCGGGCCAGTATTCCTTTTTTTATAGACAGCTCACACTTCTTCCCCCAAGTACAATTTTAAACATTTTACTCTGGAAGACAAGGGGAGAGACAAAATATCATTCAGTCATTTTATCAGGAGAAAAGTTGTAGCTCATAACCTCTCATCATGCTTCAGCTGCACCACAAGGAGCAATAACAAAGGTTAAATACAAAATGACCAGCAAGATTACAGCTACTGAGAACTACACAACATGTATTTTAAATAAATTTTGTATTCAACATGCATACCATCTGCATAGTTTCAAATGCTGTAATCAAATAAATAATCGTGACCATGCAATTAATATTTGTTATATTTACTGTTGCCAGGGAAGCTTGAAAATTAGGTTGCACGAAAAGTCCTCAGGATTCCGCGAATAAATTGGTGAAAACGTTTGTTTACATCACTTGTCTAGACATTGATGATGCAGATCTACATGACATGATATTTGAATTTTACGGGCACTTCGAACTACAGCAAAAATTAGGTTACGGTATGCCTATACAGCTAAAGAATGCTCTTAGGTCTCGGAGTATGATCTCTCTTTTCAAGCTTTCTTACTAACAACAGAAATAGAAAATAACTCAATTTTGAGGTGATTTAAGTTGCCAGAAGCAGAACTAAACTCATAACTCCTTCATTGTAAATCAGAGACCATAGTTCAACCTGATAATTTATGGTAGCTTTTCATTACTATAATACATCACTGATTGAAAGATTAGTTGCTTTTAAAAAACAATTTCACCTACCTCAACCTTTGGTGTAACATTACACTTAGCTATCTGTGCCCCAAGATCACAAAACTTGCAGCTTTCTGACATGCCTAAGACAAATATATCAATTATAACTTTATAAGTAATGAAAGAAAGTACTGGCACTATAATTTCTTCAGTTTCCATGTTCATATGATTTGTCATTTTGTATCAGAATAAAATGCTGTATAGAATCAACAGTATTCTCATGTTCAGCTGATATATATATTTTTTTATTGTTGTAGAAGGCCACATTGAAATATTAGGTATGTGTATTGTTTATATGTATCTAAATGTGCATCCTTCATTAAATGAAGATGTTATTATTATTATTATTATTATGAATGCTTGTATTCTTTTACACGCTACAAATGGAATATTATAACTGTTACAATTGGTTCGTTTATAGGTGTCGTATCTTTTGAGTAAGATGTGAATTGCCGAATCAAAAGGGAGGCAGAACCAGTGTATATACTTTACTAAAAAGACAGTAAATCATTAATACTCCATGATAAGAAAAAATATATGTCTTTACTTACCACCATATGTTAGAGGCACACATGCAGTTGTTGCACTCATTTTCTTGTCCAGTTCAAAATCCTCAATCCTCCAATCACCATCAAGAGCAGTGTCATTGATTGGATCAAATTTTGATGTTTTTGTAAACTCATCAATGATTGGTGCAGAGAATGTATGTTTTGGATCACTGCTGCGGATTGTGATTGGTCGATACAAGGTGCTGAGAGAAATTGGGTCTTCATATTGCAATGCTACTGCAGGATCACTTATTTTCACATGACGAGGCAGCTGCTTGCGTGTTACACAGATGCAGTATTTCTACAATGGAAATGTAAAACATAACAATATTTCAACAATAATTAAAGTTCGAAGAACAAAGCAGAATATCCTGTGGTTACAAGTTTCCAACCATTAATCCATTCAGTCCATTAAAGCAGCATGTGTATATTAAAAGCCACTTAATCCAAGTAAATTAAGGAAGACTTTGAGGACTAGACCTTTCAATTACCGCATGAATTTCATCTGTAAACATCAAAAGTTTGTACTTTTCTTATTGTTTCCACATACCATTATCAGCTATAATACACTCAAAAGGTTTAGAAACGCAAAAGTGGCAAAATATTTATTTTAACAGTGTTATCGTGTTTCAAATTTATTCAAATTTCATACACAATAAATACGATATAAAATTGAATTCTTGTAAAAGTTTCAATAATTCATCGCAAAAAATGACTTAAATAGAAATAAAAACAATAGCGTCATTCAAATAAAAATGTTCAACACCAGGGGAAATCTTTGCGTTTCTAAATCGGTTAAGTGTATATACATTCATTTGTATATCTATGCATCAACCATAACAAGACCATACAAATACTTTTTCATGCAATACTATATTCATTGTAGTTATGAATGCTTGAAATAACTCTATAGTAATTACAGAATACATTTTTTACAAAGAAGTCTGAAAGGGTAAGCAAAAAGTCTTTGCCAAAATTCACCATAGAGCAGTATAAGTCTGAGACATATGAAGAAAATACCTGTTTGTTTGAGCCATCCTCTGAAGTGACTTCCACAACAATTTTTGTACTTCCTACATTCAGTGTGGTAGAGGAGCCTTGTTTCTCATCATTTATCGTCACTGCATTCTTCGGATCTGGTGGTGTTGGTGTAACCTTAATGGAATTCACATTACATGCCAGCAAACCTGTAATCATGAGTTATCTCCCTTTCTAAAATAAATTTAAGCCAAAAAGCTTATAATGCTTTTGTTATTTTAAAATATTGCACTTTAAAAGCTGCATTTTCTAAGACATTAGAAGTCACTGTATATCAGTCTATCTGACAGTTGTGACAGTTGTCAAGTAGAGTTCAGTTACAAATTCTAAGTTTATAAAATGCAACGTTTTGTGAAAAGTTAATTACTTGCAACATTTTGTACAGACTCAAATCTTTGACCTTAAGCTGTATCCTTGATTATAAGCCAGTGTGACCAGATTATGGGTTCTACACATTGTCTGGATGAGGTGATCATTTGACTGAAGTTTCATCAAACAAAAGAGTTTAGGAGACACTGAGTGGACAGATTCAAATCTTTGACCTTAAGTTGTTACCTTGACCTTAAGTCATCTTGACTAGATCATGGGTTCTGCACATTAGCTTGATGAGTTAAACATTTGACCACAGTTTCATCAAAATCCTTCAGAGTTTAGGAAATACGTACTGAGTGGACAGACTCGAATCTTGTGTGGACAGGAATTTCATGACTCAAACCTTTGACAGTAAGTTGTGAACATGACCTTGACTCAACATGACCAGATTATGGGTTCTGCTCATCATCTTGAAATGGTGGTCATTTGACCTATATACAGCAGTTTATGTACAAAATAGCATAATCCACTGGTATAAGCATTTCAATTACTGTATTGTGTATGAAACTGGTAGACCACTGATATACATTTATAATCTTCTTATATTGATCCTCAACAACAGATTATTGTTATTTTCATGTCACTTTATATAATGTTGCATCTTTATATTTAGTATGTAATGTCATGTTCTACTGATTAATACATTCTACTGTGAACTTCTAAGGATCAATAAACATGTTGCAAGCATAACAGAAAGTTCTACAATTTCAAAACTTGTGTTTTGAGATATGAAAACAATGCTACAATTCATGCAGTCCCTTAGACAGCAAGAAGAGATTGTGGTGATAACTTTGCCCTAAAGTAACTTAGCAACACCATGTAGTACTCTAATTTACAGAAATCTATATGTCATAAAATAAATTAAATTTTTCTCTTCATGATGTTTAAAACTCGTAACTGCTGGCAAACCAAAAGTGTAACAACAGTAATTTTAACAGATTAGTAATTTATTTGACACTTTATCTGCTAGATGAATTGATTATGTACCAGTATGTATTAAAATTTTAAAACAGTCATATCATATTTACATGTGTAGTCATTTGTATCAGGACTAAACTCTGGCACAAGTGTCCCCACATCTACTTTGAGATTTGATAATGTAGCATCTTTAGCGGACAGTCGCTTCACATGAATGATGTATACTTTGGTTGTTTTTCCATCCTCTGCACATACTTCTATCTTGATGTCAGTCACTGCTCCTTCCTTAACTGGCACCTTTTTAGATCCGCCACTTCCCTGCATGAGCAACCATTTAATTTAATCAATTCATTATGTTCATGACATAAAAATATTTCATGCCTTATTTCTGCTCAATGTTTCAATATTAAGATTGAAAATGTTCTTATCTCATCTAAAATATATTATTCAGATTCAAATTATGAATATGACATATAGTATCTTCTTCTAAAAATGTTCACAATTTTCAGTCAGGAAAAAAACAAACCACCTTTTAAAAACATCATCTGGCTTTTATATGGAAAGTTGGGGTTTAAAGACAATTGAGCAGAAATGTGAGATATGTGGCCACAGGGGTCAAGACAGACCTGTGTATTCAAAGTAGAGGTCTTAGCCAATGACAGACTAGCTTCTGTTTTCCATAATCAGCTACTGCATAGCTACTGTTCATTACTGCATCCCATGAAATGTGTTAATTTCCAAATATCACATTATTAAAAACCCATGCCTTCTAGTTTCACTATTTTCACTTCGAAGGCAAACTGATTTTACTGGTCGACATTTTAGATTGCCTCAATGTGAACTGATGCACAAATACATGTAGTGACGTCCCCTCAAAAAATTCATTGCACACTCACGAATGCAAAATTATAATTTCTTAGCCTTAGGGCCTACATTAACTAGACCTATCACTAAATGTGATTAATACCCCCGAAAAACTGCTGTATCAACTGAAAAGTTATCAGTAACTGAATACCTTGTAAAAAAACTAAAATAGAGTTATGGTTCTTGGCAATAAGTTTGTAATTAGTCACGATATGTTTAAGGTTCTTGTACACTGCACTTCCTTCATTGTGCTTGATTGAAGTCCAACCAGAAGTTTTCAACTTGGCTCTAGACAAGGAATAGCAGCAAAGGGCAATAACTCTGTAATTACGAGATAGTGTTAAGGGTCTTGTACACTGTACTTCCTCTCATTGTCGTTGGCCATTGTATGAAGCTGTATTGAATTCCAACCAGTAGTTTTCAAGTTATGCTCTGGAAAAGGAAAAGTAACAAAGGGCAGTAACTCTGTAAAAATTCAAGATAGAGTAATGGTTCTCATACACTGCACTCCCTCTCATTGTGCTTGAAAATTGTTTGAAGTTGTATTGAATTCCAACCAGTAGTTTTCAAGTTATGCTCGGGACAAAGAAAAGTTACGAAGGGCAATAACTCTGTTATTAGTCATTATAGAGTTATGGTTCTTGTACACTGCACTTCTTCTCATTGTGCTTCAACAGACCATTGTAAGAAATTGTATTGAATGAATTCCAACCAGTAGTTTTAAAGTTATGCTCGAGACAAAGAAAAGTTAAGAAGAACAATAACTCTGTAATTAGTCAAAATAGAGTTATGGTTCTTGTACACTGCACTTCTTCTTATTGTGCTTAAACAGACCATTGTAAGAAGTTGTATTAAATTCCAACCAATAGTTTTCAACTTAATTAGTCATGGTAGAGTTATGGTTCTTGTACACTGCACTTCTTCTCATTGTGCTTGGCCATTGTATGAAGTTGTATTGAATTCCAACCAGTCATTTTCAAGTTATGATCTGGACAAGGAAAAGTAACAAAAAGCATAGAACTCTGTAAAGTGTAGTTAGTCAAGATGGAGTTATGGTACAATTTTGAACATTTCACTCTGGAAGACAAGGGGAGTCATTTTATCAGGAGAAAAGTTGCAGCTGATAACCTCTCATCATGTTTCAGCTGTACCAGTCAGGGTGCAGTAACCAAGGTAATTAAAAACTAGAGCTATCACTTAATGTGATTAATACCCCCGAAAGACTGCTTTATAAACTGAGGAAGTTCATAGTAACAGAATACCTTGCAAAAAAAACTAAAATAGAGATATTGTTCTTGGCAATAATTCTGTAATTTGTCATGGTAGAGTTATGGTTCTTGTACACTGCACTTCTTCTCATTGTGCTTGGCCATTGTATGAAGTTGTATTGAATTCAAAACAGTAGTTTTCAAGTTATGCTCCAAACAAGGAAAAGTGACAAAGGGCAATAACTCCAAAATGAGTACAGATAGAGTAATGGTTCTTATGCACTGCACTTCCTTTCAATGTGCTTGACCATTGTATGAAGTTGAATTGAATTTCAACAAGTAGTTTTCAAGTTATGCTCCTGACAAGGAAATGCAACGCACAGACGGACTGACCGGCCAACCACCAGGTGACTCATATCCCCCCCCCCCAAACTTCGTTTCGGGGGTATACAGTTGTTTAGGCAGTAGCGGATAGCTAAGGAAACAACTGCTGTGTGTGTGGTCAAAATAGCTATTCTGGGAGAATAATAAATTTCAGTCGACAGATAAATGCCTCTGCTATCCAAAATGAGTCAACTTTTTCACCTGTGTCTGAGTTTTCCATGCATAGTGCTTTGATTACACCATACACCAATTTGGTCAGTAGCGGATAGCTTTAGGGATTATGGGATAACTCTGTGAGGGTCATCCCAGCAAGCATAATACATCACGCCGACATTGGTCCGATATCGCTTTCAATATCGGCCCAATATCAGATTTTTATATCGGACCGACCTCAGTTTTGCAAAGTTGACGTAATATCGGGCCGATGTCATTTCTGATATCAACCCGATATTGGACCGGCTTAAAAACCATATTGGACCTCAGCATAATATTGACTCTCTATCAGACCGATATGAAAAACTGTAGTAATTGTGCGGTACAAATGTACATATATTCCTGTACATAAAGAAACTTACGAACCATATACTGAAAAGGTCCGATGCATGATTAAGGCACTGGCTATTACCTCGACCTGCTATATGGATCAGACTAGTTTTTATTTATTATCCGCTCAAGTGACAATATTTTAAATTGCGAAAACCTGTGATAATAGCTAACTACTGTTCCTTTACTACATATATGCGAGTTAAACAATACAAAAACACATTGTAAACTTCAACAATATATCAGTTTGAATTGAATTAAGTAAAAAAAATTTTACCTTTCCAAAAGATAACCGAATTTAGAAAAATTTGCACAAAGTGTCCATTTCAAATATGATCCAAAATGGCGGTATATCCAGGGCTGAATGAAGTATAAATTAAAGCCGAACATATAAACAAGTTCTCTTTATTGTTTTAAGACTTTAAGCGTTGCACTTCGCTAAGCAAAAATATAGAAAAAAACTAACTTATATTCAGAGTTATTTTGTACTGCCTATCTATTCTTCAAACGTGCCTGATTTCTCTATTTCTGATATCAAACCGAGGTTGGACCGATGTCGAAACATCCACTGTATTAAATAAGGTTTGTACCTATTTAGAGAAGAATTTAACGTAAATTTGTTAAATCTTAAGTGATTTATGAAATAATTTAAACATATTTCATCTTATTACACACAACATGTTGTTCTCGGTAAACGGTTGATATCGGCTGAATATCGTACCAATATCAAAAACAGATATCTGTCAGCCTACTTAAAACTGATATTTTTCCAATATGCACATGCTTGCTGGGATTGGCGGGGCGTCTCAAAGCAGTATAAATCTTAATTACATGCTTCTGACTAAAACCACACATTTCAAGGCATTACTTTATAGTACAATTCTTTGTTGCATTATGATTTTGTCATAAAACTAGTGGTATCATTACTTAGCTGCATACTGAACCACTCAATGCAATGTTATGAAGTTAACTGATTAATTAGTTCTCACTGAAATTGTATAAGAAGCTCCGCTGTCTCTTGACAGTAGATCAAGTGTCACTTCAGGAGTATTGCTTGGAACTGTTGAATTATACTCTAGCGTGTCCTGGTGAAAAGCAGGAGCAATTTTCCCTGGTTTGATACCAAGTTTCTCAAGGTTGCAATCGTCCATCTTGAAACTTAGGACTCTTCAGTGCGAAACTTCAATTTTGTCGGCAAAAGAAACATGTTAAATTAATGCCATATTGTTGTCATATGGTATTATACTGGTAATCTTTATTACCTGTGTGTGGGAAAAAGTCTTTCTCTTTATTTATTATGGAAATATGATTTTATCAAATCAGGTATGAGTAAACTCGCCCGGAAGTTTACATTTAAATTCGCGGGAAAATTGACTTCCGTGTTTATGTTATTTCAATTTTGAGAAAGAGAAAAATAATATAATGGTGGTATCAGAAGAAGAGCTATGCGATGAGTTTTCAGAGTTTGGAATCGAAATTGAATCTGAGAGTGTTATCTGTAAATGTAATTATCTTAAAGTGACATTATGCGCATCTTACTGCACATATCCTGTTTTCTCGTATTCTCAGGGGGCTAAGCATGTAAATTTGTTACCTGTAAAACAGTTCACATTTTAGCAACATTGTAAGTAAATATGCAAACAAAATCGGCAAAAAAGCAATTAAAATAGCAACCCTTGCGTTCAGAAAAGCAAAGGAAAATAAGTTTACGCATTTGCTTTTAAAATCACTGCATATCGAAAGTAAATAAAAGAAAATCGTATTTATAGACTATTCCAGCTAGCACTGCCTTTCAACTAAATAGCAAACATTGAATCGGCAGGGATAATCCTTTTCGTTTATTTCGGTTTTTAATCAAGTTGTAAACCAGTCTCGGCAGAGATTTAGTATTTCAGGCTTCATTTTGTAAACAAGCAAAGCTTGAGTTTGTCCCAATACGCAAATCTTTTTCAAAAAAAAGCAATTGCTTTCTGGAAAAAAAGCAAATGATCAAAATATAATAGGGTAAAAAAATTTTGTTACTCATTAGAAAACTAAAAAAAGCAATTGGTGAAAAAGTAATGGGGTAAATACCCAATTACACCAAAACCTTATCTGTAGCTCTGTTGATATACACAATTTTCTATTTAATTTGATTGGTAAATATTCCTTTGCATGTTTATTGCAATATTTCAGGGCATTATAGTACATTCTTGCATACCCCCCGGGGAAAGTATTGGCGGATCCCAGCACGAGGAGGGAAGAGATCAGCCTATACTTTCCCTAGGGAAAGTACATCTCGGGCTTACTTGACAGCACCCGAACTACTTTCGTGTATTCAACTCGTACCTGGAACACTTTATTTCCGAGATACGTTTCACGGCGGTTTACAAGTGAAAGATTAGATTGTTTTTCGTAAATGTAAACTAAGGTCTCATAAGAAAGCACACACTTCAATATTTTTCAAGTTAATGTAACAGGAATTTAATTTTTTAGGAATGGTTCGAATTTTCAGGGTACGCAATAACGGTTCAAATTACGAAAATTGTTGGTAACGAATATCCATGAAGTTTTGAAGCGAGAGTTGATTGCGAAAAGAAATGGTGCTTTTTATGGTGTCACAAGCAAGAGCATCAAATTTTAGAAATGTATAGCAACAGAATATATTCACATTTCAAAGAACATACCTGTAATCATACTTTTTTCAAAACAAAAAATGGCGGTAAATGACGTCACAGTTTCTCTTGATTAATGACGTCACTGTGTAAACAAAACAAGTTAATCGAGTCAATGTTGATGGTATAGATCTAGTCGCATTAATCAAGTAAACTAGACGTGAGTAAGGAGAATTTCTGTTTAGGATTTAATTGATTTTTTTTATTCACAACGTAAATAAAGTATAGTTTTGGGTGCGATCAAGCACTATGTTTTTAGCTCTAGATACATAAACAGTGGTAAATTCACGTGTGAACCTACCAAATTTCCTACGCAAAGGGGTTCCATGCGGGGAATTATATTTAATCAACATGAAGTTTTGATTTACCGCTCAACATAGTAGGGCCTATTTAAAGCGGTTTCCTCGTAGAATCTGCAATAACATCAAATAAAGTATGCAAGAAAAAGGATCTAAAATGTGATTCAACTCTTCCATTATTCAACCTTGGTGGTCAAATTTTCCTGCCAGGTATCTACACGGTATGATTTACAAAAGGGTATCTTGGATTTAATTTATTTCCCCTAGGGAAAAAGTTATAGTAAAATCAAAGTTTTGTAGTGGCATATTATGTACCACTTACACCAAAAGGGCCATAAAGTTTGAATGGAATCTTTTATCAAAATTCTGAGATACCCTTTTTAAGTTCATACATCAAACAGTCCCCCTGTCAAGTTTCGTGCAATTTGATTCAGAATTGATGGATTTGAATCAATTAGAACATTGTCTACAAATCTGTGATTGCACTTCTGGAAAATGAAGAAAAATGAAATCTGAATGAAACCTCCCATTTACACCCATAAAATATAAAAGTACTGCCCTCTTCTTAACACTGACCAAGCTAAAGAGCTTATGGTACTACATTTTGTTAAAACTGAGTTGATTTCTATGAATATTAATGAGATTTTAACAAAAATTCTTGGTAATCTACCAATGCTGGACACCTCAGTTTGAATAGCTTAATAAGCATTAAATGTAGCAATAAAGTTAATCACCTGGCAAGCTATAAAATGGCCATTATGTTGTAGAGGTTATTCTGTGAGGGGCATTACCATTATCGTGGCAATAAATTACATCAGCATGGATTTAGAAGTACAGCTAAAAGAGAAAATGTCTGTAATGGGATAAGTACCAAACGTTTTAATGATACAATATAAAGCTTTGTACATTAAATATTTATTATTTTATAAGAACTTAATAATTGGAAAGCAAGGTTATGTTTTATTTAAAACAGCTATCAATATTATAAACTAATAAATCAATTATGTTGAAAATTGTCAAAATTTAATGTTTGTATCGCTACAATATGACAATACTTGCTGAAAAAAACACCTTCTGAGATGCATACAGGTACACGTGATACCAGTTGGTACTGCCTACTAAAGTGCAGACTGTGCAGGCACAATTTAATAGCTGATAAAAAGATTGAACAGAATGTTTGTCAATGACATGTTAACAGAAAATATTAGTATCAAGCTATGTGTATGCTTCAATCAATGTCCCCCTTTAAATAATATTTGCTGGCTGTTTTTGGATGTTTTTATCGTGATCACATAATGATACATTTAGAGTTGTTTTTAATTTAAAGTTATCTTCTGGTGCAAGATCAATTAGTAGAGAGAGTGATGTACTATGATTCTACATATGTATGGGCCAATATATGACATTCTACATGTTTGAAAGGGCAGAGTGAAAGTTACCAATGGGATATTAATTAGCTTGATCTAGCAAATTACACTAAACATGCTTGTGAAAGATTCAAAGTTCTAATTGGAAACACTCACATAACATTTTCATAAATTCATTTATCTTTTATAGCAGGTATAAGTTACTAATAACTATTTATTATGTTGATAAGTCCTGCAAGTTTCCAACTGACCTCACTAAGACAGGTCAAATCATTGTTATTACCTGGAACCAATTCAATTGGAAACTTTCCCTTACAATGTATCCCCTTGAGAAAATTAATGACCTTCCCAGGCAGATGTTAAATCAAACAGAGCACTTATTTACTGCTACACTAGAATAATGCAGATAAAACACATATTTCTAAATTACTTAGAAAAATAGTTTTTATCGTGATGATAGAAAATAGTAAAGGCATTAAGATTATGTTAAAACCAAAAAAATGACCACAAATGATATATGGATCCCCTGGTGTATCCTTAAACAATTTATTGGTTTATTACCTATTTCTTGCTGTTTTTGTTTTCTTAAGAAATTATACAACAATATAAATGATCTTTATAACACAAAAAGCATTTAATTCAATATTTCACTTAAAGACTATTAAAATTTCCTTCATAAGATTTGGTAAGGTGAACACATTTTATTTGTAGAAAACTAATTCTCACTTTAGAGAAATCAGTGTTTTTTTTGGGGCCGAAATTCGGCCCCATTCCCCTCCAAAATTAATATATATTTTTCCCCATTTTTGACAAAAAATTCCCCTCAAAATGTTGAAAAAATCTTAGATTTATTTAATCAAGAGTTGGCCAAACTTGTTATAAAAACATAAGTTTTCATAAATTAAAGCTTCAGAATAGTTTCTTGCAACTATTTGACACCTTACATGAGAAATAGTCAGCCGAAAATTGCTGATTTTTCGTTTGTCACCTATTTTCGTGACCCCGATTTTTGTTATTTTTTCAACAAAAACTGTGTTCCAAAGAAGAAAAAAGATACTAATACAATGTTTTCAATTGTAAATAGAAGTATTACTTATTATTCACGTGTGTTTTAACACCGATGCTGCTAAGTTTTGTTCCTGACACCAGTATTTATACCCCCAAAACGAAGTTTAGGGGGGTATATAGGAGTCACCCGGTGGTTGGTCGGTCGGGCGGGCGGTCTGTTGCATTTTCCTTGTCCAGAGCATAGCTTGAAAACTACTAGTTGGAATTCAATACAACTTCATACAATGGTCAAGCACATTGAGAGGAAGTGCAGTGCACAAGAACTATAACTCCATCTTGACTAATTACAGAGTTATTGCCCTTTGTTACTTTTCCTTGTCCGGAGCATAACTTGAAAACTACAAGTTGGAATTCAATACAACTTCATACAATGATCAAGCACACTCAGAGGAAGTGCAGTGTACAAGAACTATAACTCTATCTTGAGTATTTACCGAGTTATTGCCCTTTATTAGTTTTCCTTGTCCAAAGCACAACTTGAAAACTACTAGTTGGAATTCCATACAACTTCATACAATGGTCAAGCACATTGAGAGGAAGTGCAGTGCACAAGAACCATAACTCCATCTTGACTCATTACAGAGTTATTGCCCTTTGTTACTTTTCCTTGTCCGGAGCATAACTTGAAAACTACTGGTTGGAATTCAAAACAACTTCATACAATGATCAAGCACAATAAGAGGAAGTGCAGTGTACAAGAACTATAACTCTATCTTGAGTATTTACTGAGTTATTGCTAGGGCTGTAACGATACATTCGAATATTCGATTTAGTCGAATACAGTTTTGTCCGAATTGTATTCGTTATTCGCCATGTGCCGAACCGAATATTTACGAATATAGATAAAAATTGCATGATTTAAACTAAAATCATTTGAATTTACCTAAAACAGATGAAATCTACTGAAAACGCTTCCGTTTCATAGCGCATTTTGCACTATTTCGTCGTAATACCCCACCCACAACAGTTGACAGATATTTTCACGACATTTATTTAATAAGTCGTCGGGCCGATATTTGATGTTGGTTTACAATTGAATAAATGATTTTCATAACTTTCTGGGTTTTAAACTGATTGAATTCATTTAAATTTCACATTCAGTTAAAATTTGAAATCAACAAGTGGGAATTCCCATTTTACGACATCCAAAAACCGTCTACATCAACAACATGTCTAGCATCAAGAACCGTTGAAATCGTAGATCCTCTTTACTCTATAGTCGTGTCTAGTTATTTTTTACTAAACAGTTCTAGTCATTTGAACCCAGAGCTCTTTAAGTTACATGTTTACTCAGTGTTTTTTTACGTTTGAACAGTATTATTTCACAGTAATTTGAGTACAAAGAAAGTACTATTATCTAGTCAGCAGACTGTAATATATTGTTGGCAAAAGCCATATAATGTTCACTTGTTGAATGATTTTAGTATAGTATTCATATTCATGAATAAATATTCGTATTCGTCACCCTGTATTCGTGATACGTATCATATTCGCCCCTTAGTATATTCGTTACAGCCCTAGTTATTGCCCTTTGTTACTTTTCCTTGTCCGAAGCATAACTTGAAAACTACTAGTTGGAATTCAGTACAACCTCATACAATGGTCAAGTACATTGAGAGGAAGTGCAGTGCACAGGAACCATAACTCCATCTTGACTAATTACAGAGTTATTACCCTTTGTTACTTTTCCTTGTCCGGAGCATAACTTGAAAACTTCTGGTTGGAATTCAATACAACTTCATACAATGGTCAAGCACAATGAGAGGAAGTGCAGTGCACAGGAACCATAACTCCATCTTGACTAATTACAGGGTTATTGCCCTTTGTTACTTTTCCTTGTCTGGAGCATTTTTCGAAAACTACAAGTTGGAATTCAATACAACTTCATACAATGGTCGAGCACAATGAGAGGAACTGCTAAGAACAATATCTCTTTTTAGTTTGTTTGCAAGGTATTATGTTACTACGAACTTCTTCAGTTTATAAAGCAGTCTTTTGGGGGTATTAATCACATTTAGTGATAGCTCTAGTTTTATATAAAATTTTGTTATGTTAAATTGTTATGTCTTCTTTTAATATTTGGCAAAAGAATAATGTCATTTACATACTTGATAGTTTTGTTTCTTTATAATATTACATTTTAAAACAGTAGAATTATATATTATACATTTTCTAAAAAAATCCCCTTTTCTGGCAAAATGACGTAAAAATTCCCCTCCTGACGGGCCCCGCCACCTTTCCCCTCAGACTGAAAAAAAACACTGGAGAAATGCACGACAGCTAAATTTTTTTATAAAAAATTAGATTTTTTGTTTTAGAGAGTTATAAGATAAAATGCAGATATTCTTTAGTAATTATTTTTATTTTGACCACAAACTATTTGTTAGTAAAACTTAAGCTTAAATGAAGTATAGTAACTCTAAAACGATGTTGACATATGCCTTTCTTTCATATATAAGTTGTTTCTTCAAGAAAAATAGTTGCCGGAAAGACTTTCTTATTACGAATTAGATATAACGCAAAAATATTTTCTTACTATTAATCTATCTATGTTGAATAAGGCCTAAAAAAAAAAATGTTGTGTTTCCGGTGGCCCGACCGACCCTATTTTTCAGCGCCGACCCAAAGTTTTTTATCGATGTACAAAAAAAAAAATGGCGCCCGTACCGACCGTACCGAAGACGGGTTTTAGTATTGCGAGTCGACAACGATGTCAGACACAGACGATTCGTGTTTCAATTACGCATTAACGCGCACCGGCAAATATGGCGGCACAACAAGCGAAGTGTCACTGCTGGCGATTTCATTAAAAAAATGCGATCATAGTGTTGCAAAACAGGAAATCAAATTAACTGACCACAGCAAAACAGTTCAAGACATTTTTTATGACGTGCATGGTCATGTTAAGAGTGAGAATATTACAATTGAAGCCAGTTGTTCGGTAAGAATAAAAAAAATGAAAACGAAAGTCGAGTCATGCCATGACATAAAAAGTGAAGCCATTTTGGTTGTTTTTATAGTATTTTATTTTTTATTATAAATATTTCATTTACAATGTATATGAATATATGAATCATGATAGTAAGCAACACATTAAGTAGCATATTTACAGTCCATATAATCCGTATCATATCTACAATCGTTGATGACAGGAAAAAAAAAAAAAAAAAAAAAAAAAATTCCTACCTACCGACCCTACTTTTTTTGGCCTTGCCACCAGAAACACATCAATTTTTTTTTTTTTAGGCCTAAATACAGGAGTTAAAAAAACTAGTTTGCACTATAATGCCCTGAAATATTACAATAAACATGCAAAGGAATATATACCAATCAAATTAAATAGAAAATTGTGTATATCAAAGTAAAATATTGAACATTTTAACTTCAGAAAATTATCTTAAATCTATGACACAAAGTACCACTGTGATAGTGTTTCACACCTTCACACATTCTATATGTCTGCGTTTTTCAACACCCTTCTTTGTTTATATTATCTGCGTAAGAGAAAATCCTTCTTTACCTATGTTGTCTGCAGTCCTTCTATTTCTATGTCATCTGCGTTTTATACCGTTCCCTTGTGTTGTTGTTGGGGACGAGTGTACTTCAAAATCCCCTTGGTCGAAAATCCCCTTGGTCCAAAAAGGGCATAGTACTCATAATCCCCTCAATGAATTTTACAAGCAGAAAAACATAAATTGAATAAAAAAAATTACTGAATGTTTTATTTGTCTCTAGTTTAACTTTACTATAGCCTAATTAATTTGGCGTTTCAGTGTGACCCCTTTCACAGATCTGATATTTTATAACTGTCACACCTCAAGTGGGGCATATGTGTTTAACAAACAGCTCTTGTTTCATCACGGAAACCATATATGTAATCTTACATAAATCTAGTCACAATTTGTATGGATAGATCTAATATTCAGCATAGTCATTTGGGATAAATTAAATAATTGCCATTTATATCCGTGCTGTTTGTAGATAGTTTAGTTTATACTAATTTATTTAAGCTCGATTGTGAAGAAAGCTTGTAGCTTACCGAGTCACTCTCGAGTCCGCTTCCTGGAAAAACCAGTACTGGTGTCATATGAGGAGGTACGGTCGTGACCTTGGTGGGGCTCGAACCCGCAACCTCCAGGATGAGCGGCCGACACCTAAACCTCTACACCACCGCTCCCCTATGTTTGTAGATACAACTGTGTTGATACCATTGCGTTTATTACAGCAAATGTGATAGGTGTATTTTGTGACAAGTGTAATGGCACTCTTATTTCAAATTATATTTGCAGTGCAAGAGATGTGTACAATGCACAGACTGGATGCCGCTTCACTGGTGACGGAATGGGTAGCTTTTACACACTCCAGGAAAAATGTCCAGCTTGAATTGGATACCCTTGAGCAGTTTGAAAGGGAGGTAATAACTTATGACATTATTGCTAACACAGCTTTGTTTATAGGACTTAAAAGTTGCTGTTTGAAAAAAAACGGTCTGCATCAGGTCAACATTGCGTTGAGAAAAATTTTAATATAGAGGTCTGTGCTTGTGGTCTTTCAAAACTAGATGTTTGCTTAAAGTTAAAGTAATCTTTATTTTGAATATTGTAAGCAGTGATGTAATTGAGTTCACCGCTGTTTATGGTCGGTATTCTTAAGTCCTGATTTTGATTGTAAACTTAAAAGTGAAGCAGGCATATAAAAATTGGCTTAACTTTTGATTTAGATTTGTAAAAAGTTACTGAATTTACCATATTTGTTTCAGAGATTATCCAAAAGGAATCCGAAAACTCCAAAGCCATCAAAGCAAGGGTCTGCACCGATGATCCACACCATTGATAGTCTACCGTGAGTACCTTTATTGTCCTAGTAAGTCTACATAATGAATTTTGTGTGCCCAAATTACTCCAAATTGGCTAGACATACTAGGATATGTACAAAATCTTACCTCATTTGCTTTACCAATGTTTCCCAGTGTTTTAAGTATACGATTACCTATGCCTGTTTTAATTTCATCTTTCTGAAATCAGTTTGTTATTGCTATTAAACCAGATTGAACCAGTGAGATAGTAGAACAAAGGAGCGATGGTTTATTAAACTGCCCACATGTAAAAACGACTTAAATATGGTCGAAACAAGTGAAAACAATGACCTACTTTTACAAAGCAGAATATTACAGAATGCTTACTATAGCACTGTGAGGGACTTGTGTAAATGGTATTGCTGTTTCAGAATGGATGTGGAAGGAGCTGAAGAGCTTTACAGTGCATACGGAGGAAAAACACCAAACACAAAAGTAATTTTGTATAGACTTTTTGTTTCTGCATTCAGTTCAAACCTCACAATACAGATAATGATTTACATTGCGATAACATTTCTTCACTTTGAGTCTGAGCTGTTGCTTGAATTTATCGTCTGGTCTGTCTGATAGCGGAACAGCCTCCATAGCAGTCTGGCTTTCAACTACAGAGATCAGATAATTGAAAGCAGTTGATAATATATGTTGCCAGTGGTAACTCCGTATGAATGTTAAATAAAAGACTGTCAAGGGGAGCGGTAGTGTAGAGATTAAGGTGTCTGCCCGCTGCCGCTCATCGCGGATGTTGCGGGTTCAAGCCCCACTGGGGTCACGATCGTACCTCGTATGACACCAGTACTGGTTTTTCCAGGAAGCAGACTCGAGAGTGCCTCAATAAGCTGCCTGCTTTCTTCACTAAAATAAATTAGTAGAAACTAAAAGAATGTCATGTTTCTGAAAGATAGTTTCTGTATTTCATGAGCAGAAGGCTGCATCGTCCAACAAGAGACAGCATACACCAGAGAATGCACCAATCAAGCGGTTTACTGGAGCAAACCGTAGCCCAGCTGTACCGTACTCCCCTGCAAGCTTCTCCCCAGCAAGGTTTAGATTTTATACTGCAGCATTTTTAGCTCGACTATTCGGAGAATATGGAGAGCTATTACAGTCACGTCGGCGTTGCTTCTTTGGTTAAAGTTTTGCCTGCTAGGTACTATCATGCACATATCTCAGTAACCACTTATGATATTGACTTGAAACTTTGTTCATGTCTTTAGGGGTGTCATACAATCAAGTCAGATAACTCTTGTATAAATTTAGTACAAATTATGGCCCTTGTTTGATTTTGAAAATTTGGTTAAAGTTTTGCCTGCTAGGTACTATCATGCACATATTTCAGTAACCACTTATGATATTGACTTGAAACTTTGTTAATGTCTTAAGGGGTGTCACACAGTCAAGTCAGATAACTCTTGTATAAATCTGATTCAAATTATGGCCCTTGATTGACTTTGAAAATTTGGTTAAAGTTTTGCCTGCTAGGTACTAAATTTGGTTAAAGTTTTGCCTGCTAGGTACTATCATGCACATATCTCAGTAACCACTTATGATATTGACTTGAAACTTTGTTCATGTCTTAGGGGGTGTCACACAATCAAGTCAGATAACTCTTGTTTAAATTTAGTACAAATTATGGCCCTTGTTTGACTTTGAAAATTTGGTTAAAGTTTTGCCTGCTAGGTACTATCATGCACATATCTCAGTAACCACTTATGATATTGACTTGAACTTTGGTAATATCTTAAGGGGTGTCACACAGTCAAGTCAGATAACTCTTGTATAAATTTGATACAAATTATGGCCCTTGTTTGACTTTGAAAATTTGGTTAAAGTTTTGCCTGCTAGGTACTATCATGCACATATCTCAGTAACCACTTATGATATTGACTTGAAACTTTGTTAATGTCTTAAGGGGTGTCACACAGTCAAGTCAGATAACTCTTGTTTAAATTTAGTGCATTTTATGGCCCTTGTTTGACTTTGAAAATTTGGTTAAAGTTTTGCATGCAAGGTACTATCATGCACATATCTCAGTAACCACTTATGGTTTTTATATCAAACTTAGCAATAGTGTTCAGGGGTACATTTTGTATCAAACAATTAATTTACCAAAAATTAAATATATAGTGATAGATTTTGACTTTTTTTATGATTCAACTTTCCTAGTTTATACTTAATAGTTAGCAGAATTTTGTTTTGCTATTATACTGATAAAAGTTTTGTTTTATTAGCAAACACCCACAATAGTCGAGCTTGCTGTCTTATGGACAGCTCTTGTATTCACTGCTAGGGCATATATGAAAGTCTAGGATGTGTGATTAAAACCTTGCTTTCAGTTACAAAGTATAAACAGTGATCTGGTAACTTACCAGAGTTAAGTTAAGATTAATCATATGCCATGGCAGCCATGCATTTGGATTTTAGTCAAAATTATATTGTTGCATAAATTGCATTACGCTTAAATGCAAATATGGCCGTAAATTGTACAAAGACAGCAATTAATAACTGAAGTCAAGTAGAATAGCTGAAGAATTTTGTTATTGAAAAGAAATTAAACTTTACTGAGACTAGTAAAAGTATTAATAATAAGTTTGTCTCTATTAAAAGCAAAAGCAAAACAGATTTTATCTTCTCTCTTCCAGTTGCTGTTTATGACTTTTAAATTGCCACTAGAAATGAAAACTTTCTGAGGTTTTTAATAATTTACTGAAGTATCAAAATTAAACACTTTTAGCTATTTAACTATTAAGTTGTTCAATTTATTTTTGTGATTAATATGGTACTTTTTCAACTTCAGCACAACCCCTGCAAAGAAATATAACTCGAGACAAAACCGAGGCGATGTCGTGGTCAGTGTAGGTTCAACCAACAATGTTCAATGGCACGGATCAGGAAAAGATGTGACTATAGAAGAATATAACCCAGAACAAAGCATCTCAAAACACATGAAATACATGTTCCAGAAGCTGTCGGAGAAGAGAGATGGTAGTTCATACTTGCATTTTTAGCTCACCTGGCACAAAGTGCCCGAGTGAGCTATTAGGATCACTCTCCATATGCTGTCCGTCCATCCGTTCACCATTTCCTTCAAACAACATCTCCTCTGAAACCACTGGGCCAATGTTGATGAAACTTTGCAGGGATGTTCCTTGCATGAAGCCCTTTCATAATTGTTCAAAGAATTCCATTCAATGCAGAACTCTGGTTGCCATGGCAACAGAAAGGAAAAACTTAAAAAAATTTCTTCTCTGAAACCACAAGGCTAGAGCTTAGATATTTAGCATGTGGCATTGTCAAGTGGACCTCTATGAGGTCCACCAAGATTGTTCAAATTATGATCCCCGGGTCAAAATTGACCCCGCCCGGGGGTAACTTGGTTTTACATAGGCATATATAGGAAAAACTTTAAAAATCTTCTTCTCTGAAACCACTAGGCCTAGAGCTTAGATATTTAGCATGTGGCATTGTCTAGTGGACCTCTACCAAGATTGTTCAAATCATGACCCCCTGGTTAAAATTAACCCTTCCAGGGAGGGGGGAGGTCACTTGATTTTACATAGGCTTATATAGGGAAAACTTTAAAAAAACCACAAGGCGGACAGGCAGAGAATAGATAATTGGAATGTTACTTAGCATTGTGTTGTGGACCTCAACGAATTATGTTAGAATCATGACCCCTTGTATTATGGCCAATGGTAGTCAGGTGAGCGATATAGGGCCATCATGGCCCTCTTGTTTTGATTTCCAGTAGTTCTGCCTCTGATTTACACTCGTACTGTACAGTGCCTGTATTCTATACTACTGTATATGTCAGAATTAGTCTTTACCCTTTTCATTATACCCCTGCCATTCTAAGAATAGTGGAAGGGCATAAAGTGTTACCCCTGTCCATCCATGTGTGCATGCGTCTGTGCAAAATCTTAATTTCACGTCAATTACTTTTGAAAGGTTGCATGGACTTTATTAAGATTTTACATGTAGGTTTATGAACATGAAATACAGGTAATGTACGACTTTAAATTTTTACAGGCGTTATGGCCCCTTTTTGACTTACAGCAAAATGGTGATTTGTGATCATTAACTTTTGAAAGGTTGCATAGATTTATTTCAGATTGTACAGGTAGGTTTAAGAACATAAAGTACAGGTCAAGTTAACAATTTCGGTTACAATCCAGTATTACTTGCAGAAATTAAGGCCCCTTTTCAACTTAAATTTCTGTGAATTTGTGGGTTCCGATTATTGAAATTTCATATTATCATTCTGCTAACCGTCCCTTTAGTCTTAAAATGTCTACCATTTTGCAAAAAATGAGATAATAACATGTATACCTTAGTTTTAGTTTGCACTATATACCAAAACTTCAAGTTTGTACATTGATGTCATAGAAATGGAAATCTGGAATATGTATTTGCACTGTCTGAATATATATATGAAAAAAATCAAGATCAAGGCCAGTGATTTATGATTTTCATTTCAGATTTCTGTTTCAAACTTGATTGTCAGTTAACATGCTAAGTTTGAAGAATTTCGATGAAAGGGAAAATTTTGGCCCTTTAAACATATAGGAAACATCTTTGAGAGTGAACAGTTAATAAGTATTCAATTTTTCTCAAAAGTATAATCTTAGACATGGTTATGAAACTGTTATTCTACACTGTAGTGCTGAATGACCTGATAGAAGATATGGCAGAACATCTTCAGAAAGTTCACAACATTGAGGAATTTATGCATGTAGCATTGCCCACACAAGAGGAAGTAACTGTTGTGGGAAGAGTGTGTTGTGACAGTAATGGAAAACTCAACCCCAAGTCAGTTGTTTTGGAAGGGTCTATAGATACATCGTCTGGGAAAACCATACCTGTAGATTTGTCACAGCTGAAGGAATACGCCTTGTTTCCAGGACAGGTTGTTGCAATGACAGGTCATAACAGTACCGGCCAGAAATTCGTGGCTAGCAAACTGTTCGAGGTATGATTAACTTAATGAGAGTTTTTCAGAAGTTTGTCTTGTTACATGCATTTAGCTTAATGATGCAGTGTGGGTGTTGTTTGACCAGTTTCAACAGCAGCTGTCCACAATTCACAGTGTTATTAGAAAACATTTCAACAGCATGAACAGTCATCCGGAAAGTTTCTAAACAGTGCCTGACATTCAGTCAGGCAGACACAAAACTTTGCTTGACCAATGAAATTTTTGCCCGACCCAAACAACAGAAACTATTGTGTAAAAGGCCATGAAGTGCCTGACATTCGTTCAGACAGCAGCAAAAATTTGCCCAAAAATTTTGTCTAACATGTCAGGCAGACAGGCACTTTTCGAGATGACTGCATAAAACTGAAAAATCCGCACCTTATGTTGAGTTCTAAATTATTTTGTTAATTTGACAGAGATTACCTGAGTTGTCAGAATAGTCAAGTGAATATTGCTACAAGTGCAACTTTGACATTCATGAAAGTAAAGTGTTCTGAAATGAGACAATCGGACAAGAGTGGTTAGTTAACAGTTTAAATGTAAAATTTGTAAATCTCAGAAGTATGGCATTGAAAAAGCTCTTGTCGTACATGGTAAGCAGATTACATCCTTTTCGTTTACTTTGAAAATGCAATACTAAAATGCAAAAAAAGTAAAACAAAAATTTATTTTCAGAGTGTTACATTACCTTTACCAGAGATATTGCCAAATAAGGAAACATCAAACACAAGGTTATCGGTTATGGTGGCGGCTGGCCCTTTCTCTACGTCAGACAGCATGTCATATGAACCTCTTACTGACCTCCTAGAACAAATACAGTTGACTAGACCGGATGTCTGTATATTGGTAAGTGGGATATATTGATTCTTGTCCAAGAAGTAAATAGGAGCAAAATGAAACGGAAACGATATAGTCAACACTATTTTGTATTTTTTTGCTGTAAATAAAATGCGATGTCACAGCTCTTACGTGTTACGAGACAGTTTGGAAATAATTTGAGGATTTTGAACTCTTGTTCAATGGCCAATATATTTTATAAAATCTGGCAAACATCTGGCCTTTGCTTCTTTGGTGGGAAACCTGGCATACATGTATTCTGGATTTAGCTAGGCAAAATGAGAAGTGAAAGGAATACCTTGCTGGGCTCACGCAGCAAAATGGCATACACTGCTATTTGCCTGGTTTTATGTAAACATATAGGCCCAATAATGTCCTCTCATGCTAACCTTGAAGGTAACGGACCCTAAATGGGTAAATGTTAAATAGAAAGGTTTCAAGGTAAGTATACCTTGTCCCCCCCCCCCCCCCTTTCAGGAAGTGGACTGGAGAGTACTTTATAACCCACAATTTTCCCCCCAACCCACCAAAAAAAAAAAAAAAAAAAGTGCTCACATACTTTCATTCTGCTCACAGATCATACATATGTCATGAAATCTTTCTTTCAGATGGGTCCATTTGTAGATTGTAAAAATTCAGAGATTGAGGTAAGAAATGTGTACTATTGTTTTATATTTTGAGTTTGATGGGAAGCTTTGCATCAGTGTGTAGGTTTACTTTAGAGAAACTTCAAACAAATCTTGCAAGTTGAAAACAAAAGCATTCAGGTGTTGCAGCACTTCCATGTTTTGGAATTCAAAGAACAGACAAGCTATTGAAATAACTTCTCATGTAAGGGAAGTGAGAGACACCAATATTATTGTAAATAATTTGCTTAGACCAATCAGAAACTGGATTTTAGTTGATACAGTTTGAAAATGAGCTCACAGCCCCAGAGTTCAGAAATTTTAGAGCTGTCTTACAGAATGTTTCTACCTTATTACAGAAATGAATTTAAAACATAGCATGAAAACAAACTGGTATAATCACTTTGAAAAACTACTTGGAGTAATATAAGATATGGTGGGACAAATACATCTTGATGACCTGCACTACCTTTCAAATTGGACAGTACCATTAGTTTTTCAAAGGGATGCTCACTGAAAATTTACTGGCTGAATAGTAGATCATGATCAGACTAGATAGATGTGCTTTGTTTTTCAGAATGGTAAATTGACAGTCACTTACGATGAATTATTCAAACAGAAATTGAATGAAATTGCAACTGTGACAGAAAAGTAAGTAGCAGTGAATTATAATTCCAATTGGCAGGGTTAATATCCATCATATGTAGCATGATTGAAAATTATGTACAAGTACAGCTGCTACACTCTTTGACAAGTGTGCTCGGATATTTTTGTTTGAAAGTATTACAGGTGTGTATGTGTTTCTCTGCAACTACATGTACTGAGAGTCTTCAGTCCCCCATTCTAATTTACATTCTATCTTATGTTTACAAAACTGTGTCCCTATCTGTATTTAAACATCAAAGGAAGTTTCCTGTTAGGTTTCATATGTCCAACCACACGAAAATCAAAAGAAAATGTACAGGTATCATTGTGCGATAAAGGTTTGACACTGTAATTCCCCACTTAACTCCTTGTGCTAAAGGATTGTATAAATCAATTCTGTGACAGAAGTGGAAATCAGAAGATGTAGAACATGTAAAGCAGTAATGAATCCATAAAACCAGGAAATTTTATAGAACCTGTTACTGTAATCCATTGATGTTTTCAGTTTAAAGGTACAGTTGGTGATTTTACCATCACAGAGAGATATGCACCATGACCCTGTGTATCCAACTCCACCATACATTATGGACAAAACATACAAGGTATATTGAACTGCTTCTGGTATAAATTAATACCATTCATCAGGGAACTTTGTACTAAGTACCATTGAGGTTAGAGTCACCTGCTAAAGCACAGTAATGTATACACTGTTTAATAAACAGTAACTGAAGCATGACATGTTTTATGTGTTCCAAGAAGCTGAAAGGTCAGACATGGTACATTAAATGTTGTTTATAGAGATGCTGCGGTCAGCATTGGGGAGTCTTCTTGTTATACCCCCAAAACGAAGTTTAGGGGGGTATATAGGAGTCACCCGGTGGTTGGTCGGTCGGTCGGTCGGTCGGTCGGTCTGTTGCATTTTCCTTGTCCGGAGCATAACTTGAAAACTACTTGTTGGAATTCAATACAACTTCATACAATGATCAAGCACATTGAGAGGAAGTGCAGTGCACAAGAACTATAACTCCATCTTGACTAATTACAGAGTTATTGCCCTTTGTTACTTTTCCTTGTCCGGAGCATACCTTGAAAACTACTGGTTGGAATTCAATACAACTTCATACAATGGTCAAGCACATTGAGAGGAAGTGCAGTGCACAAGAACTATAACTCCATCTTGACTAATTACAGAGTTATTGCCCTTTGTTACTTTTCCTTGTCCGGAGCATAACTTGAAAACTACTGGTTGGAATTCAATACAACTTCATACAATGGTCAAGCACATTGAGAGGAAGTGCAGTGCACAAGAACCATAACTCCATCTTGACTAATTACAGAGTTATTGCCCTTTGTTATTTTTTTCTTCTCCAGAGCATTACTTGAAAACTACTGGTTGGAATTCAATATAACCTCATACAATGGTCAAGTACATTGAGAGGAAGTGCAGTGCACAAGAACCATAACTCCATCTTGACTCATTACAGAGTTATTGCCCTTTGTTACTTTTCCTTGTCCGGAGCATAATTCGAAAAGTACTAGTTGGAATTCAAAACAACTTCATACAATGGTCAAGCACAATGAGAGGAAGTGCAGTGCACAGGAACCATAACTCAATCTTGACTCATTACAGAGTTATTGCCCTTTGTTACTTTTCCTTGTCTAGAGCATTTTTCGAAAACTTCTGGTTGGAATTCAATACAACTTCATAAAATAGTCAAGCACAATGACAGGAAGTGCAGTGCGAAAGAACAATAACTCTATCTTGACTCATTTCAGAGTTATTGCCCTTTGTTACTTTTACTTGTCCGGAGCATTATTTGAAAACTACTGGTTGGAATTCAATACAACTTCATACAATGGTCAAGCACAATGAGAGGAAGTGCAGTGTACAAGAACCATAACTCTATCTTGACAAATTACAGAGTTATTGCCAAGAACAATATCTCTTTTTAGTTTGTTTGCAAGGTATTCTGTTACTACGAACTTTCTCAGTTTATAAAGCAGTCTTTTGGGGGTATTAATCACATTTAGTGATAGCTCTAGTTTGTGTGTGTAACAACCATTTTTGTGTCGCCCTTTCGGAGGGGGTTTCATAACCTTCAGTGACGGTTCTAGTTTTCTTTGTAAGATGTTTGTTTCTGTGTATGACGTTCTATGAAAAGAGAAATGACTAATTTTGTAAATAGATTCAAGGGTTTTCAATGCAGTTACTTCCCTCCACCCAGAGCACTATTCACTTGAAGGTAGAATATTCACTTGAAGGTAGAAATTTAGACAAACAAATTGTTTGTAATAGATTTCTCATTTTCAGTTATTGCTAACCCTTTAAACTTTAATGGAAATAGAATTTAATCACTAAAACCTTTTCCTAATAGTTGATAAAAGAATAAATGTATCAACAATGGCTGAACAACTCTGTGCTCACAGAATTGTTCATAGCCAGGTCACCAGGCCCTGAAATATCTCTTCTGACTGTTTTGTTCTAGAGACAGTCTCTTATCCAGGGCAGATTTCTGCCCCAGTATTCAAAGCAAAATTATATAAAATAGACTGGAAATAGTGCATGAAAAATAGTATTTAGAAAAAACATAAATTTTATCAGACTAATGACTAGTCTATAATTGTTCACTATACACCATGCGTTCCTTGTTAAGTTCCTGTATAGTGAATTCTGTTCACTGTATCAATATAATGTGCATGGGATATAGCAAATATGTTTTCATGGCCCCAGTAAATTCCTTATAACCAAGTTTTACTGTACTAAACTTTTTATCATACTAGACTCTAGCTTGCAGATGCTTCAACTGAAATGTATTGAAATGCACTGTATGTATTGAAACTTACTTTGTTTTCAGCATGTTCATTTGGCATCAGATCCATGCACCCTACGTATCAACAACATCGTCTTTGGTCTGACATCCACCGATGTACTGTTTCATATGGGAACAGAAGAAATATCTTTGTAAGTGTATATTCTTGATGCAGTTTACAATGTTTTGTCTGGCTAAGTATGAACCTTCATAGAATTGTATTTAAAAGAACAGATAGGTCGCTTATCTGTATATAGAGTTAATTGTAAAAAGTTTAAAAAATCTTGTGACTTAAGCAAGAAGGGCAGTTGTACTGAAATGAGCAATATTAGGCCATCATGGTGCTCTTGTTTGGGTTTATTCTTTGCCGGAACTGTTGCTATGCCTGACAACTAAAGTAAGGAACGTTGCCTGTAACTACTCTACCTCGGAAAGTGTATATAATGCTAGACAGTCATACAGGATCAGAGGATAAGTTAGAACATCCAGAACTATACACATTCAGATTAAATCGGGATTTAACTTGCTATGCATATAGCAAGTTATAACCAGCCTTGTACACATTTTATACATACTTTGTTATCTAAAGAGACAATTCTATTGAAATTCAGATATGCACTTACTGAACAAAGTATGTAGATCAAATGTATGTGGCTAAGTAAAATGTTTGTGATGTTTCAGTCCTCCTGGGTCCAGTGACAGGCTCGGTAGATTAACACAGCATCTTCTTACACAGCATAGGTATGCAGATACATATATTTTTACTTTAAAATTAAAAACTAAAAAAAAAAAAAAAAAGAGATTGTAAGTTGGAGAGGCTTCTTTAAACTAGTTATGAACAATCAGTCTAGGTAAATATAAGGACTCCAAAATGTGAGTTTTGCTGGCAGCTTTAAATATGCTTCTGCCTCTGTGGTTAAGAGTTGCTGACTTTAAATCACAGTAACCTCTAGTACATTGAGGACATGCTACTGACCGTGTCTGATTATGTGAGAGAGTTGGCAGTTTCTAAAGGAGGATAGGAGTCTAGTACTGGTTCTAGCCAGGAACAATTGTTAGGTAAACTGCCCGCTTCTTAAAATGACCAAAAACACAATTAGAATGGGCTTTGAACTAAATATGGTTATGATGCTGCACTAACATTTAGTCATTACTTAAACATTACTTATTCAAGACAGCTTACGTCAGTAACATGATGTAAGAATTGTAAATTGTAAAGTCAATTACACATCTTAAGTAATTAATTCAGACTTGCCTGAAGATGATTCAAAACAACAGAAAAACATTTACTTTATTGTATTTTCATGAAAGTATTAAAATTGATTTAGCTACACAATGAACAGGCTGGTATTTTGATATTTGCAAAAAGGGACATTTTCATGCATATTAATTAAGACTGTTTTATTGCAATGATTTTTGACAATTCAGTATGTTCCGTTAAAGTCTCATGTTCACTTAGAAGTTGTTAGGATATAACACTGAATTTTACTGGGTGACTAATAAAAGAAATGACTTCTTACTCTATAACAATGTTATTACAGGAAAGAATGTTGTCAGAAAGTGTTTATTATATTTTGCATTGAAAAAATACCGTACTATATTATAGCATGTAGTTTGAACCAGCAGTGTTTTGAATGGTTTATTGAGCAAAAATAGCATCAATTTCACCAGTAAGACATCTTTCTTTGTAATAAAACTGATATAAACAGATTTATTAGTAGCATTACTTCGGATGTAAAATAATGTGGATCTATGGCTTTGCAGTATCAATTATTAATTATGTATGTGAATGATTGTTTTGTGTTTTTAGTTTTTACCCATATTACCCACCCAATGAGGAGATGTGTATAGATTATGAGAAGTTCCAGGCAACTTGCTTAATGCCAACCACACCTCATGTCTTAATTGTTCCATCGGAGTTCAAACAGTTCATGAAGGTAAAAAAGTTAACAGTTCTGTTATAAGAAGTGTAAAGTGTTTCTTTATTATAGTGTCAATATTTAAACTTAAAAGGGCCAGCCATATCTGACTTATGAGACACCTTCTTTCTGAGCATTTACCTCTCTAATCCTGTTGTTTAATGCCAGGCACCAGCCAGGTAGGCATACAGTAACCATTATTTAAATAGCTGGCAGCTCACCAACTGCCATACCAGAATTGACCCCTGCTGGGATTCGATCCTTCAAGACAGATGCTTAAACCATTAGACCAAGGGATTATATTAAGAGTTGCTTAATATATTGTCTCATTGATAAAGTTGAAGGTTGAGGCCTGAAATGGTTTTGAAAAGTGACAATCTCTGAAGAAGGAACACCGTTTGAATAAAAACCAACCTGAAAAAATAATCACTATATATCTTTGTCAAAAACAACTGTAATTGAAAGCACATGTCATTAAAAATGACATGAATGGTCATTGTTCATATGTTTGGCATTTTAAGTGGTATGTAAGGTGTAGTATTCACTAAACTGCCGCTTGGAAGATTTCGCAAAAAAAGGCTTTGAACTCCATGTAAAAATATGTTGTTACTGCTTAAAGTGGAATTATGCACATTTTTTTCAAGTAAGAAGCCAGCTGATATAGGTGTGTGTAAAAAGGGTAGAGGAAGTAATAGCTTTTAACCCAATACACCAAACTCTTCCTGCTACCAGTACGAAATAATAACTTTCCAAATATTACTTCTCCTATTTCCGCTGGGAGAGTCAATTTAAGAAAGAAAACAACTGCATGCAGGAGTTGCTTCCCTTCCACTGCCGAAATCTCTACCAAGAACAACAATACAATAACAAAGGAATTATTATTTTAGTAGTCCAATTTTTTTTTTATTTCTAAAGCACCAACTTCAAATACTAATGCGGCATTATCATTAGTTAACACATTTAAATGCACAGCAACCGAAAATTGCTTTTATAAAACTATCACCAAAAAAGGTAAGATGCGAATGTCACTTTAATACACAGATAAGGATGTCTATAGTGGTCATACACTGCAGCATGAATGAAAATCTCCTTTGTACATGTATACAGTGCTTTTCTATTGTCCTACATGTAGGAAATCAAGGGCTGTTGTTGCATCAATCCTGGACGCCTCACTAAAGGTTTGACCGGTTCTACATTTGCCAAGATTGTCATACAAGCAGATCAGCTGGAAAACAACCAGTCTATATCCAAGAACATAACAGCACAAGTGGTCAGAATATGAGTGTCTCCACATCGGAGTCATGAACTTTTAATACAAAACTGCAACTAGGAAATGTTTTAGCTCGGCGGTCAGTGATATATTTCAATGTTTCGATAGAAATTGGAATTACACAATAGTGTAAAAAAATTACAAGTATTACTTGTGATTGATAGAAGTTCCTCAAAATATTGCATAAATTATAACTTGTTTCTTTGTTAAGTAAGCAGTACTCGCCAAAACACACCATAAATATGTTTAAGTTTTCATGCGTTACATAATGAGAAATGATTTATTGATGGCAAAATGTGAAGATTTGAGAGAAACCACAATATGTGTACATGTTTGCATGAACAAAGTACATTGTTATATTAATTAAATTGCAAGACTATCCAAATATTTCTTTCGTTGCAATAAATATATTTATAAATCTTGAGTAATAAAATGTGTCAAAATGTTGGAAACTTGTGCTCTGTTTATCTTTGTATAATAAGCTCACTTGGCACTTTGTGCCAGGATAAGCTTTTAAGTTGGGTGATTGTGGTCCGTCAACTTGACTTCAAACAACATCTAATCTGAAACCACTGGGCCAATTTTGATGAAACTTGGCAGGGATGTTCCTTGCATTAATCTCTACCAAAATTATTCAAAGAATTCCATTCCATGCAGAACTCTAGTTGTTATGACAGCAAATAGAAAAAACTTTAAAAATCTTGCCTGAAACCTCAAGGTTTAAAGCTTAAATACATTGTATTTGGAACGAAGCATTGCCTGGCGGACTTCTACTAACATTATTAAAATCATGACACTGGGTAAGAATTAGCTCCGCCTGGGGGGTCACTTGATTTTACATAGGTTTCTATAGGATGTTTTTTTAATCTCCCAAACCTTAAGGCCATTTGAAGAGCTAAGATATTTAGGCTAAAATTCGCATGTAGCATTGCCTAGTGAACCTTTACCAAGTTTGTTCAATTCATGCCCCTTGGTCAAATATTGGCCCAGCGTAGGAGGTCACTTATTTTACATTGACATATATAGGAAAATCTTCTATGAAACCACAAGGTCTAGAGCTTAGATATTTAGTGTGTAGTATTGTCTAGAGAACCTCTTCAAAGTTTCTTCAAATAATGCCTCTTTGTTTAATTTTGGCCCTTACAAAGACGAAGGAATACCTTAAAAAATCTCAAAAACAACCTGGTTTAGAACCTAGATATTGAGTTTGCAATAATGTCTAGTGGACCTCTTCAAAGTGATTAATTATATCCCCAGGGTCAAAATTGACACTCCCTGGGGGTTTACTTGGTAAAGGAAAGTCTTTTCCAAAACTGCAAGACCTAGAACTTAGATATTTTGTGTGTAACATTATAGGAGAAACCTAGCTTCCAATGAGAGCTTTATAGCAACCACTGACTTTCTCGGGTAACTGCACTGGTACTATGGCGAGCAATGTAGGGCCATCATTGCCCTCTTGTTATTATCCCCTCCCCATTTGGAGAGATATGGTAATGATCTTCATCCATGCATCAATCACATTCTTGTCTGGGCAATTTTCAGGAACCACTGACTGCAATTCAGTGAAACTATACACCATGGTTTGCACATCTGGAAAAATCATGGAAAACAACTTTTTTTTTTGAAAACTAATGAAAAAAGAGAATCTAATTTTGTAATGGAAAAATCATGGAATTTTTTAGATACTCTGGATTTTTTTTAAACTTTAAACTTAATGGTCGTCTGAATTGTAAAAAAAACAACATATTTTCCTGTTTTAAAAGCCAACATTTTAAGTAAAGAATACAACATTCTATTCTCAAATTACGTAAATAGCTACAAAGGGACTCTACAAATGAACTGTTCTTGGTGTGATTTTTAAGCACGTTTAGCTCACCTGGCACAAAGTGTAACATTTACTGTCCGTTCCATATCTCCTTAACTCTTAAAGGATTTTGATTAAGCTCGGGTAAGATGTTCACCTCTTCTAGAGCTTAGATATTTGGCATGTATCATTGTCAAGTTGTAATCTTCCAAGAATGTTCAAATCGTGTCCCCTGGGTCAAAATTAATCCTTCCTGCTATTATTTACCTTGTATTATAGCCAATGGTAGCCAGGTGAGCTATATAGGGCCATCTTGGCGCTCTTGTTTATGTTTAGACGTATCTTGGAAAAATGGAATTTTGTTGGCGGACGTCACTAATTCACTATCAAGAGGACATGCATATATCAGCACGTTTTGCTTCAACGATGATTTATTGCCATTTTATTATTTTTTGGCTTATGTTCTTATCCTTGCTATTTCTCATCAGCCAATGGCTGGATTTCAAAAACTCTTTTGTCGGAAGACCGCATATTCCAGTTCGATGACATCTGCTCACTGAATTATGGCCCTTTCATTATATGTACAGAACCCAAAGGTCGGTCAAGCTGGCTCAAAATCAAGTCACAACTTTAGGTCAAAGGTTTAAGTCTTGAATTTCTGTAACAATTACTGTCCGTTGCCTCTCTCCTTAACCGCTTAAAGGGTTTTGATGAGGCTCGGGTCAGATGTACACCTCAGCTAGACGATGTACAGAACCCATGTGCCGGTCATGATGGCTCAATGTCAATGTTAAAGTTGAATTTCCTGTCCATTGCATATCTGTAACCCTTTGAAGGATTTTGATGAAACTATGGTCAAATTTTTACCTCCTCGAGTAAATGCCTAAAACCTATGATCTGGCCACGCTGACATGAGGTCAAAGATTTGAGACTGTCAACCCGGTACATCATAAACTCAGTAGGATTTTGATGAAACTCCATTCATATGATCACCTCATTGGGACAATGTGTAGAACCCATGATCCGGTCACATTGACTCAAGGACACAGCAACGTGCGGGCAATTTTTGAGTCTGGAATTTGTGATCGCTCAATATCTCCAAAACCGCTGGATGGATTTGAATTAATCTTTGGCCAAATATTCACCTCACCGAGATGACATCAACAGTAATTTTATTTGCTTTTTAGAAATCCAAGCTCTGTACCTCAGAGAAAACTACACTCGGTAACATTAATTCCTTCAATGTTCCTATTTTATTTGCTGGATTTAGCTGTCTTTCAGACTGCCTTTTTTATGCCCCCAAAGGTGAGCATATTAAAATATGTCCGTCCGTATGACTTTGTATTGCATGAAAGGATTTCAAATCGTTGCAAAAATGTTCAGTGCATGACGTCGACGTGTCTCGTCAAAGACCAACGTCACTACCTCAAAGGTCAAGGTCACACAGTTTAAAGGCCATGGAATCCTTTATATATCCGCACATTTGTGTCCAGACAGTCACTTTGTCATACATTGAAAGATTTTAAAATAACCTGGCACAAATGTTCAGCACATCAAGACGACTTGTCACGTGCAAGACCCACGTCCTTACCTCTAACGTCAAGGTTACACTTAGAGTTTGAAGGCCGTGAAATTTTGTACCCGGTAATATATGCACTCAACTGTATCAGGACTGTATCTTTGTCATGCATTGAAGGGTCTTAAAATAACTTCGCAAAACTATTCAGCACATCAAGACAATGTGTCGCATGCAAGACTTAGGACCCTACCTCAAAGGCCCAGGTCAAACTTTAGAGTTTAAAGGTTATGGAATCCTGTATACATGGTAGCTCTGTCATGCATAGAAGGATTTTGAAATTTCATGACACAGATGTTTAGCATTATCAAGGTGATGTGTTATGTGCAAGTCCCGCATCCTTGCCGTGAAGTTCAAGGCCACACTTGGGGGTCAGAGGTTTCAGGATCTTGTATATATGCACATGTTCATGTCCAAAATAGTGTGATTGTTACTCTGTTAAACATAGAATAATATTATAATGATGTAGCACAAGTGTTTTATACATACTAATTTATTTACTCTTGATTGCGGAACAAGTTCGTACAACTTAGATTAATAGCTCGAGAGCAAGAGAAAGAGGCAATGTTGAATTACCTGTGTATGACCTAAGGATACTGCCACTACAAAAATGTACGTGGGCACTGGTGGTGATCGAACCCGGGACCCTCCGATCCTGAGATGAACGCCCTACCACTGCACCAAGTGGATCCTGATGTCCGTGCCATTTCTCAGCAATCTCAAACTGGAATTCAACGAATCGTCGCGGGAAGCTTCACCAGCAAGAGGAGATGCGCATAATATCAGTATGTTCTATTTCAATGATTTTTCGTTTGATTAAGGCCCTTTGATACAGCCACTTTTCACAAACCTCTCCTGGCTGGGGTAAATGGTTCTTAGGTTAATGTTTCTGTAGTTTAAAGTTAGGATCTCTTAAGAGTTCTGACCAGTATGTCAAGGGTTACTGCTCACTGCATATATAATGTCTTTCTTCCATATCTGGCTTTGAACAATGCAGTTCCATGCAGTACTCCGGTTGCTATGACAGTAAAAAAATAAAAATCCCCCAAAAACTGGACGGTATTTAGCATTGTCTGGAAGACCTCTACGAAGTTTCTTCAAGCTGACAACACCCAGGGGGGAAAACTTTATAAACCTCCAAAACCGCAAGGCCTAGTGCTTAGATATTTGACATGTAGCATTTTCTAGTGAACCTCTACCCAGATGGTTAAAATCATGATCCCCGTGTCAAAAATGATTTAAGTTGTCTTTAGGGAAAACTTTAAATTCTCCAAAACCACAAGACATAGAGCTTAGATACTTGGCATGTAACATTGTCTAGTGGACCTCTACCAAAGTTTGTTCAAGTCGAAATTGACAAAACTCAGATGGGGGTCGGGGACTGGTTTTCATATAGACTTGTGAAGGGAGAAAACGGGGTGATCAGTTTTGACCACAGTGGAATGTTCTGAACAAACTTTGGTCCACTTGACAACGTTTCATTCAAAATATCTAAGCTCTATGCCTTACTGTTTTTGAGAAGATTTTTTTTCAGTTTTCCCTGTATAAGTTTATGTAGAATGAATGATCGCCATTTGCAGGTCAATTTTGACCTCAAACGCATGATTTGAACAAACTTGTTAGAAATCCAGTAGACAATATACTACATATCTAAGCTCTAGACCTTGTGCTTTTGCAGAATGTTTTAAAGTTTTTCCTGTACAAGTCTTTGTAAAGCAAGTGACCTCTGAGCTTGGCCAATGTTGACCTCGGGGATGCGATTTGAAAGAACTTGGTAGAGGTCTAAACAATGCTACACATTAAATATCTAAGCACTAGGCCTCGCAGTTTTGAGAAGGTTTATAAAGTACCCCCCCCCCCAGACAACGATCTAATCTTGCAGTTATGGGGAAGATTTAAACAGATTTTTGAGCTTTGGCGGCCATATTGTCCAGTTTATCAAAACCCGTTCAACAAATTTAAGACAGCTTAATACTAGGATTCATCAACTGAGCAATGTAAGTCAGAAATATTGGACTTGCTCCTTTAACCATTTTCATAACACCTTGAACACATATGTAGATTAAATCCACATTAGTTTTGCATGCAAAACTTAAATGTGTTTTCCAAGTTCAGAAAAGGGCTTTACTTTGTCAAAAGTCCTGCAATATTACAGGACTTGATGCCTTTACCTTGTTTATTGACCCCTTGTGTAAAGTTTGAGTCCAAGACTTGAATATAGTTTGCGTGCAATCTGTAACAGTTAAAAATGGTCATACTTTTAAATGATAAAATTCAGTAGTACGTGACTTGTTAGTCTCAACGTGAAATACTTGTGAGGAGTTTTAGTCAAATAAGATATTGCATCTTGCACAAGGAGTTTGTAAGTGTAATAATTGGTATTGTCAGTTTCACTCGTACAGTTTTTGACAGAGCAACTTGCGTTGACCGTGAAGACTTATGTAAAGATTTGACCAAACTACCTGCATTAATGTTGTAGATGGGAACTTGCATGCATAACGTTGATTATGATTTTCTGAATATAGAGAAACTTGGAGCTATGATTCTGCTTACTGTCTTGAGCCGTGAAAAAAAAAGAATTATGGATGTTTTGCCTTTTATAAACATAGCTACATACAATTATGTATGTTGATTACGATGGGCAGTACAGGCCATACGAAATTTACCATCTTGTTTGACGTAATGGAGAAAAACACCGGTAAAATCTATTCAAAACTACTGTAAGTTTATTACTACTGAAGTGAATAACACAGCTACAAGCACATTTTCTCCCGAAATGCAAAATTGCATTTTCCTGGAAATGTGCTAGTATCGCCTTTTCTCACCTATGAGATACATATTTCCGCGCATTTACCCATGTGAGATAAAGTGAATCTAACATGTTCATGAGTTGTGGATAAGGAAATCCCACCCGAGGGTTGAGATACGTCCAAAAACGAGGCTGTGCCGAGTTTTTTGGACGTATCTCAGCCCGAGGGTGGGATTTCCTTATCCACAACTCAATGGACATGGTAGATTTATTTTCTCACCGTTTAAATCACATTTTCACACAAGTAAGAAGAAATTAGTGCAAATACCGGATGGGGATGAAAGTCAACTTTTTCTCGAATTTTACTTCAAAACTGCTATAGATGGATAGAAAATGATCTAACTAAGAAAATGAATACCAACAACCCTATGTTTATTTCAAAAATAACAATTTTACAGCCATTTTTCGATTTTTATGTCTGCTTACAATTAACGTAAAAATAGTCCGGCAGCGATGTGAGATAAGCGATGTGAGATAAGTTTATCTCACATGGGTAAATGCGCGGAAATATGTATCCCATAGGTGAGAAAAACTTATCTCACATCGCTTATCTCACATCGCTGCCGGAATATTTTTACGTTAATTGTAAGCAGACATAAAAATCGAAAAATGACTGTAAAGTTGTTATTTTTGAAATAAACATAGGGTTGTTGGTATTCATTTTCTTAGTTAGATCATTTTCTATCTATCTGTAGCAGTTTTGAAGTAAAATTCGAGAAAAAGTTGATTTTCATTTTTTCATCCCCGTCCTGTATTTGCACTTATTCCTTCTTACTTGTGTGAAAAATTTGAAAATGCGATTTAAACGGCGAGAAAATAAATCAACCATGTCCATTTAGTTGTAGATTAATAATTTCTATCATGAGCACGAGGTTCAGATCGAACTATCCGTCCACAACTCATGAACATGTTAGATTCACTTTATCACACTACTTGTATACTTCTCTACTATCGTGCCAACTGACAAGTACGGCACTCAGATACTTGCCATGCTTATCCATTGTCATCAAAGAAGTAGGGGGCTTTATGGTCGATGTTTCAAAGGCCATCGATACTTGATATATTAACTCCATCTTCGTACAAATGCAAATTTCATAGAAATTTATGAAGAAAGATCTATGAAATTTCGGATCCTATACATGTATCCCATTTCGAAAGTTCAGACCGCATATTAGACAGTATACTTGAAATATTTAGTGAACACAATGACATAGCATATATACTGACACCAAAAAGAAACTTTGCATTTTTTTTTTGATTTTACCTTTTTTTTATAAAATTAAAAAAAAAAAATTAGTATCCAGACCGCAATAATCTTTATACATTGCACAAGTTTACCTAGATTAAGCACGTGGTCCTTCAAACAAATATTTCAACTTTTGGCACGTCCCACCCCCCCCCATTTTTAAAAAGTGAACACATTGACACTGACCATATCTTTACTGCTAGCAATCATAAATAGAGGATAATTGTTGGCGTGCACTTTATTTTATTTTTCCATAATTTTTTCACTTTTATTTTTCATTGTTTTTCAATCTTTCGTTTGTCGTAATTAGTACTCACTTAGTGACGTAATTTTTCGTTACTATGTTAAAAAGATAGATTTTACTATCATGAGTAACACAATAATCTTTCATACATTGCACAATTTTAACCATACAAAATGATCTAAGCACGTGGATGTCCTTCAAACTGACCGAAGGCTATTATTTTTCCTGCCCCCCCCCAAAAAACTCCCCCCCCCCCAAAAAAAATAAAAAAAATTCGGTCAGACATTTATTTTTGCACGTGCTACGAGGAAACACGTGCACCAGTGAACCCTTTTCTGTATATGGTTAAACTCTATTTTGTTGAGTTTGTCACTGACCGATATCGAAAACCGGAAAACCCCCAAAAAAAAAACCCCAAAACCCCCCTTAAAACCCCCCCCCCCCCCCCTTTACTGGCTATGACGTAACCATCCGGTAAAGATCTGAAAAATAAAAATGGTAATCCACTGTTTCAAATGTGGATTATCTTTATTCATCATAACATCCATGAAAAAAAAAAAAAATTAACTAAATTACAATACCAACAATTTTCTCTGTTTCTTTTATGGTAAACTCTATTTTTTTTGGGTTTTTTTCTATAAAACATTGAAAATCGCGGAAACGTCATCAGAAAACTAGAACAATGACGTATTTAAACGACGTCATCGTCGCATGGTCTCCAGCAAATAACGCTCGGTATACTTTTTGACGTAAACCGGGCTAAAGAGTGTAAAACGTGAAAAATAAAATGGTAATCCACTGTTTCAAAACTGTGGATTATCACTTTTATTTCACTGAGAAAACTCTATAATTCACTGGAAAACATAAAATAAATCACAGTACATTTTAATTTCACTCATTAACAAGATGCCATGTCTTCAAGAAAATGAACGAATTCATGCACTTCTGCAACTTGCATCCGGCGTCAGCGTCTCTGATGTCGTTAGGCAGTTTAACTGCCAAAAGAATACCATCATGAATTTTCGACAACGTTACCGTCAAAATGGAAGCGTTAGAGATCTTCCACGATCCGGCAGGCCGAAGGTGACAACGACACGTCAGGATAGATACATGACGTTGACGCACTTACGTCACAGGTTCAAAACTGCAAGAAGCACTGCAATACAGCAGGGAATAAGTAGGCAAACGGTTCTAAACCGGCTCCGGGCCAATGCAAATCCATTGCAAAGTAAACATTTAGAAACAATACAGACTTGCAACTTTCACTTTTAACCCCTACTTCATTCAAGCGTAAAACAATGCACTAATAATTACCTGAATTTGATTCCAAAATAAGGCATCGTGTAAAGAAAAGATTTTCAAACATTTTGATACCAAATTTTCCCATATTTTTTCACAAAGCATAGAACTTTTATTTCTTAAACAAGTTCACAGTTTCTTTTTGGTGTCAGTATATAATTCAGTAAACGGAAGAAACACGGAGATTTAAATTCCAGCAATAAATTAGCCAGCTCGGTTCATCTTATTAAAACTGCTGTTTTTTGGGGTTTTTTTTTTGCAAAACGGTAATAGCAGAGTGCAAATTGTATGAATACGGGGCAGTAGTAAACTTGACATGATAAATAATCGTGCAGGTTTAGCGTCTAGTTGCAACGGCCA
This sequence comes from Saxidomus purpurata, assembly GCA_022818135.1. Taxonomy (NCBI): domain Eukaryota; kingdom Metazoa; phylum Mollusca; class Bivalvia; order Venerida; family Veneridae; genus Saxidomus; species Saxidomus purpurata. Next base: position 57,857,201 of record JAFMSR010000001.1, read on the forward strand.
AACACAAAGTTAGTGTGTTTCTAGTGTCCCGACCGAAAGAAGACCAATTTCAAAGCAAAAAAGGGGAGAAAAAACTGTCGACTGACCGACCTTAATCTTTTTTTTTTCGCAAGGAGACCGGAAACAGTATACCACTATTACCGATGTAGAATTTTCACATTTAAAAAGTATGTATTTTTTATCGGTGCATGTCACAGAATTCCATTCAAAACGAGATAACGGCGAATAGTCTCATTTCTTTTGACATTTAAGCCTTCAAGATAGAAATAAAGGTTGTGTTAGTTTTGGTATTGATGTACTTATTCATCCCATCGTGTTTTTTCATGCTTTGATACTTGTCATGGAACATGCAATATTTTATAAATACGTGACTCTGCAGTTTTTACTAAATAAAATTATCTTATAATGACAGAATGTCAGACAAGAATGATTTGGACATATTGGCCTGTCGTCTTACTTTATCATCAGAAAACTTGAAGAACAACAATGGCATTTAACAAGATTTTTATACACAAATATTTGTGCAAAGATATAAACTGATTTATATGTGGATACCTGTTTCTAGTTAAAGTAAACAACAGCTATTAATGACAAGAGATCTCTTTTCCAGACAAGAAAGGACTTTCACTGGCACGATGTAGTTTTTGAAGTAACTTTTCTATTGTTCACTAATTTGAAATTCTACAATCATACACTTATAGCTAAAGTTTGCTAGACTCGAGATGAAAGAAAATATTTGATTTTTAAAACACACGGAGTTGGGTACATATAGCCATAAAAAATCCTTTGTTCCGGACAGGATTCGAACTCGAGACCTTCAGTTTCTTAGCAAGCTCATTCGACAAGGAAGTACAAGTGCCGTAAATTATACCTCTATTACATACATTACGTAGACTCGTTAAACTGACGTGTCTTGTGGACAGAACAGCGAAATGTTGTTATTTCTAAATGTAATATTTGATATCTTTTGAGTAATTCATTTTCAGTGAAAATGCATGTCACGGTTGTCAGTTACGTTATTTAAGGATATAACCTACCACAGGATAAAATAACGTTACAGTTTATGATTGCATTTTTGACACAGATGCACTGCTATTAGAGGCAAGTGTCATTCAATGATGGTTCAGGAATCACGGAGCTGAAGGGTTTTGAGTAGAAAACCATGCTTATATTTGAATCAGATACCATCAATTCAATCTTTTTCATCAATTAACAATTCCCAAATGAAAAACGACAACAACAAGAACGAAACATTAACAATTTAATCCAACACTAATTCTGTACAGTATTTATTAGTAAGTATATTTTGTACAGAAGAGCTAATTCTATACTAATTCTGTACCAGTTCTGTATTGCGATAAAATAAACACAAACTTATTCTGTACTCTTAAATCTATATTTATACTGGTAAATATACACTTATTCTGTACTGGTAAATATACAATTTACCAATTCTGTACTTGTAAATCTGTACTGTTGGTTAACACCGCAATACTATGAATGACGTACTGTGTAACGTTATAAACATAATACCAATATTCTGATATTTTTAAAGAAATAATCTATGGCTTGAAGTTCTTTATCGAAACTGAAGCATTCCCCGAAGGTGATGTGCCAGACTGAATAATTCAAGAGAGCGATTATAACGTCGGCACATTACCGACTAGAAATGCTTCGGTTTCGATAAAATACACCAAGCCACAGATTATTTCGATTCTTATATGAATTTGTTCAGATATTTCTATGTTGAAAAGTTGAAAAGCCGGAAAAAGCTACTTCCATATCCGAAACTTCCCCTATTTGCCCTGAAGATTCTTGTGCATTTGGAAAATCCATTAAAGTTTCAAAATATTGAATATTTTGTATAAGTCAGAATAAAAAAGATTTTCTTAAGGCTAATATAGTCAAAGAATTGTTAGTGTAGTAATATAAAACTCAGTATTACCTTGTTACATTACACACACTCTCTGTCTCTGGATTTTTGTGAGTCATTTGTTCCGATTTTTGTGAGTCATTTGTTCCGATTTTTGTGAGTCATTTGTTCCGATTTTATCAAGTCGTGTTCACAAAGTTATTCATAAATGCATGTGTTATTAGCGAGGAATGCAAATGATGTTATTCTCTTCCACGCATAATTATGAACATTTCATATTTAAACATTACCCACAAACACTTTCAAATGTACCTGCCACATCCGTTCTCAATTTGAATGCACCAATCAGAAAGCTGTTGAAAGTCACTACCTGTAATGATCAATGCCAATCATTGCTCTAGTGGTCCTCCACCAGGTTTGTTCAAATTATGCCCCTGGAATCAGAACTGGTCCTGCTTGTGGGTGTCAAGTTTTACATAGCAAAAAGTCTTCTTTTCGGAAACTGTAAGACCAAGAGCTTGGTTTGTAGCATTGTGCGGTGGATATTTATTCCTTTTATTCAAAAGCGTGTCCCTTGGGTCAATATTGGCCCGCCCCAGGGGTCAGTTATTTGTATATATATATATGTTATACAGTGGTATCCAGGTGAGAGATATAGGTCCATTTTGGTCCTCTTGTAATTTATGAATAATTCCAGTTAGAGTATTGTTGTATACTTATTAAAGTCAGTTTAAGTGGACAGACATTGGTCAATGATACCTCAATTGTAAACTTGTAAAGCCTTTTTAACTCCACAATAATTCATTTTTTTTTTTGGTTTAGACAGAGATTTGCATTTTAATACGTATCTGATTACGTCAAAGTAGAGTTAGACCATAGAGTAACTTTGCCATGAAACTCGGCAGACAATGCTACCATTAATTCATTCTGGTAATAACGTAACGAAAGAAGTTACTTCGTATACTTTAATTTAAATAATGAAGAGCGAGTTATATGGTCTGGGTTACATATAGTGTCTAGGTGTAAATCAAAGTCAGACAAATTACTATTTCTGATTAGTACAGAAATTATTAAGTATATGCGACGCAAATTCTTTACTTAAGTCTAACTAAAATATTATTCTGCACTTTGAAACAGTTTAAGATTAATTATATACCAGTTTAATACTAGCCCTTACTGAACACAACGGTGTCTTGTTTAGTACAGAATTAACTGCTGTACCAATTATGTACTGCAGTTCTATACAGAATGGTTATTTATTGACACATAATTGGCACAGAATTAGTATATTATTACAAAAAGTTTTCATTTTGGAAAGTTTCTATAAAACAGATATAAGAATCTCTAAACTTTAAAAAATACCAAATTTTCTACTGAACCATTGTCAACGAGACAGCACATTATTCTAAGTCTAAGACGCCTTAAATCTATCGGACACATAGAAACATATAATTATTAGAATATAGAAAGAATACGACATATATTACAGTTTGAACTATCTAATGTTTGATTCAGGAAGTATGTTAAATTTCATACATTTATTTAAGTATTTTCTTCTATCAGAAGCCAGACAATATATATGGCAGTTTGATAGAAAAGAAAGATGTTCTTATATGTGAATATATCTTTAACAGAATTTAATGTTTTCACTATTCTTTCTTTTGTTTGCCCATTCGTTTAAATGGCTATGAATATGTTTATATTTAATGCCAAATAAACTTTATGTTATGTTATGTTATATAATTATTAGAAACGCCGCTTAAATGAAGATATTGGTGTACATTTACCTTAAACTTCTATTTCTGCGCTTTAAGGGCATAGTCATTCATTTTAGCTACAGGTGCTCTCACTGACTCACTGGAGTTGCTTCCTTTGCCGTTGTTGACCATCTTTTGCATCAAAATGGGTTCTTGTACAGTCTTCTGGATTGCCTTTGTTTTCTTGTCAGAGGTAGCTGGTGTGCTCGGAAACAGGCGAGATCTTGATGGTACTTCTAAAAGTTTTATATATACTTTTTTCATATTTTCAAGAATTATTATTTATACGAGTGTATCTTATGGATGTATTATTCAACTGAAAGGAAAAGTAAATTTACATGATCGACTTCTTAACATAGAAGAGTGGCAAGTGAGTAGATACGTGATTGACTTCTTAACAAAAAAGAGTGGCAAGCGAGTGGATACGTAATTGATTTCTTAACAGAGAAGAGTGGCGAATAAGTAGATATGCGATTGCTTAACAGAGAGGAGTGGCAAGGGAGTAATAAGGTGATTGACTTCTTAACAGAGAGGAGTGGCACGGGAGTAATAAGGTGATTTACTTCTTAACAGAGAGGAGTGGCAAGGGAGTAATAAGGTGATTTACTTCTTAACAGAGAGGAGTGGCATGTGAGTAGATACGAAATTGACTTCTTAACAGAGAAGATTGGCAAGTGAGTAGATACGAGATTGACTTCTTAACAGAGAAGATCGGCATGTGAGTAGATACGAAATTATTGACTTCTTAACAGAGAAGAGTGGCATGTGAGTAGATACGAGATTGACTTCTTAACAGAGAAGATTGGCAAGTGAGTAGATACGAGATTGACTTGTTAACAGAGAAGATTGGCATGTGAGTAGATACGAGATTGACTTCTTAACAGAGAAGATTGGCATGTGAGTAGATACGTGATTGACTTCTTAACAGAGAAGAGTGGCATGTGAGTAGATACGAAATTGACTTCTTAACAGAGAAGATCGGCATGTGAGTAGCCTACGAAATTGACTTCTTAACAGAGAGGAGTGGCAAGGGAGTAATAAGGTGATTTACTTAACAGAGAGGAGTGGCATGTGAGTAGATACGTGATTGACTTCTTAACAGAGAAGAGTGGCAAGTGAGTAAATACCTTAGAAGTCTCAGTGTAACAAGCTGATATTATAAGTTTATTAGCCTTTATCATTTTTCCTCCAAATACTTACTTCGTTCGTAAATATATATTGTATAACTGTATTATTAATTCATATATTTACGATCTATTTTACAGTTTATGAGGGGCATGTGATTCCAGGTAATGCGTTTTCAAATATTGTTTCTGTTTTATTTATTTTTTCGAATACATTTAAAGTCCCAGGAACACTTTAAGTACTCATAAATAGAACAAATGAATTTAAGGATAGAGTAATGATTGACCTATGTTCTGTTTAATGAACAACAGTGTTGACTTATACCTTCTTCTATATTTTGTCACTTCTATCATTGAAAAAATACTGCACTGTATATAATAGCTTGTATTCTATATTTAAGCATGTATTTTATATTTAATCAAATAGCGGTCAATTTGCCCAGTAATACATCTTCCCTGATAAAAACAAGTATATGAGCTTTAAGTTATTTCATTCCCAAAGTGCTCCCTAGGACTTACATTTAAATAACTTTATTTCACCTTAAACCAGCTTGCTTATATCGATTTAGTTGTGCAATTATTTGCGATAAGCCATTTTAAAAGTAATGTTTTTACCGGCGACGTATACAAACAAGACACGAGCGGCACTGGTATAATCGCCATCAAAGTTTCTACGATAAGCTCCCTTCCCCATTTGTGTAATATAAGTACATGTAGTTAAAATACATTATTTTATAAATTTTACCTTACCCTGTGCAATATTTAAGAAATAATATACAAACACTCTGATTTGATAAGTTTATGTTTAAATAAGAAGACAATTATACATATGTTACTATATATAGTAACACTTTTGTAAAGAGGAAAAGAAAATGTTTTATACGTTCTCCCGAAGTATTATCAGCTTTTAGCCCTGCACGCGCAGGACTATCATCGCATAATTGCCCAAGGAAAACGTCTACGTGCAAACGTGACGTAATTTAACGGCAAAAACATGGCCGACGCTGAACGTACACTAGAGTCTTTAGGTAACAGAATAATTGATTTCGATTATAAAACAGTCACAAAGCGCGTCATGAATCGACATGTAACCGAAGAAGAAACTTGCAACTTCGTAGAAAGTAATTATGAAAACAAAATGCGACGTAAAAAGATTTTGTTTAATAAGAATGATATATTGTTTATATTTGAATTTCGTCCTCTAAAGTATATGTTTCTGCTTTATGTAGTGCCAAGTCAGACCGACTTACAACAGTTAAAACAAATACAAAGAGTTACATATTATTTACACGCTAATATATATAACCTTAAAGGTAAATTAAAAAAAAATTAATGAATACTTTGTATAAATTATATTTTATCAATGATAAATATCACAAAAATGTTTCGACTAAAAGTAGCTTTAGACAGGTCTTTTGGGTCAATGAAACGAGTGCTAAAAGCCTTGCTTAACCTTGACACATTTATTCCCCTTTTTAAGGAGGTTATATTCAAATCGCACCGTCCGTCTCTCTGTCCGTCCGTATTTCCAGTACTTTTGTGTCCGGTCTGTAACTTTGTCATGCATTGAACGATTCTAAAATAACTAAAATGACCACAAATGTTCAGCACATTAAGCCGACGTGACGTCTCTACATCAAAGGTCAATGTCATACTTTAAAGGTAATGGAATACTGTTCACATGCACACATTCGTTTCCGGATGCAGTGAAGGGTTTTAAAATAACTTTGCACAGCTGTTCAGCACATCAAGACGACGTGTCGCGTGCAAGGCCCACGTCATTATCTAAATCTTTTTGTCTGATACCGCATGTCCCAGAGCCTAGATATTTTGTGTTTAGGACAAACTTTAAAAATCTTCAGTCAGGCCCGTTGGATCAATATTGGCCCTACCCGGGGTTTACTATTTAAATTTTTCTTATCTGTAACTGTAAAGCCTAGGGCTTAGATATTCTGTATGTAGCATGGTCTCGTAGACCTCTACCAAATTTATCAAAATCTTGCCCCTGGATATTTGGTGTGTGGCATTATCTATACTGTTTTATACTTTGAGCGTTATATACTAGTGAAAATGATTTAGAAGATATGCATTGTAACTTAACATTTACAGATAGTTAATCTTCCATTTTCATGGAATGAGAAATATAAGTTCGAAAATAAAGTAATATAACTAACATAAAGTATACAAATATAAGAAAACAATGAGGATAACCACACAACTGTTTCTTGATAGATATTTACAATTGAAAAAATCTATACATTTGTAATCACTCAAAACCTGCATAATGCTCAATATTTCCGTTTCAAAATCAATACACCAATAATGTACATTCTACATGTATATACTAAATAAGATATGAAAAGAGAAGCATTTCTAACTTGTGGTTACATGTACTAAGCTTTTCAGATATCTTCTTAATTTGTTTCAGAGAGCCACGGATGGAACTATGGGGACAATGCATTTGGTAAGACCTTCTACTTGTAAGTTGAGATTGTATCGGAAACACGAAGCGGCTGGGAAGTCGGAGTCAAACAGTAACATACTAGCGCCGGCTACTTGTAATCGCACAAGTTGGGGACAAGTTGTTATTGACGATTAATTACTATTATTATTATTATTATTATTATTATTATTATTATTATTATTATTATTATTATTATTATGTCGTTTCATTGAATGAAAATTATTGAAATTTAACCGAAGTATTCAACTAAAACAATGATGAAATATTTCACAGCTATGAAAATACCATGTTTGATAATGATCAACATTTTATTAAAATTTGATCCCATAATCAATTAATGTAGGTTCGGCTTTGCAACAAAAAGGCGCTCCTACGAAGAAGATAAATAATGTCCTGAAGAGCAAGTGAATTAAAATTCTGACACACCTATGTTTGTATAGATACATCCTCTGACTGACGCGTCAGGCAATCAAATTTTTTGGCTCAGTAGTCTGACCGTTGGTTAAGCAAATTACTTATGATCCAGGCAGTATGAGTACGAATTGCACTCACAGATGGTCTATTTAAATATGTGAAAATTACATGTATCGGACACTTTTACAGGGGGGTGAACGTAGCCCCGTTTCTTCAGAGGGTTAAGCGACGAACCGGTATCTGCGGAGGAAAAATGGCGGATTATGTTGATTGAAAATGAAAGTAGGACCACATTTTGATGTGTAAGTAGACTTGTAGCATACTTTGAAATCTTTGAGTACTTTCATCAGGTGAAGAAATATATAATCTTCAATCGGCTTTTCGTTTTAGCTTCGTAGGTGCCATACTAAGCCTGTTTACTTGAACATTGTCTGCAAAGATCGATGTTTACAAATGCAAAACGATCGACTCCCGGTATTCTTACGTCATTTCCAAAGCAAAAACAAGGGCTCTGTACTTTGTTTTACAAGTTATCATTGCAGCTATACCCACTGTAAATTGTTGTGCCGGTGACAGTGACTATATGGACTATATTGCCAAAAAAAATAGTATTATGCACTTTTTTGTCTCTGCAGAGAGTACTACGCAAGTTTTGGTGTCTGCCGTCGTTAAATCGCTATACGAACCTGTTTGACGACTATTTACGCATAATGGCCATCATACTCACGCGTTTGCAGGAACACGGCTATAAGCAGATTATAAGAACATTTTGAACTGAACATACGTCCGTTTTCTCATGTACAATGTCAACAATAAAATGTTTTTAACCACTTCATAAAAAGATGACTACCTCCATTCCGCCACTAGTTCTATCGCAATACTCAATCCTATGGCCCTAGGTAATAATATCTCAGTGACCATGGTTATTAAATGAGAACAAGAATTGAGAAAGTCCCTTCGTCGATAATAATTAACATACATGTATGTCCTATTTACATTTCAGTATGGTCAAATTTGATTCATGGAAAGAAGTCATGAAGTGTATGGACACCAGTATAGGAACATTTTAGATGTTATGGATCTCATCATGACTATGAGTCCTAGTAGTGCTGAAGCTGAAAGGTTTTCCATGCTGAAACTTGTAAAAACCAAAATCAGAACTAATTTAAGCCAGGGTAGTTTGAATGACCTCTTAATTACAAAGTTACATGCCTCAAATGTTGAGAACTTTGACCCCAGTGATGCTATTTATTTGTGACATAGTGATGGAAATAGAAAAAGAAGAATGATCTTCAAGGACAAGTCAGTGAGAAACCCAGCTAAGTTCTTGGTAGTACAACAAGAGGCTGAACCAGTACAAAAAGGTCCGACAGTTGAGCTCACAGTCAATCAACCAGAAAGCTTCCTGTCTCACCCAGCTCTCTTATGGATGTAAATGTTGCTGAATCAGACAGAAATGGTATATCTCAGCCTTGTAAAACTGTTGAAGTAGAATGTCAAACTGACCATATCAACTCTCAAGAAGCAGGCACATTAACATTTGCAAATGTTTACTACTCTTATTCAACCACTGTCATCTGAAGGATGCCATGAGAAATACTATTCGTCTGATGATGAAACTGACAGTTCTGACTCTGACCTTGATTCTGATTTAGAAGAGGGTGTAGTATTTTCCAAGTTAATGGATCCACTGGATTGTAACAGAGACCGTTGAATTGTTCAAAGTCCTTGTAGTGTGACAGTACCTGTGTACTTTGCACTTAAATGAGAAAACAAATGTTAATTAATTAAGTACATTGTACATGCATGCTTGTTGTATAACATAATAAACTTTTGCGATATGAATTTGCGTAATTGTATTATTGAAATAGTTGGCCACCACATTTTCTCTGGGTCACCATGATTCAATAGTTAATGGTCCAGTTGGCCATCAAGCCGAAATGTTAGTCTTTATCCCTGCTTCGACAATCAATCAACGCTATTATACCCTCAAAAGAGATATATATCAAAGTCTAATAGCCTGCCGATCGCTACATGAGCTTAAGTCACAATACCAGTATTGAGCGAAGGCATTTTTAAGCCAAATACAACATCACAATTTTGCATTGTAGAGCAACATGTGTCTGGAGTAACTAGGTGTCCAAAACGCATGTAAATGACTTGGTGGGTGAGGTAAACATTTTTGAATTTTCAATGTCAGATGTTTATTGGAACAAGTAAAGATATACAGGATGATTGTTGGTTTCGGTGTAATATCAAGTTATGAGTTACATCGATACCGACAACTTTTCCGTTTAACTAATGTCTGTAACAATACGTTTGTTAACGAAGGCAGATACCAAAACTTGCGTAGTACTCTCTGCAGAGACAAAAAGTGCATTACTATTTTTTCGGCCATATAGTCCATATAGTCACTGTCACCGGCACACATTCACAGTGGGTATAGCTGCATGATAACTTGTAAAACAAAGTACAGAGCCCTTGTTTTTGCTTTGGAAATGACGTAAGAATACCGGGAGTCGATCGTTTTGCATTTGTAAACATCGATCTTTGCAGACAATGTTCAAGCAAACAGGCTTAGTATGGCACCTACAAGCTAAAACGAAAAGCCGATTGAAGATTATATTTTCTTCACCTGATGAAAGTACTCAAAGATTTCAAAGTATGCTACAAGTCTACTTACCGTCAAAATATGGTCCTCTTTCTTTTCAATCACTAATCCGCCATTTTTCCTCCGCAGATACCGGTTCGTCGCTTAACCCTCTGAAGAAACGGGGCTACGTTCACCCCCCTGTTTTAGGTTTTCAGAATCTTCTGCGCCGACTAATGTTTTTCTTGTCTCTATATTGTATTTATATACACTGAGGACTAGGAAATATACATAATTGGTACAACAAGCCAATAAATATATAACAATCAATTAATTAAAAATATGTGAGCAATATAATGTATCATTTTTGGAACGGAGCACTTTGTAAAATATTGATAAAATAACACAATGAAGTTGTGGAGCTTGGTTTTAACAGCTTGTCCTTGATTTAGTATTTGAAATATAATTTAAATTTTGAAGTGTATTTAGAGAGTTTTACTACAGCAAAGTCCATATATAATGTCTCCGGATTTGGCGAAATTTCTGATAAAATGAACAATATTTCTGGGCCCGATTTTCCCCTTCTTTATTTTATATAAAAATGCTATATATGGATATAACGTACACTGGATATAGGTAACAAATAAAAATGGCCCCGAGGAGTTCGTTATATACGCAGTTTTACTACTTAGTTCTTGAAGATACAAGTTATGCCTGGATAAGACAGTAAAATCTAAACTTATGTACACTCACCAGTAGACAAATAGACAGACAGGCAGACAATCTCTCAAACAGCAACTTTCTGACATTTACAAACGAGAGAGAGAGAGAGAGAGACAGGGGGGGGGGGGGTCATTATTTACCAAGAGAGAAAAAAGGGTGTTTGTTGTTTGGCTGAAACCGTAAATAATGTGCTTATATTCTAGTTATGACCTTTTGTATATTAATATTTCTTTCAAACAAAAATAAAAAGCAACTCTGCTTATTGTTGTTTACTGCGAGCAATGACTTTATTCCTAAAGAGGTTTTTCACACGCTATAGGACAGACCTCTAAATAAATTCTGACTAAAAAAACAAGGTATGCTTAAGAGGTTAAAGTTCGCTCTTTAATCTTGGATGGAGTCAACGTGAATTTAATATGTTCTTCATTAAAGCTTAATAACAATTCAACTTTTTCTAAAGAAATACACGTATGTATGATCATGAAGCGTTTTATCAAGATATTCTTGTATCATTGTTGGCTTTATCATTTCGGCCTAATTAAGCAACTGCTAAATTTTACACAATTATTAAAAAGAAACATTTAAAGGAGAAAAAGGTAATAAGACTGTTTGTCTTTAATTTTAATCCTTTCATACTACATTTGTGTTTATATAACATGTAATTCAATGATACATATACATGTGTATGAAATAGGAATAATATACATTTAAACTAAAAAGAATCCTCCATTCTTCAGTACATTGCAGATTTCTATTGCAACAGTAGGTATGCTTTGTCATGTCTAACTTCATCTCATTAGCATGTAAATTACAGACGTAAGCATACCCTTCTTATTTATTTCCTTTTTGTGTCATTATTGGTCTACAGTTCAATGTGCTGACCGTGTTTTGCTTTTTAATGATGATACATGTAATGTTTTATCATTTCAAGTGAATGCACATTTCGTTGGCATACTTGGGAACAAAAAACGAAGCAGTGCACTTGATGCAACATTTTAAATCATGGCATTTAACTGATGAGATACAAACTACAGATATAAATCTAAAGATTTTTACTAAATTAAAGTTGATAAATTGTATTACTCAAGTACAGAAATAAAGACAATAAATATCTAAGTCTTATACTCTTACAATGAATTTACTGCGTAAATAGAAAGTAACGGTTAGGCATTTGTTATTTGTCTTTAAAACGTCATTTTTTAGATCATCAATAAAACTTCAGCTTTTTCTAAAAAACGGGAAACGGAACATTTTAAGATAAATCTACATAACATTATCCACTTAAATGCCTATATCTAGGCATAGTACTCACTCGTGAGAAGTAAGTTTGAAAAATCCAAAGACTGGTTATTGGCATGCACGAATGTCACCCGAAAGAAACGCGCCATTTGTCAGAAAATTAACAAAGACTGAAATCAAATAAGTTAGATATTTTTAGCATTTAATCATTTTTTGTTTGTTTCAGGACCAGAGAATTGGCCGGATCTCTTTCCATTCCAGTGTGCTGGATTGTATCAGTCTCCCATAAACATCCGTACATATGAAACTGTCTACCAACCGCATTTGAGGGAGTTCATTTTCACTCCCCCGACGCCGGCATCGAAATTCGTCGTTCATAACAACGGTCATTATAGTGAGTTTCAAACATGTAATTAAGAATTTTTTTCAAAGTTTTATTTCTTTTCCATCTTTTCAGTAAATGATTGTATACTTGTGGAGAAACCTGATATTTCTAAAGACTCAAAGCCATGTAATATCAACAATAAATGAAAGTTTTACTTTTTTCTTTTATAGTTTTATGAATTCATTTTTATACCTTAGTTCAGGTGAATACAGAAGGAAACTTCTACATGTACGGCGGCGGACTGCAACACTGGTACAAAATTGAACAGTTCCATTTTCACTGGGGTGATAACAGTCAGCATGGTGCAGAGCACACAGTTAATGGTATTGAATATCCCATAGAGGTGTGTAAAATGTTTTTTAAACCCTATATCTAGTTTTATAGGCTCATTAGTGGCCATTAGATTGTTTATATGTTTCCATAGTCATTGCGCCTCTGAGGAACTAACCTTATAAAGCACTACTTGTTCTCGATGTTCTTCACATTTTGCTTGTTTTTTTTATATAAAGTAAGTCAATAAGTAACGAGAGATTGTCTATTCTAGCTCTTTTTACCACAAAGTTTCGGCATTTACTCGCCTTTATTAAATCACTGAGATTATTTGCACTACATTTTACAAGCGCATTCCTGGTATCCATGTGAATTCCCATAAACCTTAGATATCTCTTGAAATATTGATGCAATTTCAACAAAGTTTTGCACAGTGCACTGAATCACTTTTACCAGCTCTGTGTATAATTTTGAAATTTTTCGATTGACTTGGTATATTTTTTATCAATTGGTGCAATGTATAAATTTCATCAATTTCAATCTAGAAATTGGGAGTAAATCAATCCATTACGGGCATAGATCTAGACGTATGCCTATTGTGCTTGTATAAACTCGCTTGGATATAGAGGATAATTGTTGGTTTTGGTGTAAGATCACGTTATAATTTCACCGAGTGGGTACCAATAGTGATATTTTCACGAGTGGCGCAACCACGATAGAAAATGACTACTTTTGGTGTTCACGAGTGAAATTATCGTGATATGACATCGATACCAACAATTTTTCTGTTTATTTAATGTCTCAAACTCTTCTTTTGTTGAGTTTATCTCAATTAAATGTCGGAAATCGCGGGAAACGTCACCAGAAAGCATCGCAAACATGACGTCATTTAAACGACGTCATCGTCATATGGTTTCTGGCATTTATTACGCTCGGTTGACGTTAATCCGGCTAACATATTTTGATAATTTCACTGCGTGGACAGTGAGTTTATAAAAATATAATCCATTGTTATATTTCGATAAACCACCGAAAAACATAAAATAAAGTACTGTAAACATTGACCTCTTCTCGATTTAACTGCAAAGAATATAAACCGGAGGCCCATCCTTTGATTGCAACTTGAAGATATATAAAAGAGAGTATATTCGATATCTTATATATCGCTTCCTACTTCACTTTGCTTGATTCTGATCTTTGTTTGTTTCCATATATCATAACAACAATTTATGTAACTATGTTTTAATTTGTTCATGTTAGTCAATGTTGTACTTAATTGTCTAACACTTAAAGACATACAGGCAACCCATGAACACCTCGAATATATGTAGGGTTTTATAAACCCAACACAGTTAGCAAGAGACTGACAGTTTTCAAATCTCTGTGTTTTTAAAAAAATAGTTGAAATTAAAATGACCAATGGTAAAATCAAATGAGAAAACAAGAGGTAACATTTTAATTACATGTATAAGTAATATCCATGTCTGGGCCTCATGTTAAACTGAAAATGGGCAGTGATGTGCTATAGAATGTACAATTATATTGAAACCATTTGCTTTAAATGTTGCTAGAACTTGTGGCCCGACCCATTTGCTTTTGTTTTGTTGTGTCTGTGTTTTTTGTGTACATTGTATATGCAATAAAATATTATTAGATTAATTTTTTTAATTAAATTAGTTTTGTACTTTCAAAGATATTTAAGGTTTATGGGGGTTCACAAGGACTTCAAACGGCCTATATTATCGGTTAGAAATTATATGACGCCATTCTTGTTTCTTTAACACCAAACAAAAGACGGATCAGTATAGCTGAGGAATGTAAAGGCTAGGCAGATGCTTAATACAATCTGAAACATATGAACAACTTATGAAGATAACATACAACAATATCTAGGCCGATGGGATTGAATAACTGTTGCTCTAAACACAAAGACATAACACTATTTTAAGGATATGAATTCTTTTTCATACAAACACCTAACTTTATCAATAGAAATGCATGTCTATTAAAACTAAATTCGATCGAAAAATCCAAGAGATTACCTCTGATTTAGTTTTTTTCAGTTCATTTTAGTGGCATTTGTATGCGTTATGTCCTTAAAAGAAACAAACACGTGTAACAATCAAAGTATACTGTATTATGTTCAAGCTACACATAGTAAGTTGGAACATTGATAAATACGCTTCACTAGTGGAGGCTACGAGGCATCCTGATGGTATCGCTGTACTTGGAGTCCTTTTTGAAGTATCGACGTATGACAATCCTGTGATAGAGCCAATCATACGAGCGATTCCTCACGTTAGAGATCCAGGTAGGTAACTAGTTTTCAAATATTTTGTGAATACGTCGTAAAGTCAAATAAACAAAGGCAAAAGACCTTTGTTATAGGTGACAAGCTGTTGATCTGTACTACGGCCACCAGTTCTAAAGCTTTAAAGCAGTTGATTGAAAAGCTGTATTATAGTATGCAGCATGCTCAAACTCCTAAATCTTAGAGAGCAAGAAGAAAAACGAAAGTAACTTCATCAAATACAATACTGACCGATAACAATAATCCATTCGAGGTCACAAAATACGCCCAACATCTTTGGGATTGTCATAACACAAATACATTATTGCTTACGATTTTAAATGTCTTCAGTGTCCAACAGTCGTATGTAATGTTCATCAATATGTTAACAATTTCGATATTTGCTCGTGAACATGGCATTTATATCCTGGCACAAACAGGGCTAAAATTTAACAGTTGCTGTTTTTTATGACGCTCGTATCCAATGTTTAAGCAATGCTGAACCAGGTACTAGAACATGTACATTGTACGTCCTAAAAGTATTCCAAACACTTCATTTCTTTTAAATGGTAAAGAATGACATGTTTACAATCAGCTGTCTCATGGATGTATTACAGACTCGCATACCCATGTGGATATACCCGCCATGTCAATTAGAAATCTTCTACCTTATGCTGACAACCTGTACTATCGGTATCATGGATCTTTGACCACGCCCATATGTCTCGAGAGTGTTACCTGGACTGTGTATGAACAAAAGCTTCCAATCTCAGAAAGACAGGTACGAATTCATAACACCTATGCTTCAGGCTCAATTGAATGATACGGTACCTCGTGTAAAATACACTTGGTCAGAAAGACATAAAAAAGGGAACCTAATCTGTATAGCTATCATAATAGGATGATAGGATTTAACACAAGCAACTAGCAAAACACTGGACCATTTCAACGACATCTTTAAACGTTAATCGCAGAAATTGCATTTTAATGTTATTTAATATTAATTATCAAAACTATATGAATATAAGATATCTTCAATCGTACAAAATAATTATAATCTGTTAAGATCAAAAGATATAGTTGTGCCAAAATGGTATTTGTACATACTGAAACGTTTTCTTTTAGGGAAAATGGTGACTCAGTGACTTCATGCCGAATGACTGTGTCGAAACGATTTATGTCTTAAACACAAATTACATAATGAGTTCATTCCCTTTTCACAATTCGAAACTAGCATGATTAAAGTTTCAGAGTTAGGCTGTCTTTACAGTCTATCAAGGTTGAATATCAATTCTTCTTGTTTATCTAATTACATTTTGTATTTGTCTTTATGTCAATCACTGAAAAGTGGACATAAAGAGTATATATAAAAGCTATTTGTCCAACTACGTTGCGTTGAAATACAAAGAGAACTTTACTTTTGAGATATTCAAAATTTATTGGCTCAATTCCTTCAGTTTTGTAGTTGAGTTGGCTTACCGTGATACACTACGTACTACATGCGAACAGATGTTGAATTTTGAGTTTTTAGTGAACGTACTCGCTGAATACCGCTGGTACGACAACCACAAATATTGTATCGTTACATTTTGGATTTTTCCAGTCTTTCTCTTAGTTCAGATACTAGTATATATGTCTAATCTACTGAAATATATACCTTACACACAATAAATCAACATTTTCAAAATGAGGCGAACAGATACATAATTATAATGAAAGTAAAAACGAATGGAACAACCATATGAAGGAAGGAATCATATCAGAAGAAGAAAGAAATCCTCGATGACTGGAAAAGGTGATATCTAACGTTGGAAACAGACAAACTTACCCAACGTTTTTCTGTTTTAGCTGAACGTATTCCGCCAAGTATTGACATCAGCTGGTAGTCCACAAAATGGACACGGGCACGGTTCAGAACAGCCAGGTAAAACGTGTTAGCTCCTTTATTTATAAATACACTTAACAGGTTTAGAAACGCAAAAGTTGCAAAATATTAATTTTAACAGTGTTATCGTGTTTCAAATTTATTCAAATTTCATACACAACAAAAACAATATAAAATTGAATTCTTGTAAAAGTTTCAATAATTCATCGCAAAAATGACTTAAATAGAAATAAAAACAATAGCGTCATTCAAATAAATGTCAACAGGGGAAATCTTTGCGTTTCATACTTCATTTGTCCACTTAAAGTGTATATAGCTAACTGTTTTTACACATCTAAGTTCATTAGTCAATAAAGAATACTAGCTTTTCCCTTTTTACTGTCATTCTCTGTGATCTAACACATTTGTTCCAATGCAGTTGACCTTGACCTTTAAAGCACACGACAACATAGTGATTTTTGATGTGCAGTATTTGCATTTTTCTTCGATTTAGGGACACTTTCATTCCTGATTTTATCGGAATGGAACGTTTTACCTTCTCTTTTAAAATGCGATTTCGTTCTGATTTAATCAACATATTTTATGTGAGCAGTTGCGTTCTTCCCTTTGGCGATTTTCGCTATTCTTGCAATTATCACACAATGTTTTGCATTCTAACAAAGTTTCATGTGCGTAAATTATGAGATGCCCCTGACTATTTTAGATGTTTTCTCACCTTTCCCCAAATGGAAAATGCAAGTTTCCGTTTATGTCCAATGTTGCATGGTGTAAGTATCTGGTATTTATAAACTTCTTTTGTAGTCCTTTTTTGTAAGCTGTTTATTGGGATGGATTGGTGAGTGAATATAGCGTATCACGTGTAACATACCGGTATATAAATTAATGATGCAGTAAGCAATCGGAGTTGAATGCGTGTATACAAAGAATTGCGTAAAACCTTTAATGTAGATACAAGCACTTTATTAATTATTAAAAATATTACTTACAGGGAACTCGGAGCAAGCAAGAGAACAGTTAGTGAACAACTACAGGCCGGTTCAGTCCCTAAATGGAAGAACTGTCCACAGGAGTTTCCCATTTTTGCCGAAAACACCATATTAGTAGCTGAGAAGCACTACTTCATTATCGGTACTGAGAACTTCCGAAACATACAATATTTCTACATCTATATTGACATCAACAGTCTTTGCAAAAGATGGTGCTTTGCAAAAACCTTGTTCTAAAATGCAATTAGTTTACACTTAACTAGCAAAATAGATGTAATACATAAAACTAATTTGGCTGAAACTTGAAATGGAATTTAAGGTGTTATTACCGCTCGAAGTGACCATCATGATTTGAAGAAGGACATTTTTTACTGACTTATACTCCTAGATTAATAAGCATTTTCACAGTTATAAACAAAATATATGAATCTGTTAAAGTACCGTTCAATTCCTACATGTTTTTAAAGCATCTCATGTGTTTTAAACCTCATTCTTGACTGTAATTCATGTCCATTTTGAAAGGTAATATTACTATAAATCTTTAGGAGAACAACAGTAACTGTGGCATCCAGAAATGAAAAATGAAAACGAGGTGTTTTGCAACGTACATTTCTTTTGTGTATATTGGTAATTGTTTGCCTCGATTTCTACCACTAGGTAGAAATCAAAATATAATTGCCGAATAATCAGCAGTGACATCCTGTATATCCAAGCGTATTTCCGTCTCATTGTACCCCTCAGTGCAGAATAAGTATTTGTTTTATAGTGTCACTTGTGAAAAAAATAGAAATAAAACTTTTGCATATACCATTGTTTGATTTTTTCTATTTGCAAATTTAAATGAAATGCAATGGAAATATTATCTTTGGCCTACACTAGATGCATTCAAATGAACGAAAACTAAAACAAGTTTAGCAGTGAAATTTGCCGATGTGTTAATTTTCACCTTTTTCAAAAACATAAGGCTAGAATTTATACTGATACTTTCCTTGTTCTTACCGACAGACCGTTCCTGAAACCCGAGTTCTGAAATGCCTACGAAACTATTCACACAAACTATGAGACAGTTTGATAAATATTTACTATTCTAAATTCAGAAAGTACTTTGTGAGTGCCATATTTGCACCATTATGCTACACTGTAAGTGGAATTTTGTCTTCCAGTTCTGCTTGTATATACTACACGAAACTTCTAACGAACCACCAGCCTTGACATCAAAAGTCTTTGCAAAAACCACCAGCCTTTTTTCTTTCTTTATTTAATTATCAACCCTTCTGCCAGCTTATCTTTAGCTATCGATGCACGACAGCTATCATGTCATGCATTTATGAATGCACTGTGTGGAACTTCCGTTACATAAATTTCAAAATGATCGAATGGTACACATCATATGGCAGATAATTTAACGTTTAAACCTCCATAGACAAACATGAATTATTGCCTTGATGCTCTTCCTTAGGAAACCGTATAATATTTGTATCACTCGATCATTTTGAAATTCATGTAACGGAAGTATCTACCCAGTGTCTTCATAAATGCAAGGCATGATAGCTTTCGTACAAAGATAGCTAAAAATAAGATATTGAAAGTTTTAATAATTAAATAAAGAAGGAAAAAGGCAGGTGGTGCGTTAGAAGTTTCGTTTAGTATATACAAACAGAACTGAAACGGTTGCAAATGAATTAGTGTTACATACATTAAACAAACACAAGTCGAGTTTTACTTTCTATTCATAAATTCACACTCACATTTTAGCCACAAGACGAAGTATTGTGATAAGTATCTTTGATTGTGTATTAGATGTGATTATTCGAGACACGATATTCTAAGTTTGTGGTAACAGACGATTATTGTACATACGAAATCAGAACATAAACTACAGAATATAAAATGCGGGGCAAATTTATCCCCTTCTTTGGTAAGAAAAAAGGATTGAAAAAATAAATAAAGATTACAGCGAAAAACATCCAAGCGAAATGTATACAGAACATTTGAAACATCTCACCTTGCACCAGTAAGTATTATTTGTCGGCTTGGTTTTACAATTTTTATTAGAATTAAAAAAAACATCATTGTTGGTTTGTAAAATTGTGAATGATATCTATTTATAGTCAATTCCGTACCAGATTAACTTTTAAAAGTAATCTTGTCTTATAATTTCAACGTGAGTTAATAAAGATTATAAGCACAGTAAATGGCTTGTTATCATCTACAAGTTCTTGTCATGACATTATAAGAAGACCCTCAACAGTGAAGTACAATTGCAGAAACGTATATCTAATCATAAAAGACACGTTTAACATAAATTGCTGTCAGTGCTGTTCTGCGCTGTCACACGCTTGTCATAATTGCCAATAGAAAAGAAAACCTGCTAAACCTATTGTATCGGTATTATCTACATGAACATAATAAAAAGTTAATTAAGAGTGTCAATCAACTGGTTTCTACATTTGAAGAATAAGACCTTTAACATCTAATATAAGCATATGATTGAAACACATTTGCTGACGTAAATAGTGCTTAAACATTTATTTAATACATTTCAATTTTAAGATTTATATAAATGTGTTAAAAATAAAGTTAACGTAAACAAAGAAAAAAAAACATAAGAAAAGTCGATGGCACCGTTTACTGTTATTTAGTTTATACAGGACTCGACACACCATCAAAAACTTCGTTAATAAGTATTTTCCACGTGTGTTTATCTCTCAAACGGAAATATAGCAAGTATCTCAATCCGGTATGGAAGAACAACAACCGATAAGTTTAAACAGTAGTTTATTAACTCCCGTGCATTTACAAAATGTGAACATTACATAATCAATAAATAAAGGATCGAGTAGAAAGCAAACATTTTTTTATAAACTTTCTCCAGAGCAACGGGCACTTGGTATACTTCTTCCTTAAAACATTATTGGAACAACTGTATATAAGCGGTAACTTGCCACTTACAGTCGAACTTACCAAATATAGCAGGTTATTTGACTAATTTTCATGAAAATGAGTCTGAACAGGGTCTTTTTGGTTGTAATGGGTTTCGTGTATGTGGTAGCTACAGTGAACCAAAATGAACGATACGAAAACGGTAATTCAGATGATCTGGAATGCTTTACTTTACTAGACTAAGTCATTTTATAATAATTTTATGAAATATGTGGGTGTTTGGATGAAAAGACAGCTACATATCTACAGAATGATTTGGTCCATGTTCAATGGGCAGGGATGGCCTATGTTTAGGGAGGACACTAGGTTAAGATGCGAGACCCCGTCTATTGAGAATGTACATTGTAGGGAGACAGAAATTGGTCTGAAATTGGGCAGGCGCAGGGAGAAGTCAATGTACATGTATTTGTTCTTTTTCAGGATTTGCTCTTTTAGTATCTTCGGAACAGAGTGGATATTGTAGTAAATAATGGCTTAGCAAACAAATCTCCATTGTCTCGGTTACTCATAAAGTCGAAAGTGTGCCGACCGAAAACATGATCAAACGTTTCTAAATTGTCGTCAAGTGACAAATCTGACGCCGAGTACGGGAGTACATTATCAGAAGTAATGACATCATTTTGCAGGAGGGGTTTGTCGTGATATTTGTGTGGATCTGTGGAAGATCCTGCACGTGAAGCTACTGGTTTAGATGATCGAGTTTGTATATTGTTGTTGCCTAGTGGTCGATTCTTACGTTTCTTCAGTCTTTTTTTCTGCTTATGTTTGGGTAATTGCTTTTGTAAAATGGCGGACTAACAGGTAATGTACGCTGTTCAGTAGTAGGTGCGATCTCCGCAGACATCACATTAGCAGCTGTTGCACTACGCCTTGACCTCCGCATCTTGAATGAAAAGGCATATAACTATGAGTGTTGATAGAACAGCCAAAGCTGAACTCCATGGCTATAGAATAAGTAATATGTTAGCATCATACTCAGTTATCTGATCAAGAAAGAACTGGCAGCTAGTATTGTTTACTATAATACCATGATCCGTGATAACATTGCTAAAACATGCAATGTGTAAAATTGACTTTTAAAGTGAAAAAATGAACAACAATGAGACTAAGCCGAGGACCCAAAAAGGCCCAGCAGTACTGTGATGGTAAGATAGTGCAAAACCGGATCCATAAATATAATTTACTATAATGTGATTTATCTCTGAATTCTTCTCAATTTCATGATCAATTAAACAAGGATGTCCAACCATTATACATGCTAGGACTGACTTGACGTATATGGCACAAACTAATTCAATAGAAATTTGCAATTTTACCATCCGTGTTGCAGAAGTAATTTTTATAAGAAATTTGTTAACTGCCCGACATGAATGCACAGAATGCTTACAAGCGTTCTGATTGGCTAACTCATTATATTAATAAAAACACACACTTGTTATGGTACTTTAAGGTTCCAGTTGGTACTAGTGTATGTTTCGTGTGAATAAATGAAAACCCAGAGGGGAAAGGGGGAAATCTGCCACATTTAACACATTTTAAACTTTTATTTTCAAACAAAAATCTATTTAAATGAATTGTTATTATTTGTGTACACTGTTGAATATACTCAAAGCATATACTCAGCTCAAAACATCGTGAAAATGACACAATACAATATCTATAGGAGCACATCTGAGTGCTAATGCATTAGTAAGTTATTTAGGTGTTCACGGTAGTTCCTTGGAAAGCCCTATCCTTTCGAAGTAAGAACTTGCATAAGGCACATACAGGAAAAACAAAAAGATTTGATAAATGGCACTGTAACATATCAAGAAATTCATATTACGGACACAGATTTGTTTGATGTGCATCTGTCAGCGCTGATTTGAATAATTTTATAATAATAATAATAATAATAATATAATAATGATATGATAATAATAATAATAATAATTATTAATAATAATAATAATGATAATAATAATAATAATAATAATGATGATAATAATAATAATAATAATAATAATAACGGTGTAAAACTTCATCAAATGTGTTAGTCATAACTAAGTTGCTATAACTTAACAAAATTGTAGAGCACAATGTAAAATTGTGACGCACATGGCTCGGCCAACAGTTAAGGTCATGGTCAAGATCATACAGTCCAACTGCGTTACGTATGTCATTTACACCGACAGCTCTTGTCAGTAAGTGACTGAATGCTGTCAGTGAAGTACAGTTGGACAAGGACTAAATTAATATAAACTTATCTTTTTTTATTAAAACTTAAATATTCAATCTACTATAATTCTCCAACGTAAGTTTTATAGATCTAGTTTCTATTTTAAGATATCAACCGGTTTGCATGATGACATTACTATGATAATTCAACTCAAGCAATGGTACCGTACCGTAATCAAGTGGTAAGTCTGCGTAAAATGCGCACTGTAATTCGATTTCCTTATACAAAGTGTTACAGATATTATGACCGTGTTCTTCTTGTTGATAATTTAGATTTGCAAAAGGTACAATGAGATAAAGAGAAGTTCAAAATACCTTTGCAATACGTGCATTTAAGTTTATAATTACCTACTGGAATATATTTTTAGCCATAAAGACGTTATTTTTCTAAAAACCTTGTTTAGCAATATCTTGTTTCAAACTAAAATCCTCACTATCTCGGCTAATAAGAACCGTACTTAGCTATTTTGAATAAAGTTTTTGATGCAGTTTTCCTATACTGGATTGTGGTAAAAATGTGGATGCTTTGCCAGATTACGGAATAAAGTTATTTGAATGGATTTTGTACCAATGTTACGTATGTCAGTAGCTAAAATGTAAGACGTTAACGTAAATGTTACTGTGAAGGTTGCGTAATTCAGCTAATGTTTTTCACTGGTAGTACATATTGTATGACGGTTGAACATGTAATAATACAATGCAGGGATTGGAAAAACTATAAAGGAAGCGAGGGAACCGCTAGTGATCAACTACAAAACCAATCTAGTCCTTGAATGGGAGAACTATTTGCAGGAGTTTCCCTTTCTTGCCTTCAGTACCATTTTGGTGACTACAACATCATATAAGTGGGGCTGATAGAGCTACAAACAAAGCTCCCGTACAAATGATATGGAAAGTGATAAGAAGTTAATTTTAGAATTTGCTTCGCATTTTCTTACACATCCTCATGCATCAGTGGTTTGTCAACCTTTCAGACAAACATGAAATTATGTAATGAATGCTCTGGATGTACGAGAATGCTTCTTACAGAGATTTTAGGTGAAATTCCACAGTGTCTTTCAGTGTGCTATTGTTTAACGTTTCAGTACGAAATAGATGAAACGTTTGTTTTGTTGAAAGTTGAAAGTATTTTCAAATGTTGTGATATGACATACGCACGAAATGTAGACAAACGTATTTTTAAACGTTCATTTCCAACAGAGATACAATTAAGAACAACATTCTAGCTGATAACAGAGTGTGGCATAATATACACCACGAACTCCAATAAGTTATGCACTGCGATTGTAAGCAGATTGTCTTTAAAAAGACCCGAGGTTCAACTGGAGGCTGAATAGTCAGGGTCAGGGTGATCACCCAGGCACAGTGAATGTTTACTCTGCTACTGAACGTAGGAAGTACGGATGTCATATTAAGACTCAAAATTGCCCTTTTTACTATAATTCTCCAACTTAAATTTCCTTATGACCTCTGCAGTTCCATACTTAAATGTGTTTTTGATTTCTGATAAAACGGCACCCGTTGATTGTTCAACAATATGACCCGAAAAGCCCAACATAATATTACAGTTTTGCCGTTTTCTGTTTGCCAGAGGGCTGCTGTTAAGGATTACATTCTTCTTCCCTAGCCCAATTTAACGGTGTTTTCATGATAAAGCTTCGTTAGATAAGTCAATCTAAAATTTCAGGGGATCCGTAACTTTTTTCTTTGTGTATATTTTAAAAGACACAACTACTTCCCATAGTTTATAAGCTGAATCACATGATTTCTGTGCAATGCTAATGCTTGCCATAATTTGAATATTTGGCTTGGGTGTCATTGTCCTGCTGAAATAATAATGAATATAGTTTTTTTGCAAATTTTGTCTGAATTATTCTTTCTTTGAAGTTTTAGAATTATAATGCTGCCATTCCAATGGAAATATCGGTTTGTCGCCAATCATGAAACTCCTTTCTCTTCGAAAGGAAGCCTATATTAAATCAACACCAACAACAGACTCAGAACAGTCGCATATTTCGAATACAGATATCGGGTTTACAAGGGCATCTATCAAAGAATTCACGCAAAAAACGATTGAAACGTGTTTAAATAACATGAAAAGGTATTCGGCCATAAAGGTTACATATCGGAATTACTTTGCGTGTCCCTCCTTGTATTACCGTGCTACACTAATCTGCGGGTTCATACAAGTGTTACTTGCGGGTTCATACAAGTGAAACTTCTCCCTCTCAAGCGCAGTCTTTATTGTCTTTCATATACTATACATTATTCATCTGCACATTATCTGTAAACTACAAGGGGTGTTCGAAATGTATTGTGTTTTGTGCCTTGTAACCTTAAAAACTAACTGAAATGTGTATTTCTTCATTTCGTGCCCTTAAAGTACTCCCCATGGCTAGAAATGCACAAATTTAGTCGGTGGATCCATTTCTGACAGCGTCAGTGTAGACTGATTTAGGTATACTACGAAAGTACTGGTGATTGTGAACGCCCGAACCGAAAGCCTGTACGATCAGAAGGAAGTTTTTCAATATGCCAAAGAGATAGAAGTCATATTGTGCCAGGTCTGGAGAATAAAAAGAACGTGGTAGCACGGTTGGTTTCTCTGATTTCAAAAATGGTGATACTGTGTCAACAATCGAACATGTATACAGCTTGTGACTGGTCGACGCTTCTCATAGTACTTTTTCTTCCATATCATATCATTGTACGTTGTAGTACCTTCAAGTCACACGTTTGCCCCTTTTAACTGACAACTGTGTTCCTTTGACTTTACTAAATAAGACTATGGCATACAAAACCTTCTTCGCAATTAAAGTGCATTTAGCAATTATTGGCCTTTTGCCATATCTGATGGCCTATATTTTCCTAACATTTGGTAACGGTTAAAAAAGGTGCACCCAGGTTTCATGCCAGTGACAACATTTGCAAAATTTCCTATATTGGAAATAATTTCAGGAATTTTCTGTCAGTTTCAACACACACCTTGTTGGTCGTCAGTCAAAAGGTTGGGCACCCACCTGGCAGAAATATTCCTAACTTTCAAGATTTTCTTCAGAATGAAATGAAATTTTGATAACGAAACACCAACAAAACGAACGTGCTTTATCACGCACAGCATTTTTAGCATCACTTTGAAGAATTTCTCTTATTATGACACGTTTTTTTCACATGTTGCTGTCTTTGGCCGACATGATTTTGCTGCATTTTCATCAGACTCTATCCCAGAATCAAATCTCTTTTCCCATATATCAACCATCTCATAAGACACCTTAGCTGACCCCAAAAACACTTAATTTCGGCAAAAAGCTTTCACACAATAACCGAGTTAACGCTATTTCCACGTTATTTGTTATTCGTTTTTACTATTTTTACACCGGTAGTTCAACAACTGCCTATATTGAAACGATAAAAACTATATGCCATTGTGAAGATATTGGATAGAGTTATTCGGGTGAATAAATATCCATGAATAATTTCTCGTTGATATTGCATGACAGCAAAATACACTTCGAACACCCCTCGTACATCATTTAAATCTACACCACTTGACAGGAAACGAAATTGTGCATGCCATCTTTTTTCTATCAGGATAAGACGTGATGACAAATAACAAACTTTACAGACGGGTTTCCTGATTTTCTGACTAAGCATCAAACAAGGAAATTATAAAAACAAACAGACCGCAAATTGGCATTTCAAAAGGAGTTCAATAAATGAACTATGAATTTCATTTCCTTACTTCGAAAATAATCAATTCTGCATAGATGATGATAAGTAGCATTACGTGCGTAGTTTCCTTCTATTTTGTCTCTTAAATGTTTACTATTACTTATTTCATATAGGGAAACTGTATTTAATATGTTTAAAAATTCATCGCTTGTCATGCAAACCAATAAAATTGAAAAATGCTGATTACCGTCTGATATTTTCCTCATTTTCAACATACATAATATATAGACTGTCGCCAACCGAGCAACAAAAGTGTTCTAAAAAAGTTTTACACGGATTCTGCATTTGAAGACAGGGGACATGTATGAGAACGCAATTCGGCAAGCGCAGCACTATAGAGTAATTCCAATTCAGTGAACAACAAAATGTAGCGTATTCAGTATTATCCTATCATTTTCGTAAATCATAAAAACTGAGGGTTGGTGTTCAGACCTTTCTAAAGAAAACTATAATATAAGTCGGCATGTTCTGAGATGCGGCTTATGACATATATATAATTGTCATGTGAACTCTTTTGGAAGTAATGAAAAATCATGTTTCATTCTCTTATTCGTCCATAGACTCCATTTGTTTAAAGAAACTTTGTTTGGAAAGTATTTACACGTGACTGTAACACGATATCTCTATGCATATGAAATAACAACGATGGGTATACTTCCTCCTTAAACTTAAAAAGAAACAAGTATATTTAAACCCGAGCCCGTACAGTGGCATTTACGTAATAAGACGTTGTTTGAGGCGCCTAGATTTGGACTAGGCAATTTCGACAAGTTATTAAAACAACGTTACGCCAGAATGAGACTTTGCACCATCTCCTGGATTGTTTTGTGTTTCGTGTTTGTCGTAGCTAGGTTGAACCGGAATGGACGACATGAGAACGGTATTTTGAGAATTTCTACTTAAAGGTTTTTTACGAAATATTCATCTGCATTGTGGTAAAGTATCGTATGCTTTCATGTGGCTCTGGTATTTTTGTTGGTATTCGCTGGTATTCGAAACTGTAATTTTCATGCTACATAGAAATTAAACTCGTTGTTCGTAGAGCCTTGAAGGGCAATATTATAAGGATGCATGGAACTGGAGTTCGCTTCTAAAAGTTATCAAACAATGGACAATTGATTAATATTCTTACGAACCGGACGTGCGTGTCATTTTTATGCTTAAAATAATGTTCACGTATGCAAATAAACACGGTCCAACTAGATACGGACGATATGGGCAATAGCGTTTAAAAAACGAAAGTTGACATTTAAATATACATCGGCATCCGCGAACCCTATCTGAAATTAAACAGTATTTTTCCTTTCTAGCACGAAATCTATGTATTCGCGTGATAACCGGCTTATTTTAGGTATTACGTCCTATTTTCCGTTCTGAACAGTAATATAACGTTAGGATAACAGTTTTAGATAAATTTTATCTAAGTTTTAACTTAAATGTATTGATCTATATAACAGTTTAATTTCTTTTGAATTAAATGAAAATCTTTTTTCGACGCAGTCGTATTAAACTCACTTTTGACAAAAAGTTGGTAACCTTCTAATGGCGAGTGAAATGACAAGTAGATTTGATTGAAAAATTTAGTTTGCAAGGCACATTTCAAGGCAGCGCACATTTTTCTTTAGTTGGTGTTTTTTTCATTGTTTCGTTCAATATCAAATGTGTTTCACTTGTTTATGATGCCATCATATTGTAGTAAGTGATGTGAAGAAAAATACAAATAAGTGAATAATTATGAATAGCAGGTACATTTTGAAAATTTTCTTGATCGTTCACGAACAAAGACAGTGCTACAGGATCAGTGGAAATAAAGGAACTTAAGCATTGTTACAAGCACTTTCAACAAACTCTTGTGGAAAAAAGTATTTGTTAACCAAGCCATTTAAAGGAAATGAAAATATCAGAAATTTACTGCAAGACACCCCTTATGCTTTCACAGATATATATTGATACAGTAAAACAAGAGTTTGTTGATAGCGGTGTATACTATGTTTAATATATATATTCCTATATTTCTAAAATATATATTTTACAATCGAGCTAGCATATCTTAACATAATTATATTCAGTGTAAAATGTTGATCAGACGAATGTGATCTGGAAAGACATAATGTTGAAGATATGTTAATGTTGAAGATATGTTTATGTTGAAGATATGTTAATGTTGAAGATATGTCGACTCGCTAATACGTCATACAGTACAATGTACCGACATTGTAGAGATGTAAGTTTTACCTTATTGCAACTGAGTGCATATAACTAATTGAAATTAATTTGAATATATATATAATTCATAAGTTTACATTATGCATATGTTAATTGCATAATCAGGCATGACATTTATAGTTTGAACCTTGTTTTAGATATGTCAGGTTTTATAATAATAACAAATCATCGTGATTTATTTTATTGTATTGGTGCTGATGAACATGACATTTTTATTTCCGTATTTTGTACAATTACGTTCTGGATCAAGTTACAGCTCTTTTTGTTGATATTCAAATTAAACAGTATTTGGGATAGAAAGAGTATTATGATTTCATTTCCGATGTATAATTTCGTTATTAGGATCGATATACATGAAGGTAGTTGTTGATAAATTGACAGTTGATACATTCAAAATCGGTTTCAAAATTCTTTATGTGCAAATTATCTACATAAAGTATTTCGTCAACAACTTCAGATAGCTCTACAGTGTACTTATTCTTTTTGGAGAAACCTGCTGAGACTAACAGCTGAGTTATAATTGTAACTTCTGTGTAATGAAGGGTGACAAATTGTAAGTAATGTTTAAACCCGAAGAAGTTTGAAAATTAATATAAAAAAAAGAGATTGACAGCCAATTATTATACATTTTTATTATTTTTTATCAACGCTTTTTTTACGGGGCACAAATAGGATGTTACATTTAAATACTTAGCATTGATATATCATATTGTAGGGATGGATATTGTTTCATTCGCGTTCATCTTTCAGTGATATCATGATAGTAAAACATTTCATGTCATACTTTAGACAGATCACACAATTCATAAGAAGCTGCATCTCCTGTTTAATCTGATACAATTTGCAGAGACTTTCAAAATGTTAAACACCATTGCTGTCTCAGAACAAAGTTTCAAGTTTCAAAGTTTATTTACAAACAAAGCTATGAGTCCAACAAACTATGGGCTGCATCAGCACAACATACCTAAATATACATGCAAAAGTAAGTCACAATGAGTAAATGGAAAACGCCTTTAATATATAGAAAACAGTAGTCACAAAAAGAAGAAGTAAGAAAAATAACAGATCCTTTTTTTATCATAATGTTAAAGGGTATATGTTTAGCAATAAATACTATACTGAAAATTAAAGAAAACAAAATAGTATGCATATACGTGGCTAGATTTTTGTATTCTTATAAAAGTGGGTGAGTCGCTACCAGAAAGGAAAAGAATATCCGAATATTTTATCTTTCTACTATTTTGATGAAGCTAAAACCGGTCATGGAAAAACGACACCTATAATCTATATTCACTTGAAACTCGTGAAATTTACTCGACTTAAGTAGATTATAGTAAAAAAGAATGTCATTGATGGTTTGCGACAGCTACAACGCTTACAGGGAGTGTTTTATTGCACCTTATCAGATATGATTCCGTTTGATAAGGGAATGGACATTTGTCCAATAATTGATGATAAATTTTATTGGTATGTACTGGTATTTTTATAGCTTATTTCATGTTTTAGTTGTAATAGTAATGAGTTATTTCCTGTGTTAAAAATATTGTCTTATAGGAATTTATGGCAGCATGTAATTTCCTCGACTACAATAGCCACGCACAACTTGATATCTTTAACAAATTATATAAAAAGCAAAGTATTTCTTACTTTAATGAATTTCTAGCTTGGCTAAAATTCAAAGTTTTAACTGATAAAGATGATGTATCAAATGTTACGTTTTCTTCCTTTATCGATTTTATTTCTTCATAAAAAAACTTTTTATTTGACACCAGTACGTTAGTTTAAGAATGAAATAAAAATTTGTATTCTGCATTTTACATTTCACTTAAGAAAATACTTAAAAAATGCATACTCTTATGTATGAGTTAAAATATGTATCTTCTTTAAAGTTTAAAATTTTGTTAAAGCTCTCAAACCGTCTTAAATTATGTACATTAATTTCATTATGTACTGAAACCATAGGTGTCCCGTAGTTCATTTAAAAACAAACTTCAGTAGTTCATTGTTTATTGGACAATAAATGACTGTAGTTCAGAATTTTTACAATATTGTGTAACGTTTTGCAAATATATTTGAACCAGAATGAACAAAATCGTGTTGTATTTTTGTAGGTTTTCGAAAGGCGTTAGATTCTTCTTCTTCTGTAAATAATCTTGGACAGACACACAGGCCAATGAAACATGATAAAAAATCAAAGAAAGGTAAATATGTCATTTAGCTTTTGTTTGATGCCGCTGAAATATGTGACGAAGCAAGAAGTAAAAGTTTATAAAATACTGAAGTCTGTGTCTTTCAACTTCCTGTGGTTCATTTTAAATTGCCTACATTCCTTAGTCATTTATGTATCTGCGGAATAGCTCAACCAATGTTTCTGATGTAAATACTGATTACCTGCAGCGGTAAAACAAGAACAGTGATGTCGCCGCTTTTTCTTACCCTAGAAAGGATACTCAAATCATTTAATATAATACAAGTTGAATTAAATTAACTGTTAGCATCTTGGGTATTAGGACATCAGATATTCATTCAAACTACTCTGCGGTGATGCTCTATTAAATTTTTTTTATATATTCCTGGATTTCAGGTCATGCTAAATGGAACTATGGCGACAGTGAGCACGGTAAGTGCCTTTCATACATATAACAGGTAGTCGCATGACAGAACAAAGTACTAACTCTCTACTTTCACTAACACTTCCAATACTACCAGTCTTTAAATCATTTCAGTTGATGGTATTCAAACTTAAGATATATCCATGAAACATGTTCAGTCGCTCTTATTTTTGACATCTAACATTGCATTGCAAGAAAACTTTGGGAAAATAGTTGTGTTAGCATTTGAGACAGAAAAAGGACACAACATGTAAGTCTGCAGTAGGCCTTTATGTTTGTTTTAAAAATACTTTTCTTTACAAAGGTTGCAAAAGTGTTACATTTTATACAAAAATTAATCATCTAAAATACATACTTGCAAAATATCAGACAGGAATGGAAATTCTAAGTTCATAGTAGTCTATCTCTCCTCTTGTGACTTATGCAAGTTTATTGTATACATGTTTATGTCCGTCTACCTTGTAGTGTTATATCCAGTCGAACGCTCCATTTGTTGAACTGTGTTTTCGAAAACTAAAATTTGGAAGCTTTGAATAGTGTCAATAATCCTTAAACTATTTTATTTGATTTGGTTACTATAGGACCAGATGTGTGGCCAGATCTGTTTCCTAGCCGCTGTGGAGGCCTGCATCAGTCACCAATAGACATTGTCACTGAGGAAACCATCTATCAGCCGAAGTTGAAGAAGTTTACATTCACCGTTCCGTCACCAAGATCAAAATTTGTCGTTCAATGCAACGGGCATACTGGTAGGATATCAAGTTATACGAACGGATACAAATAACTAGTAACACACGGTATTATAGTGTATGGAAATAATCATTGAGCTGCTTTGAGCAATAGTACCAAAACGTAAAACTAATTTATTTCACTATTTGTACCTTTTAACTAAATCCATGTGTTTCTTTCACGTGCTATTGGCTGAACATTTGTATCATATTTGTGTTTGATTTTGTCTCACATTTTTACAAAACATAGTCCAAATTGAAACTGGATGACCTGGTTTCGAAGTTCTTACATGTAAATAAGATTGATGACGTGGTTTCGAAGTACTTGCATTTAAATAGGATGGATGATTTTGTTTCGAAGAACTTACATATACATTAGATTCATATAGTGTATTGCGTGATTGTTCTCGGCAGAAATATGGCACCACCAGGAGAGATCTCTATATTTTCTTCAGTACAGGTGAACACAAAAGGTGATTTTTATATAAACGGCGGAGGCCTAAAGAACACATACCAAACAGAACAGTTCCACTTCCATTGGGGTGATAACAGCCAATATGGATCGGAACATACCGTAGATGGCCTTGATTACCCAATTGAAGTAGGTAATGTGTATATATATACCGTAGATGGCCTTGATTACCCAATTGAAGTAGGTAATGTGTATATATATACCGTAGATGGCCTTGATTACCCAATTGAGGTAGGTAATGTGTATATATATACCGTAGATGGCCTTGATTACCCAATTGAGGTAGGTAATGTGTATATATATACCGTAGATGGCCTTGATTACCCAATTGAGGTAGGTAATGTGTATATATATACCGTAGATGGCCTTGATTACCCAATTGAGGTAGGTAATGTGTATATATATACCGTAGATGGCCTTGATTACCCAATTGAGGTAGGTAATGTGTATATATATACCGTAGATGGCCTTGATTACCCAATTGAGGTAGGTAATGTGTATATATATACCGTAGATGGCCTTGATTACCCAATTGAGGTAGGTAATGTGTATATATATACCGTAGATGGCCTTGATTACCCAATTGAGGTAGGTAATGTGTATATATATACCGTAGATGGCCTTGATTACCCAATTGAGGTAGGTAATGTGTATATATATACCGTAGATGGCCTTGATTACCCAATTGAGGTAGGTAATGAGTATATATATATCTCTCTATATTATGGGGATATCGTATTAGGACAAACGCTCTCTTAGAGTCTGTGTAATATATTCCAAATTTTCATTATACATACTTAAATCTTTCACCCACTTATTTTCGTATTTTCTCTGTCACCCTGGAGAATTAATGTAGACAAAAAATTTAAATAAAATGCGTTTCCAGTCTTTTGAATTAGAAAAATACAGCATTTTTATGTTTTCTTTTGAATTACACGTATTCTTTGTATACATAAAAACCACTATTGAGGTATACTCAATGAACGAATAAGATAGATTTCTTGAGAAAAGCTAGTTTCTCTGATTTCCTTATTTCACGTTTCCGATTTCTGTCTCGTAAAATATTGTTAACAAATTATTATATTCCTTATTTCTACTTGGGAAATCAAATGTTGTGTCTAATATTCATTCAAAGGTCATAAATGTTTCAGGTTACAGTATACTGGTAATATAAAATGAGATAATCCAAAGTAAATCAGTAAAATGAGTGCAACAATGTATAAAACCTATTCTAATATCTACGTATAAGACATTGATCGGTGTTTTACTTATCAATAACATTTCTAAAAGTATTTTTTACTAAACAAATAAATTGTATTTGGAATGTTTTTGTTCAAGCTGCACATAGTTAACTGGAATTCTGACAAGTATAAATCACTGGACCAAGCTGCCAAGCATTCCGATGGAGTTGCCGTTCTTGCTGTCCTTTTTGAAGTGTCGCGGTATGATAATCCGGTACTCGAAAAAATCATTGAAGCCATACCGTTTGTACGAGATCCAGGTACACAAGCTAACATTTCACCATTTCATAAAGCAAACACGAGTGTCAACGCATACTAAACGTACACTTACTAGACCATTTTGACATAGAGAATTATTGGACTGATAAGCTATCAACACCTGTATTTGAGAATAAGATAATAATATTAAAAGGGATTAACTTTGAAAACCGTAACAGAAAGTTTATGTTCCTAATGTAACAACTTTAGCGGCGGCGGTGTTCGCCCCAATTTTTCAATTAAAGTTGAAAAGTTTTTAAAATGATCAACGGTAGGACGAGAAAATAAACTATTTTCTCACATGGTTCAAGTACAAGACATTTTCTCTTTAGAAAGCACTGTGTCATCTACATTGTTATTTATTTACAAATATATAGAAATATATGTATGACTGCTTTTTGATAGACCTGGGTAAACGTATAGACATTACGGCCATGTCATTGAGGAACCTCCTACCTAGGACCGACACAAAGTATTACAGGTATCAAGGCTCATTGACCACGCCCACCTGTCTGCAGAGTGTTATCTGGACTGTGTATGAACAAAAACTTCCAATTTCGGAAAGACAGGTGAGAATTTAAATTAAAAAAAAAAAATATGAACAGGTTAATGCCTACTTTGTGTCATCCACGAATATATACATAGAGACATATATAACATAAATTGCATTATCAGATCATATGTAAAAAGCATAAGAGTGTGTATTATGATTAGTGGATCAGTATTAAATTTTTAATGCTGTTTTTACAGATATGACATTTCTTTCTGTAATCCAACATCCAGCAAAATACCGCTTTAGAAATCCTTTTTCGATAGATCATATGATATGTTTTCACGCTCGCGCGCGAGAGAGAGGCGAGTAGTTTTTCATTGACGCTACCCATTTCCAGCTGGGTAGACTGATGCACGTGTGGCATCAGTGTGTTTGCCCAGAGACGCATCTCGTGCTCGGCGGGACCTCCCGTTCCGGAGGAAAACGCCCTAACCACTGAGCTTCAATGTATCGAGGTCCATGTATTTGTACATGTATTTGAGACTATACCAATTGCATAACATATGCCTAATGTAACCGACGTGGCTAACTAGATTCAATGTTGCGACAGTTACTTCGTTGCCGATAACTGTAGTCCATTTCAAATTGATACTAAGTATTATTAAGAATGTTTGATTAAAAGCCCAAATTTTCAAAGTAAATCTTATTTTATCAGCTGAATGTATTCCGCAACGTCTTCACACATAAAATCCATGGTAGCTCACCAACAGGTGTAGGACAAGGACTTGATGTGTCTGAAGAGCCAGGTAAGCTTAATACGGGACTGCTATGAAAGAAACCATCGGACCATATTAGAGTAGCAACTTAAGTAATATTTCAAGATTTTCCTAAATATTTAAAATTTCCTAAGGAAGATGACCAGGAAATGAGATTGTCATTGCAGCATGTGTAAACTTGTCATTATATTTAAGACTAATATAAAGTGATATTTCTAAATTATGGTGGCATATTACCGCCACACTTTAGTTAACTGACTGTCGTGTTAATTAAGTGGTTTTCGCGAAAATATCAATTACAATCAAAATTTAGGTTTACGTTAACACGTGTTATGACAACACAAATCCAGGTACAGATGTGACCCGTTCCTTCCTAATTTCTAACATGGGTATCTATATTAATATTCTTTATACTTTATTTCATTTTTCAAGTTGATTAAAATGCTTATTTTCGAAAGAGTGATAAAGAGTGACAAAAACCAAAACAATAATAAAACCATACAATCCGTCTACATGTGCATTTTCGTTGTTACATTTTCGTCCATCTGAACAAATGTCTGTAAAGCTGAAGTTATCGTTTCAATAGGAAGCATGATATAGTAAATGTAACTTATTTTGGATGTGGAATTTAAAGCTAAACATTAAAAAATCTATTTATAGGTCACGTGACACTTGCAAGAGAGATTTTAGTGAACAACAACAGACCTGTCCAACCTTTAAATGGAAGAACAGTCTTCAGGAGTTTTCCATACTTGACCTTGGTACCATAACGAATTATCAACTTTTATACAGATACAGATATTAATTATAAAGATAATGGTCAATCTTGCGGACTGTGGGTTTTGTTAGACTTGTTATTGGTTGAAGTGAGTACAATGAATGTTAACTTACATGCTGTAAATGAAGACAGGTGATTATTTTACCTCATCTTTTGAAGAGTTGTAGCACCCTGACATTTCGTTATTCTGTTAAGGCCGTTTGTTAATTAAAATTTTATAAATCTATAAATCTATAAAGTCATCGAGAAAGAAAAGTTCAGAATATCCCAAAGTTTTCTGGCTTCAAAATCAAACCATTTATTCATGGTAACTGTTAGTTTTACACTCGTTCGTTTGTTTACAAAATTGATTAACATACTTTAAATTTGACAAAATTAATTAAAGGATTGATTTTAGCTATGCCGAAAGACATAATAGAGAGAGAAAAAATTAACGACTTCCCCAGCACGTTTTGATTAGCTGTCAAACATTATTTACATTGACCAGCTTTGCTCGTGCTCGATTTGTAGTATTTTTGTTTCAATCAAAATGGCGTATAGGTTAGTTCTATCCAGCTATTAAGATATGCCGCAGTCATTTTATCCATTTATGTGCTATACAATAAACCGTTAATACAGAGTTCCATTGTTGTAAATTTTTGAAATACTAGTAACTTGTGGTTATTATAGTTAGGACGATGTTGGACAGCCCTGTGTACAACCGAAACGTTCACAAATTTTGTTTAAAAAAAGCCTAACAGCGTGTTAAAAATAATAATGACGTTTCATCAAATGTACTTGCATCCGTGTGTTTACAATACTCGGAAGTTGATATACAATTTGTTTTTAGACGTTCCATTACATTGTTGTAATTAGGCATTTTACATATTTTGTATATCTTTTTGTCAACTATTCATTTTAGTACATCTTTTAATTCATTCCATTCTTATCATAACTTTAGTCGTAAGCTATGCTTTTTTTCATAGATCCATATTGTTTGCTTTGAGCACTTCTTGTCGCATCTTATATACATTGCAACTGACCGTTTGTTTAAATAAAAACCTCAACGATTTTGTATGTTTTACTTTCATTTCAATGTAAGAAACCGAAGACGAATATCATAATAAATTAATAAACTTGAAGCAGTGAAATCCAGTGTTGTTTTATACGGTCGGAGGGTTTTTTTATTTAGATTTTTGCAATTTCCTGCACCTAAGCCAAGCTTATTTTGCATACAATATATATTAGATGGCATTCACCGCCTGTGTAAATATGCCGGCCATTAAAATGATGAAAAATCTTTAAATCCAATCCTTTAAAACAAATTAAGGGGACTTGACTGGATTGTAAACACTCATCCAAAGCTGAAATTACTGTAGACCATTAAGCAGACTTGGAAATGACGTCGAACAAGAAATAGAAACGGTGGACGGAGCACATTTCTATGTATCACAGTGCCTATACGACCGGAAAAAAACATAAAGTGAAACTGTTGATTAGTTCGGCATTTTATCAAAGTATTTAATGGTACAGTAAACCCAAAAAAAAATCAACAGCTATGAAACGTCGTGAGTGATAAGTCTAATGAACCATCGGAGATACATAGCTGATAACGAAATCTCCGATTTAGATCAGTCATGCAAGATGATCAGGTATAGCGACATCATTAACGTCTTAGAGTTATTAAGAAAAAGATCGTGGGCATATTGAGATGCTATTTAGATTTTCACTGCTGATTTGTTTGACATTTTTATCAACAGGAAACAAAACTTTAAAAAACCTTCTAATGAATGACGTCAACCGAAAGATATCAGCTCTGATTCCATTTAAGATCGATGCATTCCAACTAAAGCAGTAAATTCTAAATGAAAAAAAAAACTTAAGTGTAAAAACATAAAAACTCTTTTAATTAGATAATTAATTGCTTATGTTTCTCATTACAGGGGGGAAATCTGAAAATACAAAAATATGCACATTTGTTTACCACAAAACAGATCTATTATAGTCATGAGGATGAGATAAGCGGCTGCCTGAAAAGGATTTGATCCGAAATGCACCAAGTAAAAAGGGTCAGCGAACATTAACGCATTTTCCTCAGCTTTAATAACTGTCGCTTTTTACATAATCGGGCATAAGAATATACGCAAGGAAAGTTAATCTGGGTGCGTACTGTGTAACGGCTGGTGTAGTTTAAACAGACAATTGTCATTTAAAAATAAAATCTGTTCGAAGTGACCAATCTTCATGCTTAACACGAACTATCTGTCTTTACAAGATATAAGGAGTATTCTATTTCAAATATTTGCTTTTGAGTTTCCCAGACGATCTATCTTCCCAACAGTTATGAAACAAAATTTAAAAGTATCAGAAGAAACATCAGATCTAAGAAAATAATTGTTTTTGCTAGGCATTTTTGTATGGCTTAAAAAGAAGTCAACAACAAATGTGCATGTCAGTAGCAACTCGTGCGCAATAGATCGGTAGATATCACAATACACTATGCATTTAGATAGATTGAAAAAGGGTGCTGATGTAGACAAAATAACACAAGATTTCAGTGGTAGAAACTACCCATAAGCATATATATGACATCTTGTTGCAGTTCACATTTTCTAAATTACATATACATTAGTGCAGAAATATTTCAATCAAAATAGTTAAGCTTGTAGATTATTGCAAAAACACAAACAATCCAATTGTATAATGTAAAGACTTTAAGATAAAAAATATCATGAATATTCATATACTTAATTCAATAACCGGGTTGCTTGAAATATAGCATGCTTGGATCTTTTATAATTTTCCCATATTTTTCTGTGTAATTGCCTTGGTTAAATAGGACATTTCGGTAAAAGCGGGCCATCAGGCGACAGAGAAGCCAGGCTTCTGTTTGATATACTTTGCCATGTTTGCTTTGATTCAGAGCGTTCGTCAAGTATTCTACGACGCTGCACGGCAAGGTGTGGTAGTGAATGTTGGACAGGATAGTGGACTTAACAATAAGCTGTACGCACTATTTTATTTGCTTACACACATCATTTTATTGAGATTCATACGTTGAAGATCGACAGTTTTCATATTTACATAGCTATGTACTATTGTTCCCGCAGAATCAAATAAAATCATGTAATATTTCACCTATAATACAGAATGTAAACTGTTAAAAATTAATGTAGTTACAACTTTTGTAAGAACTGAACTTACGATGACTTTCTGAAGTAATATCAAATGTTCTCAGTGGATTTCAATTACGTGCTTCACGCAATGTTACAATATAAATGCTAGTAGTAGTTCTTGGCTCTATAAATTATAAATGATTTCACGATGATTTTAGGTTCGTG
The DNA here is from genome assembly GCA_022818135.1 of Saxidomus purpurata. NCBI lineage: Eukaryota > Metazoa > Mollusca > Bivalvia > Venerida > Veneridae > Saxidomus > Saxidomus purpurata. The sequence continues at coordinate 57,896,997 of JAFMSR010000001.1, forward strand.
TATCTGTGTTTGAGGTCATACCGCGGGAAGAGGTACTAGTTCTATTTGCATCAGTGCACAACTTGAAGCCATTACATGAACTCTGGATGCATATAAAACAAGTCTAATTAACACTATAATGTTTGAGTATTAAAATCATAATATACAATGTATAATCGCCAATGAAGTAAGTTTTGTGCAAAGACAGAAATGTCAACATGCTTATCTCGAAGATGACATTGAGGTTGTATTTTCAATTGTCTCTCAAAAAAATTTTAATGACAGGTGGTCGTGTGCTAGAAAGGTTCGTTGTATTAGTCTAGAAGATAAAAACTTGTCTTCGAACTTCCTAGAGGGACATTATTATTTGATATTGACACAGTATGAGTAGACCAAACACTACAATACATATTTCATTCAATTCATTGCGCAAATCAATTTGTTTCGTTGCCAAATATGAAATCCTCAAGTTTGTTGTATTTCTTGCAAGTGCGCCCGAGTTTCAATAGACCAAAATTCATTCCATTCTCTTGTTTGGCCAAGCAAACGTCATTGGCACATCTCATCATTTCCGCCCCCTGAAAGACAAAAGTGCAATTGAATAGTCCACCGTCAACGGAAAGTATACTTACTGATAGAGTAATCGAAGGCCATATTTAATAGCTCTGGTACTATATGGTTCACTGTTCTATTATTTTGATTTTTTACGGCGGTATATTCCCTCGAAATATTTGCAATTTTAATGGCTACGGTGTCGGCCGGAGCCGTTGAATGTTGTCAAACCATATTTCTTCGAAAAGCATTAAACTGTTTTAACCTAACAAAATGATGGTACATCGGAAGTTCTTCGAAGATTTTCGCAAATTTTAACGGATCTAACGGTGACGTCATTGAACGCGACCGTTGAAATTATTTGAAACGAACCATAGACAAGCATTTATATGTTCATAGCAAATTTAGCGATTTTTTAAAAAATAATTAACCTGTGATGCTAACACACAATTCGTCTAAAATGCAATAATAAAACAGTTTTAACCTAAAAACAATTTCAGATGGTTAAAACCCACACATCCGAAGTGCGTTAGACTGAAGATTTTCTTAACATTGTAACGCCGATTCTAACTGGTGACGTCATCTGGAAACTTGCGACAGTTTAATTATTTAATGTGAAACGGACCAAGCACGATGTTTTCATCATCTCATCACGATTTGAAGCGATTTAGTTAAAAAAAGAATAAACCATTTTGTACGAATCTGTTAACATTTGCGACAGTTTTTTCTTATAAACTAATGGTCTATGCCTTTAAGAGAAATTTCTGGGCACGATATTTATACAACAATTTCAGACCATTACAACCTACACATACTCCAGATAGTATATATCCAAATAGGGGGGGTCCATGTTTTTGTGCAAAAGGTAACCATATATTATGAGTCACATTAAGCATTTTGAACATAAAATTTCGTAAAGCTTGACATTTACTTAGTGTTTGAAATTATTTTGTCCAATCACAGCGCAGTATTCGCTGCACTTTAACTTGTGTAAATCAATAGCTAGATACAGAGTCAGTAAATGGGGAAACAATGCTGATTTACAAACAAATAATTTCAAACACTAAGTAGGTTAATGTGCCGCGTCAGACCAATTTATTTTCGTAAATTTATCATAATGAACACTAACCTATACTTAATCAACAACGTTTTTTATAAAGAATTGTACTATATAAAATTTACCATGTCATCAAAACAAATGTTGCACATAAATAGGCAGATGTCGACCGGTGAAAAGTGATTCAAAGATGCTCTAGGGAATACTGGTGACGACATCACGGCGCCTGAGAACATCACACATGCACAGATGGCTAAAATTCTAGGATCCATTTTCACTGAAAATGAAGAAATACGTTTAATGATTTCATAATAATTTGATTTTTTCAACAACAAGTAGACTGCTTTGTGGTATTATTTGTACTTTCTATTCAGAATCTAGCAACCAGTGTTGGGAAGGATTTATGAACACATAAGGATACTAGCATAGTGAAAGCAATGTATGGAAAATCAACAAAACAATGTAACGTCTAAGGGATGAAGTTCTGATAAATCCTGTCAACTAAATATTTAAAGAGCCATTAGTGTGTGAGATTTGTTAATTGACATGGGTGAAAATATGGGCGACAAGATCTGAGGTTTTCTACACAGACAAACGTAAAATAACAACAAAATAGCAATGTGTTGTCGAGGTGAGACATGAAATATGCCGATGAGTGCGGAATGTGAGCATGAGCTCCAACAGTAAGAATTCTGTTTTGTTCGACAGATATGGTTGTTATCCTCTATAACCTCAGAATGGAGAAAGTACACAATTAATATTTAAATACATACCCTATTGTGAAACCATTTCGTTCCATTTTAGTATTTAGATATATTGAAAATAGAGCATGATAGATCTACAAACTCTAAAAAAAACTTTATTTAAAATTTCGTATTGTTTCTGCGTGATATTCTAAAGAAAAATAGAAATAGTATATCGCAAACAAATGTATATTTTGCTTTTAAGTTTTGAACTTAACTGCAAAAGCAATTAAATAGAAAAGAAGATGCTGTTCGTTTTTGTTCTTTTCGTACTTTACTACGATAATTCTTAACTGCCAACGTTCTTTAGCCAATAATTATTTTATCCTACGAATGTTTAACCAATAGAACAGTGAACAATCAATAATATACCCGTCTTAGTTTCAACATTATTTCATTCGTAAGTACAATATATATTACAAAGACAAGGGATCGAGAAGTAAGCAAATAAGCTTTTTTGGAAACTCTTTCCCTAAAGTTGGTTTATACTAGATTACAATGACAACAATTAACTGTGAAATTAGTGCATGCTGCAGTCAATTCTTTATAAAAGTTCAGGACTGAATTGTTTTAAAAGTTCTGAATTGGAATTGACTCTTTACTTGAAAAATGTGGACAAAAAATAGATGTGTGTGTACCTTTAACGTTTTGGACTATTATATAGGAGATAGCCTATGAACTTTAAATTAAATGAACATTACTTGTATTGTAAGAGAGGCGGAGAGCTAGAGAATACACTCGACTTGTATTGATTCATGTACTAATCCATATGTAGTCAAAAGCCTTTATATCCAGGAAACAGAAATGCATGACTTCTATGATATACAAGTTGGTGTTATTATAGTCCTTAGTATTCGTCTCAATTCCTTTCATGATTGAATACCTATGCTTTGCTGTACAAAATATTTGTATATAACAACGTTTCCATAAACATTTTTATAACTCAAATAAAGGGTTATAGCATACAATTGTATTGACGTTTTATTAACAAATAAACTTTACCAGGTTACAATTGTGATTATACACTTACTGTGAACAGTGTTGACAAATCACACAGCTTTTCAGAGTTTTTTTTTGTAACAGAGGTAAACATTAGATAAATAGTGGAAAACGTTCCTTCGCGCTACTTGTAACTTCGTTGGAGTTTGAGGAACTTTGAAATGTTGGTCGGCTATAATAAAGTTACATGTTATTGTTCTGTAGCCAAAATTTACTTCTGTAATTGTATTGAATTAGGCGGGCGGCGGTGAGGGGGAGGGGGCATCTTATGAGTGGAGAGCACTTGTGGCTCAACATTTCAATCGTATTCACGACTCGTTTGTCACATTTATAAATTAGTAAAATAAATCAACAAAAGAACAAAATAAATCAGTAAAACCTAAACCATGTTTAAACTAAAAATCAGTAAATTTCTGCTTAATACGAGGGAAATCCAAAATGAAATGCCTACTGCAAATTTCTCGAAATCCTCTTTCTAAATGTTACGCAACTATATATACATGTTGTGTTTGTGTAATTATGTAAGTAGACTTTATATAAGTTTAAAACAGGCAGTCATTGGACATTGTGAAAATGTGACAAACGAGTCGTGAATACGAATGAAATGTGGGCTTACATAAAGGTTATCACAAAACAAGGTTTGTCTGCAAAGCAAATATTTGACGAGGTTTCCCATGCACATAGAAATGAAACAATAAAATATAACAAAGATGTCCCAAAAGACAACATAAAGTGCTGTCCATCTGTTATAAGGCGCGGGGTATGTCGTTCCAGACATACTTTATGCTGTGAACATTTTATTATCCAGGGTTCATATACTAGTTTTCGTTGCATTTTGAAAGACAAGACAACCATCCAACATAGTTTTACATATAAGCAACAAAAAGGCTTTAATTAGGATAGATAGAAAACCTTGAAATGTTTCCCATCTTAGACCACAAGGAACTAGAGCTATCTTTGAAGGTGGAGCTATCATTGAAGGTGATGAATACCTCCAGATGCCGCCTTGCAACAATTATTTCACTTCTTTGTTATGCGCTTTGACATAGTAGAGACTAGACGTTCAGTTGTGGTTGCTTGTCGGAAAATATGTAGAAAGTTTAAATTGATTCTGGCCCAAAAATAATACCAGCACATCATGCCTACTGTATGTATGAAAAAATGAAAGGGTGATAACTTATTGAAAAATTGTGCAAAACTAGGTTTAATATTTATCACTCCAGTGAAATTTCATTGAATTCTGGCCAAAGCTGAATCCAAGCACAACATGCCGAAATCAGTTATATGTATGCATAAACCAAAGGGCAATGCTTTGGCACTAATCACTATGGTAACGTTTAACTGAATTTTGGAAAGTTGTTGCCGGGAAAAAGTCCGTACAAGTTTTGTCTGCAGACGGACGTGCTGGTTGGATGGCATGATTATAGTGTTAACGCACGTTCTTTCATGTTTCACCTGCTAAATCCCGATGGATTGTTGGTGCCCGAGCTCGTAAGGGCGAGGCCACCAACATAGTCCAAGGGATTCTGTATGTGTTATAACACGAAAACAATAGCGTAAACGCTATTCTAGCATTTAAAAATCACAAAAAATTAAAACGACACGCTCTTACTGGTACAACGCTAAACAATGCGCGGGACAGTGTCCGTGTTGTTTACCTCATACTTATGACAACACTAGCGTTTTAAACCGCGCTTCGCGAAGTCATTGTTTACATTGGCCCTGTAATGCGCAGAAATAAAATGGGTTGTAACCACCCCGATAACACACGTTTTTCCTCCTGTTAAAACACCGCCAAATGGACAAAAACACATTATTTGCTAGAATCCGATATATCATCCATATGCATTGTATCGGAGTGTATGATTTGCAAATATTGTAGCAATTTTTAAAGCATAAATATGGTGACTGATTTCGACCATTTCTTTCTGGCGTGTTGGCGCGCTAGTACGACAAATGGAATATCTGACGTGTTGGCAGGGGCGCCAACACACCAAATCAAGAATTTGTCGTTCTGGCGCTAAATTCACACTTGTCGTTTTGTCGCCACCGCCAGTACGACAACTACTTTATTTGTCGTATCGGTGCGCTTGTTTGTAGTTCTGGCGTGTTGGCGTGGGTGCGTGACGCCAGTACACCAGCACGCCAGAACAACAACTTTGAGGCGCCAACACGCCAATTATGGGGCGCCAGAACGACACTTTTGAGTGTCAAGTGTTATCGTCCTGTCCTAGCGCGTATGAAAATGTCGTATTGGCGCTCTGTTTTTTGATGTTCTGACGTACTGGCGCCACGCACACACGCCAACACGCCAGAACAAAATTGCAGAAATCAGTAACCATACATAAACCTTTTCGAATAGTAAGAAACAAAACAAACATAGGTCAATCACACTTAGATCTCATTGGTCGCCGTGATTGGCCTACTATTTGGTAACCAATCAAATACAACCTTTGGCTATACTGGCTGGAAATTGCAGTCAGGTAAATTTCTCCTATTTTCTGGCTTCAAAATTTTACTTTTTAGGCATGACGGGAGACATGCCGGGGTCTCATCCAAATATCAAGCTAACGTAAGTGCTCTTTTGGACGGACCTTGATAAAATTCTCATCAAATCAAATCAAGAAACAAAACATAGACCACGGACTAGTGTCGATTTTTTTCTTAGAATTGAAGACATATTGTTGATCTATACGTCTGAATCCTGGTTTCAAACATGTCTGGATTTTTTTTCATTATAATGCATCAGAACACATATTTGACATTGTGAAAAATTATTACGATAATTACACAAGCGACGGGAACAGATTTTTCCACCACGGAAAACAGATAACACAACATTTAAGCTCAATAAATGAAATTCACATATGGGTAATGCCAATTCTTAAGATAGAAACTACCGGTATTTATTCTGAGATTGTGTTTGAATGAGATGAACTGTTTCTTATACAGCCAATTCCGCCAGCCTCGTGGCGAAAATGCAACTTCATAAAATCACATTAAATAACTTTGGCTTTTAAACACCTAAGACGCAAGATTTTTTTGTCATACTGTGCCCATGCAAAGCCAAACACACAAAACATTGTGTATATTTGACTTAGCACAGTCTTTTCACATCTAAGCCTGTCATTGTATTTTTTATAAGAAATAACCGTGACAAAAACTTCAGATTTTTTTTAATGAAATAATATATTATGTTATCCAGAGCAATGGTTCTATACTTATGTACGATGAATACGAATGTATTCAACTTAATGCTAGCGTATTCGTATAAGGTGCCACCGTCATTCAACTGCTTCATGATTACTAGTAAAGGAAACAAGTACAATTTTACCAGAAAGAATAGTTTCATAATTGTTACCTAACAGCTTTACGTTCCAACCAGGTGTGTTATTTATCAAATAGTGATGGTGTTATAAAATACTAAAACTAATGGTATAATTTCGGACAGTTTATATCATTATCGACACACCGAGACGGTGCTGCTAAAATTAGCAATATACAAAATTCTTGACATCACATAACAGACGCTGCTTTTGAAATGTTCCTGTTTATTCTATGATAATGAAAAACACCATTTACCATTCTTTAGGAGGCAACCTTTCTTTGACAAAAAAAAAGACAGATAATAAGTTGAGAAAGATGCTATGGCTCCACTAAAATGCCCCTGCTTCTGAATATGTCGATATAAATTTGCATTATATTTTTATTTCTCAAAATATAGCAAGAAATATTTGATGATCATGAATAAATCATTAAATCTACGTAGCGGTCAATTCTAGCAACACGCTTTGTTTTTATTTAGTCAAACTTAATTTATTGCAACTTTTACTTTTGAAAACTAACATAAAAGGTAAAATGTGTACCCTTGTAGATTAATGTAAGTTTCTAAAATATTGAATAAAATAACAGTTGTAATTTCACCGATCGTTTTTAAAATATTTGTTCGTAATTAAATACGGACATACAAGATCAGTAATGGAATACTTTCTACAACATTATAGCAGACTTTATCAGGAAGAAACATAACTAACCTTTCAAATTTCTAGCTCCGATACGGCTTGGACTGTTAAGAAGGGATACCTTTGTTGTTTACCGTTTATGATGTCTTCTTTTGCAACTTAATATATCAAGGAAATTCTGATTGGACAATTCCTGAACAATTTTCCGATAATGACGCCAGTTGACTCTCTAGTGGGCATTTGTAGATGACATACTAGTGAAAACTAATGCATAGCTCGTTACAGAACGGAAACCTCTGAAAGTTTTCGTTCTATTCTTAATAAGATGATATCCATGTACCATTCTTAGCGTAGGTTTGTTGTGGTGGTAATTATTTCTCTAAAATCTTGAAAAAATGTGTATTCATGCATTCTAGAAAACACCAGCTACAACTTTATCTCTAAGCAGCGTAATTAGTAAATACAGTGAAAGTACGAAGCCATTGATAAAACAAAAGCAGACATGCTCTTTCGGCGTGGTCATGTTTCGATAGATTGTTTGTCGGTTTTCGGCTTACATATGTGCAATTTATTACATCATATACAAAGTCCTTGTACAAGACATTAAGATAAGTACTGTTTATGACTTGTAAAATAATTGTTCATACAAATGTATGTAAACACCCACAATTAGCAACTTTTGCCAAAATTTATGTGACAAGAAATGAGATAATTTTCTTGTGCGAGAAAAAAAACCTGTTCTATTTCTCCAAAATTTTTGGATGTCAACCCAGTGATAAGAAGAAATTTATGGAAAATTTGAGCCCTTGAATGTGATTTTAGTGATGTTTTTTCTGTACATTTTTACTAGGCCGAAGGAAAAGTTGATCGGTTAATGAATTTATACCGGGAAAGGGAACTAATATGCAATACAAGTGCTAAAGACTTTCACAATGAACAAAAAAAGAGTGTTAGCTATAAATCAAATTGCAACAATTCTAGATTGAACAGGTATATTTCATCAAAAATTCCTATTCCATCATCGCTAAAGACAATGTGGTGTACTGTTGACAAGGTTCCCTCTATTTCTTGATTTTTCACAACAATTCTTGTTGGATCTTGTATTAAAAAATCTTATACATGCCATTAATTTTACTTACCTAAATGTCTTGTACAAGAGACTTGTTCATATGTAAACCCCTATACCCCTTCTCGTGTTTACCGCTATAAAGGTTCGAAATAATAATGTTAGGTTTTAACATGTTTATGTACCGAAATGTACTTTACCTGTGTCGGATGCATAAGGGTTCATGTATGAATTTTACACATATTATTTGTATATGTTTTTATTAGTATCGTTAAAATTGGCAAATAAGTATGATATGCTTTGTTTTATTTGTAGCTTAATTCGAAAATGATATTTGTATTATTTGCATACGAAAATATTACGGATCGAATTACGGTTGCAGTGTCTGAACCGATTGCAAGTAAACATAATTATTTCCTCCATTAAAGGTCCACTACTAAGCGAAAATTAAGTGACAGTTATTTCAATGGCAAGTACATTACCTTATGCAAGACACTAAATAATGAAGATTGGCAGGCTAAAATTTACAGAAAGTGTTTGGAACACGAAGAAAAGTATGTGTATTATGTTGAAATCTCAGTGAATCGACAAAATGACCACCCAGGTCTTTTTAACTTTCTTCATAATGCATAGAAAAATAATTGTACATGTACTGGGATTTGTTTAGAATTTCTACATACCAACTTTCATTTTTTATTAAAAAATAACTTATTTCTGTTTTTTAAAGTATATTTGAATTTTCGCTTTCCTTAGTATTGGACCTTTAAAATGCAATGTCCTAACAACCATTATATTACATGATATTCTTTGATTTTGCAAATAAAGGCACATGTACCTTTATATTTGATTTAATCATTGTCAAACTAGTTTGCATTACTTCATATGTGGCCTCTTTTATATAAATTCAACAAACAGACGAATAAAGTTATACAATTCTTAGGACTTTTAACATTAGAATATGAGCTGGGTAATAGTCTTTGATAAACAAATAGGTGCCATTAATCTATATAATAAGAAAACAGTACGAACGAAATTAAAACAAGAGATGTTAGCTAAATTTTAATGCTGTTGAAACGTGGGTATTATTTGTAAAATAACAATGATAAATTCATCTGTACTAGCTATGCCAAACTCAGAACAACACTGTGTGCAAAAGGAAACTAAATTCTTTGGTGAAATCAAATAATCTGACTGCTGGTTTATGTTTAATGCTGTCAATATTTGGTAGACGTCTGATTTAGTCTGCAGGTAATTGTTACCTTGTCAACAGATTTGTAATAGCCAGTGTAGATGGTGAAAACGATTTACTAAGTTTAGCATCAAAGTCAGATGTATTTTATGACACTAATTCGTAAGTGGTGAACCAAAGTTGGCCAAAATATAGTCATATTTTAAATAGTGTGAGCTACCCTGATTTCACTTCTAGAGTTGAACTGAAAAGTTAATGAATGACATACATACCTTAGGATAGTTATGTAAAATCTAGTTGTCAGGGAGACTAAGGTTTCTGGCAAATTAGACTTGCCATAGCCGTCATAAAAATTTCGCAAGTTTAATAAGAATTATGTCCTCGTGAATAGCCTAAGTGTAATCCTATTAATTAACATTTAGCACATGCAACCTACGCAGAGGATGTGATGGAAATGAAATGACGCATATATCACCTTTGTGCTAAGAAGAAAAAGCAGATGATTTTATTTCACAAAAGAACGAAAGAAATTCTTGTTCAAATGTATGTCCAATGTCTGTATAATTACTACAGACAACAAGAAACTAGAATAATAAACTTGCTGATTCCAAAGCACGAGCAACATTGTAAATGTATATTTCGTTCCATGAATTATTTTCCTACATGTAGCATTTCTCGCGGTGCACATTCATTAAAGCTACCTTGTTCTACCAGCAGTCTGTGATTTCTTATTCTCAAACGAATCATGGAATAACAGGATGCAATTTAAGTATACAGTCAAACTTGCTCCAGAGACCACTTGTATTAAGAGACCATGTGTATGAAGAGACCAGCATTTTTTTTAAACTCTGTGATTTAAGAAGAAATTATGTTGCATTAAGAGACAGGTTTACTACGTGTAGTGAGCGTGGTATTTGATACAATATGAAAATTGTCCTGGTAGTCTCACAAAATGGTCCGCTCGTGCTTAACATTATCTAAAACAAAATTACACCTTTGGTGAACATTATAAGTTTATGTTTCTGTATTTACCGTTAAAACCCGCATGTTACAATATAGTATTGAGCGCATTTTACCGATTCGACTAATATGATAGCTTTAGTAAAAATATTTTAAGTAATTTTCGTAATAAACCAAACGTCACGTAAAGTAGTTCAACTTGTTGTAATAATGGTGTTTCACAGGTTTAAATGTCAAATAGTTGCTAATCGAAGGAATGTTATAGGGTTCTTTGTTCAGCAAACTAATTGAAGAAGGTTAGATTCATCGATATTGTGATATTGTTATGACCAAATATTTTACTAACAGTAGGAAACTATTTTATGCACAAAACAAAAACAAATTATAGTTGATAGTTACTGCGAATGTTATAAGCATTTGTACTAAAATACGACACACAGCAGGTGTAACATAAACAGCTAAAATAGCACAACATTCACAAAGCAGGAGAGAAGAGCATCGCAGGTACCAAAGCAGCAAATAGTGTACACTGCACAGAACAAAAATAATAAAGAAATTAGTTGAATATGAAGTTCCCGCGCCTAAATGTTCAGTTTGTCACGAAAGCTTCAGTCGATACTCTGTCATACACTAAGTGACAAGAAGGCCTGCTTGAACTCGTGATTGTTTCTGGCAATCTAATTAACAATATTACCAAGATAGACATAATTATAAGAGGTGTCCGTGGTAGAAATCGCAGAACGATAACAAGTACCTATTAATTAACAGTATATAAACCTTCTTATCTTTTATTCATGATATACGTATCATAAAAGAAACATTTGAATAAAATTTACTAAAATGAAGTAGGTTGTTGTAAAATACACACAACGTGGAATCACATAGCATTATGTCTTGAGGCATTAAAGATACATGTACTTAGATCTGATATTAAAAGGTGGAATATATCATAAATATTCATTCAGTTGATTAAGTTATCCACCTTGAATATGTAGAATAAATTGGAGATATTTTTGGTTATTTTCTAACTTTGTCATTTGTTTACGCATTAATGGATTAATAAAATGGGTCAGTTTAATCAAAGCGGGTGACTAAGGCTTAGTCTTCTGCTCGTGCGGTATTGAAATACGAATGTTATAGTAAGGAATGCAAAAACAATGCGAAGTACTCTAGATCTTCAATAATTGCATACCAGATCGTGATACCGAGCTGGAAAATCTCATCTAACATCTCCGTCTCGTGTTAGATGACTCTCGTGCTCTAAATGATATCAGAACGAACTGATTTTATAGTAAATCCATACGCTACTACTCGAAAATAGCGCTTTTTTAAAGGTAAGTCATGAGTTTTATTTTACTTCTGTCGTTATTTTTAGAATATGGTATGCAAAAACAAGGAATCTTTCACTGGCTGCAGATACATTACTGCAGGACTGGAGCAGATCCGAGTCAAATAGTGTCAGTGGTTTTTAATTTTAAACTTCTTGCAATATTATAACAAGAACGCGAATGACAGTTCTAGAATCTATACATAGCTATTAATTATAAGCCATATCATTAATAATTCTAGGTTCGATGTCATACTGCTAGAAGTGATACCATTGGTAACTATGGTGTTCTACTTACAGCAGTATACCATTGGAAGTCATAAGCGGAATTGGAATCTGGATGCATACTGTATAAAACACGTCTAATTCACACCAAAATGTCTGAATATCAATATTATTACTAATGGGTAGGGCATGTGCTAGAAAGGTTCGTTGTATTAATCTAGAAGACAAAACTTGTCTTTGAATTTTATAGAGAGAAATAATTATTCCGTATTGACACAGTATGAATAGATCAACACTACAATACATGTTTCATTCATTTCATCGCGTAAATCAATCTGTTTCGTTGCCAAATAAGAAATCCAAATAAGAAGTGCGCCCGAGTTTCAGGAGACCAATATTCATTAAAGAGAAGTTTTACTAGACTATTATTCTCCGCAAAACATATAAATTAATAATTAATTAAGGAATAACAAATATTCTGAAAATAAATATGATTAAAATTTTGTTTAAATTTATCAAGAACACCATACATAATAAACTGTTTTGTCCTACATAATCTTACCATGTCATCAAAGCATATGTTGCACCTGAAAAAGGTTGATGTTGAATGGTGAAAGTGTTCCAGAGATACTGTGGGGGAGTGTTGAAGTCACAGCGCACGAGAATAGCACACATGCGCAGAAGATTCCAAATATTTTTAATAATCTTGGCTATTACAAGTAAGAAAGACAAATGTCCGAAAAAGTATCCCAAACAATTAGATGTTCTTTATTTAATGTTCCCCCTTCGAAGCGCGTGAATTATAGAGTTTTCTCAGTGAAATAAAAGTGATAATCCACAGTTTTGACGTGATACCATTTTTATTTTTGACTGTTATTTGATTTCACCGGGATTTTCTAAATTTGTAACAAGCGGTCTTATTGATTTGAGATCGCGACGACCAGTCTAAAATTTGTATGTTGTAATACGTTTCCGATTCGAAATTTTTACGGAAATAGCCGATTTATAAAACGAATGACTACGAAGTCATTTTTAGTACCCATTTCCCCCCCCCCCCCCCCCCACCCAACAACCCCCCCCCCCCCCCCCCCCCCCCCCCCCCCCCCCCCCCCCCCCCCCCCCCCCCCCCCCCCCCCCCCCCCCCCCCCCCCCCCCCCCCCCCCCCCCCCCCCCCCCCCCCCCCCCCCCCCCCCCCCCCCCCCCCCCCCCCCCCCCCCCCCCCCCCCCCCCCCCTTTAGGACGCTGGACGACAACGATTTAAAACGAATGGCTACGAAATTATTTTTAGTATGGACGGTAGTTTCAAGCGTGGGTTCAAATAAAGTATTTATTTTTTTCGAAATAATTTTTCTTTCGTACAAGAATAATATAAATTGAAGCAAATTTATATGTTAGAATTCTAGACTTAGGAAAATAAAATCACATATTATTATTTCAATGATTTGACTATTAAGCTATTTTAGTAACGACTCTGTAACGACGTATAACTATTTTTCTTCTTCTTCTTTTTATTCTAAGACGTACTGTAGAATTTGTATAATTAAGTAACAACTGTCCCCATTATGTCAATACCAACATTTTATGTACATTTATAGCTGTTATTGTCATGTTGTTATATAATGTAACCTGACAGAAATAAAATGGATGTTGAGTTGAGTTGAGACAGTGTAAATGACCAATCGAACATGTAGTTTCAAGCGTGGGTTCGAATTAATTAATTTTTTCTTTTCCGAAATAAGTTTTTCCGTACGTGAACTGTACGTTGAAGTTTGCTATATGAAAAGCCTTCTATGTTACATCAATAAGGCATAAGAATATATAAAGTGATGTTTATATCGAGGAGCAACAAATCTCTATCTGCTTCTCTGTCTTGGACTTGGAACTTTTTCGATTACTTCCCTCGATATGGAGAATGTTGTTCGTTCAGATTTTAAAAACATACCTTTATCGGTATCAAATTCCACTCCCTTAATCAAAAAAGCATAATGTGACAGCAGCCAATTTCCATACAGAGGAAACAATGCCTATAGACTTGACGTAGAATCATCTTTTTTAGCATTAAACATTAACAAATGGTCAGCCATATACAAAATTAGAGTGCAAAAAGATTAGGTTTGGTTAATCACCATACATTAAATCCAACATTACTAATCATCGCAACCCCACTCCATTTGGCGGCGTTCAAACATTCGACTTGTTTCTTTCTGGTTCGTGATATTATGTGTATGATCAATTAACGATGTACACAGCGGTTCTGACATGGTTTATGCACTTCTTAACGTTGGTGTGGGTAATCTAGAAGGTGTGAATAACGTAGATCCAAAAAATCACATTTTCAACCTGGAAAATAATAATGTTGGACGTGATGTTGAACAATTTAGTATTATTGATGTTAAAAAAGCAATTTTTGAGGTTACGAAAAATAGAGCTATGGGCCATGATCAGATGCCTAGTGATGTTTTGAAGAATGACTTAGTTTTATACTATCTGTATTTATTTATTTAACTTTGTTACAATAAAGGAAAAATGCCCATCAGTTGGGGGAAAAGTATCATAAACCCCATTCCTAAGAGTTCCACTGCAAATGCAAGAGATCCTATGTCATACAGAGGCATTGCTATCACACCTATTGTTTACAAGGTGTACTGCACATTATTGAACAAGCTATTAACTTCCTCACTAGAATCCAGTAATTTGTTGTATGAAGGGCAAAATGGATTCCGTAAAGGTCGCAGCACCATAGATCACTTGTCCACACTAACTAGTCTTATCGATACTAGACGTAAAAAGAAATTGTCAACATATTGTGCCTTTATAGATCTAAGAAAGGCTTACGACACTGTAAACAGAGATATTTTGTGGAATAAAGTAGAAGGTGTCTTAGATAACAAACTGTTGAAGGCTATAAAATGTCTGTATGATAATGTCATGTGCTGTGTAAGGCTGAATAGTTTTCACACAGACTGGTTCACAGTTAGAACTGGGTTGAAACAAGGTTGCTCTTTGTCACCGATGCTTTTTAACATGTACATCAATGACCTAGCTGTGAAGTTAGACGCGCTAGACCTTGGTATAGACATTGATGGTTACAAATGTTCAATTTTAATGTTTGCTGATGATGTTGTAATTATGTCAGATAGCCTGAATAAGCTTCAAGCACTGTTAAATGAGATGAATGTATGGTGTGATACAAACTGTATGCAAATTAATGTTAATAAGTCAAATATTGTTCATTTTAGAAACCCTTCAGTGCATAGAAGTGACTTTGTCTTTTATGTGTGGAAGTTCCCAGATTGAATATGCCTCTCAGTATAAGTACCTTGGCCTTGTTTTGACTGAACACCTGGACTATTCAATTACTGCCAAGTGTGTGGCACAATCAGCTGGCAGAGCATTGGGTCTACTTATTTCAAAGGCACGGTCAATCGGTGGACTTCCATACCAAGCCTAACTAAATTGTTTCAATCTACTATTGTTCCTATTATTACATATGGTGCAAGTATATGGGGTATGGAGGAATATAATTGTATAAATGCTATTCAACATAGGGCATCAAGATATTTTTTAAATGTTGGTAAATATACACCAAATGCTGCAGTTAATGGTGATATTGGTTGGAATCCTATGTCATACAATGTAAAGAAAGCTGTGATTAACCAATGGGCTAGATTCGTTAATATGTCAATCAACAGACTAAACAAGAAAGTGTTTGTCTTTGGACATAGACTAAGTGGATATAATTGTAGAAATTGGAATTTTAAGGTAGTTCATATGTTTCGTAAATATAATCTAGATGATCATACAAATATTGAACAACCTTGCAATAAAATTACACTATATAATGCAGTTTTACCTAGAATATTAGATGATTATATCACGGCATGGAGATCAGATATTAATCGTGTAAATGCCATAAGAGGAAATGGTAAGAATAAGTTACGGTTTTATAGAACTTTTAAACAAAATTTTGAAGTAGAGCCCTATTGTAAGTCAGTTCTAGTCAGATCACACAGAGGGGCGCTAGCCAAATTTCGAAGTGGAACTGCGCCTATTAATGTAGAGATTGGTCGTTATAATAATGTTCCATTTGAGCAGAGAAAGTGTATGTACTGCAACAGCTTAGGTATACGTATTGTCGAAGATGAAAAGCATGTATTACTTAATTGCCCGTTATATGCAGATATTAGAAGAATGTTATTGGTTAAAGCTATAGATTTAAACATTGGCTTTCCAGATTTGACTAGTGATGAACAGATTAAACTCCTCCTGTCTGAGGAGAATATTGTGAATGTAACTGCCAAAACCTGTTACCTAATGCTAGAAAAGAGACAAAATACTTTGTATGATAAATAGCTATTTTTATTATATAGGTAAAAACATTTTTATACTATGTAAATAATGTGTAGTCTTAACTGTACTATACCTATGTCTTAACTGTGATATTGCAGAGGAATTTTGTCAGTCTTTTTACACTTGTGTCAGGTTGATTCCAAGAAATCAATTATAACATAAAGAATTTTAAAAGTAATAAAATGCAAGAATTGTTTTTCTAATACTTTTATACTACTGATCTCTTAACTAAGTATCATAGGACTATAGTGTACAATGACAAAATTTTATCTGTATAAAGCTAGAAATACATTTTAGATGTTGAAATGTTTTAGTATGATTGCTAGTATTGTAGTTGTACATAGTTAAGTCTCTTATAATTCATTGTGAATGGCTATGTATTATTATGTAAATAATATACATGGATGAGACTATAATAAATAAATAAATATGCGTGGATTATGACAAGTCTAAGTGGTTAAGCCTTACTGATTATTAATAGGGTCATTAGTCCAGGGCAATTATTAGATGGAAATATAGATGACAAAATGTGCAACAAGAACTCAGACAAACGAAAGGACAAAAACGAAATGCGTTGTCGGAGTAAGACATAATATTCTTATGAAAACTTCGTCTTTACATTAGCTCAAACAGCAACTGTTTCGACTCGTGTTTGCAAAGCATCTTGTCTATGTAATAACTTATGCCTGTTTTCACACGAAATGGGGCCTTCGGGCTTAAGTAACATTATTCTGTAATAGTTAATTAAAGATAATAAAATAATATTTTTATCACTTTCTTTAATAGCAAAGTAAATGTTTTTTTTCTCTATCTTTTCCTAAACAAAAAAACATTTTTTTATTCTAGTGAACTGTTGTCATGGCAACAACGAAACGAAACAACAATTCATTTTGTTACTTTGGTGATATCTATTGAAAGGAATATCGCTGAAAAACCACATTATAGTATTCGCCAAATTAGATATTTATGGAAAGTGAATTATTACAGTGTATGCCTGAGACTATGAGAAAATGTTTGCCATATAAGTTTACTGGTCATATAAATTCATGTGAATTTTTACGTCAAATATTGTATGAGACGTCATATATTAGAGTAATAAATGACGTCTTAAATTAACGTATTCATTTGTTATTATTATGTTTCTGCTGGGCACAGGAAACTGAATAATAATAATGTTAGGAATAATCATAATATCAAAGCATTGATTGATCAAAATATGCAATGAGTATTTTGTCCTTTTTCCAATGTCGCCAGTCCTTTAATCTCTGGTGAAAATTGAACTGGGAAAAATGGTTAAAAGTCATTTTAATTCAGTTCCATTTCTATTTAATTACGATTGAGTAAATACAATAATTGAGTAGAAATATAATCTTTACTTGATGCTTCATTGTGCTTTTGTGTGATATTTTAAATTGAAATTGCCAACACACATTTTGGTGTCCGCCTAAAGTTTAGTCGCCTTTTTATAATAATGTACAAAGTCTCTCTTGGCGTATACAGTTTTACCATTACGTAATGATGACATGTCAGATATTTTATCAAATATTAGCATGATATGGTAAATCATTTTCTTGTATAAATGCTGTTGAGCATAGAACGCTCAGTGACTTTTTGGAGACTGATAAATATACACCAACAGTGCTCTCTATTGTGACTTTGTGAAGCAAAGGAGATATTGGATCTTGGAAGGTCAATGTTTATAACCCAGTTGGACCTTCTGCAAGAGGTAGAAATAAATTGAGAACGTACTCTGTGTTTAAGACAAACTATGAGATTGAATAATATATTGATATGCCAATAAGTTTTAAACATAGGTCGGCTGTTGTTAAGTTTAGATGTGAGGTAGCTCCCATTAGATTAGGAACCGGGATATGAAAATATACATATATCTAATTTGGTAAGCAAACTGTTGAAAATGAATAACAAGTGTTATTATAGTGTCGTGCTTATGATCAAATAAGAAAAGAATTGTATGTTGAAGTCAATGCAGAAAATAATGGTTTAAGTAATCTCTCAGATAATATTGTTATCAAATAATACAATTGTTAAATTCACTGCCAAAGCCTGCTATTCTATGTTGAAAACGAGGAACAACCTTTTATACAGATACACTAAAATGTAAAATCTGAAATTCTTAGATAAATATACATGTAATGTGCTGTCTCCCAATTTAAGATATTACTACAATCTTTTAATGTATTATAAGGTGATCGTTGCTTTTCAGTTCGCCTCTTATATGATTTCTTAAAAAAACATTTCTTAATATGCGCAGTTGTGCCACAGTTCTCCCATTTCAGCTTTTTACCCATACACCTTTATTTTAATTTAGCAATGGTAACTTTTTGCATGTACATATAGTCTTTGATAATGCAGTAGATAACCTAACTTTTAACATGTTAATGTCTTCTACAAACAAGCACATACTTAATAAATTAGCTAAATTTATATACTTTGCTTTTAAAGAAAGAAACGACACGTAAAGTTTATTTTTTCAAGGTGTCTTTAACAGTTCGTATATATATTATACTTTAACAGGGTACGCATTCCAAAAACTTTCTCTCAAAAGATTTTATATTTCATTGTCATGTTATTTGCTCCACACGTATGCATCATTTTGTAACTGGCTATAAATGTAAATGTCATTTTATGCCAAATAAAATATATGTTATGTTATGTTATAATTATAGTCATTGATAGCGTAAATATTCTCTAATAACTCAGTATTTAGTGGCAGCAAAACATGTGTTTTATGATTTATTCATGTTTATGTACTGATCAGACTGAAGTAAACTATAAAACTACATGGTATTTTAGAAAGGCAGTTAACAACCTTGTACGTTCGTTAGCCATACATTTTTAACGAATATTGAACAAAAGAAAACCGTACAATGTCATACAATAACGGTATTAACAACATGTACTGGTTCACACTAATTAAACACCCGGTATTTTTTATCATGTAGTCGTCAAAAATATTAATCTCCAGGAAATGAAAGTACATGACTTTTGTAGTATTGTGATATACAAGTAGGCTCTATTCGTCTAAAGTCTTCGTCGCATCATCTTGGAATCAATAATTTCTATGATTCAATTAAGCCTGTGTTTGACTATACAATAAATATACCATGACGTTTCGTTTTTTTCGTTTCGTAGTGTTATAGACGTCCATCTCCCGATGCTATAGGGATGATTGATACCGATGGCCAACATTTCGTCGACTACGACACCTTGCCGAATTCTATACGAAGTAAGTCTAATACGACAGTTTGTCGAAGACAAGACTTCAACAAGTGGTCGAAAATTATTTTTAACACTACGACATTTGGTCGAAAACTGTCAAACCGTAAAATAATCCATTTGTTACTGAATTATGTTTCTCAAACGTCGCACAAATACGTTTATGTATTGGCTATGGTTATGGATGATGTTTATGCATTGGCTATGGTTATGGATGATGTGTATTCATTGGCTATGGTTATGGATGATGTTTATGTATTGGCTATGGTTATGGATGATGTTTATGTATTGGCTATGGTTATGGATGATGTAAATGCATTGGCTATGGTTATGGATGATGTTTATGCATTGGCTATGGTTATGGATGATGTTTATTCATTGGCTATGGTTATGGATGATGTTTATGTATTGGCTATGGTTATGGATGATGTTTATGTATTGGCTATGGTTATGGATGATGTTTATTCATTGGCTATGGTTATGGATGATGTTTATTCATTGGCTATGGTTATGGATGATGTTTATGCATTGGCTATGGTTATGGATGATGTTTATTCATTGGCTATGGTTATGGATGATGTTTATGTATTGGCTATGGTTATGGATGATGTTTATTCATTGGCTATGGTTATGGATGATGTTTATGTATTGGCTATGGTTATGGATGATGTTTATGCATTGGCTATGGTTATGGATGATGTGTATTCATTGGCTATGGTTATGGATGATGTTTATTCATTGGCTATGGTTATGGATGATGTTTATGTATTGGCTATGGTTATGGATGATGTAAATGCATTGGCTATGGTTATGGATGATGTTTATGCATTGGCTATGGTTATGGATGATGTTTATTCATTGGCTATGGTTATGGATGATGTTTATGTATTGGCTATGGTTATGGATGATGTTTATTCATTGGCTATGGTTATGGATGATGATTATGTATTGGCTATGGTTATGGATGATGTTTATGCATTGGCTATGGTTATGGATGATGTTTATTCATTGGCTATGGTTATGGATGATGTTTATGCATTGGCTATGGTTATGGATGATGTTTATTCATTGGCTATGGTTATGGATGATGTTTATGTATTGGCTATGGTTATGGATGATGTAAATGCATTGGCTATGGTTATGGATGATGTTTATGCATTGGCTATGGTTATGGATGATGTTTATGCATTGGCTATGGTTATGGATGATGTTTATGTATTGGCTATGGTTATGGATGATGTTTATGCATTGACTATGGTTATGGATGATGTTTATGCATTGGCTATGGTTATGGATGATGTTTTGAATGGAGGATTTCTTACAGAATTAGTCCACATAAGGATAACAAAAACCGGAAGTCTCAACGTCGAGATATACCTATAAAATTAGATACACAAGATATGCATGGTGTAATAAAGCAAACAGTCAAAGTTAATCAGAGCCAAATATGGCAAGCTTACTGCATTGATAATAACTTAGAAGTAAATGTCTAACCCCCACCAAAGACGGCACAATATAACCCGAATAGACTTTTTAATACTATGTATACCTGACTGGAACTTAAATAATGCAGTCTCTTAGGATGAAATATGTGAACCATGTAAGGAAACATTCAGTCATGTTGTACTCCAATGCCCCTTCTTTAATAACTAGAGAATAGAGCTGGAAACGAGTCTATTACACCTAGGAATTAATGAGGTCACCAGTGAAACCCTATAATACCCACCCGCTTACCAGGGATAATTTTATACTCTCTAGATTTATCAAAGATATACGTTTAGTCTATTCTACAATTTAGATTCACATACCCTTATTTAAGTATATTAGAGATACCGATAAAATACAATATCAATATGAGCCCAAATGTTTAACGAAACACTTTAGTCTGTGACACAAATGGTTTCACACAGTCAGTCTCCGCCTAGTCTGTTCTGGTGCATCTTATCTCATTCGATGTATTAGAGATATAACGTATGCAAATAAGACCGAAAATAGAATACATTTGTATATCATGACGTTTTCATGGACATATTTTCATAACATTTCACGTTGATAACATATACATGTGTACTTTCCGTACGGAAATACACACTACCCGTCTCTGTCTCCTTGTGCTCTTGAATTATATATTTTACACTTATTATTTGGAAACAAAATATGAAGAATATCGTTATATTTCAAATTTCAGTAAACATTTTTATCTTACAGCTTGTCTCGAGAAATCTTTTGGTTTACTTTATGTATCGAAATATAATAGCGGATAATATTCTGATAAACTCACTGAATGCTGGAAACATCGTTTAAGGTAGAATGCGCCTCAAATTAATTTCTCGAATTTTCTTCTCACATTTGCATCATGAATATTTCTGATTTCACAGGGAATTTCTCTTTGTAATATCTTGTAAACTTTTTCTTCAGTAGTGCTTCAAAAATAGCTTCTGATTTCACTTTTTTACCACCGCGCTTTCTTACGCTGTCGGCAGGTTTTTAAGCTGTAGCGTTTTGCCTTTGTAAAATATTTCCAACCTTCTGATTTTCTCTTATATCTTTCAATAAGAGCTACAAACTGATATAAAATTGGACGTAAAAAGTTTGACGTTGTAACCGCTATGCACGAATTTGTGACGTCAAAATGGAAATAAATGACTTCGAGTTTTGTTAAAATTTTAGCGTAAAATTAAATTTGTAAGAAATTGGCTCGATGAAAAAACGTAAAAGTTCAATATGTTTTGTGAAAACGATATTGCTATTAGTTGACATTGTAAAAATTAGGGGTCACCGACTTTATATATTTTACGAATTCGTACCCCTACCCCATGTCTGACATAAGCGTTTAAATGCAATATTCACATGTGTCCTTAGAATAATGAAAATTTCATGCACAAATTCATACTTTGTCAGATATATAAATACTGTTTATGACAAAATACTAATGATCTAAAGACATGAAATTAGCAGTATGTAAAATGTGATTACGTATAAACGTACTGAAAAATAAAATATCTACTTCTTTTAATTTTGTAGGGTTAACGCACGTTTTTTCGTGTTATAACATCTGCAGAATCCCGAGGGTTTCTGCAGGCGTTATAACACGAAAAAACGTTCGTTAGCGCTATTCTAGCATAAATAGCTTAAAAAATCATAAAAATAAAAATGAATAATAGTTTCTGTCATGAGCGCGAGGTTCAGATCGAAATATCCGTCATCAAGGGTAACAGTTTTGGCGGGAACGAGGCTCTGCCGAGTTCCCGTAAACAGTTACCCGAGGTGACGGATATTTCCATCTGAGCCAAGTGTCTCATGATGGAAACTTTTTCTTGCATACCGTCTTGCACTTTAAAGTAGATTTCTATATGCAAACTTATCAAAATGATGAATTATCATGAAAAACAAACGATTTTCCGACGTTGTGTTTGGGAAATTGACGTCACAATGTTTATAACGTTACGTCATCAGTAATTCACGAAAGTCGTCTGGCATAGGAGGTGTGCCAGACCGGTTTTTCCGGCATGGGCAAAATCACCGGAAATGCCGATCCGATATGCAAGAAACGCTCTTACTGGTACGACGTTCAATAATGCGCGGGACAACGTCCGTGTTGTTTACGTCATATTTATGGCGTCACCAGCGGTTTTTAAGCCCGGCACTGTTAACGCCGTACATGATGTAAGACTTGGGAGACAGGTCCATTGTTTACAATGGCCTTGTACTGCGCATAAATGAAAACGGGTTATAACGGCGCGTGAATCTCCCCGTTAACACACGTTTTTTCTCCTGTTAAAACACCGGCAAAATGGGCAAAAACAGCACATTTTATGCTAGAATAGTTATTTACATCAATTGTCGCATACTCTTGCATGCCATAATAACTATAATATCGATGGATTCTTCCTGGAGGTCGACCAGTTGTTGCACAGACAAGAGGAATTGAAGAGGCCCCGGTCAAATTCCCCTGATGGGATTCGAACCGACAACCTTCGAATGAGGTGTCCGCAGCTCTACATCTACACATCGGCGTCTCCCTACATAGTGTTAAATTCATGTAAGAACGTTTACTACACAGTTTTGTTCGATTTTCCGTGCGATAAAAATGACCATTTTCAATCATAGTGCATGATACAAACCAAAATGCCATCTGCAGTCTATCGTCATGTTTAATAATAGCGATTTTGATTGTCCGGGTGTTCGAAAATTATAAAGAACGTCTTAAATGCAAGGCGCATGTTATTTTATATTGTCTATAAATTTAAAATCAAAAGCGCGGTGAGGGAAAACTCGAGGAATAACATGAAATAGCGTGCTGTGCAAAATGTGACGTCAGTGGCAATGTTTGAAGCATAACAGCATAGAAACCGTAAGAGATATCAAAACAAAGAAATCGGATTTCCATCAGAAATAGCTTCAACTATGCACAGTGTAAATTTCATGAGAAAATTCGAACAAAATATTTGAGGCGCATTTCACCTTAAGTATGCGATCTTTCTCCGATATCAGACGTCTAGTTTTCTCCGATTTTAATGCAATTTTGCATAATAGTACTCTGACATGTTATTTTTAGTCGTTTTAATTTTCTGTTTTGTAATTTTTTTTTAATTTTTTTTTTGTAGTAACAGAATTTCATTTTATTCTTACTCAATATGACAATATAAAAGGTTATTGAACTTGTATGGCGAAATGTTACTTCGAACTCGTTGGTTATGCGGGAACAATTTGCAAGCTCGTTGCTCCCACCGAATCAACCCGTTCCAAGTTATATTTCGCCATGTTCAGTAGTTCAATAATGTATAGAGATCTAATATTAAATGATATTCTTAAGTTTGAAAATGAACAGATACTTTATTTTGAATTGCCCATCAGTCAGGTTTTAATACTAAATGATTTTCATTCCACTATTACCTGGTTTCATTTTACGGTCATAAGAATATAACAATCCAGTCCTTGAACAACTATGTCTATATTTTTTGTGATTTTCTGTGAATTTACACAACTATATTCCTGACCAGTGGATATATTCTGACAGCTGTGTTTGATATAATCATTGTTAAAAAGAAGTTTATATTACCTCATATGTCTACAACTTAGAAAGGCCTCTTCCGTATAAAAGGAACTGAAATGGACGGAAGAAAGATATACACTTCTTAAAAACATTATACCAGAATTTGAACTTGGTATTGTGAATCTTTGTTAAATTGACAAATAACTGTCGTCAAACTATCTAAAATCAAAGAACTGAAAGAAACTCAAACAGGAGAAGCTGACTTTACTAGTTTAATTCAGTACATGATCATTTCATTACCTTCAAATTGAGGAAATGGGGATAAATGAATATATCAATAATTATTAGGTGATCGGTATCAACCTTGCAATACAGTGATCAAAGAGAATTTCAGTATGTAAGTAAACTTAAAGAATATGAATGGTGTTTTATAATTAATACTGTCAATATGTAGTACGAACAATTTTCATAAGAGAATGGGAAAAACCCAACATCAAAATCAGATGTTCTTATGTACAGAGCTGTCACAAATTCGTTAATGGTCTGCCAAAGTAGAAATTGTCAAGTATTTTAATGTGAGAGCAGCCCTGCTTTCACTACGACCCCACTTATAGTATTGCACTGAAAATGGCAATATATGATTCACATCTTATGATAGTAAAACGTATATATAATCTAGCTCTCTTTAGTTTTAAATGGTTACCAAAAGGGTCATATATTTTAGTAAAAACATTAAATGCCAGAAACTAACACAAGTACATGTTTTCCATTGATAACAGGTTTAAATAAGTTCAAAGATAAAAATAAAGTCGGTGACGAGAACTCAAATATGGGAAGAGACATTGAACTAAAATGTGGGAAGAGACGTTAATTACCATTTCACAGGTTCGGTAACAAATAAGATCCTTGTGAATACCAAAGCTTTGTTAATTGGCATTTAGCGCATGTTGCCTACGCAAAATATTTGATTGAAATGAGCTGGAGCCAGGTACCAGCTTAGTGCCGATGATTTTGTTTTACAAAACACTTCAAAAAGGTAATTTGTGTTTAAATACGTAAACTCAAAGACAAAATGCCAGAATAAAATATCTTCCTCAAAGTGTATATCATTCCATAAATGTTGGCCCTATAAATGTATCCATTGGATAAGTTTCAACCACCATGTAATATAATTGTGTTAACGAAGTACAAACAGATATCACATAGTATTTATAATATTCTTTGTTATGTTTTTATTTCATGATGTTCACTGACTGATCTATCTGTTGTAGTTAAGAATGTTTTGTCCGACAACGTGTTTACAAAACGAAAGATTTCATAGCTTACGATGGGCGCGTTTTGTGGTACGAGTAAAAATAAACAAGAGCTGTCATTATAAAGTTATATATACCCCTGAGAGGCATAGTAGCACTTATTTCAATGCAAAAACAACCATGATTTCCCTTTGTCCTCTTATGTAATTTCAAAGATTGAAGGAGTATCTTCTTAAATAAAAGTAATTTTATCACAATCAATCTGAATAAAAGAAATAAAGAGAAAAATTTGTAGTTTAACATTATTTTATTAATTCAAAACATTTAGTTTCTAGATTTCCTTACTCTAGATAGTCATGTTTATAAGAAGGTATTTATTGCCATTATACATTGTATGGTGTATAACTACATGCTTTTTTTTCCCTTCTCACTGCGTAGATCTACCATATTTTTTGTATATTTTCTATTGCGGTTGTTTATTTCAGATAACCTGGGTTTACTGGGATGTTAGGTCCCAAAATTGTATATAATTTTTATTCATGTTTTTCATAATAACTCTCGTGAGTATTTGTTTAATCAACAAATGATAAAAAATCAACATCAATATTATACAAAGCAACCCAATGGCTCTCCAATTCTCATACATGTATTTACAAGATTATAAACATTTAAATTATGATGCATCTTTTAAGATGTCCTTTCTGTTTGTAGTTTATGCAAAATATTAAGCAAATTAAAATCAAATTTTATAAAGTTATAAAAACGTCCATGGTATGCTAGGACAGTCTTTAATCTGTTTTCTCGCCTCTGGCAATGTCATTAACAAGGATGATTATCACACGATGTAAAACTATTGGCTCTCAACAAAGATCAAAGAACCGACAGTTCTTCAGTTCTAAACTTTCAAGGATAAAATCAATTTCATATACGTTAGCTTGATAAATTTACTATCTCCCTAAGGGAAAACCTTTTGGTCAATTTATAAAACAGGTTTGTGGCATAGGAAACGGTAATTTTTTCAACTGTGTTTTAGGTATTTGATATTACACGACATTTTACATTTTATTTAAATTCTGCTATATAGCTTTAGTCTGTCTTGAAAATGTGATCGGTGCATCGAAATTTAATGCAACACAATAACACTTATTAGCACATTAAAATGATTTCCCGTCGGCAATTAAGATAAGCAATGGTGACAAAAGACTGCATTTTTTCATTAGTTTATGTCATACTTTATGTCTCTGGTGAAATATGTAGTTTAGATATTTTATCACCAGATCGTTAAACTTCGCATACATGTATTTCCAAGATATTAAAAAAGTATTATGCATCTGTTTGTAGTTTATGCAAATAGTAAGCAAATTAAAATAATTTAATACAGTTATAAAAACGTGATGGGCTTTAAATGTTTTCGCGCCTCTGTCAATAACACCTCTATCGGCAATTAACAAGGATAATTATAACACGATTGATTGTATAACTGTTGTTTCTTAACCTAACAATGAAGCAGATACAATTCTTCAATTCTAAACTTTCGAAGTGCATGCATTTACTAGATTTGGGTTACTTAATAACTTTATGTCATACCCGCGGAAAACTCTTTTGGTCAATTTATTAGTATCAAAAGTTTGCACCAGAGCAACCGGTAAGTATTTTAACCGTGACTCGGAAACACAAAACGATTTTGACGGCCGTAATTACTAAAAATCAATTATTGTAAAGAAGTGTAAACAAATTATTTAACGTAAATATTTGACTTTTATTTCAAATTCAGAATTTCTGTGCTTTTGTTATGAGGTTTTTGCATTAATACTCGGAAGTAAGCCTAGCTAACTCATAACGCTGCATGTAAATATTACATAGAATGGCTTTTACGAATGCATTTTCATTCGGTCCAAAAATCAGACAATACGATTGCCATAAAAACCCTAATTATTTCTTTATTCATCTTTTTTATAATTAACATCATTGTATGAGTATTTGTTGAATCAACAAAACAATCCTAGGGCGAAATGAAAAATCTTGACCAAACCAGGGGGTGGGTTGTTTTTTTTTTGGGGAAGATGTGATAAAAAAAATCCAACAATCGATAGCGCTCAACGAGTGACTTTTATACAAAGGGAACCAATCGACTTTCCAATAGGCCTTATCAGAAAGGGGAATACTCTGTTTACAACGGCGCTCCATTTCTGGCCATGTTATGTTTTGTCATATGTCACTGGGCACGTACGAAGTATTTATGATTTGGATGTTTAACATTTTTGTGAGCCTCAGATATAATACATGAATGATCCTCATTCATTCATGAAATAAGTGAATAAGGGTGTTGGTGTTGTCTAAAATAACTGAAACAGAGTAAGGGCAATAACTCTAAAAATAATAAACCTCAGTCATGGCTTTTTCATGCACTGCACTTCTTCTCATTAGCCTTTATTACTATATTAAGTATCAATTGACTCCCTTTAATGCTTTTTGAGTTATACTCTGCATAAGAAAAAAAGTTACTAAGGACAGTAATTCCACTGCAGTTAAGAGTTATAGCTCTTGTGTACTGGTCTTCCTCTAGTTGTTAGAAGTATGAATTGGTTCCCTACAATACGTTTCTGTTTATGCATTTCATAGGTGAAAATGTCAAACTGTTGCTAATCGAAGAAATGGGATACCATTCTTTGTTTAAAACCTAATCAATCAGGTTAGAATGATCGATATTGATTTAAGTAAGTGATAATTGACAAATACATACGCTAAAAATTTTTCTTTTTTTTCCCATTATGTTAATAAACACTTACTGCACATTAATGTATTTAATTTTCGGTAAAATACATTTCATACAAAAAAACAGTAATTCTCTGAATAAGAGCTGTTTACTGAAGTTATCCATGAATGCATTGTTAAACACCAATACATATCACAAGTTTCCGTACTTCAATTTTCGCACTATACGTTTACTTGCTGGTTAGTATGTTTTTAAAGAAATGTTCAAACGTGTAAATTCTTCATTGCTCTGAGGCACCTATAATACGGATACCTTCGATCGCTTGGATTTTACCAAGTGACGATCAGTCCTTGTGATACAAATTCAAATCATAAAGCACTGAAATTGCTACGGCAATGTGTCCCGCAAAAGAGGATACCTCGCTCCGATCTATGTTCTTGACCATTTGGTTTTAGAGAATTTTTTAAATTGTTTCGTATTCTCTCCGCAGCCAAAATTTTGATGGAATGGAATATTGAACATTTGGATAGAGTTTCATAAAACATCCCTGCAAAGGTTTTAAACATTGGACCAGGGAAAGTTTAGAGTTGTATTGAGGTCAAAAGGTATTAGGATCACTCCCAACGATCATGAAGAGAGAGTTAATTTCCCCTTATATCACCTTGGGTCAGACTAAGGCAATGGATTTTTGAAAAACTTATGGCTTGGAATATCAATAGGTGCAAGATATGAAGTGATATTTTAAATATATAAAATATAGTTAAATGAAATAAACTATTGTAACAAAACTACGTACAAAAAAGAACAAAACAAGAACGCGACCAAAAATTGAAAATATATTACATACTATTTGAAACTTGTGTTGCTGATGGAAAATTTTTTAACCATATTCATGATTATAAAAGCACAGTCTCCAGTCTTGTTCACTCAATAAAATTCAGGGACCAGACAAGGGACACTTCCTACCTATATTCAATTAAATCCGAGCATTAAAAATATTTACAGGTTGCACTATGTTACAAGATGATCTAGATAACCGGTAAAGTTGGAAAAAGTCTGGGAAATTGCCTACGTAAATGCAAAGCAATCCATTTCTTCAAATATTAAAAAACAAGCTTTTAATTACGTGAGACTGCATGATGTTACCATTTAAGTGATTTCAATTATGTAATTAAACACTTTACCAAACATGCCTTGGCCAAAAAAGGCCTTTTTTTTCCCCCTCTAGGATAATTTTCTATTGTTTATAAAACGAACAGAAACACGTTGTAACTCTCTGGAGGTAACAGAAATTATTTACCTCTTCACCGGTTACACCGTAGCATTAAGGACAAACTCAGCATATCTCAATAACATCTATCGGTCGCTGAGTTGGGGGTCCCCCCCCTCGGGCGGTGTTTAATGGCCCCCCCCCCCCCCCCCCCCCCCCCCTCATTCAATGGCTTTTCAATCGAATGGTTAAACTCATTTGATGAATCCGACAATTAAGCCGAATATTGTATCATTCATTTACTTCATCGTATGTTTATAAGACCTCCCCAAAACAAAATGTTCACTTTTAAAGTTATCCATTTCCGTTTTAAACCCCCCATTAATTTTACAAAGAAAAAAAGAATGTTCACATTGTATAAATGTCGGATCCAAATACCCTATCGATTACGTTAGGTTTCCGTAACGACCTGTATCATGCGATCCCACTTGATCCTGTCTGCCTGGTGGTGTAGTAAATTCAATTCCGAATTTTCGCCTACATTACGTGTTACATTGCTTTAAAGCTTAACACTTTTGTTACGCACGGAAACGGGTTTTAGTTTATTTTTAAGTCGAGATTACAAACATGATCCAACGCATTTCAGCTAAAGTCGATCTGCTTTGCGCCAGGAAAGGAGAAACCATGGCGTTAAATGTCAGGGGCTATACGTTGGACACATCAGGCGTACGCCGTTCTATTCGTCTTCAACGTAAATCGGCCCCTTTTAAGCAATGAGGTTTGGATTTACCGGCGTACCCCGGCTTACTGCCCGTCAAACGTATAAGCCCCCCCGCTGCTCAATTATAATGTTAGTGACACATGTGTCAGTGAAAAAGCGCTACGCCACTCCCTGACAACTTGAACCGCCATAGGCAGTTCTTAAGAGGGGATGAAAGTTAACCTTAACAATATGAAAATGAATTTGAAAGCACATTCGCTACTTGGCAGAGCAATTTATCAAGAAAAATCTTGAAGAAACTTTGTATAGTTATAAGTCGTGATTACTATAAATAGACCTGATATTATTATTATAACGGTATCATGTGGTCGATCAGAAATCAGCTGTTTCTCCGTCTATTACATACGTAAAGGACGTTTAGTAGAAATATCAAAACCAATCCCTTCTCTACCATTAACATTTGTACCTTAGTGATATTTTTATTCATGTTCAATTTTCAGCGTTAAAAAGTAGCCACACATAATCAAAACAATGATTCCTGACACAGATTTAATGATATATATAAATTTTGAGAAACTAGTTCTCAGTATCTAGTGCTTATGGAATTAAATCTCTGCTTCCGGAGAACAAACGGTCAACACAGTTCCGCAGGTTACTTTAAATCAAAAGACTCAATACCTTGTCTATGAAACTAATTTAACAACTACTGGTACACAAGAACTTACAAAGTGCAATTTTGGTACGCTTTATTTGTTATTTAATAATTCAAAACTGTACAATCGTCAATTTAGTTATATGAGCCTACAGGTAACCATGAGTGACAAAAACATTAATTATGTTTTATTACAGTGTTGTTAAGTTGAGTAACACTTTGACCGAGAAAGGTCAAAGCGACATGATTTGATACATATGTACATGAAAGTTGCTGTTTGTATATTACAAAATGTCTAGGATTCATTATTAAGTAATGTACTTTTATACTATACACTAAATAACTTTAGTAATAAAACATTGTGTTTTTACAATCTGACCTTTTGGCATTGAATAAAACTATGGGTTGTGATCCCTTTTGTTTTCTATTAAAAGTTTCGAACGAATGTTCAAGTAATGCGAACAGTGCAGTGCTGACAAATAGAATGGATCTCATACCTGTTGTAAACTATTTGGCTCTTGGCTTTTTCTCTCTTTTCACACTTTCTGCTAAGTTTTATGGGTTCAAATGTTAATATTTGAGTTTAGTTTCTCATATTCCTCTATCAGAAATGTGTGTTTATGTTTAGATATATGATTTTTGTCATGTGTAGTGAACTTAAATAAAGTATGAATTTGTGTTTGTTGTTATTTGCCTTGAGTTGCTTGAAATGAAAATTTATCCTTTTTTTGTGTAACATTAAAATCTAACATGCGGCTATGAAAATGTTCGTCGGCAGATAAATGTGCGGCCAAATTAATACAAAGCGCTGAGATAATTTGGCAGTGAAACGATGACAACCGATGCTAATTAATTTATTTGCAGGGTTATGACCATGCACAAACTCATTTGACCTAATTTTGCAGTTCAGTTTTTAACAAGGAATACAGAACTTGGCTACATGTCACCAAAATGAATAGCGCGTATTTCATGGTCAAACATTAAAAAAAACTCTTCATCAAGTCGTGTACGTATGAGCTAAAACTGCAAAATGTCTTCTCGATTTTGACATTATCAAATTCAATACGCAGATACGGAACCAGTCTTTACGTTTCAGTTGATAAAATATAATAAGTCATTTTTATAGCGTTATATGCTAATTCTGTTTTAATTTCAGAATGAACTGTGCACGATCTCATGACTTAAGTTGTGGACTTCTCTGAGGTGTTACACAACTTCATCACGTATTTCAATAATTCATGTTGGCACTGAATTAGAAATGACACTCCATGTTATCGCTTCCAATACACGATTCTTGACAACTATTTATAGCATTTTCTTTGATTTCCATCGCCTTTAATGGCTCGTGTATCAGTTCGAATATGGGTTTGTTATGGCGTGGCGTTTTATTATTCATTGTGTGACTACAAGAAATATATATACACTATAAAATCATCAGTGCATGTTTTAAAATAGGTTCGAGTCCTGCTTCCGACCATGACTCTTTTTGTGAGAAAGTTGGCAGTTTATGGAGGATAGGTGTCTAGCACTGGTTCTTCCCAGGATGGATAGATAGGTGAAATGATTAAAAGAGCAGCTTCAAAAATACATTGAATCATGGTAAACCAACATGTTACTTAAAGTGATCAATTTCAGATGAAAAACATTCTTGGAAAAATTAGTAAATCGGGTAAATAATTAAGGTTTGTAAAAGTGGCGTATCTTATAGAGCGTTTAATCTGCATACATACTTATATACTTGTATACGCACATTTACCTAATCTTTTATTTCTAATAATTGTAAATAACCGGTTTCAGAAATTATTCCAGTATATTTTTTAACAAGCTCGTCAATTTTATGACAAGTTATTTTTCGACTTGCGTTCCTTATTAAAGCTATCAGTTTAAGACAAACATATATCTCTAAATATCAGGACATAGCTTTGTATCTTAAAGAGATGGCACTATTGTGTTTGGAGATATCTGTATTATTGTTTGGAAGATATCACAACACGTAAAAGTGATATTACTTAACTTACACCCCTGGTGTCAAAACTGGCCCCGCTCCAGAAATCACTTGTTCTATATAAACTCATATATGGAAATACTTTAATGAAAGCCTTCAGAGGACTGGTGTGTCTACATTTTCATTTTATGACCTTTTGATGTTAAGCTACAGCCCTGAAATTATGACCATGGGGTGCAGTGTTGAACCGTATATGTCCCGGAACGTATATATCACACGTGTGTGATATATTCGACCGTAAATATAACACGTGTTTAATGTGACATATTCGTTTGGTCATTTTTGACAGTTTACACCGAACGTATATGTCTTTTTCCCGCGAGTGATATATTCGGTCGAATTTCTCACACGCGTGATATATTCGGTCGAATTTTTCATACGCGTGATATATTCGGTCGAATCTTTCACACGTTTGATATATTCATTCTGGTCATTTTGACAGTTTACACCGAAACTTATTTGTGATACTTTAGTGTATAAAACTACTAATTATACTTTTGTAGGATGTGGGTGGCACGGCACCCGATTGGGCCGTTTGCCAGAGCCGTTGTAACAATGTTTAGGAACCCCATAGAATAATAACCCCGGTCATTATTTTTTTGAAGAATAGTGACCCCCCAGGAACTATGACTGATTTTAGGTGGATTTGAATCGAAGAAACTAAATGTTACACAAAGGATATTGTAGCTACAGGGAAATAAAAAGAGATACGATTGTTTATTCACAATTTTCAATCCTATATTTGACCGTTAACCTCTGAGTGTGACCTTGACCTTAGACCTAGGGACCTGGTTCTTGCACAATACACCCTGTCTTATAATGGTATGAAAATCCTTCAGTACATCCTTTAGTACAAAATCTAATTCTTCAATTTGACCTTTAACCTCAAACTGTGACCTTGACCGTAGACATAGGGATTTGTTCATCTGTATGACTCTTCGTCTCATTAAGGTAAACATTTATGCATTGTTACATCAATATCCCTTCAAGTATATAGAAGAAATGCTACGGAAAAAGTCATTCTTAATTCGACAGATGACACTCCTTCTCATTGAGGTTAACATTTATGCCAAATATAAACACGATTGCTCCTTGCATGTCAAAGTTATGGTCCGGACAAAATCAGTCTGGACGGATGCACGGGCTCACAGACCCACGGATACTAATTCGTAAAAAAAATATTTAATTTCTTTTTAGTCTAAAAACAATATAAACATATGAAGAAAGTGCAAAATAATGAAAACAAAGAAGAAAAAGTAAAAAAAAAAAATTGGGGTTCCAGCTGGATTCGAACCTACGCCCCCAAAAACTTCAAAAGATCTTCAGTCCAATGCTTAACAACCTAGGCTAGCTCATTAAAATTGAAGAGTTTCAAGTGGAGGTTTTTATTAGAGGTGAACTACCTTAACTGGTTATCGACGTTACTTTAAACTTATTACAATGTATAGAATGCATAATGGTGACTGTCCCGATTACTTAAAAAGTTATTGCCAAATAAGGTGGGTTCAAATTCAATGTATAACCTAAGAAATAATGATGACTATATGATAAATACTAGAAGAACCCAAATCTATGCACAATCCTTTATTCCCTAAGCCTTTGGAATAACTTATCGCTTGAAATTCGTAATATAAACACGTTATCGGGTTTCAAACGTGCGCTACGCAAAATGTATGCTTCTTCAAGTTCCAGAATATCTTTTTATCAATCTATGTAAATAATTTTAAGACAGAACACGGTGATAAAATAATTTCAATATTAAACGAAGTTAACAACAACAACAACAACAACAATAACAACAATAATAATAATAATAATGATAATAATAATAAAAATGATAATAATAATAATAATGATAAGAATAAGAAAAAGATGAACAAAAAGAACAACAACAGCAACAATAATAATGCTTCTGCTGATGAAAATTATGTATTTGGGAAAATTATGAAGGGTCTACGTACAGTTCTTTTAAATATACAACACATTCTTCCAAAATTAGACGAAATAAAATACCATCTGTCATTTTATGCATCAATGACGATTTTAGGATTATCTGAAACTTTTTTATCAGACACTATTAGTAATTCATATTTATTAATTAGAAATTACAATTTTGAACGGAAAGATAGTAAAAGCCAAAAGAAAGGAGGGGGTTTATTGGTATATATATCGAATGATGTTCCATATACCCGTCGACATGACATTGAATTTAATGATATTGAATCAATTTGGCTGGAAATCAAGTTCCCTTGTAATAAACCTTTTCTATTAAATTTTGTCTATAGACCACCTAGCTCAAAACAGACTTGGATTGAACATTAGCATGGAACAGGCTGATTAGGCAGATCACTTGAATTATAAGACATATATTTTAGGTGACATAAACATTAACTTCAGTCCCACAAAAACTATTAACAATTACAACAACAACAAATGGAACATTCTAACTGAAAAGTTTGGACTAAAACAGATGGTAAAATCACCAACAAGAGTTACAAAATCCAGTTCGAGCATTATTGATCACATATACACGACCACACCAGACCTTGTAAAAGATGTTGTAGTTTCATCTCTAAGCTTAAGTGATCATTATCCAGTGAGTTTTGTCCGAGTATTTAATCCAGCTCGTGATAAGAGTCACACACATTTTCATATACAATACCGATGTTTTAAAAATTTTGATGAAGATGCGTTTCGACACACATTAGCCGGTGTTCAGTTCTCTATCATAGAATCATTATTTAATCCTAACGACCAACTTGTCTTTTTTTATGACATACTTAATGAAATATTATCTAAACAAGCCCCTATTAAATTAAAAAGAGTGAAACAGTATGCGCAACCAGGTTGGTTTAATGATAAAATTAAACAAGCCATATACGAAAGAAATAAACATCACAAACAGAAAAATTTTAAAGAATATAAACTTTTGAGAAATAAAGTAACAGCGCTAATAAAGAAAGGCAAGAAATCTTTTTATGACAAAGCGGTAGAGGAGAAGCGAAGTCCATCTCATATTTTGGAAAGCATTGAAAAAAATTTCTAACACTGATTATTCCTCGCAAAACAGCACCACCTTACCCAAATCACTCAATTATAAGCAACGTATTATTGAAGATGAAAAAAGCATTCTAAATGCAATGAATGAACATTTTATCAATATTTCGAACATAATCCAGAAAACAAACTTTGATAAAGAAAACTTTCCAAATTAGAAAACTATCTAAATGAAAAACTAAAACACAAACGTTTTGACATGTTTGAAATGTGAAATGTGTAGCATTGTGCAATATGTATTGTAATTTATATAGTCTCTTGTAGTTCTATAAAGAACGGCCATGTACTACTTTTATATTGATGAATATATATGTGTAAATGATGTATATGGATGAGACGTAAATAAAATAAAATAAATAAAGACATAGAGTTAATTACATCATATGAAGTAAAATTGATTATCGATACATTGGATGTAACTAAATCAACAGACCTCGATAATTTAGGTCCGAAACTTATAAAATACTGTGGAGATTTTATAACTCCTGCGATAGCTCATATCATAAATAGTAGCATCAGTCAAGGTATATTTTCTGATTCTCTTAAAGAAGCATATGTATTGCCAATATTTAAAGGAGGGGACAAATCAGATCCTTGAAATTACAGACCAATATCTATACTATCAACCATCTCAAAAATATTTGAACGTCATATCGCAAAACAATTACATACATTTTTCAAAAACACCAACATTTTACTTCAAACTCAATCCGGATTCCGCCAACAACACTCCTGTCATACTGCTCTCACCCGAATAGTTGACACCTGGCTAAAAGATATAGACTCTGGTAAATATGTAGGTGCAGTTTTCCTAGATTTACGAAAAGCATTTGACCTTGTTGATCATCAGATTTTGTTACATAAATTGAAATTATACCATTTTTCAAATAGCGCAATTAAATTCTTTGAATCTTATCTTAGCAGTAGAACTCAAAAAATAAAAGTAAATAATGTATTTTCGGAAAAGTTATCCGTTCATTCCGGTCTTCCTCAAGGCTCAATTTTAGGACCGCTCTTATTTCTGGTCTATATAAATGATATAGCCCTTTCTTCAAATTCAATAAACATTGACTTGTACGCTGACGACTCTACAGTCCACAAATCTGATTATAACATAAACAATATTGAAAACGTACTTCAAGACAACTTGAACGAAGTCGATAGCTGGTGTAAATTAAATAATATGTCACTGCACCCGTGCAAATCTAAATGCATGTTGCTGACTACAAAATACAAGCTAAAACATATTCGTAAGTTACGTTTATCAATAGAAAATGTCGCCATTGAAAACGTTGAGGTGTATAAATTACTAGGTGTATTAATTGACAACACACTTTCATGGACATTCCAAATATCTCAAGTGTGTAATAAATTAAACTCCAAAATAGCTCTGTTGAAACGTATTATCTATTACTTGTCATATGAAATGAAAAATATGTGTTGTAATACAGTCACAGTATCTGCTCTGTACTTGTACTATCGACTGCTTTTCAACCAACATCCTCAGCATGGAGTCCGCCGTCAATGAGTGTTTCGGCCCTTTAATCCATGGACACTCTCGTGACGGATGGGCCCACAGTGGTGATCAGTCACTGTGTGTTGGTTGATGGCTTCCAGCTCTTCTCCTCCCGTCACAGCCACAGCCAGCTCGATGCACGTTCAGCTGCTTGGCTCAGTGTCTGGATGGCCTTCCGTTTCTCTCTGCCAGTAGTTCCAACTGCTGTTAAAAGTCGGTAAACGGACTGGGAACAGAACCCTCTAGCGCCTACTTCAACGGGGAACAGCCAAGTGCGCCAACCTTGCTGTCTGCAAAGATCCAGAAGCTCTGTGTACTTTGCCTTCTTCCTCTCGTAGGCCTCCTCACATCTTGTCTCCCATGGTACTGTAAGCTCGATAACTATGAGCTTCTTCCCTGTCTTGGACCACAGCACAATGTCTGGTCTCAAGGTGGTCTGTACAATGTTTGGGAATACAAGTCTCCTTCCGAGGTCAACTTCCACGTTCCACCCAGTAGTGCCGTCAAGGATAGATGTTTGCTGTGGGGTTGCTCTCTTTGCAGTTTCACCAGACTTGACAAAGGTGATGTGACCTTGTGTGGGGTTACTTCTGCGTTCTTTCTTTATTTCTCCCTTCAGCCAGTCAGCCAACTCTCTGAGGACTGTGTCATGTCTCCATCTATACCTTCCCTGTGATGTTGAACAGGATGAGAGTGCATGCTCTAGTGTGCCTGGTCTGCCACATAGGCTACAGTTAGGGTCGGCTGTGAGTCCCCATCGACAGAGATTAACTGGTGATGGTAAAAGATCATAAACAGACCTGAGGAGAAAGGACAGTCTTAGTGGTTCGTACTTCCAGATGTCCCCCCAGGTCAACTTCCTGTCTGTGGTGTTCCACGTAGTCCATGATCCCTGTGATCCCATTTCCACTGCCCTCGCTTGTCTGGCATGTTCTTCCGCTCTCCTGACCTCTGACTGGATCATGGCTCGCCTCTCTTTCTGGTCTGACCTGCTCCACAGTACTGTCTTGGTGGCACCGATACCTTGACGTCCAACAGCAGTCATTCCGACAATGTCTTTGTGCTTGAGTGAATTCTCTGCTTGGCTCACTGTCTCTGTTGCTGACCATTTCCTGCCAGTATGGGTAACAATCCCTGTTTCACGGATAGGTGTATCCGGCGAATCTCTTAGAGTCAACACCAGTCTTGTCTTGGCTGCCTTGTATTCTTCTACCCGTGAAGACAGTGGGAGCTGTAATTTGTTGCTCTTCCCATACAGTCCTATGCTGGTATACATTTTATAATGCATATTTAGTACCATGCTTCGACTACTGTTGTACTGTCTGGGGCAATACAATGAGCCCAAAATCAAATCTAAATAAAATAAATAAAATACAAAAAAGGGCTGCCAGAATTATATTAAATAAACCATTAAAAACTAGTTCCTCAGATATGTTTAATAAACTTAAATGGTTAAAATTCGAAAATAGATGTGCCTACCATACAGGTTTACTTATATTTAAATGCCAACACCAGCTAGTACCGGAATATCTGAGTGAGTTATTAACATTTTCGAAAAATACACGTTATAGACTCCGTTCATCGGAAATAAATGACTTAAGACATCACAAACCTAGAACAAATTATATGAAAAATTCATTCAGTTACACCAGTATTAATATTTGGAATAAAATACCTCTTGAAATCAGAAATATCTCTTCAATATCATCTTTCAAATACAAATACAAGAACTTCCTTTTTCAAAAACAGCAGCAATTATCTACCATTTCAAGAATATAAATTCCACATGTGCTACGTTTAGATAAATTTAGATAAATTATGTGTTCTGTATAATTGATAATTATAATTTCACTTATTGAGGTAATGACGAGTGTTTGTCGGGATCGAATGTATATTTGCATAAATGTATAATGTTATTTCATTTACTGTTTTTTTTTTTTGCCTTTTTGTTTCTTTTATAGAAGGCCACATTGTAAATAAGTTTTGTATGTTTTGAGCATTACTTTATGTGTAAACCTTCTTTAAATAAAGACATTATTATTATTATTATTATTATTATTATTATTATTATAGAAAAGAATCAGTTTTACACGCTAGGCTAAGAAATTATTGTAGCAACCTCAACTCTCACCTCTTCAATAACCATCTCTCAAATTCCCAACAATGTGTATGCGTTTACCAAATAGAAAATGTCGAACACTTCTTTTTTAACTGTTCAGTATACATACCTCAAAGAGTAAAACTGTTTCATGAATCACGTGTTTTTGATCCACTAAGCAGCCAAATGCTTCTTTACGGCCAGCCGTTTTTAACATTTGAAGAAAACTGTCGGATAGGTTACTGCCGTTCAAGATTATATCAAAGCGACAAAATGTCTTTCATAATACAAAGAATTATAGTACACAATTACGTTATCACTGACTTATACTGGACAAGACATTTATTTCTCTTTTATTTCACTCTATTTTTGTCAATTGTTTTCAGCTATTCACCTACTTGTAACAAATTATTACTGTTAATATTATTTCAGTTACATAATTAATATTTCCATTTAATATAAGTAGAAATTGTCTGTTACCATCTACCATGTGTAATTTGCTTCTATCAGGGAAAGGTCGTAATTAATAATGTTAGAACTTGTGACCTAACCCTTTTTCCATTATGCTATGAAATCTGGTAAATTGTACTATATATGAAAAACTGCTTGGAAATAAAATATGTTTAAACTAAAGCATGTTCGGCTCGTCGGGAAGAAAACCATACAGCAGATGACCACATGTATCTATTAATTATATCACGTAGACTGTATAACTTGTAGAAGTATGGTGGGTGGCTGGAAAAGAATCTTCCATTCGTGTATTTGTAAGAGATAGGACACACAGGATATTCAATATTTCCGAACACATCAATACGTTGTTATATCCGTATTTATGTCCCTCTTTTCCTTATTTTTAGACGCAATTTAAGACTTAGGTACCGCATACTCTCGGGGAAAGTATTGAGTCATCCGCCGCGCGCACAAGGAAAGATCAACCGATACTTTCTCTAGGGAAAGATCATCGCGGGCTCCGAACTACTTTAGTGTATTCAACTCGTACATGGAACACTTTGTTACTTCCAAGATACGTTTCACGTCGGTTTATATAGTCAGTCAGATTTTTTATATACAAAGCTACTGTCGCATAAAAAAAGAAATTAGTTTCAAGTAAAGGTAACAGGTAGATCTAGTTCATTTGTATAAGTGGTTCGAACTTTCAGGGGACGCATTAACGCTAAAAATTACGAAAATTATTGGTTACGGATATCCATGGAGTTGATTGCGAAAAGAAATGGTGCTTTTTGTGCTGTCACAAGAAAGAGCATAACATTTTAGAAGTGTATATCAATAGAATCTATTAACATTTCAAATACAACCCTGAGTTTCTGAACCACAGTTTCTCATGATAAATGACGTCACTGTGTAAACAAAAACACACGCGAATTAACCAATGTGCGTGTTTTGCTAGCGCTAAATATATAGTGCTTGTTCGCATCCCAAACTGTACTTTGTTAACGTGGTGAAACAAAACAATATTAATTAAATCCGAAACAGAAATTCTCCTGACACACGCCCAGTTAATTAAATTAATGTGACAATGCTATTTACACTGACATTATTGTTTTTCTTTACACAGTGACGTCATTTAACAAGAGAAACTGTGACGTCATATATCTTAGAAGATATTCAGTTAGTGTCCGACATTTTTATTTTGGAAAACGCAACACTTTTCCTATGCATGTAGGTTTGTACTTTGAAATGTGAATAGATTCTATTGATGTACATTTCTAAATGTGTATACTGGCTAGAGTCCTACAACCGGACACTTTTCAAACATATTTTGCGATAGCTCTGACAATTTTTGTATCTACCAATCAAAATTTTACCAGTGGAAATTTAGGTTCTTCTCCGAAACGAAAAGCTAACTTGT
This sequence comes from Saxidomus purpurata, assembly GCA_022818135.1. Lineage (NCBI taxonomy): Eukaryota > Metazoa > Mollusca > Bivalvia > Venerida > Veneridae > Saxidomus > Saxidomus purpurata. The sequence continues at coordinate 57,938,737 of JAFMSR010000001.1, forward strand.
TAACTCATAAGACTTAATCAATCACATTTTTAAGGCCCAGCTGTGGGGTTACCAAATTGCTATATTTCATTGACCAACTGTACCATGTTTCCGGACAGGTAGTTTAAATGGATTTGTTTAATTGTGATGTTAGCTTTTAAATTATGTTAACTGTATTAATCAATTGATACATTAATGAAAGATCATGATAAAGGTTTAACTTAAGAATTTGTTTTGGTGGGCCTCACAGAAATATTGCGCATGCACAGTCTGTCACTTTCCACTTTCCCCCCGACAATGTAAGCATGCTTTCGTTGACTGACAAGATAAATGGTGAGGTTTCTGGTCAAATAGTTACATTAAACTGTTGTTGTTGCACTTTGTTGGTTGAAATCAAGTGTCTGTTTGATCAACACTATACGATTGTAAATATTAACAATATATTAACGCGTTTTAACAAGTGTCCGGTTAGATGGTCGTCCGGGTTTGTTGGTCTCCAACCAGTACATGCTCTTTCTTGTGACAGCAAAAAAGCACCCATTCTTTTCGCAATCAACTCTATGGATATTCGTAACCAATAATTTTCGTAACTACGCGTTATTACGTCCCCTGAAAATTCGAACCATTATAAAAATGAACTACCTGTTACCTTTACTTTAAAATGATCAAAGTCTCTTCTTTTTTACGATTCAGTCGTTTACATACTATCTTATACATATAAACCAACGTGAAACGTATCTCGGAAATGACAAAGTGTCTTGTACGAGTTGAATACACGAAAGTAGTTTGGATGCTATCAAGTAAGCCTGCAATGATCTTTCCCTAGAGAAAGACCTTTCCCTGCACATGCGGCGGAGGTCTCAATACTTTCCCTGGGGGTATGCAAGAAATTGTAAGTGGCACCTAAGTCTTAAATTACGTCCAAAAATAAGGAAAAGAGGGACCGTGGGGGTATTTCGTCTGGCTATAAATACGGATATAAACAGCGTATTGTTGTTATCGGAACAATTGAATATCCTTTGCGTCCTATCTCATACAAATACATGAATGGAAGATTCTTTTCCAGCCACCCACCATACTCATGTAAGTTATACAATGTACGCGATATGATTAATAAATACATGTGATCGTCTTCTGTATGGTTTACTTCCGAACGAGCCGAACAGGCTCATGTTTAAGGGACATCTATGAAAAGGGGCTTCGTTCCTTGTATCAGAATCAAAAGCTCAGTGATAGCATCTCACTATACGAACATGAAAATTTGCCCTTTTCTGTACTCTGATAATAAAGCTTCGGAAAGCGAGAACAAACTTCGTGCAAACAGGGCAACCGGTGTAGCGAGTTAATGAAACAAGAGCTGTCAGTAGGACAGCGTGCTCGACTTTTTTAGTGCTTGCCAATAAAACAAAACTTTGACAGTTAAGGGCACACAAGACTTTAACTAGGAATTTCTAAGTACAAATCAAGAAAAATTTTCACAGAGTTATCTTCTTTTGCTTACAGATAGGTCTTACGATGGTACATAAGTACTCCAACTTTCAAAGTAATATCTCAAATGGTTAAGTTAACAAGTGGACAAGAATGAAAATTTTAACTGAGTTTCTAAGTAAAAAAGGGCCATAATTCAAATAAAATCCTTGACAGAATTACCTTCTCCTGCCCATGTTTGGGAATCATGATGGTAAACAAGTATTCCAACTTTCAAATTAATATCTCTAACAGTTCAGTCAAAAAGTGGACTGGTACGAAAAACTTAACCAAGATTCTAAGTCGATAAAAGGCCTTAATTTTTAAAACAAATCCCTGACAGAGTTACATTCTCTTGCGTACAGATGGGGGTAATGATGTGAAATAGCATTAAAAGTTTCAAAGCAATATCTCAAAGGGTTAAGGCAATAAGTGGATTTTACCCATATTCAATGTATTTTCTAAGTCAAAAAGGGGCATAATTCTGTCAAAAACCTTGACAGAGTTATGTCCTCTTGTCTGTTGATGAAGGTCGTGATGGTAAACAAGTATGGTTAGTTTCAAAGCAATACCTCCAATGGTTATGAAATAAAGTGAGGTGGTACGAAAAACTTAACCAAGCTCAATACACTTTCTAAGTCAAAAAAGGGCCATAATTCTGTCAAAAACCTTGACAGAGTTATGTACTCTTGTCTGTAGATGGAGGTTATGATGGTAAACAAGTATGGTAAGTTTCAAAGCCATACCTCTAATACTTTTGAAATAAAGTGGGGTGGTACGAAAAACTTAACCAAGGTGTGACGCCAACGCCGACGCCGGGGCGAGTAGGATAGCTCCCCTTTTCATAGAAAAGTCGAGCTAAAAATTGCACATTTATTAGACCTGCGTCATTTTTATCATGTTCAACTTGTGTAGGTTGTATAATGTGCTAAATATTTTTAACAAAACATGTACATGCTGCTTTTCATATAGGCAAACTACATGTATATGTACTCTGTTCTTGAACCCTCTTATATCTTTTTACATGTGACCCCTTATATTAAAATTTGAAGACTAGTAAACGCGCTTCCGGCGGTATAATTGTTTATGTGAGAAATAAGTTTGTTACAAACGATACTTTAGTATTTCATAGCCAGGATGATATTATTTGTGTTAAAATAAATGGTAATGTATTAGGTTTGCAAAATGATCTGTTTCTGTGTCTGTGCTATGTAATTCCTGAGAATAGCAGTAGGCAAGCATTACTTGATTCGCATACATATGACCGTTTGTTAGATTTCATAGTTAGTTTGGATTCAAAGTACGAAAATGGTTTTAATTTTGTTCTCTGCGGTGATCTCAACTCTCATACATCAGATTCGCCTGATTTTGTTTTAGATGACAATTTATCAAATATAGACGTTTTGCCAGAAAACTATTCCATAGATGTTAATTTAAAACGTTGTTCACAGGATAAGGGTCGTTCAAATAATAACGGTATGCTTTTGTTAGACCTATGTAAACAAACAGGTATGCGTATTTTGAATGGTCGTGTAGGGTGTGATAAAAATATTGGCTGTTTTACTTATGTTGGTAGCAAAGGTTCTAGTGTAGTGGACTATGTGATTACTACACAAAATCTATTTAATAATATAGAACATTTTAGTGTACATGGACCTAACCTTTTATCAGATCATTGCTTAGTGGATTTCACATTTTGTTTCAAGCGTCCTTCTTCATCCAATGTGCAAAATGAAAAGAAATATGATACTGTCAAAAATAAATATGTATGGGATAAAGATAAATTACAAGCTTACAAAGACAGTCTTTCAGCAGATGATACCAGGAATAAATTAAATAATTTTATTGAAAATGTTAATAGTGCTATGTGTAGAACTGATATAGACGATTGTATTTGTGAATTATCAAATGTCGTTGACGATGTAGTCTCCCCTCTTTTTAAATGTGCTTCGAGTAGTGATTTTTCTACAACTACTTTTTCCAATGATTCAAATTATTCTACAAATAAGTGGTATACTGCTGAATGCGAAGATAAGCGTAGATTATTTTATGTGGCCTTGAATATGTTTAGACATGACAAAACAGAACAGAACAGAATATATATGGTAAAAAGACGTTCGGATTATAAAAGTTGTATACGTAAAGCAAGAATGGATTATGACATATCTGAAACACAAAAACTATTGGTAGCTAGAAAAAAGAATGCAAAATTATATTGGAAGATGTTAAAAAGTTCTTGTGGAATTAAAGAAGCAAATATTTCTCTTGAATCGTTTGAAACATATTTTAAAGCTGTCAATAATCCTGAAGATCGTTTCTTTACACCTGATGAAGATGTATTGTATTTTATTGAACGTTATGAAAATAACGAATTAAGTATCATGTTTGAAGAGTTAAATCTGCCGTTTACACATGATGAGTTATTGAAGTCTATCAAACACTTAAATACAAATAAATCCGGTGGTCCTGATATGTACTTAAATGAATTTTTTATACATGGAAAAAATGTAATTACACCTCATTTAGTGACATTATTTAACAAAATTTTCGAATTAGGTTATTTTCCTGAATCATGGTCAGAAGGGTTTGTAGTTCCATTGCACAAGAAAGGAAGCATAAATGATGTAAATAACTACCGAGGTATCACACTCCTTAGTACACTCGGCAAACTTTTTACAAGGGTTTTGAATAGTCGACTTTGTGAATGGGCTGAATTGTATAATGTTTATATAGAGTCACAAGCCGGTTTCAGGTCAGGTATGGGAACTTCAGACAATATTTTTGTGTTACATGGTTTAATTAGTCACATGATTAATAACAATAAGCAATTATATTGTGCCTTTATTGATTTCAGTAAAGCATTTGACTATGTATCCCGTGACAATCTATGGTTGAAGTTGATCAAGTTGGGCATAAGGGGCAAAATTCTTAATATCATAAGGTCAATTTATGACAATGTCAAATCAAGGGTAAAGTATATGAATCAGCTGAGTGATAGTTTTGAGTGCAATTTAGGCGTAAGACAAGGTGAATCGTTGTCTCCGTTTCTTTTTTCAATGTTTTTAAATGATATTGAAGATATGTATGCAGAAAATGGTGTTGAAGGGATAGAGGTTTACATGTTCAAAATTTTCTTAATATTATATGCCGATGATATCGTTATTTTTGCAAATAGTAGTGAAGAATTACAGTTTAACTTAGATCTGTTATATGATTATTGTAGTAGATGGAAATTATCCGTTAATCCTGTTAAAACAAAAGTTATGGTATTTAGAAAAGGTGGAAGGTTGCCAAATAATACTGTATTTAACTACGGTCGACAACACCTTGAAATTGTTAGTAAATTCGTATATTTAGGCATAGTTTTTTCTACAGGTGGATCATTCTCTGATGCACAAAATACGTTAGCTGGCCAGGCATTGAAAGCAATTTTTAAACTCAATAAATATTTACACAAATTTACCAATATTACGGTCAGACATAAATTAGAATTATTTGACAAGTTAGTTTTACCTATTTTAAATTATGGATGTGAGATATGGGGTTTTCATTGTGGTAGTTCATTAGAAAGAGTTCATTTACAATTTTGTAAACGTTTATTAGGAGTTAAAAAAACTACTCAAAATGATTTTATTTATGGTGAATTAGGTAGAATGTCACTGCAAAATCATAGGTATTTTGTAATTGTCAAATTCTGGATCAAAATATTGCAAGCAGATTCCAAAAAGTATATCAAAGTAATTTATAACATGTTGTACCACGATATATTAGATAAGCCTAATAGTAAAAATTGGTGTTCATTGTTAAGAAATTTACTTTTTACGCTTGGTTTTTCCGATGCTTGGTATTATCAAACGGTTGGCGACGCCAAACTATTTCTATCTTTGATAAAACAAAGGATAAGCGACCAATTTTTGCAAAACTGGAGAGGTAGACTGAATGATTCTAGTCGGGCAATGTTCTATAAAAATATCGCAAATTTTAGGTTTCAGCCTTATCTCGATACTCTGAATATACCTAAAGTCCGAATAAGTTTATCACGACTTCGTTTATCATCTCATAGACTTTGTATTGAAACAGGAAGATGGAACAAGCCTGTTAGTACACCAGTTAGTGAACGTAAATGCATATTTTGTAACATTTTAGAAGACGAGTATCACTTTGTTATGGAATGTGTCAAGTTAGCTGAAATTAGAAAACAATATTTACCAGCTTATTATTGGGAACGTCCAAATATGTTAAAATTTGTAGAACTCATAAATACAGAAAACAATGGAATTTTAAAGGCACTTGGAATTTTAGTAAACAAATCATTTACATTGAGAAATAATTTACTTTATGATAGGTCATAAGTTTAGTTTGTATAATATTATGTTCATTTTACGTGTTTATGTCCGTTATGACTTCGTTGCATTTCATGTAATTGTTATAGGTTATCCTCCACTTGTTTATCTTGTTATTTCGTTTTCGAAACAAGATTAACAGTAGTGGATATAAGTTCTATTTTGTACGTACATACTCACATATATATGAATGTGTATAATGTGTAAAGGTATGTTTATGTATGTACGTAATTCAGTATGCACTGTCATCATAGTTTGAAAACGTCTCATACAAATCACTGTATAAATATATGCCATAGTGTATAATTACATTCGCCATATTTATATCATTGTATTATGTACATTTTGCCACATGGGTTTATGACCTTCTGGTTTGAATACAATAAACTTGTAAACTTGTATATTCGTGTTCTTATATTTTCAGTAAGTTTTGAAATGTAGACTCAATCCATACGTTTTAAATACTAGCACTAGATGTACTAGTATTCTGCTACGAACCTTTACACACTGTACAAATAGTCCGTCAGTTTTCTTCTCTTACATAAACACTATTTATCTTTTATTGTAACAATATTGACAATTTCTCCTTCATGCGAAAAGAAGGAGTTCAGTGTGATATACATTATACAACTATAGACTAATTTTGAGGTCAATACATAGTTTTGCGGACCTGTTTAAAGTGATATTGACCGATGACGAAGTCCGAGGTCAATATCAGTTTTTCACAGGTCCGCAAAACTATGTACTGACCAAGACATTAGTCTAAAATTATTATATCGTATACTTCATAAAGAGTAGTGAAAATAATGCGAAAATATCGTATACTTGTCATAAATACTATGTATTGACCTCAAAATTAGTCTATAATTGTATAATATATCACTCTGGACGTCCGGAACTATTTCTAGCAACTGAAATTCTCTCCTTCGTAATTTTCACACATTTTTGAGTGTACATGCGTTAATATTATGAGTGAAGTCACGTCATTTGAACAAATCGTTGTAAAATTTACTACACTTGCGGTATCGCCTGTAATATCAGCAACAACAAAATAATAAGAATAGTGTTTTAAAGGAGGAGTAAAAAAGAACAGTCAAAATTCTATCGAATGCACGGAATGCTAAAAGTTCAAAGCAACGAGTTCATGTTAGCGCAGTAAATAGTACCCCTTTAAACCTTTTATGTTTAAAAAAACGTGTAAGAATGGAAATGTATTTTACGTGATAAACCGGTTAGTCATTTGTCAGTTCCAGTACGTTTGTACTTAAGTTAAAAATGACACATGGTGCAAAGTCTTAGCGAATACTTGTATCACTTTTCTCGTGCTTATTTTGTTAAGCAAGTAGTCCTAGGCCAATTGCTCTAAATTTTCGGGAAAAGAATGTTCTTGTTTTATGCAGGTTAGATAAACGGTCAGAACAGTAATAACTAAATCATTTAAACCATATGTTTTGCAGGCAGACGAGAGCGTGGCGTTTTGGAAATAATCGATTATGTGAACTTTTATTGCGCTTCGTAAGTGTCGATAAACAAAACTGTTCCCATGGACACTTGGTGAACCTTGTTCTGAGGTGTTAGTTCAGATGTGTCCAGCTGGAAAGTTCACACACTACATGTAGATCATTTATGGAAGATATAATTTCTACTGAAAGAGTCATGATGAAAAGCCTACATTTACAGAGTATACTCCATTTTTACGTTGTCTTCAAACCAACATCAGGAAACTAAGCATTTTCCTAAACTTATCAATACTTAAATTATAGAACACATATGTAATAGTTGACAACAACAGGGTGATATCTAATATTTTTAAGCAGTCTATGTAACAAAATGTTCTTTAAAAGTATATGGCAACTGTCTTTTTTTCGAGTATGAGATACTAGGCCTACTGTAACTTATTCTGGTTATTACCACTAAATATCAGAACGTCTTCATCTGTATAGTTTAAAAAATAATTTAATGAAATATTTTTATGACAGTGAAATTTTTCATGTTTACACTAACATGTACAACAAAAATGTATATTCATTGAATAAAAATATGTTAGGTGTCTGTCTGATACACTTCTCACAGTTTCTCGCTAATGATATCATTATAATTACTATTATTGTATATTATTATTATTATTATTATTATAATTATTATTATACATAAATATAATACCTTTTATTCTTGAGATTATAATGCCAATTTCAATATGTACATGCGGACAGTTTAACTAACCCAATGTTCTTTGGAAAGCCTAGCACTGGACTCTCATCTTGCTCAAGAAACTGCTAACTTTCTTAGTCAGTATGTCCGAAAAGGGATTATTCCAAATATCTACCTAACCTTTTTAAAAATGTAATATCCGTTTATTGAGTCGATATGTTTATGCAAATTACCCTAATTACTTGAACTTCCTGCTAGACCATGTCTCACATAGGAGACATACAGCGAGAGAGGAACGAAAACACCATCAACAAATATAAACAATTTATTGCAAAAGGCAATACATATATAAATAAGTTAATTGTGTAAATATGTATAATAGCAATTGTACATCTATATTTTTCAGTCCGGAAGAAACAATGCATCACGTAGCAAAGCTTTTTAACAAACTTCAAACGTTTGTAAAGAAAAGTGGATAATGAATTAGACATGAAAATGTATACAAACATCTTCAAGACATAAAGTGTCTACGTGTAAACAAAACGTAAGTAACAAAATGTGAACAAAACGTAAATAACAAATGAGCGATAGTGTAGAAAATGAGTAAAGATTTAAGAAAGACACATATAGAAAACACATGCAGAACATATAACACATCAAGACAAGTTAACGCCAGCACCTAGCAAATGTCCCATTTCGTATTTTATTTCAATATACTGGTATGTTGTGTGCGTAATTTTGTGTATTTCATTCATTCAATTCAATAGTGCAATAGTTCTATATACCATTTTAAAATGGTGATAAACTTCAACAATCTTTACAGAACGGCAGTGACCATTTCCAATCCGCCTGGTTTTTACCGCAATCATGTTGATATCAAGATAATCTACTTGAATCTTTACATGATAAGGGTCTCTTGTCCCTTTGGCCTATCGTTGCCCTTATCGTCATGGTCGGGCCACAACTCTGCCGGGATCAGCACCCTGTGTTTGCTGATATTGTGGAAATCATGGTGAGCGTATTTCTGCTTAGCTCCCTGTGAATATGATAAAACACTTTATAATTTCGAACAAATCATCGAAGTACTATAGTCCGATTTTGAACACTGAGCCGTGAATGTGTTTTAGCTTATTGTAAAACAACTGTAAAAAAACGAGAAAAACATAAAAGTCGTAAATCAAGGATCAAATTAACACTATAATGGAGAGAGAGAGAGAGAGAGAGAGAGAGAGAGAGAGAGAGAGAGGGTAAAATAAACAAGAGCTGTCCATAAGACAGCAAGCTCGACTATTGTGGGTGTTTGCTAATAAAACAAAACTTTTATCAATATAATAGCAAAACAAAATTCTGCTAACTATTAAGTATAAACTAGGAAAGTTGAATCATAAAAAAAGTCAAAATCTATCACTATATATTTAATTTTTGGTAAATTAATTGTTTGATACAAAATGTACCCCTGAACACTATTGCTAAGTTTGATAAAACTACCATATGTGGTTACTGAGATATGTGCATGATAGTACCTTGCATGCAAAACTTTAACCAAATTTTCAAAGTCAAACAAGGGCCATAATTTGCACTTAATTTAAACAAGAGTTATCTGTCTTGACTGTGTGACACCCCTTAAGACATTAACAAAGTTTCAAGTCAATATCATAAGTGGTTACTGAGATATATATGTGCATGATAGTACCTAGCAGGCAAAACTTTAACCAAATTTTCAAAGTCAAACAAGGGCCATAATTTGTATCAAATTTATACAAGAGTTATCTGACTTGACTGTGTGACACCCCTTAAGACATTAACAAAGTTCAAGTCAATATCATAAGTGGTTACTGAGATATGTGCATGATAGTACCTAGCAGGCAAAACTTTAACCAAATTTTCAAAGTCAAACAAGGGCCATAATTTGCACTAAATTTATACAAGAGTTATCTGACTTGACTGTGTGACACCCCTTAAGACATTAACGAAGTTTCAAGTCAATATCATAAAGTGGTTACTGAGGTATGTGCATGATAGTACATAGCAGGCAAAACTTTAATCAAATTTTCAAAGTCAAACAAGGGCCATAATTTGCACTAAATTTATACAAGAGTTATCTGATTTGACTGTGTGACACCCCTAAAGACATTTACAAAGTTTCAAGTCAATATCATAAGTGGTTACTGAGATATAAGCATGAAAGTACCTAGCAGGCAAAACTTTAACCAAATTTTCAAAGTCAAACGGCCAAATTTGTATCAAATTTTACAGAGTGATCTGCTTGACTGTGTGACCCCTTAGACTTACAGTTCTCATCAGGGTTTTAGTACCTAGCAGGCAAAACTTTAACCAAATTTTCAAAGTCAAACAAGGGCCATAATTTGTACTAAATTTATACAAGAGTTATCTGACTTGACTGTGTGACACCCCTAGAGACATTAACGAAGTTTCAAGTCAATATCATAAGTGGTTACTGAGATATGTGCATGATAGTACTTAGCAGGCAAAAACTTTAACCAAAGAAGCAACGCCGACGCCGACGCCGACGCAAAAGTGACTGTAATAGCTCTCCATATTCTCCGAATAGTCGAGCTAATAAAAGTATAGCTTTTTAAACATTACGGTAAGCAAAAACTAAATTGTTTTTAAATTTATTGTTTCAATATTATTACTTACTGTGAACTTTGACCTTTGAAGTTTGGACAGCAGTCGTTTCAGTGCTCTTACACATTCACTTATATCTTTCTCCGAATATTTGGTATAATGTGCAAACGCTTGATCCCAAAGTACATCACAGCCCAGGAGCTCTCTTGACAGGTAAATGGCGCTGGCCGCCAGGAGAGAGGGGTAGAAGTGTACAAATATGATCTCAGTCAGTGTCAGATCAAGGAGGTACATAGACATACTCTGAATCTGAAAAAAATGTCACCATAGATGTAATTGATTACGTGCATGGAGAGGTAACAATGCTTTTATCTTTTATTGTAGTTTCTGATTTTACATATCTTCAATTCACCTGGCGCACCTCGTCGCTCTGTAACATCAATGGTGACATTGGCCAAGAGAAACAGTCAATGATGATCTTGGCCAGGTAATAAAGTCAATGGTGATCTTAGTCAGGCGGTCACTGATGATCTTAGCCAAGACTAACAAGAGTGCCAAACTGTCACAAAATACGCCCGTCGGCGAGGTATAACTCAGTATCCGGCAATGCATAGGTTTTGTAAAGCCTGTTTGAACTATAGAACTGAGAAGGCTAATTTCATCATTGTTTCGATAATTCAAGGGCCATAATCCAAAAGTGCCTATGGCGATTTTGCTGGTTATTGAACTTGGCCTAGATATTATGCCCACAAATATGTTCACCAAGTCTGGTGAAGATCGGATGAAAACAGTTTGATTTAAGAGAGCGGACAAGGCGAATTTGGCCAATTTTGCAAAATTCAAAGGCCATAATCCAAAAGAGCCCAGAGCGATTTGACTGGTTATCGAACTTGGCCTAGATATTAGACCCACACATATTTTCAGCAAGATTGGTGAAGATCGGATGAAAACAGTTTGACTTAAGAGAGCGGACAAGGCTAATTTGGCCAATTTTTGCATAAATCAAGGGCCTTAATCCTAAAGTTCCTGGACCGATTTGGCTGGTTATCGAATTTGGCCGAAATATTATGCCAACAAACACGTTCAGCAAGATTGGTGAAGATCAGATGAAAACTCTGACTTAGAGAGCGGACAACATGTGTGGACGCCGCCCGCCACGGGGGTTCCCATATCAATACGTCCCTTCGGGCGTATAAAAAGTAAAAATCAATGACGATCTTGGCCACGTCAAAAACTTAATGGTGGACTTGATCACATCAAAGATCAACGGCGACTTTGACCACTGACAAATAACAATGGCGATCTTGGGTGCATCAAAGAATAAATGATGACCTTGGCCTAGCTAAAAACCTAATGGTGACATTGGCAATGTCGAAATATTAATGGTGCCCTTGCCATGTCAAGAAATGATGATTTCAACCACGTCAAAGATCAATGGTGACACTAATCACGTCTCACTTGCAACCTTGGCCAAAAAGCAATGGTGATCTTGCAAAAGGAATACAATCAAAGTATAACATGGGAAAGGGAAATCTCCCGATAAAGAAGACCACAAGGATGGCAGGATTTAAACAGGTAAACAGATCTCAAAATGTCATAGAGCCTACTTAAGAATTTTTCATACTGTACCAACGTTATATTTCAAATCACAAATAACATAGAAAGACGCCTTGTCCAGCGCGATTTCAGTCTGTGGTATCCATTCAAATAACTTCAGCGCTATGAATTTCATATTCTCTATAATTCGCCCCATCTCCATTCTAAAGGTCAAATTTAATGCACAAAAAGACAAACTATATTGGCTGTATGATCAATGATGCTAGCAGTAAATATATACCACTTTTTAGAACACTTTATAAATACATACCAACATTTTCTTGTCACATTGGTTGACCAGCAGAAATCTCTCTAGGAATATCACAGGTCCTGGTATATTTAGGTCAAAGTTGACTTTCTTCAGTATGTAGCGTTCCATTCTAAGCACCTGGCTCTGCTCATAGGTTCCGTCGGTAAGATGACACAAATCAACAATCTAAAGTATGAAATGGTAAACAATTTATGCGATATGATAATGTGATGGTGATTTCGCTAACTAAAAAATCATAAGCGTATTGTAATGGAAAGTGGGTTGGACATTTTATTTAAATTTCCATATTTGTAATTCAACTAATACAGTTTATCGTTGGAAAATCAAGGAATTAACAGGGTTTTTTTATAGAAAAAACATGTGTCTCCCCCATGCCTTGTGACAAGTTGGTAAAATGTGAAATGTAAAGTAAATGTAATTTACTCAAGTGTAATAAGTAAAAGTTATGAGAAATAGTTTTTCTTTTGCCAAAATAACGAATTTAAAAGGGAAAAAATGTAAAATTTCTATAATATCCCTTTTTAAATTTTCTTCATTGCAGAAAAATCTTTATAAATCATTTATAAAAAATGTCATTTACTCAAGTGCTGGCAAATTAGAAATATGAATATATACCTACACTGAATATAGTTTTTTCAAACAAATATATTAAATAAGTGAAGTTATGTAAAATTCATTTTTTCAAAAACGTATCAAAAAAGTATCTAATAGGTAAAAACAAAAGCTGTAAAATTTCAATTATCTCCCTTTTAAATTTTCCTCAAATGCAGGAAAATAGCATTTTCTCAAAATTTCACTAAAGTTCTTAGATTTAATGAGGATAAAATGTTATAAAAATAAAATTCGTTTTTAGAAACATGACATTGACTAAGCAAATAGAATTGGTACTGATCCCTACAGCCGTTTATGAGACAAACCCGAGAGAGAAAAACATTTTTGATATTGTGACCTTGACCCAATTAAATGCATCATTACGCTTGGTACTGATCACTTCTGCAAAGTTTCATTGAAATCCCTTCGCCGTTTACAAGAAATGCTGACAAGACAACGCATATTTTGTTATTGTGACCTTGACCTTGGCTCAATTAAAATTTACTGATAATGTGTACAACAAGGCTTGGCACTGATCACTTCTACACAGTTTCATTGAAATACATTCAGCTGTTTATTAGTAGAAGAGCTGACAAGATTTGGAGTCCACACATCCAGACATTTCTTCGGACAAGGACTAAATCGAAATGTTTCCCCTACTAGGGGGTCCCCCCGGAGACTTTTGTCTCTTATAAGCTTCTTTTTTCCTCGTTTGTTTTTCTACTGTAAGTCGGCCCCCCAAAGTAGTTATACCAAGCGTATTTTTATCTTAGATCATAGCATGAGAAACAAAACACACAAACAGCATTAAATAAATTGATAAACTAAGATGTCTCAAAGATACTTAGCAGGGATTCTTAGGTAAATTAGCTCTGGAGGGAACATTTCCTGGCTTTCACAACAATAATGGAAAACATCCATTGCATTGGAAAAGACTTTGAACAACATACGCAATTACGTGTAGCAATTATTAAGAAATTCTGGAAGAAACGAAAGTATAATTCAACGACCATCGATGAGGCATGACTTATCCGGTACACTCGGGAATGACCGTAGTATTCCATTGAGCTAAAGGAAAAGTCACATTTAACGCACCAAGTTTATCTATAAGATTTCTTTTAACGTTAACTACAAGTAACATGAAATATCAGTCTTAGAAATGCATTATGGTAAAGACCGGAAATTTAATTACCTCGGGAGGAAATCTCTCGTGATACTTTGCGGAAATGAGAAGGGCTGTAATGCCGACCAATTGAAGAGTGTCCAGCATCACATTCTGTATAGACAGGAACTTGTCTATCAGGTTCACACACAGGTGCAGGGTATGTTGAGACAAGTCCTGGTGCACCTGCAATTTAAATCAATATATTTAATGAAACACAAATGTGTCAACACAGAAAATTTCAAGCTGTGTATAAACGAAGAAAAAACTATTTATTAGGTATTCTCGTGACGTTTTCATGTATTATAATACTGATGAACGTAGATTTATAAAATACGTTGCTGTTTCAAAGATTGTGAACGTTTAAATTTACCCGCGGTAATTGCCAAAGGTTTTGGTAATCTGTCTAAAATTTTACTTACAATATCAAAGATTCTGAGGTTTTGATAGAAGATATCGTTTATAGTTAAATATATTGTACATACAAAAGTTACGCTTAGAATGTGAGCAAGAGCTTATGTATTGCTGTACAAGAAGTACTGCCTAAGAATATAAGGTGTTCTGTACCTGTACTTGTATAAGCCAGTCCATGAGCACTGTCCTCATGTGAGGAGTGACGTCACTTCCCTTCTGCATCAGGTACTTCTCGGGAAACGATGTTCGTCGCTCCACCATCTTCAAACACATAAGGAAGCAATAATAACTCAACTGAATCAACACATATGTATGGTTTAGCAGTGCAACGGTTGTCATTATAAATTTCTGATATTTATTGCAAATTTTCAGACTTTTATAAACCTGATTTTTTAAAATATACATTTACTAAATGTTACCATTCCTATACAAAAATGTAGATCTATATCAATGTCCGAAGTTTAAAATTTCTATGTAGATTCGGTGTGTTTTTAAAACTACAATTTACTCAATAACCATTCAAGTTATGTAATGACAATATGATAATAAAATAGATCTAAAACAAAACCCGTCAGAAACCAAACCAGATTGTAATCGTTAGTTCCTGTTTTCGTTTGAAGGAAACTATATGATGACGTTTGGGTAAATAAGTAAAGCCTTCACCTTCGAAACTTTTAAACTAATGATTGCGAGTTTATGTTTTCTGTCATTTCATGCATTTTCTAAATTTGTTCAACACCATTTACTTCAGTTATTTCCGCTATAAAAAATAAAAGGAATAAAACGAAGTTATCTTTTACTCTACTATTCAAATTACTTCGAGACCTTTTCCTGCTATTTTTAAAGTGTGAACATACCTGTAGGTAATCAATGACATCCTGTGCATATTCCGAGCAAGTGAGTGGATCTTTTATAGCATCAATATCAAGGACACCATGCGGCTTCCGCGTCATAATGCTCCGTATTTTCACCATTGGCGAGTCGACATCCATGGGCGATAGTTCTAAAAATACATTTTATAACTTATGTACCTTTTTTTCTGGGTGTTTAATGTCAGTTTCAATAGTATTTCAGGCGGACAGATTACTGAAAAGGATCAATACTAGACTTGTATCCTCCGTAAGAAACTGACAACCGTCTCACATTAACAGTCATGCCATGCCGGTACCGCGGAGCTCGAATCCGTGGAAGTGTGTCCCTAAATTGGCAGTCCGGAAACACTGTATCTAGGATACTGGTACTAAACTTGAAACGTCTATGATACTGATGTGAAGTAGCCAGCAGACTTCAAACTCAAACAAAACATTTCTATAATATATGATTCGTACTGGAGACACAACAAAAATAGCAGATGGAATACTACAACACATGTCGCATCGACACAGTCATCCAGCGCCACACAAAACTTATGAGTTAATATGCTTGCACACTTACCATGATCATCCGGGACAACATGACCGGGTACAGGAACTGTGAATCGGGTTTGTTTCTTTTCACTTACTGACGGTTTCCTCCCTGTAAGATAAAAACACTCACCATACATACATTGTATGTAGTGTATACTGTATGACACTGGCCTTTGAGCTTCTGCTTTAAGTGAAATAAAATGGTTAAACTTGTTAAAAAAGAGTTCTCAAAAATATTAACGTCTACGATGACAAACATGTGATCTATACGAGTGATTTCTACACTCGGAGAGCAATACAATAGTGTTTAATCTTGTGATTTTAAAGACGATCGCTACAGTTTCATCATTTTTTTTCAAGCAATGAGAATTTTATGAAAATTCGTTTGTTGTTAGGGTAATACCTGCTTAGTCAGCATATAAAATAAAAATCTTCGACACGTAATACGTTACATAGTTTACAAAATGGCTGCAGTAGCCCATCAGGTACCAATGCATCTCATACCTCCGGGTTTGAAGCTCACTTTACTATGTGTTCTCACTAACGGAACTTTTTTCTGCTCCTTGGGCTTGCCACTGACGGAATCCCGGCGGATTTTGTTGATGTAACCGACGTGCATATTATTGGTTCCGTCAGTTAGACCGGTTCTCTGCAAAACAAAACAATTAATTAGGCAATGTTACTTCTATATAGCACCATATGATATACGTGTATTATGAAACAGATAGATGGAATGAAAAAGGACTTCTTTGTCAATGTTTCAGTAACCTGGAAGGTTTTAATTCTTGGAAAAACAAGCGTAGATATTTATGAAAACGCTGTTCATGTCTGCATAATAAAGTACAGTAAGGGTAATAATGAGAATTTCACCAACTACCAATGAGAGGGAAATTCCTGAAAACATGTTTGATCTAGCAAAATGGACTAGACTTGTAAACGAAGGTTACATGGGCTTGCTTACTGGGCGATGAAAGATAAGTTTTTTCGCTTATGCGGTGGACAATGTTATAAACAAATGTATATGAGATCGGCAACAGCACATGGCATATTGTAGTTTCTACTTCCGAGAATGTTGTTGGCACATCAATATGACGTCATTTCACTATTTTTGTGAGGGATATTCAAGTTTGGAGCATAACTAACCTCTTTGAGTACTTCATCTTTCTTGCACTCACTAAACTTGAACTCAGCAAAAGCGTTCCCTTGTGCAATTTCTCCAGCTTTCCTTATTGCGAAATTCTCTCTGCCCATATTCTCCTTCCCGATAATCTGGTTTCCCTTGTGCCTCGATGTCAAATTATGATGCTGGGCCAAAGTAACAGACGTCATGTTGTTTCTGCAGAAAAAGTAGATATATTGGTTATGATCCTTTAATTCGGAGAACCTTAATTTCGGACACTGGTTTAAACTTGACGCTCGATTTTGTTATTGTTGTGAATCGTCTGTTGCCAATCGTTCAGAAGTTTGATTTTGACCCTCAACGAAAATGCGAGTATTTACCTTATAAAAGGAGCGAAACTATCTGTCCACCAAATACATGCATGTTTTGTCTTTTTCGTTCTTTCATCAACATTGACATCACAGTATTGGCTTTAGAAGCAACTGATCCCGGAATGTAAATTTACTGGGTGTCGGCAAATTACAGAATACTTACTGTTTTACTTCTTTAGTTTAGAATAAAAAAACAACAGAAAAGGAGGAGAAAACAAGCAGATAACTTTGTCCGAAATTAGGGTACTTTCAGTTGTAAAAATTACCTCCCTGGGTGACCTCATTGTCGGGCCTCATTCGTGAGCTAAATCTATGTTTAGAAGTAAGCAAAAAGGTTTTTCAGTAGCATGAGGAACCGAAGTTATTTGGGGTGAAATTTCATAAATATTTGGTTACTAGTTTGCGAGTTAGAGCAAAACATGTGCTTAAAGTGTCCGAAATTAGGACCGTAACCAGTATAGCAGGAAAAGAAAAGGATGTTTATAAACGTATTTTGTCGTCTAGTGCAGTCGTTCTAACGGTTTAATTTTGCATTGTTTACATGTATGTTTCCCCCACAAAAGTTCTAGGTCTCTTTAGCTCTTTTGTGGACTAATTATGTCCTCGAGCAGTAAACAAGTTGATCAAATTTCACGATCAGGCTTCATCTTTAATCGCCTGACTAAGTACATTTCCTGGATAAAACATACATGATTTGAGATGATTCTATAGAGGACAACAAAATGAAAGAAACCTGAAGATAGGATTCTTTCACTCGTCTATATCGAATCATCGTAATTTATCATGTTTTATCCAGGAAATGTACTAAGTCAGGCAATTACTCCTGTATAATTGTGATATTTGTCTTTTAAATGGGTTAAATACTGTTTATGGGCTGTACATTAATTATAGTCGTTTTTTTTTGGCACGCACTGTTCTTTTACTAATTGGTTTAGAGTCATCAAACTTCATATAAATGTTGTGCACCATGTTTTTACTTTTTATAATAGACTAAAAGACTGTACCATGATTCTCTGTTATCGAAACAAAATTCTGGATTCTGTTGATAAGCTCAACAACAGGTCCATCAAAATGTTACTGCTTAAAACTGATTGGGAAATTTAATCATTTTGTTAAGGATACGCTATTTGCAGAAGATGAAAATTATTTTACAATTCTATATTTTTTTAACTTCATGTTTCAATTAAAACGACAAAGGCAGGTAATATTTGAACATCCATTAAACTGTTTAAAGAACAATTCAATCATCAGCTGATCATCGAAACTGCCAAACATATCACAGGAAAAAATGTAAGTGTTAAGAATAACACAAGTTATAACTTTCAAGTATGTTCTGGTAAAATCTTGAAAGAAAAAATTCCACACGGACATGTACATGGGACTTTTTTTAGTTTGCGAGAAATATCAAGTTTATCCATCTCCCGTTTCAAACTGAGTAAAGTATACAAACGTATTCAAACAAGATCAAGTTTCCTTTTGTTTGACAAACTAGTTAAAAGCTTGCTTGATGTATTTAAATGTGACAGAAATAAACAATACTTACATATTGCGTAAACTATTTATTTACCTTTTTATCTCGTGTTCTTTCACCCCGAAATGTTTTGACGAGCGAATGACAAGTTGCGCCAAAAGCTCGGGTTATTGTTACTTTCCGCATGAAAACCCCCTATTATCCTATATTTACTCATCTATAACACGTCCTACGGCATACATACGTGGAGTACGGCATACAGTATTATATCCAGGGTTGGTACTGGACCCCACTGACAACTGATTTTTGATATGCAAGTTTTACTCACGGATTGGACTGAAACCACATACTCCTCCGATCGGTTAATAAAGTAGAAAGCATAGTCTGAATGCTTTCTTGTGTAAACCCAATGAATTGATGGGAAATATGTTTTTGAAAAGGTAGAAACAGAGCAACCAAGTATGCTTAAAGTATCATGTTCTTAAAGTCCGAACAAGGTAGAGTGATAAGAATGAAAACAGACCTCTGTCATTCCGTCAGTCCGCCAGTATAGTTTAATCAAATCACTGAGAGTGCTGGATGGGCGATTTTTAACCACTAAGAGGTGTGTACCAATTTCGATGCGTTCTATGTCTGAACTCGGTTCGTAAAATGAAATTGATCGGACCGACTCTGTCTGAGCTCAACGATGTGGTGCACGCTGAACCATAGAGTGAAACCACAACACACCTGATACTACAAAATATTAAAGGAAACAAGACTGACATATTTATATCTGCGCGATTTGCAACACGCTAAGACGTAGATATATACTATTCATAGTATTGTCAGGATTGTTATTTTATGGCTTAATAGTTTAAAGCTGCTCGTTCACAGTTTCCGGTGAAAAAAATCAATTTCTCAAAAATGATGAACTAAAACATAAAATGTATATTTAATGGCTAGAATCGAAAACATAAGTAAAAACCTAGGTAACAATTTGCAAAAATCCATTGAAAATGTGGGTTGGTTTGGTTTAACGGTACCGCTATGCTATATGGTTAAATAGGGTTTTTCAAAAGCGTTTGTAACGCTTTAAAATTTTGTAGCGTATAATTTCAAATTTACAGATATGATTTACATGAATTTATACTGCAGCCTTTATATTTGACAAATCAATCTATAATATGTTATTTTCAGACAGTTTGAAGAGCTTAATCTGAGATCGAGCAGCTTTAATACTATACATATGTTCAACAATCTTACTGTAAAAGTCACTTTTGCTGTTATATAATAGGGTTATTAGTATAGTAGCGTGATCCAGCATGCCGGATTTGCTCGAGTCGTGCGTCGGATCATACGAGTGCGTAGCACGAGTTTGATCCGACCTCGACGAGCCCCATCCGGCTGATGGATCACATTACTATACTAATAACCCTTTTATTTATACATTTTGACACTTGTCTGCGCGAAAACAATAAATGATATTCTAAGCATAAAATTGAAGAAAACCCCTTTTTAGCGCGAAATATACGAAGTATGCGACGCCATTTTATTGACGTCATCGTATAAACAAATAGTAACGACCCAGTCAAAAGCGACGTTTAACGTCAGGCATGAGCCATTGAATGCCTTTACAAATTTTGCCGCGCTATTTGTATTCCACGTACACAATCGGATTTTTTCTGTCAGGCCGTATTTGATGGTTGAATATAGGCTGTATTTTTTACATTATATTTATAGGTATATAATAAATTAAGTTATTGTCACTGTATGCCTGATTTTATTCAATGTTTAGATGCTGTTGTTTTTCTAAAATACAAATGTATACGGTAAGCGATATTCTATATTTCATCATAGTTATTGCTAGTTAATTATTGTTATTGGGTGAGTTGTTATTCTTATTATATATTGTAATAATTAGTGTAAATTTCGCAATTCTTGTTGGAGGCTATTTTATTCAAATCTTGCAGAAATATGAAATTATCTAACAAGAATGGCAATATCTTGAATGATAATATCGAACATACAATAACAATGTTACAGCATACAGGAATAATAACACAAATTACGAAACACCACACTTTCAGCCGTCTCAATAACAATTACAAAATAAAAGTATTGTTTATCTGTCATTACTATAAATGTACATGTATCCCCATGGACTCTTATGTTATATCTCTATAGCGGATTTTCTTAGTGTTAAAGCTCGTCATTGGTTTATTTTCAGTCCACAAGGGTGTTTGTTATCTTTCAGAAGTTTAGTTTATTGATATTTTATTGTACAAGTTATAAATGGATATAAATACACAGTGGTATACTCTTATAAATGGAGCGGGAGTTATCACAACATCAGAAACGGCTCTCTCCAAAAAAATAACCATCAGATTTAAACGACAAGACAACAATATCGCTGATACATCTTCACAACACAAATAGAATTAAGCAACTGACGTTTACAATAATCGATTAAAGAAAAGATTTTTTTTAATGGAAGAAAAAATTATAAATTAAAAAGTTGAAAAAATGACTGTCTAGCACTCCGCTCAACGAGAAACACATGACTGATGTAGGTCTTATTAATACTTTTATAGGGACACTATCCTTAAAGCTTCTAAGTGGTACAATGATTGCGACGACTTCATATCTTGCGGATGTCGCGTAGATTTGAAATATCTCGTATACCGCCTAATAATATAAAACTTCCAGTAATTTGATATGGAATAGAATATTAGTCAGTTGTAAGCCGTATCTTTTAACCTGTTGACCGTATCAAACTTAACCGGCAGCTTGAATAATGTTTACGACTATGACTGATCATTATGATAGTCGTCATTATCACCCTTTACGGTGAATTCATCTCTAAAACACATAATGTCCTCAAGGTATATATGTATTTGTAATAACTTCATATCGTCTTACTTTTCGTGCCTTTTTGCGTGCGTTTTAGCTCGACTATCCGAAGAGTAAGGAGGGCAATTGCAGTCACCCTTGCGTCGGCGTCGGCGTCGGCGTTGCACATTTGGTTCAAGTTTTGCATACAAGCTACTAACATGCACATATCTCAGTAATCATTTGTAGGGTTAATTTGAAACGTTACTAAAATGTTCATGGGCATTAGACAAGCAAGGTAGATAACTCTTGAATTTAATGCAAAAGATAGTCCTTGTCGAACTAATATATTTTGGTTAAAGTTTGCATGCACATGCAGTAAACACTGAGTGGATTGATTTCAAACCTTATGAAACTTTTCAGGTGTATCAGACAGTAAAGTTACATAACCGTTGTCAAATTTTACTTCAAATTATGGCCCTTCTCATATTTAGAAATTTTGGTTTAAATTTTGCATGCAAGGTACTATCAGCCTCATATCCCAGTAACATATGATTGAATTGTTTTGAAACTTCAGTGAATACTTGAGGGCTATCAAACATTTCAAGTTACATAGCTCTTAAATCAAATTAATGCAACGTATGACTTTTTTAACTTTAAAAAGTTGGTTAAAGTTTTTCGTGCATGCTTATATTATGCTCATATCTCTTTGCGAAACTAAATACATAAGAAAGGTGTATGTAATGTTGCAGCAAGATATTGCAGAAACCCCAAACAGAAAAAAAATTGTGTTCGTTAGTATGAGATTTATTGTGTACTTGGCTTTTCCAAACCGTTGGGGATATAGATTTATTTTTATTAACTGTTAAACAGCGAATTAAAGATCCGTTTTTATAAAACTGGTCAGGTAGGTTAACCAAATCAAGCAGAGCTCATTTTTACAGGCACATTTCAAATTTACGATTTTCAACCATATCTATATATGGTTAACATTAAGAAGATCACGTTTACGTTTATCATCTCAAAGACTTTTCCTTTAAACTGGCCGTTGGACACAGCCTGTACGTACACTACTGAATGAAAGAAAATATAGATTTGTAATATTCTGGAAGATGAATTCCATTTTGTACTTGAATGTAACACTGATGATGTATAGTGATTTAAGACGCCCTAACATTCCAAAGTTGATAGAATTATTGTTATTTAAAGCGACTTGAATATATTATACTGTGTTGTAAATTTAATCACCCATAAAGAACAGAACCTTGCAATCCCTCGCCCCACACACACACCAACAATCAGTGTTATTTACTTAATTCTGTATTAACCTACATCCTCACAACTGAATGCACTAATCCTATTCCTCATCTTTAGAGAAACCCCCATGTATTTGGGTTAAATAATTTTGTCTGTTTGTCTGTCTGTCTGAATGGACTGTATTTTGTTAGATTTATATAATAGTTTGTGAGTCGATCTGTATCGAAGAGTGTTCAAGAGAAATGTTGGCAGGTTTTTGTTGCGTATTATTTCTTAAACTGCATGACTCTACCATACAATCTCCCTTTATGTAATTGTCCTTGTTTGTTTATTTTGTGATAGCAAAAGCCTACATGTCAAAAGTAAAATATGACCGTAATGACAAAGTGAAATCACAAAGTCACTGCATATAAACACGGACCTATATATAGGTCCGTGTTACAGGTCGTAACATAGTTACCTTGAACGAGGATGGTGGACCATACACACATACAACAAACAAACAAACAAAAAAATATGTCCGTGTTATTTGCATGTGGCATTTGTCACTGATGACTAGTCTCACTATTTCCACTTCGAAGGCAGACCGATTTTACAGGTTGACATTTTAGAGTTGTCCGCCTTCTACGTCTCACTTTGATGTGCAAATAGCTGGGAACACATCCCCAACAAAATTCTGTTGGGCACTTATTAACGCAATAAAATCCAATATTTAAATGTATTTATGATTTAACATGATAGGATTAAGTTTAAAAATGATACTAATGATACTAATATAAAAAGTTATGTTTACCTATTTACACACCTGCATCAATCGGTGAAATATAAAAATAAACGGCATATCATGCCGTATGTGTAAACATGCAGGTTTAGGTTTAAACATTCAGATTTTTATAAAGTGGTGATATTTTTCATAAAATCTTAGGTTTTCATTTCAAGACATATTTAAATCTTCATTTTAGAGCGAAATATTGTTATTTGAACCGAGTAGGTAAATTGTGTATTATGCGCCGATTGTACCTAATATTGAAACTACACTTTCCGCCTATTATGGAGCACATTAAAAATAGGCGTAGAGGTGTGACAGTTATAAAGATCTGTGAAAGGGGTCACACTGAAACGCCAAATTAATTAGGCTAACTGATGACATGGGCACTGTCCATCAAAGTGCCACTCTCTTTCATACACTTTCATAATTACGGAATATTCCAAATACATGCTCGAATATTTATTATTTCACAGATTATAATGCATTTTAATTTAAAACACTGGTAAAAACACTTTTGAAGAACTGGCAAAAAACACTGCCGTCGCTACTTGTACAAAACTCGGTTTACCCAAAATCATGCCCGAATAATCTAATGAGTGTTTAGTTCTGCAGGCACTTAGGTCTAAATTTATTAGGTCCCCTATCCAGTCTTTGTTAACCAAATTGAGATTTTTGTGGAGTGAAAACACCCGTAAAATATTGAAACGCTTCTTTAACAAATCCACCGGAACCACGTGCACGATATAAATAAAGATACTCTTACCTTTGAGGAGATTAACAGGCGCTTGATCTGTTCTCAAAGTAATAAGCGTTTTATAGCAAAGATGGAAACACGGCAAGACGAAGTTTCTAAACTTTTATCAATTATTGCAGAAAAAAATCGTGAAATTGAACGTTTGAAAACTGTAAGCAAAGATTCAAAATATTGTTTTCGTTGGTTCTGATGGAAAAATGTTATCACTCTTAAATTTTACATGCTTGACAATTTACTTTGAATTTCGGATTCTTATATTTCGGATAACAATACATGTCAACCCTATCCTCCCTGAAAAACTGCCATTTTTCTCACATAAGTCATAACAGAAAGGTGGTCAGCAGCAATGCCCAGTTTTGCATATGGTGGCTACAAGACTGAATAAAATTCCCATGGTTTGCAAAACATAATAAGATTTTGTGCCTGTAGTGTAGATGAACAATTACTGAATAAGATAACTGACTTTCAGGGAGTTTGTTCAACAAAGTAAGATAGAAGATAGGTTTTGCCGCAAAATCCTAAGCAATTTGTCATGTTTGTGATGAAAAGTTATGAAGAATCTTGTTTTAAAGTAGTCATTAAGATATATATCATATTATATATTCTAAGCCAATCAGTGTGATATTGATATATTGTGTGCATGATGTCTAATATATTACAAGAACAGGAATTTAATGTACAGTTCAATTTATGATATATCCTGACCCTCCCAAAGAGTAGCCTCAATATTTCGAATGCAAGACAGACCCACTTTACAAACTGACATTACATCTTTGTCTGCCTTTGTGAAGGGTGGCTATCGTATATATAGCAAAAGCCCTTGCGCACAATTAGTTGGGCTACCAAAACAGCTGCTACATGGTAGATATGTATTAATGAGAAATGCAAAACTGTAGTTTTTGGTTTATTACAATCAATTTGCTGAGTTTTTATTTCAGACAGGAACAAAGCCAGAAAATGCATACAAAGAAGCTGATCTTGACAGATTAGACAAGTTTTACTCACAGAAATCAAAATTAAGTAATGCTGAAATTTCACGATACAGTAGGCAGTTGATTTTACCAGAGATTGGTGTGAAAGGTATGACTTGTACATCTATGCAGTAGTATTTTTTAACCTCAATTTAAGCCTTGGCAACAGATGGTTTTGGATTTCAAAGTTTTACATGTATTTGACAGTGGTCAGTCACTTACACAGGTCTCAGCAATGTCAGCTTCCATTTTAAATCCTGATATGCTGAAAATGCTGTATGTCTCAATTTTTAATTTCTACATGTGTTCAAAATTTTCTAAAGGGCAAAATGTGAGCTTGCTACTGTTCGGATACTGTGTCTGTGACCACGTCATGTTTATTATCATTGTATAACAAGGAAGAGCATTTGAATACAAAATAAATTAAATGAAAAATAGGGTCTTGTATTGCACTACTTAAAATCTTATTTAGTTCAGAAAAAAATATAATATTATATTTACATAACTTTTCATATATAACATAATACACAGATTACTGCAGTTGTAAAATTTCTATATAAAGAAGCATGATTTAATTCACTCTTTCTGATCCATGTTTTTATAGGTCAGTTATCAGTAGGGAGTACTTCAGTCCTGATAGTTGGTGCAGGAGGTCTTGGGTGCCCCGCGGCAGTGTACCTAGCAGCAGCTGGAATAGGTATGTACAAACATTTAAATTGCTTTTGATCCAGCAGTCACTGGAACAAGTATGACCACCTAAGATTTAAAATTCTCAAAGCAGTGAATCAATTAGCTGTTAGCTGAGCTGTGTACAATTAGCATCAGGTTTTACTGTATACAGTATTGCATTCAGCAGCCATTGTAATAGATATGCTATTAAATGCTGAACAGAATTTGATAAGGCATTCATTTTTATGGGTGAGTGCACAAAGGCTAGGCAATGTGAGGCAAGGCCTTACAGGAGAGGGACAGTTTAACACTCCACTTTTAGTCAGTAAGACAGAAAGTAGAACTGGCAGCTACTCTGGATGTTGGCAATTAGAATTTGATATTTAAGCAGTAGTATACTAAACTGTAACTTTTGTTTACTATGTTGGGTATGTACAATATCTTCGAGGCTGGATGTTATTGGTGTATTTTGATTGCTTAATTTCAAGGCTAGATTATTATAATTGGTTGTTTTTCAGGCTGTCTTGGGTTAGTAGACTATGATGAAGTTGAGTTAAGTAACCTACACAGACAGATTCTACACTCAGAGGCTAAAGTTGGAGTTCAGAAAAGTGTATCAGCCGCACAGGCCTGTAATGGGTAAATGTGTTATAAACTCACATGAATGAAGGCTAATTATTGGTTTATAAATAATCAGAGGCTTGGGCAGTCACTTGTCACCTTAACAACAGTAATATGACAATTTCTAGTGTAGGCCTCTGTTTCTTTGACAAATGATCCTCTTCCTGCCGCTAATATCTATATATTAAATTTGAAAGTTAACCCTAGCATTTGGGAAGGGAGAATAGTGCTTGCTAAACAGCCAGAAACAAAAGTTACTTAATGTAATACTGAATGTCAGACTTTGGCAGAAAAGTATCAAAAATTAGCATCAGCTCTAAAAACAGCTGTTTCCTTGTAATAATGGAAAGTTAATGTTATTTACTTTTTAAGAAGATGACTATATACACTTGGAGCCACTTCTAACCTGACACATATAATTCGGTATAACTGGATTATTTGTATGCAGACTTCGTTCAAATTTAGTATATAATCAATTCAACACATAATACGTACTTCTGCGAAATTTCATTTTAATTGATAAACAAATACATATAAAACTTAACAAATAAAAAATATCGCTGTAAAATCCGAATTCACAAAATGGCATAACGTGAAATCCCAACAATGAGAAAAGTCACCGATTCATAATAAAATCCGTACATCCGAGTAGAGAAAGGAAATACAATGTTAATTGTATTTACAGATAAATTTCCACCTTTCTTACGATTTATAGCGAACAATTTGATACTGCATATGTTTGCAAATAAAATTATTTCTAAATAAATATGATACATTTATATACGTGACTGTCTGAGTGATTGGCCAGCAAGCAACATATCAATTGCGCGACCACACTCTTGGTTATTCATTCGAAGTGACTGATTTTTAAAATCAAAATTCTGTTTTTACGGTTTGAATTGCGTTATAGAATAATAAAATGAAAATGAAAATCGATATTTTTTGCTCTGCATTTCCTCGTGCAAAATGGTGAAATCGTACTTGTCACATGTCCAAAAGTAACCGATCGTCACAGTTGAAAGGTTTTATCATATTGTTACAGTTAATGTTGCCAAACAACATATTATTTAATTTGAAATAAATATCTTGAACCGTTTTCGAGAAAATCAAATTTGAAAAGTGTCTGGTTAGAAGTGGCTCCAAGTGTAGTCACATGGAGCTTGCAGAGATATCTCATTTTAATAGATCTCAGTAGCAAAGGTCAAACTGTAGTAAAGGTCAAACTATCACAGGGTGTCCTGGTAATAGACTGAGACTATGAAAACAAGTTGTGTAATCATATAGAACTCTGCTATCTCTGTTAAATATTTAAATATGACCCATTATAATTTTTGCAAATTTTAAAGAAATTGCAAAGTGTATTAATAGTTGTTTTTTTCTTCAAAAATACAGGTTGAACTCGTTTGTGAAATGTGTACCATGTCATCTGCCATTAAACAGCTCAAATGCCCTTAATATCATAAGGAAGTATCCTTTTCTGCCTCTTTACAAAACCTTATGTAATTTTTAATTTATTTTATTTATTGGAGCCACTATTTTGTGATAGAAATATCCAGAAAACTGACAATTAATAATATATCTATGTACTATCATATTCAGTTGGTTTATAATGGAAATCCTTTTTGTACAAATTTTGGTACATTGTATCTGAAAATAATATGTTGTGTATTGTAGAAATAAAATCTTTTCGTAAAAATGAATTATTAAATTTCAACAATTTTCCTTTGAATTGGCTCACTTGAATTATATTCATACATTACAAGTAAAACAGCTAATGTATTGTCCACTTTGTAGAACTGAATGAAAAACTTAACTCTAATAAGATATGATATTGTGTTGGATGCTACAGACAATGTTGCCACCAGGTACTTGCTTAATGATGCATGTGTTATAGCTGGTAAACCTCTTGTGTCTGGAAGTGCTCTTAGATTTGAAGGACAGGTAACTTTAATTAAAACCCTAGTTTTATATCTTTACATAATTTTGAGGTTAAGATTTGAATTTAAGTCTTGAAGTGCTAGATTACCTGACTGTTCTTTGGAAACGTCAGAAGTTTTTAGTATTTTAAGGCCCTAAATTAGGAGTGCATATAGATTTGCTCTTGTCTGTCAGTATGTACATACATCTGTATGTACGTCCAAAAGTTTTATGGCATGTACTGCTCCTTTACTGATTGACCTGAATTCTCTTAACGTAAGGCAAATGTTTATTAGGATGAGAAGTTGCGCACCTGAGTTTTAGATTTCACCTGTAACACTAGAGTTATAGCCCTTGACTTCTTCTAAATTAAAGTGACATTATGATTTACTGCACATTGTTTTTTGGTGATAGTTTTATAAAAGCAATTTTTGGTTGCTGTGCATTTAAATGCGTTAATTAATGATTATGAAATATATAGTTGGTGCTTTAGATAAAAAATCGGACTGAAATGATGTTGATTGTGTCTTTTGATGTTGGTAGGATTTGACAGGGAGGGAGCACTGCGCAGTTGCTCTTTTTAATGCTCTCCCAGAGAATCAATTTTGAGTTTTTCCAAGGGAGGGAGGTTGGTGTTTGGGTAGCATTCACCTTTTGCCCCTTTTCATTTTCAATTAAGGCTTTCTATACAGCAAGTTTGTGACACACACCTCCTTAAGAAATTGACATAGAGTCACTTAAATATTCACAAATGTTCATTGGAATTAGAAGTAGTTTGCCTGGGTTTTAGTTTTTAGCTCGACTTTTCGAAGAAAAGGGGAGCTATCCTACTCGCCTCGTCTGCGTAGGTGTCATACCTAAAGTTTTTTGTACCACCCCACTTTATTTCAAAACTATTAGAGGTATGGCTTTGAAACTTACCATACTTGTTTACCATCATAACCTCCATCTAAAAATAAGAGTTCATAACTCTGTCAAGGTTTTTGACAGAATTATGGCCCTTTTTGGACTTAGAAAGTGTATTGAGCTTGGTTAAGTTTTTCGTACCACCCCACTTTATTTCAAAACCATTAGAGGTATTGCTTTGAAACTTAGCATACTTATTTATCATCATTACCTCCATTAACAGACAAGAATACATAACTCTGTCAAGGTTTTTGACAGAATTATGCCCCTTTTTGACTTAGAAAATACATTGAATATGGGTAAAATCCACTTATTGACTTAACCCTTTGAGATATTGTTTTGAAACTTTGAATGCTTGTTTACATCATTACCCCCATTTGTAGACAAGAGAAGGTAACTCTGTCAAGGATTTGTTTTAAAAATTAAGGCCCTTTATCGATTTAGAATCTTGGTTAAGTTTTTCGTACCAGTCCCCTTTTTTACTAAACTGTTTGAGATATTACTTTGAAAGTTGGAATACTTGTTTACCATCATGATCCCCAAACATAGGTAGGAGAAGGTTGAATTATGGCCCCTTTTGACTTAGAAACTCAGTTGAAATTTTCATTCTTGTCCACATGTTGCCTAACCATTTGAGATATTACTTTGAAAGTTGGAGTACTTATGTACCATCATGAAGCCTATCTGTAAGCAAGAGAAGATAACTCTGTGAAAATGTTTCTTGATTTGTACTTAGAAATTCCTAGTTAAAGTCTTGTGTGCCCTTAACTGTCAAAGTTTTGTTTTATTGGCAAGCACTAAAAAATCCGAGCACACTGTCCTACTGACAGCTCTTGTTTATATCAGGCCAGTAACACTTTAGTTATGGCCCTTGACCTAGTCAAAATTTAGGCATTCTATATTGCAAGTTTGTGGCATACACTGCTCCTTAAGTAATTGACCTAGTGTCACCAGACTTTACACAAATGTTCATTTGGACGAGAAGTTGTGTGAGTTAATTTTGTTATCACAGCGTTAACAGCTGAGTTATGGTATAAAGGTGGACCTGGAACCAATAGACTATGATCTGAAGACTGTCAAGTAAAAGCATGCAAATGAGTACCAAGTTCATACAGACTCTTATAAACTATTTTCGGGTTTTAGTGTATAGTGACTTTATCATGAAGTTGCGCAACAATGTAAATATATTTAAATATTATATTGGTCAAGTTTATAAATAACTTTATTGGTGGCTAATGTTACAGTTAACAGTCTACAATCACAAGGGAGGGCCATGTTACAGATGTTTATATCCCAAACCCCCACCCCCAGAGACAGTAACTAACTGTTCTGATGGCGGTGTCCTTGGAGTCAGTAAGTACACTTCCATTTTACCTAACTATACTATATACATTAAGAAACTTAGAAGGAAAGTGTGTATGTTAGCTGTTAGTTTGAGTATCATGCACAACGTTTTAACTGTTCAGTAAATGTGACAAATCTTCAAGAAATGGGAAGGTATTATAAGTACAGTACTGAAATAAAGTTTGATGCAATAACGTGCCAATAAAAGAAATGGGTTTAATAAGTGATTTTTTTCAATACTTCCATCATTTTTCTGGGATTGATATATAAACTGTCAAGCCTGGGTTAGGCAACCAGTCAACAGATAAAGGAAACTGGGCTATTTACAGTGTTATTACCCGTCAAAGTGACCATCACAATGTCAAGTTAGAGATTTAGAACTCATTATAGCTACAGAAAAATGGTTATTACTTAAGTTATAACTAAAATAGAAGTTTTACTTTTCTTGATTGTAGCAAAAATAGTTTTGACTATTCTAGTGAAAACTTGAGAATCCACCTACTAGTGTTTAGCAAGATTTACTTTCATTTCTGTCTGGTCATAAGAGAAATGACTTAGTATAAATTGTCAAAACATTCATTGTCAAAACATCTTACTCGACTATAATGCAGTATGGTGATTTTGTGGTGTAATATAATTACAGGTAGCTGCTTGATGCAGGTGTATTTAAATTAAAAAATATACATGTTCTGGTAACCATGACAGGTGCTTAAACTAGGTGATAACCTTACACATGCTCAGCTGTATTTTCAGTTCCTGGTATAATTGGAAGTCTACAAGCTTTAGAAGCAATCAAAATAGCTGCAGGACTTGACAGTATCCTTATCGATTATTTTGATGTTTTATTAATATGATCTTTCTGATATGGCCTTTGCTTTGCGATAGTGTGATTGTGACCGCTTGATGTCTGTTGTCTTCTTTCATTGTCAATAATTGCTAAAAACAAAATCTCCTTGCCAATGTTAATGAAACTTGGCAGGGATGTTTCTGAAAAGAACCTCTACACCAAATTTGCTAAAAGAGTTATGATCCATGCAAAACTCTGGTTGCTATAGCAACCGAAAGGTAAAGTTTTTACTCTGAAACTGCTGATCAGAATTTAATTTTGTTTTTCACAAATGATCACCTGATGACCCCCTACCTAAATTACTAAAATGAGCTTGATTCATGAAAAATGAGGCCTCCGGTGGGATAGGACTGTTTTCTCCTTATAATTTATATAGAAACGTCAAAATTCTTCCTCTCTGAAACTACTGGTCAGAATTTAGTTTTATTTGACAAAATTAATATGATCACATTATGACTCTCTACCAAAATTGCTAAAATGAAATCAATCCCTTCAAAAATGAGGTCCCAGTAGGTGTGGCTGTTTTCTATATGTATTCTGTGCAGAAACTTTAAAAATCTCTGAAATTTTCTTGAATTTGTGTTTTCATTATCTCATGAAAGGTTGGATGGATTTCAGTCACATTTGCCACAAATGAACATAATATTAACAGTTTTTTTGGTTAGATTTCACAAAATCCTATTACAAGCAAACCACACACTGCTGTGTCTAAAAGCACATATTGAGGACATCCGTGTTCTGTAGACACTTTTCTAATTTTAGGATAGGTCTTGCACATAGTTTTATACCAGAGTTGAATATTTATATGCTGCAAAAGTCATGCAGATGGCAGATGTTCTCTGTTTTGACTCAGGGGAGCAATAAAGGACCATCATAGCCCTCTTGTTTCTTGTAGCTTATCAGTTAACCTTCATTATACCCCCAAAACGAAGTTTAGGGGGTATATAAGAGTCACCCGGTGGTTGGTCGGGCAGTTGGGCGGGTGGTCCGTTGCATTTTCCTTGTCTGGAGCATAACTTGAAAACTACTAGTTAGAATTCACTACAACTTCATACAATGGTCAAGCACATTGAGAGGAAGTGCAGTGTACAAGAACCATAACTCTATCTGGACTAATTATATAGTTATTGCCCTTTGTTACTTTTCCTTGTTTGGAGCATAACTTGAAAACTACAGGTTGGAATTCAATACAACTTCATACACTGGTCAAGCACAATGAGAGGAAGTGCAGTGCACAAGAACCATAACTCCATCTTGACAAATTATAGAGTTATTGCCCTTTGTTACTTTTCCTTGTCCAGAGCATAACTTGAAAACTACAGGTTGGAATTCAATACAACTTCATACAATGGTCCAGCACAATGACAGGAAGTGCAGTGTACAAGAACCATAACTCTATCTTGACAAATTACAGAGTTATTGCCAAGAACAATATCTCTCTTTTAGTTTTTTTTGCAAGGTATTCTGTTACTACGAACTTCCTCAGTTTATAAAGCAGTCTTTTGGGGGTATTAATCACATTTAGTGATAGGTCTAGTTTTATGTGTTTGAACTAAAAGAACTTTACATACTAGTTATATAGGGAAATGAAATGAATCATTATATAGGGAAATGAATTGGCGTTCATGCAAGTGCTTAAAAAGCACTGTAAGCTCCTTGTTATATTCAGTTTAGATCATATACCTTAGTAAATTTGAAACTGTTGTTGAAATCATGTTTTAGATACAAAATGAACAAACATACAATTTAAGTGAACAAAATAGTAACTTAGATTTTACTGTATATGTATGCATTTTTTTTGTGCTGTATCATTCTGTAATGCTATAGTTGGTATCTAAGTACTTTGTATATCCTTAACCTGGAAGGTTCATATTCTCAGAAGTTATTGATGTATGATGGATTAGATGGTACATTCCGCACCGTTCGTCTCCGCGGCAGACAGGCAGTTTGTCCGGTGTGTGGAGACTCACCAAGTATTACAGAACTCATTGATTATGAACAGTTCTGTGGAGCACGTGCAACAGACAAGGTCAGTTTGTATACATGCATTATAGAGCCCACATGATTTGATGTGTCAGATAAAGCGGTGTCAAAAAGATGCAATGAAGTGCATTGCTACCAAGAAATACTTGCCGGTTCATGAGTAAAGCAGGTGTCATAACAATCAGGTCTGAATTACATGCAAAATACATTGTACAAGTAAAAATAACAGGGCCAATGAAATGTGTGATTATGTTGCAAATGTTGTTATGATCAAGTGTTATTATGGGCAAGTTGCACTGTACTTGAGTCTTGACCTTGCTTTGATTTAAAACCTTGTCCTCTTTGTCATTTCACTACCATCATGGTTTTCGGCGGAAGTTAAGTTTTTCGTTTGAATCTTTTTCTCAAAAATTGTCATTGCTATCACTTTGGCACCTAAAAAAACTATTGCAAGTACAAATTAAATATGACATTTTCACAAATAACATAACCCAGTCATGAATTCCAAGTGATTGATATCTAGAGGTTTTATTTAGAATGTTTTTGGTTTCATTTTAGTGTAACCAGATGTAGATGTTTTATGTTTACTATATACCAATTTATTCAAGCTTGGAAAGGCGAGAAGCTTAACGAGACATTCTTGAGTCCGTTTCCTTGGAAATAAGCCATTGTCATAAAAACTAGTTGTACCTGACACCAAGATCTCAGGGTTAATTAAGCAATACCTTAATATGTACACCAACACATCCCTTTTTTTCCCCCGGGGGGGGGGATAAAAACACATCCCTGTCTGTCCGCCTGACCGCCTGTCCGCCCTCCGTCCCCATGCGCCCCCCCCCTTACAAATTCGTGTTTCGGACTGTAACTTTGTCATGCATTGAAGGATTTTAAAATAACTTGGCACACATGTCTAGCACATCAAGACGACGTGTCGCGGCAAAACCCCCACAAAACCCCCCCCCCCACCCCCCGCCCCCCCCCCCCCCCCCCCTCCCCCCCCCCCCCCCCCCCCCCCCCTACCTCAAAGTTGAAGGTCACACTTGGTATGAAGGTTATGGAATCCTCTATATATGCACACATTCGTGTCCGGACTGTAACTTTGTCATGCATTGAAGGATTTTAAAATAACCAGGTACACATGTCTAGCACATCAAGACGACGTGTCGCGCACAAGACCCCCCCCCCCCCCCCAGGCCCTCAAGGTCATACTTAGAGTTTGAAGGTAATGGATTCCTCCATATAAGCATATATGCACACATTCGTGTCCGGACTGTAACTTTGTCATGCATTGAAGGATTTTGAAGGAATAAAATAACTTACAAATTGTTACCCGCACAAATTTCTAGCACATCAAGACGACCTGTCCCCCGTGCAAGACCCACCCCCTCCTTAGCTCAAAGGTCAAGGTCTACTTAGAGTTTGAAGGTAATGGATTCCTCT
This sequence comes from Saxidomus purpurata, assembly GCA_022818135.1. Taxonomy (NCBI): domain Eukaryota; kingdom Metazoa; phylum Mollusca; class Bivalvia; order Venerida; family Veneridae; genus Saxidomus; species Saxidomus purpurata. The sequence goes on from JAFMSR010000001.1 coordinate 57,973,957, forward strand.
ATATAAGCTTTGCACACATTCGTGTCCGGACTGTAACTTTGTCATGCATTGAAGGATTTTAAAATAACTTGGCACAAATGTCTAGCACATCAAGACGACGTGTCGCGTGCAAGACCCACGTCCCTAGCTCAAGGTCAAGGTCATACTTAGAGTTTGAAGGTAATGGATTCCTCTATATAAGCATATATGCACACATTCGTGTCCGGACTGTAACTTTGTCATGCCTTGAAGGATTTTAAAATAATTTGGCACAAATGTCTAGCACATCAGCCGCCGTACCCCCTCCCTGCACACAAAGACGTGCCCCGCGCCCCCCCCCCCCCCCCCCCCCTCAAGGTCACACTTAGAGTTTATAGGTAATGGAATCCTGTATATATGCATACATTTGTGTCCATTCGTCACTTGGGAGGGACAGCTCTTGTTGTATGTTACAACATCGAGAAAGTTGGAAAATTGAAAATGCTTTCCTGTACAGTATTGGTTTTGTGCATATGGTATGGGCCACTTTATGAAGTATGGTGTAGATAAATAGCAAAGATTTATAACCTACAGTCTTCTTACAGGACAAGAGTATCCACGTGCTACAGAAAGAGGAAAGAATGTCAGCAAAGGTATATGATTAAAGTAATTTATGTAGAAGATTTATGTTTAAAGTCTCATTTTCTGCCTGTTTATTTATTTGCGAAATACTTAATTTCTTGTCTTTTTGCCAAGGCCACAATGTGGTTTGGAAAATGCAATTCTTTTACTTGTTCTTGTATAGATCTCATCCATACAGAAGACACATAACTGTAAATATTCTTTCAATTTATGGTAGCTTGCAGAACAGTTCACTCATATTACAGAAAACTACTGAGAAAACCTCGTAGTATAGCAAGAGGAATGTTAATTGTTACACATGCAGAATCCACTGCACTAAGTAGATACAATTTTAACTGATGAAAAACACCTGTGATTTGCATATATTATGTAGATAGCTCACGCCTTAAAGTCATTGTAATGTTTATTTCTAGGACTACAAGTCACTTTTGGACAGTGGTCAGCCTCATGTGTTACTAGATGTTAGACAACCTGTCGAGATGGAGATATGTCAATTACCTAAACAAGCTGTCAGTATCCTTTCACTGCTGTAACTGGACATCAGAAATAATAAGGCTTTATCAAGTGAAGTTGTATGTTATTAATGTTGGTAGAGTACAAAAAAACAGCAAACATTATCTTATGTGTGTTCAGTGTTCACCATGCGCTAATGTTGGCATACGGTCACAAGAGTTGGTGTATATTGACCATTGTCTGAGGGAAAACTGTAGAATTAAGAGACAACACACCTGTCTGACTTGGTGACCATGGACCATCTCACAAACGACCAGACAACACTGTGAGAAGAGAATGTCATGGTCCATTGTTAAAAAAGCATTCACCATTGTTAATAAAAAATTCACCTTTCTGTCTCATGACCTAAAACTTGAGTGCCTTAAGTGTGTGAACTCCCAACCATGGTATGTCAGTCAATAAACCATGTAAATGCCTTTTCTATGGAGGTGCAGTGGTATAGGGGTAGAGCATCAGACTCCTGACCCAGAGGTCATAAGTTTGAATCCCAGTAGCACATTTGACCACGACCTCCACGATCCCTGCTTTTGGTGCAAGTACTGGTCAGACCTACAGGTAGCAGTCTTCGAGAGCATTTAATGTAGGTTGCCAGAACTTGCTCTACAATGTAAAATAAATTAGTTTAAATCAATGCCCTTTTAATTTAATAATTAAACAGTAAGTATAAGACTACATGTTCTTGCCATAAGTAGTCAAATTGTGAAGGAGCAACTTCTGTAGATCGAATACTGAGAGTATGAGTAATAGTTTGCAGATTCTTTCCTGACTGGGGGCAAGTATTTCAAAGCCAGTCAATAGATTTTTATACATGAGCACAAAACAGGGGAACAGAGTATAGTAAAATACTCTGACCATTTATTTTCATTTGAATGACATGTAATGAAGCAGTGAAGTGTAGTAGCATTGTCCTTAACCAGGGTACTAGATATTCCTGTAGGAGATCTACATAAATCATCAAGCATGGACCAATTGTCTGCTTCAGTAGATGCCATCAGCCAATCAAATGACAAAGTGCCTGTTGTATGTGTCTGTCGCAGGGGAAACGACTCTCAGATAGCTGTAAATAAAATTAAACAAGAGTTATCTAACGATAAAGTTGTGATAAAGGACATTTCTGGAGGATTGACTTCATGGGCAAAAACTGTGGACCCTGACTTTCCTACATACTGAATAGATTTTATTGATGCAGAGTAATGGAGTGAAACTGGAAAGTGGTTCTACAGCCTAGCTACCAGAGGTTGACTGGCACACGAGAAGGCAACAGTTACTATTCACTACACATGGAATTTAAGCTTTTAAAGATCTACACAAAGTTTTTAAAAAAAGGGGGCAGGCATGGTCTCTGTAGCACTCTACAATTGAAATAGAATCACCTACCTTATTTGCATTAAGGTTATATGTCAACAGTAATGAAAGATTGTTAGCAGCTATGTATTTACCAATACTTCCTCTACTAGTGAGAGCCCTAACTAAATGCCATGACTTTCCTTATCTAAATTATGTTTAAGAAATGTCGACTTCTGTATCATTTAATGGGAGGCTGGAAAAAAACAGACGTTTTATTCAAGAGTATCTACATGTATAAACAGATTGGGAGAGAGCTATATGTGTAATCTGCATTTTATTTAATCATTACCCTGCTACATTTCTAAAATGAACTTGTCCATCTTAAAATTTTGACAGTACCATTATGTGTTAAGAGGGGTGTTTACTTAAAATTTACTGACTGAATAGCGAACATTAAAGATCATGATCAGACTGCATGGTAGGGTAACAGTTAAGCAATAATACTTACATTTATAGGTGATAAGAGAATTGTAACTGCTCCCTAAGTACCTTAAAACATTTCTGGAATAAATCCTTCGTCGCTTTATGAAACATAAAAAATGATGTGTTTTTATTTAACATTTGAAATATTATTTCAAATTAAGGTACATTGTAGTTAACTTGGATGAAGCATTTCACTGTCAGGAACCGTACCAAACATCTTTTTATAGAACTGATAAAAATAATAAGACTTAACATTTCTGCATAATTAGGCCAAGCAAAACAAGTGTGTTTCTGGTCTCTTTGCCAAAAAATATTAGGTTGGTCAGCATTTTTTGGGGCCTTTCTTGCTCTTAAACACTTGAGAATTGGTCTTTTTGATCATTTTCTTATAAAAAAAGTTTGATGTAGGTGTGGAGACTGGAAACACACAATTGTTTTGGCCTTCATATAATCTGGGACGAATGTTCATATTATTGCTCCAGATATAATGTTGTGCTGGTAGTTTGTCTTATTTAGGAGTAAAAGACAAAATTAGTTTCTATTTTGGACACATTTACTACTGTCTGCACATTCGCCCCTATCTGTTTTATTAGCTCATCTGAGCAGGAAGTGCTCAAGATGACATATTGTGGTCTTGTGGTATCCCTAATCTGTCTGTCGGTCTGTTAACTTTATACTAACATTTGAAGACCCTGGATGTGGCATTTTTAATCAGTGCGTTTCTTGGGTATGCGAAAGGGTATGCACTGTATGACTCCATTTAACAAAATTGGGTTATGAAAAATTATATTCTTACCAACATTAAGCAATGGGAAATTCTTCTATAAAATGACACCATTTGGGGAAAAGGTACCCTTGGTCAGAATAAAACTAAATTTCACAAATGATGGTTAAAGAATCTTTGTCGAAAGCTACATGCAGCTTTCATGGTAAGATATACAGCAATGTTTTGTAAATTTGAAATTTATGATAATAGCTAGGTGCTTTGTGAATGAAAAAGTGATGAATTTTACTGGTTGATGGAAAGTGTTTTTCAGTTTTTAAAGACAATTTTTCATTAAAACTGAATTAAAATTGCACCTTTCGTCAATCTGTCTGTGTCTGTCACATTTTCGTGTCCGGGCTGTAACTTTGTCATGCATGAAGGATTTTCATATAACATGGCACAAATATTTAACACATGAAGACAATGTGTAGCATGCAAGACCCAGGATGCTGCTTCAAATGTCAAGGTCACACTTAGTGTTTAAAGGTAAAGAAATGCTGTATATATGCGCACATTTGTGTCTAGGCTGTAACTTTGTCATTGTGTGAAGCTGGGTCCTAATATAAGGACCCAGTGTGAAGGAATTTTCAAATCATATGGCACAAATGTTCAGTACATCAAGACGTTGTGTGCCATTCAAGACCCGCAACCCTACCTCAAAGGTCAAGGTCACACTTAGTTTAAAGTTCATGTTATCCTCTAAACATGGTTACTGTCATGCATGGAAGGATTTGAAATTACATGGCACAGTTGTTAAACACACAGAGATGATGTGTCATGCACAAGTAATGCGTCTTTACCTTGAATTTCAGGGTCACACTTACATGTCAAAGGTTTTAGAATCCTGTATATATATTCATGTTCATGTCTGGTTTTTAACTGTTATATTTGAAGGATATTAACAAACAGATCAAAGTCACAGACTGTGAGACACTACTTCAGGGACATTCGTTACTTTATGAAAGACAGCTCTTTTCTGACATTTTAATACTTTTTAACTGGACAGATTATAGGATTATCCACAACTACAGTACAATAACAGTGTGCCAGATATTTATTCTCACATAAATATTGCAGATATTGACATACATAATATATTTCAAATGCATGTACATTGTATACAATAATATATAAAAGAAAAATGGAAAAAAAATTGTAGATGTATTTTGTCAGTTACTTAAACTGACTGAAGTGGACAGCACTGATGTTCAGACTGACCATGATCTGCACCCGTGTAAAGGCAGAATCATTTAGGGTCAGCAGAATAAGAGTTAAATGAATATTTTGTTGTTTTTTCCATTTTATTGCCAGTCATGCTATTGCAATGTCAGAGTACTTTGACCCACAAGCTCTGGAATAAGGGTGATACGGTAGCTGGTGCGCCAACTGACCCAAAGTTTGTTTGTCCCATTCATGTGAAAGCCATCTGCAGGTGCATGTGGCTATGCTAAAGTTCACACATTAGGATTTGCAATCAATGAGAAAACATCACAGTAACTGTATTAAGTAGTAACTGTATTAAGTATACTGTATAGACAAGACAGAAATGGAGAAATTATGAAAATAGTGCAGTATACTGCAGTACCTGGTATGAGGTTTGTTTTTCAGTGCTGGTTCCTAGCATACTGCACTTACAATAAATTTCTATCACTGTAACCTATTTGGCAGCAGTAACATATTCTGACTAAATCTCTTTTAAACTGGATTGTGCTGAAGGTTTTTGATCTGCACCGACAGTTGCAATATTCTGAACTGGTACAAGGGGGAATATTGGGTTAGTGGTAGATTAACGGTGTGTATTAACTCATCTTTAATCTGTCTCTACCTTTTTTTAGTATTATAAGAAGATTATGTTTATAATCAGATAATTGCTTCTAATAGCCATTAAGTGTACTAGAAGTGTGATTATTTGCTTTTTTTCTTGCTCGCGTTTCGTAAAACATGGCGTAAATTTTAAGCAAACAAAAGGGATTGCCACTTTTCAGGATTTGTTTAAAGATGGACTTATACCTGTTAAAGGATTAACTCTATTGTTAAGTTCACTTTTAATTCTTTTTTAAGCTCAAGTTATGTGTAATGTTTTAATTTCATACTGGTCACGTGAAAAAAAAGAAGGTAAATGCCATGTGAAGTATCAAAGTATGTTGACAGTTTTCAAAGGACAATTGCAATTTCGTATTCGTAAAATGGCAATTAGAACTTGTACAAATACTACTAGATAGCCTCCTTCAAAATGAATAATCTTTTTCAATAACAGTTGATCTTTTCCCAATTGTACTCGAAGAAAATATTTTTTCAAAAAGTTTTAACTATTGATTAAAAAGACTTAACTTTAAGTTTGTTCGCAACAATTTGAAATGACATTAAAGTTTTATGTATATGTTACTTGTTTACAGTATTTCTTCGCTTTAACAGTTTGTAGACTTATTTACACCTGGTTCTGGCTTCATGATATGCACTTTTGTCTTCTTTTCTTGTCTGGACAATGTCATGGTTATTATAGAAGGTTCAAACATCTAACATTCTGTGGAGATATATCACATTATATCGTATACCAGTCATAAATTTAATGATTGGCCGAAAACCCCACCCCCGGGGGGCCAAAAAAATATGTAGACTCTGGAAAAAGATGTGTGCCTTCACGGATTCAAAGCATTTCTGTCTATAATTTTCGCTACTTTAAATAGGTATACATTCTGTTGATTGTGTGTGTGGTGTCTAGTTAATAAACTGTTTCTTGGAAAACCCTATAGTGTGTGATCTCAATACTTCAGCAAAACTAAATATTACTGCTAGTAAATTTTTATTTTTAAAAAAAAATAAATAAACTGTTTCTTTCAAGCTTCAAATATTACTGCTGCAGAAAACTGATGATAGATGTGTTATATATGGTTATTTTTTTTTTTCACACATGTAATATTACATCAAGAACTGTTCTGTAATGATAGACCAAATGATTTCTGATCGGTTACTTACCAAAAGTTTTGTTTAGGAGGTTGGCAATAGTAGAAAGCAGAAGATGACCTTTATTGATTTTTTGGTCAGAAGATCAAAAGACAGTTCTCAAACATTTCTGGACAGCTGTTGGACCTATAATTTATAAGGAGGCTGACCATGAGTGCTAGAGAACACCAATGAACTTTGAGGTCAGTAGGTCATAGGTCAGGCAGGTCAGGGTGACCTTCAACAGTGAAACGGTACTCTGATCAGTATCGCCAAACATTAGGCATAGGGTCTTGAGCCTTAGGGAGGTTAATCTTGACTTTTTAGCTCACCTGAGTGCTCACGTTGTGGCCTCTTTTAGGATGTTTGGATGTCTGGCAATCTGTCCGTATTACTTTTACTTCAAGTCACATCTCCCCTGAAACCACAAAGTTAGTGTATATAAAAGTCACCAGGAACATTTGTCGGATCAGGCTCTACTCAAAAGTCGGTGTTACATTTTCCATTCCATGCAGACCTCTGGTTATGGCAAAAAACGAAAGCTTTAAAATTCTTCTACTGCATACAAGCCTAAGAGCTTAGATATTTGGCATGTAGCATTGCCCACTAAACCTCTACCAAAATTGTTCAATTCATGACCTCTAAGTCAAATTTGACCCCGTCCTAGGCTCACTTGTTTTACATAGACTTTCATAGGAAAACCTTTAAAAATCTCTGCAACCAAATACTCAATATATTTGATATGTAACATTGTCTTGTGGACCTCTTTTCAGTTTGCTCTAATCTTACGCCTGGTTTTCATACAGACTTATTTTACCCCTGAAACAATATAGGGGGTACTATAGGACTCACACATGCTTGACTAGTTCGGGCAGGAGTCTAGCTTCAGCCGGGCTCTTTGTTACTTTTCCTTGTCCAGAGCATAACTTGAAAACTACAGCTTGGAATTTAATACAACTTCATACAATGGTCAAGTACATTAAGAGGAAGTGCAGTGCACAAGAACCACAACTCCATCTTGACTAATTATAGAGATATTGCCCATTGTTACTTTCCATGTCCGAAGCATAACTTGAAAACTACTGGTTGGAATTTAATACAATTTCATACAATGGTCAATCACATTGAGAAGAAGTGCAGTGCACAAGAACCATAACTCCATCTTTACTAATTACAGAATTATTGCCCTTTGTTACTTTTCCTTGTCAGGAGCATAACTTGAAAACTACTGGCTGGAATTCAATACAACTTCATACAATGGTCAAGCATATTGAGAGGAAGTGCAGTGTACAAGAACCATAACTCCTTCTTGAGTAATTACAGAGTTATTGCCCTTTGTTTCTTTTCCTTGTCTGGAGCATAACTTGAAAACTACAGGTTGGAATTCAATACAACTTCATACAATGGTCAAGCCCAATGAGAGGAAGTGCAGTGCACAAGAACCATAACTCCATCTTGACTAATTACAGAATTATTGGCCTTTGTTACTTTTCCTCGTCGGAAGCATAACTTGAAAACTACTGGTTGGAATTTAATACAACTTCATACAATGGTCAAGCGCATTGAGAGGAAGTGCAGTGTACAAGAACCATAACTCCATTTTGACTAATTACAGAATTATTGCCCTTTGTTACTTTCCCTTGTCCAGAGCATAACTTGAAAACTATCGGTTGATAAAGTGGTCTTTCTGGGGTATTAATCACATTTAGTGATAGGTCTAGTATAGGAACAACTTTAAAATTATTCATCTGCAAAACCAAATGGCCCAGAGCTTAGATATTTAGTGTGCATCATTGTAGACCTCTACCAAGTTTGTTAAAATCATGCCCCTGTGGTGAAAATTGACCTTGCCCAGGGGCTCACTTGGTAAAGGAAAAACTTTAAAAAAACTCTTCTGCAAAACTACAAATGCTAGAGCTTGGATGTTTAGTATGTATCATTGTCTAGCGACCTCTACCAAGTTTGTTCAAGCATTGCCACACGGGTAAATATTGGCCCTGCCTGGGGGCCACTTGTTTTACATACAAGAAGACTTTCTAGGAAAAACTTTAAACAAAATTTTAGCTACCATAATGTCTAGACCATAGATATGTGGTATCAGACATCTAGTGGACTTCTTCAAGTTTGATAAATCTTGCCCCTGGGGTCAAAATTGACCACACCCAGGGGGTCACTAGTTTTAATATAGACTTTTATAAGAATACCTTTAAAAATCTTCTTCTCCACAACCGCAAGGTCTAGAGCTTAGATAATAGTGTGTAGCTTTGTTTAGTGGGCCTCTACCAAGTTTTTCAAATCTTGCTCCTGGGCCAATATTGGCCCCACCCAGGCGGTCACTTGTTTTACATAGACTTACAGAGGGAAACCTTTAAAAACTCTTCTTCTCCAAAACCACAAGGTCTAGAGCTTAGTTATTCAAGGTGTAGCATTTTCTAGTGGACCTCTACCAAGTTTGTTCAAACCATTGGTCAATATTGGCCCCATCCTGGCTGTAAATTGTTGAACATTGACTTATAGAGGAAAACCTTTATAAGTCTTCTCCAAAACCACAAGGGTTAGAGCTTAAGTATTAAGTATGTAGCATTGTATAGTGACCTCTATCAACTTTATTCAAATCATGCCCCTGCGATCAAAACTGACCCTGCTCAGGGGTCACTTGGTATAGGAAAATCTTAAAAATCTTTTGCAAATCATCAAAGTAAAACACAAGGCCTACGGCTAGGATATTTAGTATGTAGCATTGCCAAGTGGACCTCTACCAGTTTAGTTAAAATCATGCACCTCGGGTCAAAATTGTCTGTATAAAGAGTTACAGGAAAACCCTAGCTTCCAATGAGTTGTTATTACAACAAGCTCTTACTTAGCAACCACTTACTTCCTTAGCAACCAGAGACTGCCTAAGCAACCACCAATTTGGACTAGTGACCAGCGACTTCATTAGCAACCTCTTACTTCCCAAGCAGCAAGTGACTTCCTTAGCAAACAATAACTTCTTTAACAACAAGTGACTTCCTTTGCAACCAGTAATTTCCTCTATGAACAAATGACTTCCTTAGCAACTATTGACTTTCTTAGCAACAATTTAATAGCAACCAGTTACTGTCCTAACGACCACTGACTCCTTAAGCAACCATTGACTTCCTTAGCAACAACTTAGCCCCGTAGCAGTGACTTCCTTAGCAGCCTTTAGCACCCTCTTGTCACCAGTGACTTCCTTAGTAACCATTGACGTCTTAAGTAACAAGCAACAGTTGACTTTTCTGACAATCACTTTTTAATGATATTAGTAAGAAGGTCAAAAGTCAAGGTCATGACATGTAGAAGAAAAAGAGAATGAGTAGAAAACTTTTTCCATAGCATTTTACATACTAAATCTTGCATCTTATATGGGAAGTGGTACACTACATTCATCAGTTGAAGCGTTTATTAGAAATCATCATGCCTTCATATGTGTCGAATACAATTCATATTTACAATTACTTCATTGGAGCACTCTAACAAGTATCATTTTGGTCTGTATTAATTTTCTCAGACAAGTCAAACATATCAGAATTTTTGTCACCAATGTAAGTAAAAAACGTATTGGGCATATATTTCTTTTAACATGAGGTTTAAATAAATTTTTCTGTTTAACTCTAAATCAAAATGTTTTCTGTTTCAAACAACAAATATGAAAATTGATCAAATTTTTTTTTTATTATTCTATTTATTTGATGAAAAATAAGATTAGGGGATGACACTTTCCTACCTGGAATGTGTCACAAACACTGTGACACCTGTTAAATAAATACCTGTATGTTGTCATGTACACAGCATGCACAACACTTGAAAACATCACAAACTGTCAAACATAACCCCACTTCCACTAGATTGTCTTCAACTTTCTATTCTTATACTGGACTGTTGTATCCTATTTAAAAGACAAGTATTTTATCCTGGTCCTTGTTAATCTTGAAAACGTTATGAAACAGCTCTTGAGAAAGTATCTACTCCTCTTCCTGTTTCTTTCTATAATGAAATAATGTGATAGTCTATTACACTCGGTCTCGGGTTCGAGGTGAGTGGTGTCAGTTACTAAAGTTAAAAAAAGATTTTAAAGCCCTAACAATTGAAGAAATCATCAAATCATTATGCAACTCTGTCAGAACAACAATCTTGAAAAAACTCTTATCAGAGATTGAAACTGGTTTAGTCCAAAAAACATATAATCATTGTTAACAATCTATCAGCTGACCATATCAAATCTTTATGTCAAAGTTTCTGTCAAAGTTTTGGTTGGGCAATAAACTGGGTAATCTGTGTGAAAACTGATGTCATGGGATCAAAACAGATACGAAACTAAATCACGGGTGGTTAACTCTCCCCACCACCTCAAAATGAGATGCAAAGAAATTGTGGGGAGCACACTTCCGAGGTGGTGGGGTTGTAGCAAATAAACAAGAAATGTGAGTATGATTTTTGTAAATTTTGTTTTAAATCATTTTGTTGAAGAACTTTCAAAAATCGGGCAATGTAGTTACCAGTAGAAATGCTGAGACTATCGTTTGCACGAATTGTCGGAACAAAATTCTATAAATTGTAGTCTCTAGAATGTTTATAAGTTGGCGAAAATCTTCGATTTTCAGTCGCCAAAGTTAAACTATCCTTATTTTTTGGTCCAAAATCCTGTTTTTCCGAATATATTTTACATGCAACGTACGAGTACATGTACAAAATAGCCATTTATTGTGTCTACACGATCCGGCGAGTAAATAAATTGAAATTACAGCCAATTTCTCAAATGAGGTGGTGGGGTGGAGTAAGAGGCGGTGGGGAGTTGGTGGTGGGGGGGGGGTTTTTTACATATGGCAAGTCTCCTGGCATGTAAATTCCTATTTAAAGTGTCAGTGCGACGGAGAAGAAATATTATTTTATTCTCTCACGTATCTGTTCACTGCGAATTGACAGTGCTCCACGCTGATAATTTATTTTAAAGATGAAGGCTGCTTTTGTTTTCTTTCGTAGTTTCTGGTCGGAAATCATTATTAAATAATGACCGGTATTAAATGTTTTATAATATTAACAGATATCCATTACTGAAGCATAAATGCGCAACCAATTGTTTTACAGGTAAGAGGATTCATGATAACCGATTCTATCTGTTTGCGTCTGTCTGTCATCTGTCTTTCCACCCTTAACCATTTGTATGTAATAGACACTATATTTGGCACTGGATCTTCACGAAACTTGGTAAGAATGACTACCTTGAGAAAATGTAGGTCGAGTTGGAATAAGGTGTCAAAATCTAGGTCACGACGTCAAATCCTAGACAAACCTTGTGTATGCAATACAGGTTGCATTTCCATTGGATATTCATGAAACTTGGTCAGTACGATTGTCATGATATTAAAATCTAGGTCGAGTTCGATATGGGTCATCTTTGGTCAAAAACTAGGTCACGGGGTAAAATCATAGAAAAACCTAGTGTATCCTATATGGATTTGAATGTTCAGTGGATGTTCATGAAACTTGGTCACACTCACTATCTTGATGTAATATATACTGAAGCGAAAAAGAAACGCAGGGTAACAAAATATGTAATAATATCAAAACGGCTACTAGTATGTGTAGAAGTATGAAACTCGGTCAGATAATTATCTTGGTCACTGTGCTCCTCGACCTAAAATCACTCAAAACCAGTTTAAATAGTAAGTGCATGATATCACTACTTCTACACATAATGAACAGATACGTGAGAGAATAAAATAATATTTCTTCTCCGTCGCACTGACACTTTAAATAGGAATTTACATGCCAGGAGACTTGCAGTATGTATAGCACCACCCCACCACCACCAACTCCCCACCGCCTCTTACTCCACCCCACCACCTCATTTGAGAAATTGACTGTAATTTCAATTTATATACTCGCCGGATCGTGTAGACACAATAAATGGCTATTTTGTACATGTACTCGTACGTTGCATGTAAAATATATTCAGAAAAACGGGATTTTGGACCAAAAAATAAGGTTAGTTTAACTTTGGTGACTGAAAATCGAGATTTTCGCCAACTTATAAACATTCTACCGACTACAATTTATGGAATTTTGTTCCGACAATTCGTGCAAACGGTAGTCTCAACATTTCTACTGGTAACTACATTGCCCGATTTTTGAAAGTTCTTCAACAAAATGATTTAAAACAAAATTTACAAAAATCATACTCACATTTCTTGTTTATTTGCTACAACCCCACCACCTCGGAAGTGTGCTCCCCACAATTTCTTTGCATCTCATTTTGAGGTGGTGGGGAGAGTTAACCACCCGTGTAAATGTAAACTTTCATGCAGCCCTGGCAATCATCAAATCACCGTGAACAAGTGTCATTATGTGGGTCTTAGTAATTCTTGTTTGGAACTGAAACTTGGTTCCTGCTTCCTGTTAGGGACTTGACTAAAGAATATAAAAATAAGGATGACCACCATATTGGTTTTTTTCTAAAGAAAACAACAAAATTTAAATTAAGAAATGTAAATATTATCTAATCTTAATTTTAATCCAGTGTCAAATATTTTGAATTGTTTACATAGAATGTAACATTTAATAACCCAAGTATTTAGAAAATTAAACAAGTGGTGGGTGTACAGCTTTAAGGAGATGATAGCCTCTTAATTAACTGTTTATGGTTTACTTAAATATTCATCATATCCGTCGTAGGAAGGGTCAGTGTTCTTGTACATTGCGTATTATTATGTAGCAACATTTTCCGCTTATTCTTTCTTTCGGATTTTCTAAGGTCTAGTCTATTGCCCTGTATTGGCGTCTATGACCAACCCCATTTCCTGTTATACATTGATCAAGAATGGTGACGTAAGGCAAAATGTATAGTCGTCTGCTTCAGCTATATTGGCCTACTCCTTGAAGGCACGTGATCCCTTTGAAAGATGCCTTTAAAACAAAAAACTACAGTGCAGTGCTACAGCAAAAAATAGAAACACTTTCTGGCAACAATTTTTTTTCGTGAAAAGTCGGCATACCCGGTCACATTTCAAAGTGATCATTTGACTTAGATAACACTTGCGGTAGTATGAAACCTCAGGCTTTTTGAAATGTTGCTAAACAACAGCTCATGTTAACGTCGTCATCCGTTATACGGTCGTAAGTAGTAGATCTGTCCCATGTAAAATGTATAAAACATATTACCAGTTTTTGAAATTTCTTGAAGTATTACGGACTTTTTAGTTGGTTTTGTTTATAATTCTCTGTGATGCAATCTATTCCGAATAAAGATGATAAAGAATTCAAAACTTTTAAACGAATTTTAAGAAGAATTTACAGATATAGCCAAAGCGGTGTGTTCGCACATTTATCAAAAGAACCGTCGAAATTTTTGCGGTATGTCGACAGATAATGAAACACATAAATTGCTCACTTGACCAGCTGATAAATTGAAATTGAGATTAACATTTGTTAATTCACTCAGACGTCTCTTTCCGATGTGGGTTTATAAGAGCGGATATGTAGACAAAATTGTTCGAAGTGTCCTAAAATGCCTAGCAACACCGCGTGCATTCCACCAGCGGCCGCAAGCACCGCGTCCTTCGATACGAAATTTGTAAAGAATCTCTAATCATTGGTAATTTTTGTTTTTTTTAACTATTATGTTGACCATGGAGTAAATTATTTCACACAGTTTCGTGGGTAAGTAGAATTCAGGGAGTTTCCAAAATGCCCGAAGTCGATCCCAACGTGTTCTCGTAATGTTTGTCTGATTCAAAAAGTAGGGGTACGGATATGTCCGTATTTCCGCCACATTTAGTTCACATGAACGTGAGCTATTGGAATAGCTTAAGACCTCCGTCGTCCGTACGTCCGTCCGTCATCCACACTTAGGCTCGTTGACACTCTAAAGGTTACATTTCCTGTGCAATCTTGAACAAACTTACACCAAAAATGTATGAACACACGATCCGGGCTGGTTCGATAGTCAAAAACTAGTCACCAAGTCAAATAATAGAAATCTAGATGCCACAAATTACATTCGATCATCATGAAAATTGGTCAAAATGTTTGTCTCGATGATCCCTGGACCAAGTTTAAGATTGTAGGGTCAAAAACTGGGTCACCAGGTCAAATCTTAGAAAAACCTTGTTAACACTCTGTAAGCCACACTTTCTACCCAATCGACATGAAAGTCAGTCGGGAGGTCTTTCTTAATGAAATGTAGGTCGAGTTTGAAACTGGGTCACGTGGGGTAAAAAAAACTAGGCCAAGGGACCAAATCAAAGAGAAAACTTTTTAAGACTTTAGAAGTCACATTTTCCACCCAATCATCATGGAAGTTGGGGACAGTGTATGTCTTGATGACTTCCATGTCAAGTTCAAAACTAGGTCATATGGGATCAAAATCTAGGTCACAAGGGAAGATCAAATAAAAACCCTTGTTAACACTCTAGAAGTCACATTTTGTGTACCAAATCATCTTGAAAGTTGGTCAGAATTTTTGTCACGGTTAACTCTAGGTTGACTTTGAAACTGGGTCATGTCGGTCACAAAGTAGGTCATCAGGTCGAAATGATCATAGGGAAACCTTGTTAACACTTTAAAAGCCACATTGTCGACCCAATCATTGTGAAAGTCGGTCAGAATATGTGTCTTGATGAACTGTAGGGGGTCACGTGGGGTCGAACACTATGTCACCAGGTCAAATCAGAATAAAACACTAGAAGCCACATTTCTACCATATCATCCTAACAGTTGGCCAGAATGTTTGTCTTGATCACCTTTAGGTTGCGTTTGAAACGGGGTCACATGGAGTCAAGAGCTATGTCACCAAGTCAAATTATAGAAAAACCTTGTTAACAAAATAGAGGCTACAGATGGCCACCAATCATCATGAAAATTAAATCAGAATGTTTTACTCCATGATCTCTAAGCCAAGTTCAAAAATGGGTCATGTGGTCTCTAAAAGTAGGTCGCCAGGTCAAATAACAGAAAAACCATGTAAGCACTATAGAAGCCACATTTTCTTATCAATCATCACGAGTCAGTCGGGATGTATGTCTTTATGAAATCTAGGTACGGTGTTGGGTCAAAACCTAGGTCAAGGGATCAAATAATAGAAAACCCTTGTTAACACTTTAGAAGCCACATTTTCTACCCAATCATAATGAAAGTTGGTAACCATGTTTGGCTTGATGAGCTCTAGGTCAAGTTTGAAACTGAGTCACATGAGGTAAAAAACTAGGTCACAGTGTCAAACCATAGAAAAAAACGTCAACACTCTAGAAGTCACCAGGCCCCGAGCTTTTAAATTTTTCTTGAGCACAAAATCATGCGCAAGTAATATTAAGCAAAGTCAAGTTATATTTATTTACAAGGTCAGATTTAATATAATGATGCATGCGCTCAAGAACAGACCATCTGATTACTGTAATGGAACCTGACTTTGTAAAAAGATATAACTTGACTTTACTTCAAATTAATTTAGCATGAGATTGTGCTCAAGAATTTTTTATAAGCATGGGCCTGGCCAAATCATAGAAAACCCTTTGAATACACTAGAAGCCACATTTTCTATTGGATCCTCGTGAAACTTTGTCAGAATGCATGCTTGATGAAATCTAGGCGCAATGGTTCTCTTGTGAGTGATAAAGGGCAATCATGGCCCTCTTGTTATTAAAATACAAATTTAATCGAAATATAGAGGAGCCAGAAAACGAGCAAAATGTAATGAGGGCTAGGTAAAATTTTCTTACAGGATGGATGCTTTGTAAAAAGAAAACCGTTTGGGTAGCTATATTGT